>CM023862.1:9039706-9639706 GCA_013389735.1 Phaseolus lunatus | reverse complement strand
TACGCAGTTTCTAGACCTAAACACAGATACTCAATACACTTGGTGTACTTGCCCTAGTTTTGACTTTAGCGTCGGAGTGCAAATGGCCTCTAGGGCGCCCCCTTTCTATCTTGCAGGTGCAGGTTGTTTCGAAACAACAAAGCCTAATTCAAGGTGAGGAAAGGAGACGCGTGATTGTCGTAGAGTCAACCGACAGGAGAGTCAACTGGCAATAACGTTTGGCGCCCATCGTGGGGCCGAAGTAAAACAGGGTCCCATACACAAGCGAGAGAGAAGAATCCAGAAACATGAGTAATACCAGGCAAGGATCTGTCCCACCAAATGGGGGTGAGAGCCTTACCATGCAAAAACTCATGGAAACGATGTGTGCCCTCTAAGAGACAGTGGCAGAATCTAGGGCAGACCAGGTGCGTATGCAGATGGACCTGGTTGCATCGCAGGCCATGAATGAGGAGCTGCACAGGGCGAACGAAGAATTGCGCGTGAATTTGTGTAATTTGCAGCAAGCAGGGGATCACGTGGTGGACGATCGGGCTCCACCAACACCACCTAGGGCATTCCCAATGCCTTTCTCGCAAGCAATCATGGACACAGTGGTCCCAGCCACCTTCGTGGGCCCTAAGACTGTGTTCACAGAGGTGGAGAATCCAGAAGCGCATCTCATGGCATTTCACACACAGATGATGCTATCAGGGGGATCAGATGTGGTACATTGTAAGCTTTTCATGACCACGTTGACTGGGACAGCGCTAGAGTTGTTCGTCAGTCTGCCTGAGGGACACATCACGTCCTTCATGAAGTTCTCCACGCTGTTCAGGGAGTAGTATATCGTCAATCAGGCTCCCCCACCAGTGTCTTATGATCTCTTTGATGTGAGGCAATATCAGGGGGAGTCCCTGAGGGATTACCTCAACCGGTTCGGGGCGATGGTGGTGAGGCTGCACACCAAAAACGAGGATATGGTGGTGCATGCCTTCAGGAAGCGAATACTACTAGGACCCTTCAGTGAGTCACTCATCCGAAGTCGCCCCAAAACCTTTGGTGATATCAGGCGTCGTGTCGTCGCTCACAACGCGGCTGAGGGGAAACTCAATGAGAAGTGTGAAAGCGTGGCTCCTTCACGATCGCGGGTGCCCAGTCGCCCTCAGCCCATGCGGGTGCATGAGGCGACGACGGAGAAGAGAACCCAAGGAAAGCTGTAAGGACCTAGAAACTTTAATTGGAATAAAAGTGTTATATTTAAATAATTTCAGAAAAATGTTATTATTTAAAATACAAAGAGTTGGTAAATGAAGTTTCGTAGTAGCAGACATCGGACGTCGCCCATGATCTGGGGTAAGCTAGTAGAGGTCGGTCGGCTGACATGTGGATCAAGAAGAGTAAAGGAGGAAAAATGTAGCTAAGAAGTCTTCTACGAGATCGCCGTTAGTGAAGACGGAGGCGATCTCCGACTCCTCTAGCACATAATCGCCTGTCGCCTAGAGGAGACATGAGCGCCAATCGCCTAGAGTGTACGTGATCGACGGGAATGCACGTAGTATGTGGTCAAGATACTGGATCAACCAGAGTGGGTTCCAACAACCACGCGTATCAAGGTGTGGGTTAAGCCTTAGATACGTTGTGCATGCGAAGCTCTATGCTTGAGCAAAAGAGATCACCCTTAGTGTTGCATGCATGGGCGCACGAGGAGTGGTGCTGATCTACTCTTGGAAATGTGAAGCTACCGACGTCATCGAGTCATGTGGAGATGATACCTTGGACGTAACATAGTGGAATGAAGAACCTTCAGGAAGGCGTGGCGATGTGTCGTCGGGCATCGCCAGGGCGCAAGGCATGCGGGCATCGCCAGGGCGCGAGGCATGCGGGCATCGCCAGGGTGAGAGGCATGCGGGCATCGCTAGGGCGCGAGGCATGCGGGCATTGCCAGGGCGCGAGGCATGCGGGCATTGCCAGGGCGCGAGGCATGCGGTCGTCCGCCAGGATGAGTCATCGGTGGAGAGTCATCGTGCGAGATGTCATCGGTGGATAGTCATCGCGCAAGAGGTCATCGGTGAAGAGTCATTGCGCGAGAGGTCATCGGTAGATAGTCATCGCGCGAGCGGTCATCGGTGGAAGATTATCGCGCGATGTCGAGTTACACACAGATAAAGTGGGACCCAGACTTCCAGCATGAAACTTCCTGCACACGCGCCACGTAGACAAAAAGAGTGGTTCAGAATAGTGACATCAGAAAGCTGGCATGCGCAAGAGACACTCGCGGTCGTACTGTTCAGGGAAGTGTTGGCAAGCGCAAGAGACAACCGTTGTAACATCCCGCCAAAATACCATACAAATGTATATAATGAAAATAAAGGTAACAAATAGATTGAAGTGAACAAAATATTATATATATGAAATGTAGTTTCTCCTCACAGGGAGTTTAATACAAATTCGGTCAAATTTTTCCAGAAACATAAACAAAATACAGTAAAAAAAACGAAGCAGGCGATCTCCTATCGGAAGAGACCGATCTCCTATCGGACGAGGCCGATCGCCCATCGGGGGACCCAAAAACAGCCGATCTGCTTCCGGCGACCACTCACTAAGGAGCTCTACTTCCTGGAAGATCATCTGCTCCCGTGTAAGTTATACACGATCATCAGAGTTTTAAGAGAACAGCCACAGAACCAAAACACGCAGGGTAAGCTAGATATTTTAAAGAGAGTTTAAATAAGGATAATTAAAATAAAATCAAGGTAAACAATTTCAAGATATTCACGTAAAGTTATCAAGTTTCTCATACTCTTCACCTGATCGCCCAGAAATCACACATTTCACAATACTTTCCAGAGTCATTCTATTTCACAACTGTATCAAGTGTCTACCAATTTCGAGTTCCTCATTTCACATGTCAGACCACCACTGACTCAGCACACAAGACACTTGACACTACTTCCGGAAGACTCATGCATTGATTAGACTCAGAGATCTGCACCTGTCATACCATACCACTGTGAAATCCACACAGGGTCGCTGTGAATCCACACAGCATGCGCATATATAATCTCATTGTCAATAGTTCTCCCGGTATGACAGGGTTAATCCATAGAACAGGCCGAGTTCGTTCTGTTTCACACGACTCACCCATTCCTATGAACCTCCTTCGACTCTCCACAACTGAGTAACTTCCTCTATGGGATTCCATTATCTCAGCAGAGTCAGGATATCTCATTAGGAATCACCGATCAATGCACATCCTACACGATCTTACACGGTATTTTCTTTCCTGAAAATACTATGCCTCGATCCCACATTCACCACATTCAACACATCACATAGCACTTAAAGGAACAATTTCAATCACAGCAAAACTCAATCCAAGGTTCTTATTTTCGAATATCTCATTTAAATCTCAAACAGTTTCAAAGCAACACCAAAAACAGAGAGTTCGCAAACAACGCCAAAACCGGCGATCTGGTTCAAAAACAGGGTATTTCGAGTCTGCATTTAAAACCGGCGACCACGTCGCCCAAACACATAGCACAGAGCATTTTGCAAAGATGAAAACGAAAACCGGCGACCACGTCGCCCTCACTTCAGAAATAGCTAAACTATGGCTTGTATTGAAAATGAAGTCTGGCTTCCCTTACCTGGACTTGCGTAAAACACCAGGAGCTCCGAAACCCAACGAAGCTTGAAAAACGCCTTGGCTCTGTTTTTTGCGTCTGGTTGAAGGACTTGCAGAGAATCTCCCAGGTGCTCTAATGGTGCTGCCTCTCGTCGTACTCTTGTGTGAAGATGCTAGAATCGCAGCGCGAAGGAGATATCTGGAGGAGAAGGGAGGTAACTCACTCTTTCTCTCTTTGAATGTTGCAACGTTTTTGTTCTTTCAACAGTGGGTCTCTGCATCTTAACCCAACTTATCCACCAAAAGCAGCTGCCACACCCACTCTGCAGAGAAGTCTGAGAACCACTGCCCTGAACAGTACGACCACTGTTGTCTCTGGTGCATGCCAACCACTGCTCTGAACAGTACTACCACTGTTGTCGCTTGTGCATGCCAACCACTGCTCTGAACAGTACGACCGCGAGTGTCTCCTGCGCATGCCAACATTCTGATGTCACCACTCTAAACCACCCTTTTTGTCTACGTGGCGTGTGTGCAGGACGTTTCATGCTGGGAGTCTGGGTCCCACTTTACTCTGTGTGAAACTCGGCGTCGCGCGATAACTTTCCACTGCTGACTCATCCTGGCGAACGACCGATGTCTCCTTCGCCCTGGAAGACGACCGATGTCTTCCTCTGGGAGACGACCGATGTCTTCCTCTGGGAGACGACCGATGTCTTCCCTGGCGACGCCCTCATAACTCTCGCGCCTTGGCCACGTCCAAATGCCTCGCGCCCTGGCAATGACCGCATGCCTCTCGCGCCTTGGCCACGTCCACATGCCTCGCGCCCTGGCAATGACCGCATGCCTCTCGCGCCTTGGCCACGTCCACATGCCTCGCGCCCTGGCAATGACCGCATGCCTCTCGCGCCTTGGCCACGTCCACATGCCTCGCGCCTGCGCGATGCCCGCATGCCTCGCGCGCCCGCGCGATGTCTGCATGCCTCGCGCCCTGGCGACGTCCACCTGGCGCTCAAGTGTAGCAGGCGACCGGCGATCTCATAGCCTTCTAACTTAACTTTTCCTCCCTTTTTATTTTAAATAAAACATACATAGAATTCTTTTAAAATATAATCCTTTTTATTCCAATTCAATTTTACAGGTCCTTACAACCGTGGTCGTACTATTCAGTGAAAGGTACACTCAGACTTTCCTGCAGAGGGGGTGGTGGCAGCAGCATGCGTGGACAAGTAGGCTTGGATTCAAAAACCCACTGCGGAGAGGCAAAGAAAGTTACAGTAGCTCAAGAGTGAAAGAGTGAGTGCATCTCCATCCCTCTCTTTTCTCTCCTTCGCGCTGCGATTCAAGCATCCTCAAGCACCAGTGCGACGAGCGACGACTGCCCTTGGAGCACCTGGGAGGTTCTCTGCGAGTTCTACAAGCCAGATGAAAAAAACAGAGCCAAGGCATTCTTCAAGCTTCGTTGGGTTTCGGAGCTCTTGGTGTTTTGCGCAAGTCCAGGTAAGGGAAGCTAGCTTTATTTTCAATAAAAGCCGTAGATTAGCTGTTTCTGAAGTGAGGGCGACGTGGTCGCCGGTTTCATTTTCATCTTCGTGATGCTCTGTTCTATGTGTTTGGGCGACGTAGTCGCCGGTTTTAAATACAGATTTCGAAATCCCCTGTTTTTGGACAAGATCGCCGGTTTTGGCGTTGTTTTGCGAACTCCCCTGTTTTTGGTGTTATTTTGAAAACTGTTTGAGATTTAGATGTGATATTCGAATATATGAACCTTGGAATGAGTTTTGCTGTGATTGAAATCATTCATTTAAGTGTTATATGATGTGTTGAATGTTGTGAATGTGAGATCAAGGCATAGTATTTTCAGGAAAGAAAATACCGTGTAAGATCGTGTAGGATGTGCATTGACCGGTGATTCGTTATGATATCCTGACTCTCCTGAGATAAAGGAATCATATAGATGAAGTTATTCGGGCGTTGAGAGTCGAAGGAGGTTCATACGTATGGGTGAGTTGTTTGAAAGAGAACGAGCTCGACCTGTTGTGTGGATTAACCCTGTCATGCTAGGATAGTGATGATATTGAGATTCATTTATACGCTTGTGAATGTGTGTGTTTTCACGGTGACCCTGTGAATGTGTGTGATTTCACAGTGGGCAGTATGACAGGTGCAGATCTATGAGTCTAGTCAATGCATGAGTCTTCCGGAAGTAGTGTCAAGTGTCTTGTGTGATGAGTCAGTGGAAGTCTTACGTGAGAAATGAGAAACATTGAATTGATAGACACTTGGTGCATTATGTGAATAGAAGAACTCTTGAAAATATTGTGAAATGTGTGATTTCTTGGCGATCAGGTGAAGGGAACGAGAAAATTTATAGTTTTACATGGGTACCTTGAATTTGTTTTATCTTGATTTTAAAAGTTCATATCTAAACTCTCTTTAAAATATCTAGCTTACCCTGCGTGTTTTGGTTCTGTGGCTGTTTTTCTTAAAACTGTGATGATCGTGTATAATTTACACGGGAGCAGATGATCTCCCAGGAAGTAGAGCTCCTTAGTGAGTGGTCGCCGGAAGGAGACCGCCTGTTTCTATCTCTTTGTGGTGATCGCCTGATTTCTGTCCTGATAGCAGATCGGCTGTTTTGGGTCTTCTGATAGGAGATCACCGATTTATGTATGTAGACCGCCGGTTTCAATGTATTTGACTGTATTTTGTTTAAGTTTTGAGAAAAATTGACCGGTTATGTATTAAACTCCCTGTGAGGAGCAACTTCATTTTATATAAATACGTATGTTCACTTAAATATTATTGTTTTACCTTTAATTAATTTTATATTTATGAAAAGTAATTTGGCGGGATGTTACAAAAGCAGAAGCCCTACGAAGCTAGGAAGGCCGAAACTAGGGCACGCGCTAAGGAGGATGTGCCCCCAGACATGACTTCCTGGTAGAACTGAAGGAGTTGATCACCATTCCTAACGTGGTGGAGAGGCTAAAGATACCCCCGAAGATGGACAAGAGACTGGGGCCTAACAAGAACGCATGGTGCGAGTTCCATCAGGCGTTTGGCCATCCCATTTGCAACTGTCTGGCCCTAGGTCATCAGTTGGATGAGCTGGTCAAGAGCGGTTTCTTGAGTGACTACCTGTCAGAGTCACAAGGAGGAGAGGTGGTGGTGACTCCAAGGACTGACCACGGGCACGAGGTGCCCATACATGGCGAGATCCATACCATCTTAGGTGGGTTCTCAGGAGGAGGGTGCACCTCGTCGCAGCGTAAGAAGTATGCGCGATCAATGATGGCAGTGGAAGCATGTAAGGATGACCACTTCCTAGATGTCGACCTCACATTTACGAAGACAGATCGCCTGGACGTTGTCCCCCATGAAAATGATCCAGTGGTGATATCGGTGGTTACCGTAGGAAGGAGGGTGCATCGGGTACTTGTTGATCAAGGGAGTTCGGCCGATGTGATGTTCTGGTCGACCTTTAACAAGTTGCAATTGTCTCCAGACCAGCTAAGACCTTATACTGGCTATTTGTATGGGTTCGCAGGAGACCAGGTAGAGGTGCAGGGTTATATAGAATTGAGGACCACTTTCACTAATGGAGTGACCTCCCGCACCGAGAACATCAAGTACCTCGTTGTGAACGCCCCATCAACTTACAACACGTTGTTGGGCAGGCCAGCCCTGAACAGACTTGGGGCAGTGCCATCAACAAGGCATATAAAGATGAAGCTGCCCTCGATGGAAGGAGCGGTGATCACCATCAGGTCAGATCAGAAAGAGGCTAAGAAATGCTATGAAAACAACCTCAAAACAAGAAGAGGAGTATGCACGGTCACCACCCAACCACCAGGTGGGGAGTGCACTGATGCAGAAGAGGTGGTAGAGAGGGAGATTGGGGGCAAGTTATTCAAGCTTGGTAAATCCCTATGCCGAGATACACAGGACCAATTGGCGGGAGACATAGAGAGGCACTTGGATGCGTTCGCTTGGTCTGCCTTAGATATGCTAGGCATCGACCCTGACTTTTTGTGTCATCACCTAGCGCTGAATCCCCAAGTCAGACCTGTCCGTCAGAGGAGGAAAAAATTCAATGAAGAAAGGAGATAGGTGATTAAGGAAGAGACACAGAAGTTGCTCAAAGCTGGCCATATACGGGAAATCCAATATCTTGAATGGCTAGCGAATGTGGTATTGGTGAAGAAGGACAATGGGAGGTGGAGGATGTGTGTGGACTTCACTGATCTCAACAAGGCATGCCCAAAGGACTCTTATCCTTTGCCGAGCATTGACGAGCTGGTAGATAGTGCCTCGGGCTGCAAACTGCTCAGCTTCTTGGATGCTTTCTCTAGCTACAACCAGATCAAGATGCACCCAATGGACGAGTGTAAGACGGCGTTTATGACTGAGCTATCTTGTTACTGCTACACAGTCATGCCATTTGGGCTGAACAATGCAGGTGCCACCTACCAAAGGCTGATGGACAAGGTCCTTGCACCCATGGTAGGACACAATGTGCAAGCCTACGTAGATGATATGGTGGTGACATCACAGGTGAAGGATCAACATATCACTGATTTGGAGGAGCTATTCACTACAATAGCTAAATATAAGTTGAAGCTGAATCCAGAAAAGTGCATCTTTGGGGTGGAAGCAGGCAAATTCCTCGGCTTCTTGCTCACCGAACAGGGAATTGAGGCCAACCCAGACAAATGCGCGACGGTCCTTGGTATGAGGAGCCCGACGTCAGTAAAGGAGGTGCAGCAGTTGACAAGTCGGATGGTTGCTCTCTCCAAGTTTGTGTTAGCTGGAGGAGATAAGGGCCACCATTATTTTCAGTGCTTGAGGAGGAACATCAGGTTCTTGTGGACCAAAGAGTCTGAGGAAGCATTCCTCAAGCTGAAAGAATATCTGGCCAGCCCACCGGTGTTGTGCAAACCTCAGATCGGCACCCCGTTACATTTGTACTTCGCAGTCACTAAGAAGGCAGTGAGTTCAGTTTTGGTGCAGGATCAAGATCAAAGCCAAAAGCCCATCTACTTTGTTAACAAGGTGCTACAAGGGTCTGAGGTAAGATACCAGGCCATAGAAAAGACGGCACTGGTCGTGGTGCTCTCTACGCGTAGGCTTCGCCATTACTTCCAGAGCTTTACAATGGTGGTGATGATAGACCTATCCATCCGAAAGGTCTTGTAGAAGCCAGACGTAGCAGGAAGGATGGTGCGATGGGCGGTAGAGTTGTCTGAGTTCGACATACAGTATGAGCCCAGAGGCCCAATCAAAGGCCAAGTCTATGCTGACTTCGTAGCCGAGATGTCCTCGGCTGAAAACCAACAGCATGTGCCTGACTTCAGATGGCTGCTCTCAGTAGATGGGTCTTCTAATCAGCAAGGTAGTGGAGCTGGGGTGATCTTGGAAGGACCAAAAGGGTTGTTGATTGAGCAGGCCCTACGGTTTGCCTTTAAGGCCAGCAATAATCAGGCAGAGTATGAGGTTCTAATCGCTGGAATGTTGTTGGCTAAGGAGATGGGAGCGTAGAGTCTTTTACCAAAGAGTGACTCCCTATTGGTCACAGGTCAAGTGGCGGGAGAGTACTAGGCCAAAAGTATGTCCAGGTGTTGAAGAGTTCCTTCGCAGCTTTTGAGTTGGTGCATGTGCCCAGAGATCAGAATGCCCGAGCTGACTTGTTAGCGAAACTCGCAAGTGCGGGCAAGGGGGGCAGGCAGAGGATGATCATCCAGGAGACCCTGAGGACACCTCGCACCTATATGGCTAACAACTTGGTAAGAGTCCACCAGATCAGCCAGTCAGATGGTGGGAAGAGGACTCATCGGTCGTTGACCCAGGAAACTTTGAAGAAGCCAAGGGTCAACGCATATGTGACGTTGTAGGAGGTGTCATTGTAAGTCTGTCTATTGCAGAGTGGAGAGACGTGGATGATGCCTTATAAGCGCTACTTAGCTGATGGGATGTTGCCAATGGAGCCAATGGAGGCGAGAAAAGTAAAGAAGAACTCGACCAAGTATACACTCATTGATGGGGAATTGTACAGGCACGGGTTCACACACCCTATTCTGGTGTGCGTGCATGGTGAGCAGTGCATGCGGATAATGGCAGAGCTCCATGAAGGAATATGTGGGAGTAACATAGGAGGTCGTGCTTTGGCATCTAAAGCCATTCGAGCAGGGTATTACTGGCCAACCATGAGGGAAGATTGCACGAAGTATACGCAGTAGTGCAAGCAGTGTCAACTACATCCTGATTGGCACAAGGCACCTCTAGAAGAGCTCAGATCCATATATAGCCCTTGGCCATTCCACACATGGAGAATTGACATCCTGGGCCCCTTTCCTTTGGCTGTGTGGCAAATGAAGTATCTCGTGGTCACCATAGAATACTTCACGAATTAGATCGAGGCTAAACCAGTAGCACAAATCACAGCCCACAAGATCTAGCACTTCGTGTGGAAGAACATAGTATGTTGCTTTGGCATACCCAAGCGCTTGGTGTCTGATAATGGCACCCAGTTTGCAAGCCAACAGTTGGGAAAGTTATGCACAGAGTTGGGAATCAAACAGGTGTTTGCATCAGTCAAGCATCCTCAGACTAATGGGCAGGTTGAATCAGCTAACTGAGTCCTACTCAGAGGGCTGAAGAGAAGGCTGGAGAAAGCCAAGGGAGCTTGGGCTGAGGAAGCTCCCAGAATTGTGTGGGCTTACTATACCACTCCTCAGTCCACCACCAAGGAGACCCCCTTCAGCTTGGTATACGATTCAGATGCCATGATCCCTATAGAGATCTAGGAGAGCTCGCCACGTTTCTAGAACTTTGTGGCTGAGGAGTCCAACGAAGAAAGGAAGGTGAATTTGGATCTCTTAGACGAAGTAAGGGAAGAGGTAGGAATCAAAGCCGAAGCATTGAAGAGAAGGGTTGAGCTCAAGTGCAGTTCCAAGTTGAGGGCTCGACAATTCCAGGTCGCCGACCTAGTCATGCGGAAGGCATCTCCCTACCAGATAGAGAACAAGTTGTCCCCCAAGTGGACTGGTCCCTTTAGGGTGATAGAGGCCCTGGGAAATGGAGCGTACAGGCTTGAGACCCTAGAAGGTGGTCCGATTCCTCGTACATGGAATTCGACTCACCTGAAGTTTTATTTTAGTTAAGACTAAGATGTAACGTTGTACACAGTTTAGGGGACACTCTTTTTTCCCTTATAAGGGTTTTTAACGAGGTCACCCAATAAAATTTTCAGTTAAGATATATTCTTGAATGTTTTTGTAAAATGCAGTTCGAATCTGTCATTTGGGGTTAGAGGTCTCGATGGGGGAAGGTAGGTTCGTAAATAACACCTCCTCTTCAAGTGAGAACTCCCAACTTCAACAGAAAGGTTCACCAGTTAAATCCTCCTTCACCTATGAGCGAGGAGAGGTCAGTTAAGAACCTGTCATTTGGGGTTAGAGATCTCGACAGTTGGAAGGCAGGTTCGTGGAGAACACCTCCTCTTCGAGTGAGAACTTCCAATTTGAACAAAAAGGTTCACTAGTTAAATCCTCCTTTGCCTATGAGCGAAGAGAGGTCAATTAACAACCTGTCATTCGGGTTAGAGGTCTCGACAGTTGGAAGGTAGGTTCGTAGAGAACACCTCCCCTTCAAGTGAGAACTCCCAACTTGAACAGAAAGGTTCACCAGTTAAAATCCTCCCTCGCCCGCGGGCGATGAGAGGTCAGTTAAGGGTCGTCAGCTTGGGTTAGAAGTCTCGAAAGTGGGAAAGGAAGGTTCATAGAGAACACCTCCCCTTTCGAGTGAGAACACCAAGGACGACTCGTACCAGTGAAATCCTCTCTTGTCTCGAGCAAGGAGGGGTCAAGTAAATACAAACCGATGTTAGATGTCTCGAAGGGGTAAAAGGAAGGTTCGTAAAGAACACCTCCTCCTTGAGTGAAAACACCCAAGTTGAACGGTAGAGTTTGCTAGTGAGACCCACACATGCTTAGGGGCAATGAGAGATCAGCCAAGAAATAGCCTGTATGTTAGAAGTCTCGAGGTGGAAGAGAAGGGTCCGCAGAAGACACCCCCCCCCCCCACTCGAGTGAGAACATCAGGGTTGAACGAGGTGGTTCATTAGTTAAATCCTCTTAGGCATAGTACAAGGGGATGTCTGTGAAGGGAGTCGGGAAGAACCCTTCTCCTCTGAGAGAAAATGCCAAGGTAGACAAAGGAGTGTTCTCTTACCCTAGGGTGGTGATTACACTTATCGGTCAGAATTAAACACGCTACCTATGGGATGATTCTATGCCGAAGAGATTGATTAGCTGAGTATGCCAAGGTAGCCAGACAACAATCGAGATACAAATACAAGTAAGTTGATACACCAAGGTGAACAGGTTTATATGCACAAAGTTAAATATATTTATTATATTGGAAGAGGAATTACAAAAATATTGTTACAAGAAGTTCAGCCATAGAGTATAGCTGCTCTGAAGACCTATCTAGGCATTATTTGCCCATCAACTACCTGCATAGATACAGAGAATGGCGAGAGGTCCATCTCAGGATGTGTAAGGACCTAGAAAAATTTATTGGAATGAAAGTGATATATTTTAAGTGAATCCTAAGTATGTTTTTATTTAAAATATAAAGGAAGGAAAGTGTAGCTTAGAAGTTGTTCTTGCCGGTTGACCCACCTGTCGATTGACTCACGACACCCACACGCCTCCTTCCTCACGTTGATATGTGCTTGGTTCTTTCGAAGCAATCTGCACCTGCAAAAGAGAAAGGGGGCGCCCTAGAGGCCGTTTGCACTCCGACGCTCAAGTCAGTGTAAGGCAAGGAACACCAAGTGTATTGAGTTTCTCTCTGTGTTTAGGTCTAGAAACTGCGTACCTTTGTGAAGTATTTTACTATCCCTTATATAGTCTAGGGTTTACTGCGCCGCTAGCCCTAATTAGGGTTTCCTGCGCTGCCAGCCATATTTAGGGTTTACTGGAATACCCCTGCGCCGCTATCACCCAATCTTAGGGTAATCTAGCACATAAGGTTTCCTTCTCTGGAGTGCAAACTTTAACAGGGTGACCACCTGGATGCCTCCTTGTGCACCTAATCTCTGGGGCCACCTGTTCTGGGAGTGCCTTCACTGTTTACGTGCCATGCATGTAGCTTCACTGGGAAAACCCTAGCTCTGGTGAGTACTCGTCCCCTCAGGACTCTACACCCAACTGTGCTCTCCCTACTACCCGCATGGGCACTTCGTCATCCAGGCCTCTCCCTAACTCTAGGTATTTAACTGGTCATTGGCCCACTCTCGGAACCAATCCTAGCTGTTCTGCTTACGCTGTTCAAATCACCCAAGACCGATGTCACCTCGCCACACTCTGTTGCCGAGGACTCCTCGACCTGCTGAGTGACGATGACACCTCTGCCCATTTGGTGATCTGACGACTACTCACCCGTCTCTGTAGGCTGATGGCTCGTCACCCCTCTCTATAGGCTGATGACTCGTCACCCCTCTCTGTAGGCTGATGACTCATCACCTTTCCCTGTAGGCTGATGACTAATCACCCCTTTCTGTAGGCTGATGATTCATCGCCCTTCTATGTTCAATACCCCCTGCAGGGTCCACTCCACGTGGCTTTGGCCCATGATGTGGGACCCAGCTGACGTCCGAGGACTGGTCAGTACACAAGCCCCCCAGTCTCAAGTTGTTAACTTGTTTCAGCGAAGAGACTAAGTGATGGGCGAGGACTGATCGGTACACAAGCCCCCCTAGTCTCGAGCTGTTAACTTGTTTCAGCGTAGAGACTAATTCATTGACTTGGGCGGCCTACGTGGCTCTGTGTATAAGTACATGAACAATGCGTTGAAAGGACACTTCACCAACCCCCTTTCATCCGCTAACACGTGGCTGCATCAACGGTTTGAGATTCATAACGTTTGCGCTCCCTAGGGCTATGTTAAACCTCTTCAAAACCCCGCGCCACTTCACTGTTTCATCACTTTGCATTCTCACCTCTGTAGACTCTATCTTCCAGCGCACGCTCTCTTCTTCTCACCAAGCTTTTCACAGTTCTCCGCTCTCACTCAACCAAAGGTATGATTTTTATGTCTTCTCTTCATAACATAAACTCGATCATCCATATGGCATGCTACTGTTCTTGGCCTGTGTGTGGTTTATGCATTCTAGGGTTTTATTCTTCTTTTCTGGGTTCGTTCTACCTTCGAGTCTTCATCCACCATTGTTTTCTTCTGAGCCTCTCTTCTTTTCCTGCCTCCCATTTGTTTAGATTCGAGATGGCCAGAACCAAAACTACCCCCAACCCTCCTCCAACCGTAGCTGTCGATTACAAGGCCCTCTACCCATGGGCTTCTGAGGATCTCCTTGCCGAGACCTCCAAACTCACATCCTGCGAGGATCTTTGCAAGCACAGGGATGATGAGAATGAGATTAAAGGACGCGTCTTCGGCAGGGAAACTGACGCGTACGTCTCTGTGCGACCTGGTACAGCAAATGAGCCCGTGTGCGCCAATGATCGCTGCAACGATGGGGAACCATTCTTCTTCTTCTACACCACCATCTTCAAAAGAGTTAAAGCCCGTCTTCCTTTCACCGGGTTCGAAAGGGCTTTGCTCACAGAATTAAATGTGGCGCCTGCTCAACTGCACCCCAACAGTTGGGCCTTTATTAGGGCGTTCTCCATTCTCTGCAATAACCTAGGGTTCACCCCCTCTGTCGATGTCTTTCTTTACTTCTTCGAGGCGAAGAGCCCCGGCAAGAGGCTTTGGGTGAGCCTGAATGGGGTGGCAGGGAGAGTCCTTCTAACTCTCTTCTCGCAGTCATACAAGAACTTCAAGGGAAGGTTCTTTCGAGTCTGCTGCAGCTCCTATGACCCCACCATGCTCGATGGGTTTCCATTATACTGGGTGGGGGAGTTGAAGTTCAAGAAGCCACGCAGGCTCGAGGAGTTGACTGTCCCTGATCAAGAACTCTACCAGACCATTTCCAGCTGGGGCGTGGTGTTTGACTCCACCCAGCTGATTAGGCATGAGTATGACGCTGAGACTCTCAGCGTGTACATTGGTACACCAACTTCATCTTGCACTTAACTGTTCACATACTTAACGCCTTGTCTTTCTCATACTTTTTGTTGTTCACTGCAGGCATGGTACTCAGCGCTGATAAGAAGAAAAGGCTGGCGGATGTGCTGAATCGCCGCAATGTTAGCGGTTCAGCCCCTGCAGGTCTTTCATCACCCGCGGGTGCTGCCTTGGAACCTATTGCTGAAAAGTCCAAGAGGGCAGCGCCTGTGGAGGTTTCTGATGACGAGGACACCTGTTCTGGCCTTGTCTTCAAAAGGAAAAGGGTGGATACAGCCGCGGAGGTCTCTTCAGCCACAGAAGGGCACCCTTCATCCTTTAGGGAGCATCCTCCCAGCGCCTCCTCCCCTCCTGAGCCAATCTTAACGCTTGAGGGGGTGGGGAGAGTGCTCCTCCTTTTGGTCAGATGCCTTCTGCCCCAGAACTGCCTTCTCTGCTCCAAAGGTCACTTGCTCAGATGCCTGGCCGAGCTGCTTTAGAGGCCATGGACAGAAACTCCCTCGAGAACCTTCTCAGCCATGGTCTCGGGGAGTTCTTGGCCGCTTCCAACTCCTTGCTGGTCAAGGGCCACGTTGAGGCGGAGCTGCTTGAGAAGACCGCCCAACTGGAGAAAGAGCTGGAGCAAAAGGATCTCCAACTCCGTCAAGCATCCAAACGCGAGACTGCCCTTAACCAAGAATTGGGTAGTCTCCGTCAATCTAAGAATGAGACTAAAAAGCTTCTTTTCTCCAAGGGGCAGGAGGCCCTCCAGCTTGAAGCTAAGATACTCCCCCTCCGCAACAAGATCATCGAACTGGAACAGCAAGCGGAGGGGGCTCAGGCCAAAATGACCAAGCTGGAGGAGAGGGCTACCGACTGAGAAGTTCAGCTGGGCAAGGTTGAGGAGGAACTTGCCCAACAAATTGAATTGCTGAAGAAGACCGAGACTGAGCTTATCAATGATGCCGCCGACGCCTATGAGGAAGGCTTTGGTGATGCCCTTGCTCAGGTTGCCTGCGTGCATCCTGAGATGGACCTCTCACCCTACTCCGCAACTATGCAGGTGGTCGACGGGCAGATAGTGCCCAAATAGGTCTTCTGAATGATTGTATTTAGCTGAACATCTTGTAATCACCCTCCTTTGTAATATAAAACTTTGTTTTATGCATTGTTCATCTGTTTGTCGTGCTTTGTATTTGGTGAGCTCACGATCACAAATAATGCACCTGCAAAAAATGAACCTCAAGTAGCATGTTTTTTCTGCTAATTTCATTAGTGAACCTTTATTTTAATCTGGGCGTTCTCACTCGGAGGGGAAAGGTGTTCCTTTTGAACTCCCCTTTCTCTTCACGAGACCTCTAACCCCAACTAATAGGTTCTGACTGACCTGTCGTCGTCCATGGACGACGGAGGATTTAACCAGGCGAACCCTTCTTTCACGTTGGAAGTTCTCACTCGAAGTGGAGGTGTTCTCTACGAACCTACCTCTCCACTTACGAGACCTCTAACTCCAACTAATAGGTTCTGACTGACCTCACATCGCTCACAGGCGAGGAGGATTTCTCGAGGCGAACCCTTCTTTCACATTGGAAGTTCTCACTCGAAGTGGAGGTGTTCTCTGCGAACCTACCTCTCCACTTATGAGACCTCTAACTCCAAGTGACAGGTTCTAACTGTAACATCCCACCAAAATACTATACAAATGTATATAATGAAAATGAAGGTAACAAATAGATTGAAGTGAACAAAATATTATATATATGAAATGTAGTTGCTCCTCACAGGGAGTTTAATACAAATTCGGTCAAATTTTTCCAGAAACATAAACAAAATACAGTAAAAAAAACAAAGCAGGCGATCTCCTATAGGAAGGGACCGATCTCCTATCGGACGAGGCCGATCTCCTATCGGAGGACCCAAAACAGCCGATCTGGTTCAAAAACAGAAATCCGGCGATCTCCTTCCGGCGACCACTCACTAAGGAGCTCTACTTCCTGGAAGATCATCTGCTCCCGTGTAAGTTATACACGATCATCAGAGTTTTAAGAGAACAGCCACAGAACCAAAACACGCAGGGTAAGCTAGATATTTTAAAGAGAGTTTAAATAAGGATAATTAAAATAAAATCAAGGTAAACAATTTCAAGATATTCACGTAAAGTTATCAAGTTTCTCATACTCTTCACCTGATCGCCCAGAAATCACACATTTCGCAATACTTTCCAGAGTCATTCTATTTCACAACTGTATCAAGTGTCTATCAATTTCAAGTTCCTCATTTCACATGTCAGACCACCACTGACTCAGCACACAAGACACTTGACACTACTTCCGGAAGACTCATGCATTGATTAGACTCAGAGATCTGCACCTGTCATACCATACCACTGTGAAATCCACACAGGGTCGCTGTGAATCCACACAGCATGCGCATATATAATCTCAATGTCAATAGTTCTCCCGGTATGACAGGGTTAATCCATAGAACAGGCCGAGTTCGTTCTGTTTCACACGACTCACCCATTCCTATGAACCTCCTTCGACTCTCCACAACTGAGTAACTTCCTCTATGGGATTCCATTATCTCAGCAGAGTCAGGATATCTCATTAGGAATCACCGATCAATGCACATCCTACACGATCTTACACGGTATTTTCTTTCCTGAAAATACTATGCCTCGATCCCACATTCACCACATTCAACACATCACATAGCACTTAAAGGAACAATTTCAATCACAGCAAAACTCAATCCAAGGTTCTTATTTTCGAATATCTCATTTAAATCTCAAACAGTTTCAAAGCAACACCAAAAACAGAGAGTTCGCAAACAACGCCAAAACCGGCGATCTGGTTCAAAAACAAGGTATTTCGAAGTCTGTATTTAAAACCGGCGACCACGTCGCCCAGACACATAGAACAGAGCGTTCACGAAGATGAAAACGAAACCGGCGACCACGTCGCCCTCACTTCAGAAATACCTAAACTATGGCTTGTATTTAAAATGAAGTCTAGCTTCCCTTACCTGGACTTGCGTAAAATACCGCGAGCTCAAAACCCACCGAGCCTGAACGATGCCTTAGCTCCGTTTTCAGCGCCTGGTCTGTAGAACTTGCAGAGAACCTCTCAGGTGCTCTAAGGGCAACGTCGCTTGTCGCACTGATGCTGGAGGTTGCCTGAGTCTCAACGCAAGGAAGGGAAGAAGGGAGGGAGGAAGTTTGCACTCACTCTAACACTCTTGAGTCTGTAACCCTCTTTGCCTTCCCGCAGTGGCTTTTGAATCCCAACTTACCTGTCCACGCATGCTGCTGCTGCCACCCCTTCTGCAGGAAAGTCTGAGAACCACTGCCCTGAACAGTACGACCACTGTTGTCTCTGGTGCATGCCAACCACTGCTCTGAACAGTACTACCACTGTTGTCGCTTGTGCATGCCAACCACTGCTCTGAACAGTACGACCGCGAGTGTCTCCTGCGCATGCCAACATTCTGATGTCACCACTCTAAACCACCCTTTTTGTCTACGTGGCGCGTGTGCAGGACGTTTCATGCTGGGAGTCTGGGTCCCACTTTACTCTGTGTGAAACTCGACGTCGCGCGATAACTTTCCACTGCTGACTCATCCTGGCGAACGACCGATGTCTCCTTCGCCCTGGAAGACGACCGATGTCTTCCTCTGGGAGACGACCGATGTCTTCCTCTGGGAGACGACCGATGTCTTCCTCTGGGAGACGACCGATGTCTTCCTCTGGGAGACGACCGATGTCTTCCCTGGCAACGCCCTCATAACTCTCGCGCCTTGGCCACGTCCACATGCCTCGCGCCCGCGCAATGCCCGCATGCCTCTCGCGCCTTGGCCACATCCACATGCCTCGCGCCCTGGCAATGCCCGCATGCCTCGCGCCCGCGCGATGCCCGCATGCCTCGCGCCCTGGCGACGTCCACCTGGCGCTCATGTGTAGCAGGCGACCGGCGATCTCATAGCCTTCTAAACTTAACTTTTCCTCCCTTTTTATTTTTAATAAAACATACATAGAATTCTTTTAAAATATAACCCTTTTTATTCCAATTCAATTTTTACAGGTCCTTACACTAACTGACCTCACATCACTCACAGACGAGGAGGATTTCTCTGGGCGAACCCTTCTTTCACATTGGAAGTTCTCACTCGAAGTGGAGGTGTTCTCTGCGAACCTACCTCTCCACTTACGAGACCTCTAACTCCAAGTGACAAGTTCTAATAGCGAACCCTTCTTTCACATTGGAAGTTCTCACTCGAAGTGGAGGTGTTCTCTGCGAACCTACCTCTCCACTTACGAGACCTCTAACTCCAAGTGACAGGTTCTAATAGCGAACCCTTCTTTCACATTGGAAGTTCTCACTCGAAGTGGAGGTGTACTCTGCGAACCTACCTCTCCACTTACGAGACCTCTAACTCCAAGTGACAGGTTCTAATAACATTGTACAAACACATTAAAAGCATACATCTTTAACTGAATTTTATTGGTTGACCTCATTAAAAACCCTTAGAAGGGAAAAAAGAGTGTCCCCTGTATTGTGTAGTGTACAAGATTACATGGCTTTAACTGAAATAATACTTCAGGTGGGTCGCATTCCATGTTCGAGGAATCGGACCTCCTTCTAAAGTCTCAAGCCTATATGCTCCATTCCCTAGGGCCTCTGTCACTCTGAAAGGACCAGTCCACTTAGGGGATAGCTTGTTCTGTATCTGGTATGGAGACGCCTTGCGCATGACGAGGTCTACCACCTGGAACTGCCGAGCTCTCAACTTTGAAGTGTGTTTGAGCTCGACTCTCCTCTTCAGCGCCTCAGCTTTGATTCCCGCTTCTTCCCTAGCTTCATCCAAGAGATCAAGATTCACCTTCCTCTCTTCATTGGACTCCTCAGCCACAAAGTTCTGGAAACGTGGCGAGTTCTCCTGAATCTCCACAGGGATCATGGCATCTGAACCATACACCAAACTAAAGGGAGTCTCCTTGGTAGTGGACTGGGGAGTAGTATGGTAGGCCCATACTATTCTGGGAACCTCCTCGGCCCACCTTCCCTTTGCTTTCTCCAACCTTCTCTTCAGCCCTCTGAGGAGGACTCGGTTAGCCGACTCGACCTGCCCATTGGTCTGTGGGTGCTCGACTGACGTAAACACTTGCTTGATCCCCAGCTCCGTACATAGCTTCCCCAACTACTGGCTTGCAAACTGCGTGCCATTGTCAGACACCAAGCGTTTGGGTACCCTGAAGCGGCAGACTATATTCTTCCACACGAAGTGTTGGATCTTCTATGTTGTAATCTGTGCTACTGGCTCAGCTTCAATCCACTTCGTGAAATATTCTATGGCGACCACGAGGTGCTTCATCTGCCGTATCGCCAAAGGGAAAGGCCCCAAGATGTCGATTCCCCATGTGTGAAACGGCCAAGGGCTGTATATCGACCTGAGCTCTTCTGGTGGTGCCTTAGGCCAATCAGCATGCAACTGGCATTGCTTGCATTGCTACGCATACCTAGTGCAATCTTCCCTCATCGTCGGCCAGTAGTACCCTGCTCGAATGGCCTTAGAGGCCAGAGCTCGGCCTCCGATGTGACTACCACAGATACCTTCATGGAGCTCTGCCATTATCCTCACACACTGCTCGCCATGCACGCAGACTAAGATGGGGTGAGTAAACCCATGTCTGTACAACTCGCCTTCAATGAGCGTGTACTTGGACGAGTTTTTCTTTATCTTCTTTGCCTCCGCCGGCTCTGCTGGGAGCATTCCATCCGCTATGTAATGCTTATAGGGCGTCATCCATTTCTCACCATTTTGTAGTAGGCAGATCTGTGGCGCCTCTACCCCCATTAGCATGCATGCGTTGACTCGTGGTTTCTTCAAAGTTTCTTGAGTCAACGAGCGATGACTCCTCTTCTCACCATCTGACTGGCTGATCTGATGGACTCCCACCAAGTTATCAGCTGTATAAGTACGAGGTGCCCTCAGGGTCTCCTGGATGACCATCCTCTGTCTGCCCCCCTTGCCTGAGCTGGCGAGTTTGGCTAACAAGTCAGCTCTGGCATTCTGCTCCCTGGGCACATGTACTAGTTCAAATATTTCAAATGAACTCTTCAATCTCTGGACATACTCCAAGTAAGAGGCCATCTGAGGGTCTTTGGCCTGGTATTCTCCCGCCACTTGACCGGTGACCAACAATGAGTCACTCTTGGCCATAAGGCTCTGCGCTCCCATCTCCTTTGCCAATAACATCCCAGCGATCAAAGCTTCATACTCCACCTGGTTATTGTCGGCTTTGAAAGCGAATCGCAGGGCCTGCTCTATTAACAACCCCTTGGGTCCTTCCAAGATCACCCCCGCTCCGCTGCCTTGCTGATTCGAGGACCCGTCTACTGACAACACCCATTTGAAATTGGGTTCCTCCTGCTGGGCCTCGGTTGAGGACATCTCGGCCACAAAGTCAGCGTAGACCTGTCCTTTGATCGAGCCCCTGGGTTCATACTGGATGTTGAATTCTGACAACTCGACTACCCAACGCACCATTCTTCCCGCCACATCGGGCTTCTGCAGGACCTTACATATCGGCAGATCTGTCATGAACGCAGTCTTGTTCTCATCCATCGGGTGCATCTTGATCTGATTGTACCCGGAGAAAGAGTCCAAGAAACTGAGTAACTTGCAGCCCGAGGCACTGTCTACTAGCGCATCTATGTTGGGCAGAGGATAGGAATCTTTTGGACCAAGACAGAACTTACCGCCCTATCTGTAACTGCAAAGTACAGACGCAGGGGTGTGTCGAGCTGAGGCTTGCACAAGACTAGCGGGCTGGCCAAATACTCTTTGAGCCTAAGGAAAGCCTGCTCACATTCTGCAGTCCAGGTGAATCTGCTATTCCTCCTTAGGCATTGGAAATAAGGGTGGCCCTTGTCCCCTCCGGCTGACACGAACCGAGAGAGTGCAGCCATCCGTCCCGTCAACTGTTGCACTGTCGGGCTCCTCATGGCTATGATCATTGCACACTTATCTGGGTTGGCCTCTATCCCTCTTTCCGTGAGCAAAAGCCCAAGGAACTTACCTGCCTCCACCCCAAAGACGCACTTTTCTGGATTCAACTTCAACCTGTACCTCGCTATTGTATTGAACAGCTCCTCCAAGTCGTCAACATGCTGATCTCGTGCCTGGGATGTCACCACCATGTCATCTACATAGGCCTGCACATTGCGTCCCAGCATGGGGGCGAGGACCTTGTCCATCAGCCTCTGATATGTGGCACCCGCGTTCTTCAGGCCAAACGGCATGACTGTGTAGCACTAACAAGACAGCTCTGTCATGAACGCAGTCTTGTTCTCATCCATCGGGTGCATCTTGATCTGATTGTACCCGGAGAAAGAGTCCAAGAAACTGAGTAACTTGCAGCCCGAGGCACTGTCTACTAGCGCATCTATGTTGGGCAGAGGATAGGAATCTTTTGGACAGGCCTTGTTAAGATCTGTAAAGTCCACACACATCTTCCATTTCCTGTTGGCCTTTTTTACCAGGACGACATTCGCAAGCCACTCAGGGTATTGTATTTCCCGTATGTGACCTGCTTTCAGCAACTTCTGTGTTTCCTCCCTGACTACCTGCCTTCGTTCATCATTGAACTTCCTTTTCCTTTGGCGGACCAGTCTAGCTTGGGGATTCAGTGCCAGGTGATGGCATAGAAAATCGGGGTCAATACCTGGCATGTCTGAGGGAGACCAAGCGAAAGCGTCCAGATGCTTTCCTATAACCCCCGCTACCTGATATTGGGTCTCCTTAGACAGGGACTTACCCAGCTTGAAAATCTTTCCCCCGATCTCCTTCTCTACGACCTCCTCTGCCGGTTCGGGTCGCCTCGCTCGGGCGACCTCTGCTCGGGTGACCCCGACGTCACCTCGGGGCATATCTGCTTCATTGATACCTCCTCCCGGTGGTGAGGTGGTCACCATGCAGACTCCCCTCTTTGTCTTGAGGCTATTCTCATAGCACCTTTTAGCCTTTTTGATCTGACTTGATGGTTACCACCATCCTCTCCATCGATGGCAACTTCATCTTCATGTGCCTTGTGGACACCACGACCCCTAGCCGGTTCAGGGCCAGTCTGCCCAAAAGTATGTTGTAGGCAGAGGGAGCGTTCACCACAAGGTACCTGATGTTCTCTGTGCGGGATGCTACTCCATCAGTGAACGTGGTCCTCAACTCTATGTATCCCCGCACTTCTACTTGGTCTCCTGCGAACCCATACAAACAGCCAACGTAGGGTCGCAGCTGATCAGGAGACAACTGTAGCTTCTTGAAAGTCGACCAGAACATCACATCGGCCGAGCTTCCCTGATCGACCAATACCCGGTGCACCTTACGTGCGGCAGTGACTACTGAAATGACCACCGGATCGTTATCATGGGGGACAACATCTCGGCAATCAGCCTTCGTGAAGACGAGGTTGATGTCCGGAAAGTGATCTTCCTCGCAGGCCTCCACTGCCATCACTGAACGTGCATACTTCTTTCGTTGCGAAGAAGTGCACCCTCCTCCTGAGAACCCACCTGATATAGTGTGGATCTCACCATGTATGGGCACTTCATGCCCCTGGTCTGCCAAATGTTCTTGCCGGTTGACCCACCTGTCGATTGACTCGCGACACCCACACGCCTCCTTCCTCACGTTGATATGTGCTTGGTTCTTTCGAAGCAATCTACACCTGCAAAAGAGAAAGGCGGCGCCCTAGAGGCCGTTTGCACTCCGACGCTCAAGTTAGTGTAAGGCAAGGAACACCAAGTGTATTGAATTTCTCTCTGTGTTTAGGTCTAGAAACTGCGTACCTTTGTGAAGTATTTTACTATCCCTTATATAGTCTAGGGTTTACTGCGCCGCTAGCCCTAATTAGGGTTTCCAGCACTGCTAGCCATATTTAGGGTTTACTGGAATACCCCTGCGCCGCTATCACCCAATCTTAGGGTAATCTAGCACATAAGGTTTCCTTCTCTGGAGTGCAAACTTTAACAGGGTGACCACCTGGATGCCTCCTTGTGCACCTAATCTCTGGGGCCACCTGTTCTGGGAGTGCCTTCACTGTTTACGTGCCATGCATGTAGCTTCACTGGGAAAACCCTAGCTCTGGTGAGTACTCGTCCCCTCAGGACTCTACACCCAACTGTGCTCTCCCTGCTACCTGCATGGGCGCTTCGTCATCCAGGCCTCTCCCTAACTCTAGGTATTTAACTGGTCATTGGCCCACTCTGGGAACCAATCTTAGCTGTTTTGTTTACGCTGTTCAAATCACCCAAGACCGATGTCTCCTCGCCACACTCTGTTGCCGAGGACTCCTCGACCTGCTGAGTGACGATGACACCTCCGCCCATTCTGGTGATCTGACGACTACTCACCCGTCTCTGTAGGCTGATGACTCGTCACCCCTCTCTGTAGGCTGATGACTCGTCACCCCTCTCTGTACGCTGATGACTCATCACCCTTCCCTATAGGCTGATGACTAATCACCCCTTTCTGTAGGCTGATGATTCATCGCCCTTCTCTGTTCAATACCCCCTGCGGGGTCCACTCCACGTGGCTTTGGCCCATGCTGTGGGACCCAGCTGACGTCCGAGGACTGGTCAGGAAAGAAGTCTACGAGATCGTCGTTGTTGGAGACGGAGGCGATCTCCGACTTCTCTAGTACATGATCGCCTGTCGCCTATGGTGCACATGATCGCCAATCGCCTATGGTGTACATGATCGCCGAAAGTGCACTTAGTATGTGGTCAAGATACTGGATCAACCATAGTAGGTTCCAAAAACCACGCGTATCAAGGTGTGGGTTAAGCCTTAGATACGCTGTGCATGTGAAGCTCTATGCTTGAGCATAAGAAATCGTCCTTAGTGTTGCATGCATGGGCGCACGAGGAGTAGTGCTGATCTATTCTTGGAAATGTGAAGCTACCGATGTCACCCAGTCATGTGGAGGTGATACCTCGGACGTAACATAGTGGGATGAAGAACCTTCAGCAAGGCGTGGCGATGTGTCATCAGTCATCGCCAGGGCGAGAGAGACGCGGGCATCGCCAGGGCGAGAGAGAAGCGGGCATCGCCAGGGCGAGAGAGACGCGGGCATCGCCAGGGCGAGAGGCACGCGGGCATCGCCAGGGCGAGAGAGACGCGGGCATCGCCAGGATGAGGGACACATCGGTCGTCTTCCAGGGAGAGACATCGATCGTCTTCCAGGGAGAGACATCGGTCGTTGAGGAATGAAGGCAGCAGACCTCAGGCAACAGGGAGAGTGTTTGCCATGACAGGAGTAGAGGCGTCTCAGTCAGGTAACCTAGTGCAAGGTGTTTGTTTTATAGCTGGTAGAGGTGTAAAAGCCTTGTTTGATTCTGGAGCGACACACTCCTTTGTGTCAAGCCTGTGTGTAGCCGAGTTGGGCCTTCTAGTGAAGGAGTTACCGTTTGAACTGTTGGTCTCTACACCTGCGTCAGGACAGGTGTTGACCTCTACAGTTTGCTCTGAATGTCCAGTGATAGTAGAGGGACGCAGGTTCAAAGTAAACTTGATCTGCCTACCTCTTCAGGACCTGGATGTTATCCTGGGAATGGATTGGCTATCTGCCAATCACGTTCTCATAGACTACGGTAGTCAGAAAATAGCGTTTCCAGACCTCCAAGAGTCAGATGTGATATCTGCTCAGCATGGGTGGTCGGAGTTGGAAAAAGGGGCGAGGTGCTTCGTGATCCTAGCTGATGGAGGAGGGCCAAGCACATCTAGCCAAGGAAGCCAAGGCCCAAACCAAGAAGACCGTCTAGACCAAGAGGAGCGTCTAGCTCCAGGAAGTGAGCGTCTAGAACGTGAAGGAGGGAGGCTATCCATGGAGCTAGACCGTCTAGGACCTCTCACAAGATCCATGGCTAAACATATCCAAGCTCACATAGAAGAAGCCACGGATGGAAGAGAGAGATCCTTGTACATGTTTCATAAAGGCCCAAAGGGGGAGGGGGTGCTTAGTAGATTAGTGTAGTGTAGAAAGCAAAACTTGCTCACTTAGGGGTGTGCTATCAAAAAGGTGCCCTTAGCAATAGAAGGAGGGGTGTGCTAGCAAATAGGTGCCTTTAGCAAAAGAAGGAGGGGTGTACTATCAAATGTTGCATTTTTGACCTATCTTCTAGAATATTAGGATGATGGTGTGGTTTGACTAAAGTCAATACCCTAGGCAGCCCCACTTTTTGTATTTCCATCTCTACCCTTTAAGCTTGCTCACCAAGGCTCCTAAATCTATAAATAAGGAGGCCTACCTCATGTATTTTCAAGTTTATTTTGAGTAATGTTATGCTGCCATTTTTGTGCACAAGCTTTACTCCTCCTAGAAATCTAGGCTATAAACTTCAATCCTTTCACCTTCTCCCTTGAGCTGGCCAAACCTCTCAACCCATACTCATCATGCACCTTCAAGACCAACACAACTCCTAGGAGGGTCTTGTTTCACTCACCCATTGCTTCCGCTCCATCTATTTCTACTTTGATTCAAGAAGAACACATGAAAATGCCATCATTTGGTATCATGAGCTTTTGGTTCTTCAAGATGAGTAGCTTGTCTTTTTAAATTTTCAGTTCTTCTTTATTTTCATCTTGTCATTTCAATTCCATAATTGTCTTGCTGTTTTTTACATTTTAAATTGTTCTTGGTGTGCTTATGGAAGATCCAACCGAAGCACATGTGTTCAATTGATCTTGAACATTTTCTTGTGCAATTGTGATAGGATTCCTTACACATTGAGTGGCTGTTTTCTTTTAGGAATTTTAGTCTTTATTGCTTTCTTATAATTGCTTCATTTTATGCTTTGAGTCTTTATTTTCTGAATCTATAAATGTTGTGTCAAGTCATGTGAATCCATAATTGTCATCAATTCTTAGTAGTCCTATTTTTTTGGCTTGATTGTTTCTTGTTTTTGGGTCTCTTTAAGTTGCCTTAACCTGCTGTTATTTTTGATCCTTTGCTGCCTTTTTAATTTTAGCTTGAGTTCATATTTGTGTTTTAGTTCTACACAAATTCATTTACATCATTTTCCTTTGTGTCTTTTGGTATATCTTGCTGTTTTTCCAATTTACACAGAATCCCCTGTTTTACATCAATCTGTGCTGGCTGTTTTTGCTTGGGAAAATTATTTTTCCAGATAGGAAAATTTTGATTCTCTGGAATATGCAAGATTGAGGTGTTATAGAAAAGACAAAAAAAGAATCAGGTCAAAAAAAGAAATAGAAAAAAAATGATAAATATTTTAAAAACAGTGTGCAAATCTGGGCGCTCCAGCTGGCGTAACTGAACACTGATTTTGCAAAATTTATTAAAAAAAAATGGCTCATGCGTTTTGGGTGAAATCTGTCCCAGAATTTAGTTGAGATCTTGAAATATTTGCATATCAATTTTCAGAGGCAAATCTGTAAAGGACAGCTCAGCATAAATTGGGGAAAATCACGTTTTCTGGCCACAACAGTTTTTCAGTGGTGCTGTTTTTGATTTTGAAATCAATTCTAGTGCTATTCTTAGGATTCACTTTGTGTGCCTACCTTTCTTTGAATACCTTTATTTGCTTGTTTTATATTTCTTTGGAACTCTTTCTAGTTGTCACAATTTAACTCCATTTGGTGGTTCTGTTTTTCTAATTAATTTGTTTCTTGCTTTAATCCTTTGGCCTCTAAATTTGGTGCTGGAATTATTTCTCAATTGGTGCCTATTTGAGTAGAAATTTAACTTGAGTGAGGTCTAGCTTGTGTGATAGGTGCTGGATTGGAGAATTAATTTTCTAATTCTAAGAGGAGCCAAAGCAAGGGCAGCAAACAAAGATTACTCAAAAACACGACAAACACTTGGAGGGCCCAACAAAGAAAAGACAACCAAGGGAGTGCCAATAGCAAAACAAGGATCAACAAAGGGGGTTTTCTTAATCTTCTTTGTAACTTAACCTTGTTAATTACTCTTTAACTACGTGATTAGACGGTGAGTGTGTCTTCAAGGGCTCCAAGTGTCCAAGAAGCCTCACCTAGGGCCGACTAGTGTAGACCTTACTTGTTTTAGCATGTGTTAATTGTTTTAATTGCTTTCCTTGCTTAATTAGTTACGTTTGGTAATTGTTTTGTTTTGTTTAAGTTCGTTAATTCTTTTGCTTGGTTAATTAGCTAGTTTGCATTGTTTTCTTGCATCAAAATTTGATTTCTTCAACCTAATTGTGTTTTAAGTGGTTTACTAAGAGAAAGCTTTGTGTGAAGACATTGAGGGATAGTCTTTGGCTAAGGCAAGGCTTGGTATTTAAGTAGTCCATTGTGACTCACCTCCCTTACCTGGAAGACTACCTTCTTTGACTTCCCTAAATTTTCTCAAGGTAAAATATTTCTATACACAAAGGTCTAGTCATGTCTTCTCATTCCTTTAAATCTCTTAAAAGTGAGGTGAAATCCTTGAAATCTCTTTTGGAACAACTTTCCAAGAATATTCAATCAATTTCATCTAAACAATTGGAGAATGAGGCCAAAACTAATGAATTGACTAAATCAAAGGATGAGAAGTCTCACATTTCAAAAAAATTACCTTCTCATGCATCTATCTCTAAAAAGCATGATTCTTTTGGGGAGGGAAGACATAGAAGAGATAGAAAAGAACAAGAAAGCCCAAGAGAGGTTAGGGTAGACCTACCCCATTCCCATGGAAAAGAAAATATAGAAACTTGCCTAGATTGGGAAATGAGGGTAGAAAAATTGTTTGCTTCCCATAAAGAAAGAAAGGAAAGAAAGATACAAAAGAAAAGAGAGGAAGCCGAAAGGGAAGCTAAAGAAAAAGAAAAAGAAAAGCATGAGAAGACCCTTGAGAAACAAAAGGCGTGGGAGAATAGTGTTCCTTCTCACAAGGTCATTCAACAAGACAAAAGATTTAAAAATACCTTTGAAAATATACGTCTTGTTGAACAACCTAGCCTTTCCTTTTGTAAAGGAACACTTGCAAGCATAGTAACAAAAAAAGAGTCTTCAAAAGAAGCTTGCATAGATAAAGATAAAGTGGATTATTTCTCATATGTGCTAGGATATCACCAAGTGAATGTCAAGTTATTTACAAGCATCTACAAAAACAAATTTTTATGTGAAGTAGTGCCTAAAGAAACTTGTCATGTCCTATTGAGACAACCATTGCCAAGTGTGCAACTTCTCATAAACAATGGTTGTAACAGCGAGACTATCTTTACACATAAGAGAAAAATTCTTCATGAAGGAGAACTCATGGACCAAATTAGAGTTGATAAAACTCTAGAGCTTTTAAAAGGAAAACTTTTGTCACCCATGAGAAAAGATGTTCAAAGACATTACCCTAGATACATTTCTTGTTTTAAAAATACACCTAAGGTGATGTCTCATGAACTCTATACTCCTTTACCTTTTGCAAATGATCCTTGGGAAGACATAAACCTCAATTTTATCTTAGAGCTTCCTAGGACAACAAAAGGTTTTGATTCCATTTTTATGGATATGGATAATCTCTTCTATATAGAAGTGACAAGTCTTCATGGTTTATCTTCAAGCATAGTATTGGATAGAGCTCCAAAATTTGAAAACCATCATTTGAGGAATCTTTTAGAAAAACTTGAAATTAAGTTGTACTCTTCAAATTTTTATCCTCAAAAGAATGGTCAAAATAAAATTGAAAACATAGCTCTTTTTACTATGCCTAGAGAAATCATGAAAGACAATCACAATTCTTGGGATGAGTATCCTTTTGAGCATGCATACAATGGAGTAGTCCACAAGACTACTAATATTTCTACATTTGAAATTGCATGTGGACTTAATCCTCTTTCGCTTTTTAAGTTGTTACCCTTTCCTAAAGGTATTGTTCCTAAGGAAAAGGTAACCAATATTGAAAATTTTCAAATACATAAGAGGATTAGAGAACACATACAACCATCAAAAGAGAAATATTGTACAAAGTTGCCAAAAACAAAAGAAAAACAAAAATGGCAACTTCATACAATTAAGTTCTCTCCAATTGCTCACACTAACACCTTTACTTTGTTTGATGATTTCCATAGGTGGACGTTTGATCCGGGAGGACAAGCCTTGCCGAAACAATAGGCTGCTATCCGAGATCAAATCTGTAGATCTGAGGATAGATCTTCTCAAAGGAGGAGGAGATGATGGACACCATCCAGCCCCATCCATCCCCCTAGTTGAAGACAAAGCAAGGGATTTGAGGACAAATCCTTTTTCAAGAGGGAGGGGATGATGGAGGAGGGCCAAGCACATCTAGCCAAGGAAGCCAAGGCCCAAACCAAGAAGACCGTCTAGACCAAGAGGAGCGTCTAGCTCCAGGAAGTGAGCGTCTAGAACGTGAAGGAGGGAGGCTATCCATGGAGCTAGACCGTCTAGGACCTCTCACAAGATCCATGGCTAAACATATCCAAGCACACATAGAAGAAGCCACGGATGGAAGAGAGAGATCCTTGTACATGTTTCATAAAGGCCCAAAGGGGGAGGGGGTGCTTAGTAGATTAGTGTAGTGTAGAAAGCAAAACTTGCTCACTTAGGGGTGTGCTATCAAAAAGGTGCCCTTAGCAATAGAAGGAGGGGTGTGCTAGCAAATAGGTGCCTTTAGCAAAAGAAGGAGGGGTGTACTATCAAATGTTGCATTTTTGACCTATCTTCTAGAATATTAGGATGATGGTGTGGTTTGACTAAAGTCAATACCCTAGGCAGCCCCACTTTTTGTATTTCCATCTCTACCCTTTAAGCTTGCTCACCAAGGCTCCTAAATCTATAAATAAGGAGGCCTACCTCATGTATTTTCAAGTTTATTTTGAGTAATGTTATGCTGCCATTTTTGTGCACAAGCTTTACTCCTCCTAGAAATCTAGGCTATAAACTTCAATCCTTTCACCTTCTCCCTTGAGCTGGCCAAACCTCTCAACCCATACTCATCATGCACCTTCAAGACCAACACAACTCCTAGGAGGGTCTTGTTTCACTCACCCATTGCTTCCGCTCCATCTATTTCTACTTTGATTCAAGAAGAACACATGAAAATGCCATCACTAGCTCGGTTGGAAGTGAAGAATGAAGAGGACGTAAGCAGGATACATGTGGTGAAAGATTTCATGGATGTATTTCCAGAAGAAATACCTGGATTACCTCCTAAGAGAGAAGTGGAATTCTCTATTGATTTGGTACCTGGAGCTGGACCAGTGTCAATGGCACCTTACAGGATGGCTCCAGCCAAGTTGGTAGAACTAAAGAAGCATGTGGAAGAGTTGTTGGAGAAACAATTCATCAGACCCAGTGTATCTCCATGGGGGGCTCCAGTGTTGCTAGTTAAGAAAAAGGATGGAGGGTCTCGGCTGTGTATAGATTACAGGCAGTTGAACAAGTTGACCATCAAGAACAAGTATCCTCTACCTAGAATTGATGATTTGATGGATCAATTACATGGGGCCTCGGTGTTCTCAAAGATTGATCTGAGATCGGGGTACCACCAAATTTTGGTAAAAGCTGAAGATGTTCAAAAGACAGCATTTAGGTCTCGGTATGGGCACTATGAGTATGTGGTGATGCCGTTTGGAGTAACAAACGCTCCAGCTCTGTTCATGGATTTCATGAATAGAATTTTTCATCCTTTCTTGGATAAGTTTGTGGTAGTCTTCATAGACGACATACTCATTTATTCAAGGACTGAGGAAGAACATGAGCAACATCTGAGGACGGTGTTGGGGATCCTGACGGAGAAGCAACTCTATGCCAAGTTCTCTAAGTGTGAGTTCTGGCTGAAGGAAGTTAACTTCTTAGGACATGTGATATCTGCCCAGGGGATCTCGGTGGATCCAGCCAAGGTGGAGGCAGTGCTTTAGTGGGAACGTCCTAAGACAGTCACAGAAATAAGGAGTTTTGTGGGTCTAGCTGGCTACTATCGGCGGTTTATTGAGGACTTTTCCAAGGTAGTGGCTCCTTTAACACAGTTGACCCGCAAGGATCAACCTTTTGCTTGGATCGACCGATGTGAGCAGAGCTTCATGGAACTAAAGGAAAGGTTGACTAGTGCTCCAGTGCTGGTGATCCCAGATGTAGGAAGACCTTTTGATGTTTACTGTGATGCTTCACATCAAGGTTTGGGATGTGTGTTGATGCAAGAGAAAAGAGTGGTTGCATATGCTTCAAGGCAACTCAAAGTTCACGAGAGGAACTATCCTACCCATGACTTAGAGTTGGCGGCTGTGGTGTTTGCCTTGAAGATTTGGAGGCATTATTTGTATGGAGCTTGGTTTCAGGTGTTTAGTGACCATAAAAGCTTGAAATATCTGTTTGATCAGAAGGAGTTAAATATGAGACAAAGAAGGTGGATGGAGTTTCTAAAGGACTATGATTTTCAACTGATATATCATCCAGGGAAGGCCAATGTAGTGGTAGATGCCTTGAGTAGGAAATCAATACAAGTATCAACCATGATGATTGAAGAGTAGAAATTGATTGAGCAGTTTAGAGATTTAAACTTTGGAGTGGAATTTCATGTAAATCATATTAGTTGTAGTAAGTTAACTATAACTAATGATTTCATTGGGGTGATAAAGGATGAGCAATTAGAGTATCCTAGCCTGAAGCGTATTGTAGAATTACTAGGCACCGATCAGGCTAAAGACTTTGTGATGGGCGATGATGGGATCTTGAGATTTAATGGCAGAATTTGCATACCTGCAAATGAAGAGTTGAAGAAGATGATCCTAGAGGAAGGTCACAAGAGTCGCCTTAGCCTACATCCAGGCATGAACAAGATGTACCATGACTTGAAGGAGTCATTTTGGTGGTCGGGCATGAAGAAAGACATCGCCCAGTATGTTACTACCTGCTTGACGTGTCAGAAGGCAAAGGCAGAGCATCAAAGACCTGGCGGTTTGCTGCAGCAATTGGATATCCCTGAATGGAAATGGGACAACATCGCCATGGATTTTGTTACCCATTTACCCAGATCGGTAAAGGGTCATGATGCAATCTGTGTCATCATTGATCGGCTGACGAAGAGTGCTCACTTTCTTCCAGTGAATATGAGGATGCCTATGGCCAAGTTGGCACAGTTGTACATCAGAGAAATTGTAAGGTTGCATGGAGTGCCTTCCAGCATTGTTTCGGATAGAGATCCCAGGTTCACCTCACGGTTTTGGCAGACTTTACAAGACTCTTTGGAAACTAAGTTGAGGATGAGCTCTGCATATCATCCTCAAACAGATGGACAGTCTGAGAGAACAATTCAGTCCTTGGAAGATCTGCTGAGGACATGTGTTTTGGACCAATTGGGAAGCTGGGATGAGATGTTGCCACTAGTAGAGTTTACTTATAATAACAGTTACCACGCCAGTATTGGGATGGCACCATATGAAGCCCTATATGGGAGGAAATGCAGAACTCCCTTATGTTGGTACCAGGAGGGCGAAGCAGTCTTGGTTGGGCCAGAGTTGATTCAGCAGATGACCGAGAAGGTGAGACAGATACAAGGCAGAATGAAAGCCTCTCAAAGCCGGCAGAAATCCTATGCAGATCAGAGGAGAAGACCTTTGGAGTTTGCTGTTGGGGATCATGTGTTTATGAGAGTGACGCCAACCAAGGGTGTAGGACGAGCTATCAGATCAAGGAAGTTGTCTCCTAAGTTTGTTGGACCATATCAGATCTTAAGGAGGATCGGCCCAATGGCTTATGAAATCGCTCTACCTCCCCAATTAGCAAATCTGCATAATGTCTTTCACGCGTCACAGCTAAGGAAGTATCTTGCAGACCCTAGTCACGTGTTGGAAGTGGACGATGTGCAGATCAGGGATGACTTGTCATTTGAAGCGAAACCAGTCAGGATTGACGATCAACAGAGTAAGCAGCTCAGAGGCAAGACCATCAACATGGTGAAGGTGGTGTGGGATGACAGATCGGGTGATTCAACTTGGGAATTAGAAGAAACCATGAGAGAAGCCTATCCATACCTCTTTTCCTTGTAATTCAATTTTTGAGGACGAAAATTTTTCTTGTTGGGGAGAATGTAAGGACCTAGAAAATTTTATTGGAATGAAAGTGATATATTTTAAGTGAATCCTAAGTATGTTTTTATTTAAAATATAAAGGAAGGAAAGTGTAGCTTAGAAGTCTACGAGATCGCCGTTGTTGGAGACGGAGGCGACCTCCGACTTCTCTAGTACATGATCGCTTGTCCCTATGGTGCACATGATCGCCAATCGCCTATGGTGTACATGATCGCCGAAAGTGCACTTAGTATGTGGTCAAGATACTGGATCAACCATAGTAGGTTCCAAAAACCACGCGTATCAAGGTGTGGGTTAAGCCTTAGATACGCTGTGCATGCGAAGCTCTATGCTTGAGCATAAGAAATCATCCTTAGTGTTGCATGCATGGGCGCACGAGGAGTAGTGCTGATCTATTCTTGGAAATGTGAAGCTACCGACGTCACCCAGTCATGTGGAGGTGATACCTTGGACGTAACATAGTGCGATGAAGAACCTTCAGCAAGGCGTGGCGATGTGTCACCAGTCATCGCCAGGGCGAGAGAGACGCGGGCATCGCCAGGGCGAGAGAGAAGCGGGCATCGCCAGGGCGAGAGAGACGCGGGCATCGCCAGGGCGAGAGACACGCGGGCATCGCCAGGATGAGGGACACATCGGTCGTCTTCCAGGGAGAGACATCGGTCGTCTTCCAGGGAGAGCCATCGGTCTTCCGCCAGGATGAGACATCGGTGGATAGTCATCGCGCGAGCGGTCATCGGTGGAAGGTTATCGCGCGATGTCGTGTTTCACAAAGATAAGGTGGGACCCAGGCTCCCAGCATGAACGTTCTGCATGCGCGACACGTAGACATTAGGAGTGCTTCAGAACAGTTGACGCCAGAGAGTTGGTAAGGCAGGTAACCCAAAGTTGGTACGCGCAGAGACATCACGTGACAGTTCTGTCAGAGGAAACGTGCACGCAAGCTTCCCACTGAGTGGGTAATGGCAGCTGCATGGCGGGTCTACGTTTCTTAGTCTCAGAACACACCTCCTTTTTAGTTGGAGTTCGAACGCTGTTGGAGTAGCGAGAGATAGAGTGAGTTTAGTCTTCATCCTTTCTCCTTCCTCTCTTTCACTCTGCGATTCAGACCTTCTCACGTCCCAGCTTGGCTACCGGCGACTGCCATAGAGCACCTGGGAAGGTCCGCTGCAAGTGTCCAATCCAGCCTTACAACAGAGTTCGGGTATCCTTAAGTTCGGTGGGTTAGAGCTCGTAGTGAGATTTTACGCAAGTCCAGGTAAGGGAAGCTAGCATTTTCGTTTATAAAAACTTTAGGCGAGTGGGTTCTGAAGTGGGGGCGACGTGGTCGCCGGTTTCATATTCTTTTTCACGATGCTCTGTTTTTATGTGTGGGGCGACGTGATCGCCGGTTTTAAATGTTGATTTCGAATTCCCCTGTTTTAGTGTCGTTTGAAACTGTTTGAGATTGAAATGTGAAATGCATGTGATATTCGAAAATCTGAACCTTGGAATGATTGTTTCTGTGATTGGAATTGTTTAAGAAAATATTCAAAATATTATATGATGGAATTGTGCTTTTACGTGTTGTATGATGCATTGAATGTTGTGAATGTGGGATCAAGGCATAGTATTTTCAGGAAAGAAAATACCGTGTAAGATCGTGTGTAATGTGCATTGACTAGGGACTTGTCTAGAAGGAGATATCCTGACTCTGCTGATATAATGGAATCACATAGATGAAGTTATTCAGTTGTGGAGAGTCGAAGGAGGTTAATATGTATGGGTAAGTTGTTTGAAAGATAACTAGCTTGACCTGTTATATGAATTAACCCTGTCATACCGGGAGAGTGATGATATTGAGATTATGTATGCGCATGGCTGTGTGGATTTCACAGCGACCCTGTGTGGATTTCACAGTGGTGTGGTATGACAGGTGCAGATCTCTGAGTCTGAGTCAATGCACGAGTCTTCCGGAAGTAGAGTCATGTGTCTATATGTTATGAGTCAGTGGAAAGTCTGACGTGTGAACCATAAATATTGAATGTATTGAATAGACACTTGACGAGTTTGTGGAATATGGGGATGTTGATGGTTGAAATTGATATAAATTGTGAATGGTGTGAAGATTTATGCTTTCTATTGATATAAAGTTTCATATTTAAAGTTTTTAAAAATATCTAGCTTACCCTTTATTTTGTATCGTGGTTGTTTTTCTTAAACCTGTGATGATCGTGTATATTTGCACGGGAGCAGATGAGGTTGCAGGTAGTAGAGCTCCTCAGTGAGCACTTCCTGAAGGAGGAGATCGCCGGTTTTGAATGCTGTGGTTTTATTTTATTTTGAAAACTCCTGTATGGAGATGTATTAAAACTTCCTCAAAAAGGGATATTATTTTGAGGCACATTTGTACTAATGGATGAATTATATTATGTATATATCTATGTTCAATTTTGATATTATTGTTTCACCTTTATTTTATTATATAAATATGACCAATATTTTGAGGGGCGTTACAGGATGCGTGCAGGCAAACTGAGCAAGGGCATCGCCAAACCCCTCCCCATAGGTGTCGAAGGCGTCTTCAGTAAGTTCTGCGTCGATCTTCTTGAGCAACTCAGCTTGTTGGGCAAGTTGTTCCTCAACTTTGCCCAGCCGAACTTCTTGGGTGGTAGCCTTCTCCTCTAGCTTGGTCATTTTAGTCTGGGCCCCCTCCAACTGTTCCTCTAGGTCTATGATTTTGTTGTGGCGGGGGAGGATCTCGGCCTCAAGCTAGAGGGCCTCTTACCCCTTAGAGAAGAAGAGCTTCTTGGTCTTTTTTTCTGACTAGCGAAGATTACTTAGCTCCTGGTTCATAGCAACCTTGCGTTTAGCAGCCAGTTGGACTTGAAGCTCCAACCTTTTCTTCTGCTCTAACTCCCTCTCCAGTTGGGCCACCTTCTCTTTCATCTCCATGTCAGCATCCTTTTGGATCAGCAAGGCGCTAGAGGCGACGAGGAACTCACCAAGGCCATGGCTGATGTGGGTCCTTAGTGAATTCCTATCCAGGGCCTCCATCACCTCTTTGGTAGGCAGGTGAGCAAGGGTCTATTGGAGGACAGGAGGGAGTTCAGGGGCAGGAGGTGCCTGATCACAAGGGGGAGCATTTTCCCCCCCACCTTCGAGTGCCAGGAGAGGCTCAGGGGGAGAAGAGGCGCTGGGGGGATGCTCCCTAAAGGATGGAGGTTGCCCCTCTGTTCCGGAAGAGATCGCCGCAACAACCTCCACCCTGTTTGATGGAGAGAGGCCAAGCTCACCCCACCATGAAAGCCAAGGGCCAAGACTAGACCGTCTAGAACTACATGGAGAGCGTCTAGCACAAGACAAGGGGGAGCTACATGAGGAGTGTCTAGGAGGGAGCCTAGACCGTCTAGGACCTCTCACAAGGTCCATGGCCAAGCACATTCATGCCCAAACGAGTCAAGCCACGGATGGGAGGGAGAAGACCTTGTACATGCTACTTGGAGGCCCATTAGGGGTAGCTTAGTAGATTAGTGTAGTGTAGAAAGCAAAACTTGCTCACTTTTTGATGTACCCTAGCTTGGTGCTCACGTTGGAACATTCTAGCACCTAGGGCCGGCCATGTGTGAGTGTGTGTTCCATGTGACCAAAATTACATTACATTTGTGGCACATTTCATTAGAATTAGGTTAAGCTTGGTGGTCACCCTTTAGCTTATAAAAAAGGGTAGCCTACACCTTGTATTTTCAAGAATAATATGAGTAGAGTTATGCTGCCAAATTTGTGCCAAGCTTTGCTCTCTCCTAGCTTCTAGGAATTGATCTTCATTTTCCTTCACCTCACCAAGGGTTGGCCGAACCTCCCTACTCTCATACACTTCATGCACCTTCAAGATCACCATCACTCCTAGGAGGGTCTTGCTCATTTCAACCATTGCTTCCGCACCATCTTCAACATCCAAGGAGAGCTCAACATTTGGTATCATGAGCATGGGGTTCTTCAAAGATGAGTAGTTCTTGGTCCTTTTTAATTTTGAGTTCTTCTTTAATCCTTGTTGTTCATACTTGTTTTCCATACTTGTCTTGCTGTTTTTTTTTTTTTAATTTTTAATTTGAATTGGTGTGCTGTTTGGAAATTCCAATTGGTGCATCTTGTTCAATTGTTCTTGAGCAATCTTTGTGCAATTTTTGGTAGGATTCCATACACCTTTGTGTTGCTGTTTTTCTTTTAGGTTTTGAGTCTTTATTGCAAATTTTATTTTGGTTCATTTTATGCTCTTTGAGTCTTTAATTTTTGAATCTATATATGTTGTCTAAGTCATGTTTCTCCAAAATGTCATAAAATCATAAGTAGTACTTTGTTTGGCTTATTTGTTTCTTGATTTTGGTCTAAAAGTTTGATTTGAATCTGCTGGGTTTTTGAGCTTTTGGTGCCTTTTTAATTTTAGGTTGAGTTCATATTTGTGTTTTAGTTCTACACAAATTCTTTTACATAATTTTCCTTTGTGTCTTTTGGTATATCTTGCTGTTTTTCATTTTACACAGAATCCCCTGTTTCACATCAATCTGTGCTGGCTGTTTTTGCTTAGGAAAATTATTTTGACACATAGGAAAGTTTTTATTCTATGGAATATGCAAGATTGAGGTGTTATTGAAAAGACAAAAAAAGAATCAGGTCAGAAAAACAAATAGAAAAAAAATGATAAATATTTTAAAAACAGTGTTCAAATCTGGGCGCTCCAGCTGGGGCGTAATTGAACACTGTTTTTGCAAAATTTATTAAAAAAAATTGGCTCATGCGTTTTGGGTGAAATCTGTCCCAGAATTTTGTTGAGATCTTGAAATATTTGCATATCAATTTTCAGAGGCAAATCTGTAAAGGACAACTCAGCATAAATTGGGGAAAATCATGTTTTCTGGTCATAACAGTTTTTTCAGTGGTGCTGTCTTTGTTTTTTTTAAATCAATTCTAGTGCTATTCTTAGGATTCACTTTGTGTGCCTACCTTTCTTTGAGTACCTTTTTTTTGCTTGTTTTATATTTCTTTGGAAATCTTTCTAGTTGTCACAATTTTAACTCCATTTGGTGGTACTGTTTCTTTCTAATTAATTTGTTTTTTGCTTTAATCCTCTGGCCTCTAAATTTGGTGCTGGAATTGTTTCTCAATTGGTGCCTATTTGAGTAGAAATTTAACTTGAGTGAGGTCTAGCTTGTGTGATAGGTGCTGGATTGGAGAATTAATTTCCTAATTCTAAGAGGAGCCAAAGCAAGGGCAGCAAACAAATATTACCCAAAAACACCACAAACACTTGGAGGGCCCAACAAAGAAAAGACAACCAAGGGAGTGCCAATAGCAAAACAAGGATCAACAAAGGGGGTTTTCTTAATCTTCTTTGCAACTTAACCTTGTTAATTACTTCTTTAATTACGTGATTAGACAGTGAGTGCGTCTTCAAGGGCTCCAAGTGTCCAAGAAGCCTCACCTAGGACCGACTAGTGTAGACTTTAATTGGTTTAGCATGTGTTAATTATTTTTAATTGTTTTCCTTGCTTAATTAAATTACGTTTGCTAATTGTCTTGCCTTGTTTAAGTTTGTTAATTCTTTTCTTGGTTAATTAGCTAGTTTGCATTGTTTTCTTGCATTAAAAAGGATTTCTTCAACTTGATTGTGTTTTAAGTGGTTTACTAAGAGAAAGCTTTGTGTGAAGACATTGAGGGATAGTCTTTGGCTAAGGCAAGGCTTGGTATTTAAGTAGTCCATTGTGACTCACCTCCCTTACCTGGAAGACTACCTTCTTTGACTTCCCTAAATTTTCTCAAGGTAAAATACTTCTACACACAAAGCTTTAGTCCTGTCTTCTTCTTCTCATTCTCCAAAATCTATTGAAAATGAATTAAAATCTATGAAAACTCTTTTGGAAGAAGTTTCACAAGCCGTGCAAATGATTTCTTTTAGACAATTGGAGAATGAGTCTAAAATTAATGAGTCGACTAAAGCCCAAGAAGAGAAGTCACAAAAATCAAAAAAATCTCAAACTCATGCATCTCATTCACAAGTCCAAGAGTCTCTAGGGGAGGGAAGCCTTAGAATGTATGACTACTACCAACCACCCCCTAGAAGAAATAGGCAAAGGGAGCAAGAGGGCCAAAGGGAGGTTAGAGTAGACCTACCTCATTTCCATGGTAAGGAGTGTAGAAACATACCTAGATTGGGAGATGAAAGTAGAGCAACTCTTTGCTTTCCACAGGGTGAGTGAAGAACGCAAGGTACCTCTAGCCACCCTTAGCTTCCAAGGGAACGCCATGTATTGGTGGACCTCTCTCGAAAGAGAAAGACATCTTCAAAGGGAACCTCCAATTGAATATTGGAACAACCTTACGGGAGCCCTAAGACGTCGCCACATACCCTCATACTACCATAGGGAGTTGATGGACAAGCTCCAAAGACTCTGGCAAAACAATATGAGTGTTGAGGAGTATAGACAAAAAATGGAGCTCTACATGATGAGAGCCTCCATTAGAGAAGAGGAGCATATCACCATAGCTAGGTTCCTTAGTGGCCTCTCACTTGAGATAAGGGATAGAGTAGAACTCCTTCCATACCAAGACTTGAATGACTTGGTCCAACTTTGCATTAAAGTTGAGCAACAAAATTTGCGCAAAACTTCAAGTCTAAAGGTTGGATCCTACTCTAACTCCTATCCCAAGAGAGAATATAGAAGGGAGGGTAGTACATCAAAAGAAAAACCTAGGGAAACTACCAAATCCTTAGCCAAAGATGCCTCCACCCCACCCATCCGAGCTAGGGACGTTAAGTGCTTTAAGTGCTATGGAAGAGGGCATGTGCAAGCACAATGCCCAAACCAAAGGACTTTGTTTTTGAAAGGTGTAGATGAGTACACTAGTGGCGAGGATGAGCCAAGTGAAAGAGAGGAAGGGGGAGAGGATGAGAGGGTAGATCCATTAGAGGGAGAATTGCTAATGATTAGGAGAACCTTCAACAATCATCCTAGTGCATCCATGGAGACACAAAGACAGAACATCTTTCACACAAGATGTAAAGTTTTAGAAAATATATGTTCTCTCATTGTGGATAGTGGATCAAGCTGCAATTGTTGTAGCTCTAGAATGGTTGAAAAGCTCAATCTACAAGTAGTTCCTCATCCTAAGCCATACAAGTTGCAATGGATAAATGAGAATGGGGAACTAAGTGTAGATAAGCAAGTGGAAATCAAGTTTTCCATAGGGAACTACAAAGACAAGGTTTTATGTGATGTAGTGCCTATGGAAGCTTGCCATATACTCTTAGGAAGACCATGGCAATTTGATAAAAAAACCTTGTATGATGGTTTTACTAATGAGATTTCCTTCACCCATAAGCATAAAAAGTTTGTACTTAGTCCTTTACCACATTCCCAAGTGGTGAAAGACCAAATACAAATGAAAGAAAAGAGGGATGACGAAAAGAAAAAGAAAAGAGAGCTTGAAAAGGAAAAAGTCCTTAGGGATAGGAAGGCGTGGGAGAAGAGTGTTCCTTCCCCCAAGGTTGCTCAACAAGAGAAGCCTTTTGAAAACATCTTGGAAAATTTGCTTCTTGTTGAACAACCAAGCCTTGTCTTTTGTAAAGGAACATGTACTGACCAGTCCTCGGACACTGAGGATGTAACATCCCGCCAAAATACAATTCATATTTATAAAATGAAAATAAAGGTAAACAAATATATTGAAGTGAACATAATTATATATATGTAATGAAGTTTCTCCTCACAGGGAGTTTAAAACATACTCGGTCAGATTTTTCCAAAAACGTAAACAAAATTACATCAAAAGACAAACAGTCGATCTCGTATCAGAAAAGGGCGATCTCCCATAAGAAAAGGGCGATCTCCTATCAGACAACAGAAAAGGGGTGATCGCCTAACAGAAATAGAAATAGGCGATCTCCTTCCGACGACCACTCACTGATGAGCTCTACTTCCTGCAACCTCGTCTGCTCCCGTGCAAAAATACACGATCATCACAGGTTTTAGAAAACAGCCACATAACAATACAAAAGGGTAAGCTAGATGTTTTAAAAACCTTAAATATGAAACTTTAAATCAATAGAAAACATGAATCTTCACGCCATTCACAATCCAGATCAGTTTCAACCATCAACATTTCCATATTCCACAAACTCGTCAAGTGTCTATTTGCTACTTTCAATATTCATGGTTCACACGTCAGACTTTCCACTGACTCACAAGATATAGACACATGACTCCACTTCCGGAAGACTCGTGCGTTGACTCAGGCCCAGAGATCTGCACCTGTCATACCACACCACTGTGAAATCCACACAGGGTCGCTGTGAAATCCACACAGCCATGAGCATACATAGTCTCAATATCATCATTCTCCCGGTATGACAGGGTTAATTCATATAACAGGCCGAGCTCGTTCTTTTTCAGATGACTCACCCATTCATATGAACCTCCTTCGACTCTCCACAACTGAATAACTTCGTCTATGTGATTCCATTATATCAGCAGAGTCAGGATATCTCCTTCTAGACAAGCCCCTAGTCAATACACATTACACACGATCTTACACGGTATTTTCTTTCCTGAAAATACTATGCCTTGATCCCACATTCACAACAATCAATACATCATACCACACTGAATGAACGATTCAGTCACAGCAACATTCATTCCACGGTTCAGATTTTCAAATATCACATGTATTTCACATTTAAATCTCAAACAGTTTTCAAACAGCACCAAAACAGGGGAGTTCGAAAAACAACGCCAAAACCGGCGATCACGTCCAAAACAGAGGATTTCGAAATCTGTATTTTAAACCGGCGATCACGTCGCCCAAACACATAAGAACAGAACATCATGAAAAAGGGGTTTAAAACCGGCGACCACGTCACCCAAACACATAGAACAGAGAATCACGAAAAAGAATATGAAACCGGCGACCACGTCGTCCTCACTTCAGAAACAGCAAATCTACGGCTTTTATTGAAAATAAAGCTAGCTTCCCTTACCTGGACTTGCGCAAGACTCCAAGAACTCCGAAACCCAACGAAGCTTAAAGATGCCTTCACTCTGTTTTAGTGTCCCGGTCTGGAGAACTTGCAGAGAACCTCCCAAGTGTCCAAGGGCAGTCGTCGCTCGTCGCACTGGTGCTTAAGGTTGCCTGAAACGCAGCGCGAAGGAGAGAAAAGAGAAGGATGAAGGTGAGCTCACTCTTTCACTCTTGAACCACTGAAAACGTTCTTTTTCCTCTCAGAAGTGGGTTTTTGTATCTTAAACCAACTTGCCCCCCAAAAGCCGCTGCCACCACCCACTCTGCAGGGAAGTTTGCGTGTGCGCTTCCCTGAACAGTACGACTACGCGTGCTTCTGCGTAGGCTAACACTCTGAGGTCACTATTCTGAACCACCCTTTTTGTCTACGTGTCGCGCGTGCAGTACGTCTCCTGTTGAGAGCCTAGGTCCCACCTCATCTGTGTGAAACTCGACATCGCGCGATAACCTTCCACCGATGACCGCTCGCGCGATGACTATCCACTGATGTCTCATACTGGCGGACGACCGATGTCTCTCCCTGGAAGACGACCGATGTCTCTCTCTCTGGGAGACGACCGATGTCTATCCCTGGCGACGCCCGCATGCCTCTCGCACCCTAGTGATGCCTGCATGCCTCTCGCGCCCTGGCGATGCCTGCATGCCTCTCGCGCCCTGGCGATGCCTGCATGCCTCTCGCGCCCTGGCGATGCCTGCATGCCTCTCGCGCCCTGGCGATGTCCACATGCCTCGCGCCCTGGCGATCATGTGTGGTCGGCGACCAGCGATTATGTACTAACCAGGAAATCTTATGGTCTTCTAAGCTACACTTTCCTTCCTTTTTATTTTAAATAAAAACATACTTAGAATTCATTTAAAATATACTCTTTTATTCCAATTTAATTTTACAGGTCCTTACAGAGGACAATTTGTAAAGGGGTCGAACCACGTCAGCTGGGTCCCACAGCATGGGCCAAAGCCACGTGGAGTTGACCTCGCGGGTAGCTTGGATTAGTGGGTGATCGGTCATCAGTGTGTCCCCTTAGAGGGAGGTGATCGGTCATCGGTGTATACTGACCAAGTAGTTGGGTGTGATGACGTAATTATGAGGTAATCCTGTGGGCATGCTGGAGGAGAACACGTGGATCAAGAAATTGCAAAGAAAGAAAAAAGAAGAGATGAGGGAAGGTGACTCAAAGGAAAGGTTCGAAGAAAAAGGAAGAATGAACAAATGAGGGGATTATAAGAACAGTGGTCGTCAGAAAAACCCTAAGTTACGAGAAGGATCAGAAAGCATCCCACAGCGTATGCACCAAAAAAGCGACACGAAGGTTGGAGATTGAAGAAGTCAAAGGGTCTCATAGAGAAATGCTTTGAATGTCTGAAGGCAAAGAAGAAGGAATGAAACAGTGTTACTGCCAGAGTGTGCGCTCCTGTAGACCGCCAGAAGATGATTTCTTAGTCTCTTCGCTGAGAACAAGTTCACAGCTCGAGACTGGGGGGCTTGTGATCCGGTCGGTCATCGGTAGTCGATGACATCAGCAGCAGTTAACCACGTGGACCATTCATAGGGTGACATGTGGTAGAAGATAGCAGGTGAATCAGGGAGGAAGATCACTCATAATGGTGATCGGTGATCGGTAGCCAAGGAACCACCACCCGCAGATCAGTGCTAGGTGAGCGGCTGGTAGCAGAGCGCGAGAAGTAAAGAAGAACTGATCAGTCATCGAGGGTTTCCTGTTAACACACAGTTAAGCTTGGATCCAGGTTCCCAGCGAGAGCGTTACACAAGAAGTACAGGTCAAGTAATCGCCTATCGCGTTGAGGATGAGTAATCGCCTATCGCCTGTGATGATGAGTAATCGCCTATCGCCTTGAGGATGAGTAATCGCTTATCGCCGGTATGGATCAGTAATCGCCTAGATTGCACATGATCGCCGTGTGTGAAGGTTAGGAGATCAGGTGGTCAGCAAGTCGCCAAAAGAGCACATCGCCGGGAATTTGAGAAGGCTTGGCAAGCACTTGTTGTATGGTCTAAATACAGAGGATAAATGGCATGTCAGCCACCATGTGTAGTGTGAGCTGTGATACCCAGTGTTAACCAGCTTGCCATGTTAAGGTTGCGCCCAGGGTAGCCTGTGCACTAAGCTACTCCCTGTGTGGATAACTTAGTCGCAGGAGCAAAGTGAAGGTAACGTTTCAGCTGCAGGTACTCCAGATGGTGACACGTGTATGACCAAATGTTATCCACGTGTCAAGAGGAATAACCATCAGGAGAGAGAAAGACTCAAGTATATATACGAAATTCTTAACAGAATAAGGGGGGGATTCATTTTCGGTGGTGATTCACTAGTACACGGTTCTAAGTTTTCTTTGAAGTTCTTTGTTGATTCACTCACTGACTTGAGCGTCGGAGCGCAACCGGCCGCAGAGGCGCCACATTATTCTTTCAGGTGTCTTGGAGGAGCTGAAGGTGGAGGTCGTTGGTGTATTTGGTGTGAAGCTAGTAAGGACGAGGTTCGAGAAGGAGAAGCTCTAGCGCTTTGGTCAAGATGCTGGATCACCTCTGAACCAAGGTATTTGTATAATAACCCGCATTCATGCATTTGGTATAAGGATGAGTGTATAAGGCCTGGTAGGTCAGTAAAGCATACGTTAATCAAACTAAGGTGCACTTAATACATTTGGGTCCTGCATGGGTAATACGGTCTTTGTTAGCCCAGGCCCAAAGGGCGCTAGGGTTTTGACAGAACAATTGGCTTATTACGTGAGGATACATGCAGGATATGTAGCGGCACTACCCAGGTGGTTATTCGGTTAGGGTTTGTTGCACTCCAAGAAGATAGAATTCTATGCAGTTGTGCTGTTAAGATTATGTACACTATAACATAATTATCATTATTGAATATACTCCCACTAGAGATAAGATTCTCACGAGGGAAGGTGGTTACCAGTGGTGACCCAATGATACTCTATAAAAGGGGCTCAAGGTCCCAGGTGAAGGTACACCATTCTAAATACACTTTTTGAATATTGAAGCTATTCATTTCTTATTCTTTCATAAAGCCCTTACTGACTTGATTACCGGAGTGTGACCGGCCGTAAGGGCGCCCTCTGTCTCAATAGGTGAAGCACCAAACAACCAAGAGAAGTGGAGATTTCAGAGAAGACAGACGGAGCCTGAACCAGTCATTAGAGTCAATTAACGACCAAGTCAACCGGTAAGAACAGTAACAAACATGCAACATAAAATATTTAGACGTAATAATAACAAACACGCATATATCTATAAGCATATACAATAGGCCCCTCTGAAATGGCAGCCCCATTATATCTTACGAGCTCATTAACTAAACTGGGTCAAACTCATAACCCTTACCTAGGGTCCAATAACCGAGCCGGCCTCAGCCCAAACTGAGAACCAAGCTACTACCAGCCCAGAACCGAAGGTCGAACTCCAATATTATATTTTATCTATTGTGATATTATTCTGAAGATAAAATATAAAGAGATATTTTATCTATCGTGTGATATTATATTTTATCTGTTGTGATATTATATTTTATCTATTGTCATATTATTCTGAAGATAAAATATAAAGAGATATTTTATTTGTTGTGATATTATTCTGAAGATAAAATATAAAGAGATATTTTATTTGTAGTGATATTATTCTGAAGATGAAAGATATAATTATTATTGTTTAAGTTTGTTATCATATTGTGAAAATAATGGATATATGTAAATTTGTTATCAAGTTATTTTGAAGATGACGTGAATGATTATCGTTTAAATCTATTGTGATATTATTATCATCATCATTATCATGATCTTTCACACAAGAGAAATTATTATAAAGTGTAGTATTGTAAGAGTACATGTCTAGGAAAGTTCTAGTGAGGAAAGACTTGGTATTTAAGTGTGTATTGGTGACCCACCTCTCTTTCCTAGGAACTTACCTGGTGTACTAGTTCACACTCTACAACCGTTGTTCTAGTAAACATTATTATTTGTTCTTGCCGGTTAACTCTCCTGTCAGTTGACTCTACGAAAATCTCACGCCTCCTTCCTTCTCTTTAGGTAATGCTTCACTGGATCAAAACAACCTGCACCTACAAAGATAGAAGGGCGCCCTAGAGGTCATTTGCACTCTGACGCTCAAGTCAATACTAGGGCAAGCACACCAAGTGTATAGTATATCAGTTTCAATCCCAAAACTGCGTACCTTTGTGAAGTGTTTTACTACCCTTTATATAGTCTAGGGTTTCCTCTGCACTGCTACCCACATTTAGGGTTTTTGGGAACATGTCGTTACGCGCCGCTATTACTCAATCTGAGAGTAATTTGGCATGTAACGTTCCCTTAACTAGAGTGCAAATTCTAACAGGATGGCAACCTGGGTACCCACTCGTGCACCTATTCTCTGGGGCCATCTGTCCTGGGAGTGCCCTCACTGTTCACGTGCCATGCATGTAGCTTCACTTGGAAACCCTAATCCTGACGGACACTTAAGCCCTTCAAGACTCTACACCTAACTATGCTTTCCATGACACACGCATGGATGCTTCATGACCTAGGCTTCTCCCTACCTTTGGGCATTTTACTGATAACTAGTATTGTTCTCGGGACCCACCTTCCATGATCTAGTTCAGCTGTTCAGAACACCCAAGATCGATGTCACATCGTCCCACTTTGTGGTCGAGGACTCATCGCCCTGTTGTGTGACGAGGACACATCGTTCCATTTTGGCGGTTGACATGCTGATGACTAATCAGCCCACTAGTCCATGCTACTCGTGGGACCCAACCCACGTGGCTCTTCATTACTAGCCGTTCTCGATGTCCGAGAACTGGTCGGTACATAAGCCCCCCAGTCTCAAGCTGTTAACTTGTTCAGCAAAGAGTCTAAGTCACCGGTTCGGGCGACCTACGTGGCTCTGAGTGAAAGGACATGAATAGTGCATTGAAGGGAGGTCTCACCATACTTTCATAATCTGTGGACACGTGGCTAGATCAACGGCTAGGGCTTGTTAACGTTTGCGCCCCCTTACCTACGTTAAACCCTTTCAAAACCCTGCGCTCCTGCACTATTCCATCACTTTCACTCAAACTTTTGCGACCATTGTCTTCTCTTAAACGCTGCCACTTCCACTTCAAATCTTGCAACCTTTCATTTTCATTTTCTTAAAGGTATGATTTTTACCCATTGGCCTGCCTTTATTTCATGATTCCGCTATCCATTACATGCTATAACTGCTCTGGGACTGATTATGATTTCTACAATTTAGGGTTTCTGTCTTTCTACTCTGTTTCGTTCTTCATCTTGTTGAGCCCTACTCTCTTGATTCACTTGAACCACACCATTATTCTTTCTTCTAAGACCTTGTATTTCTTCCTTTTGCCTACCCTTTTTTAGCTTTGTTCGAGATGGCAAGAACCAAAACCACTTCCAACCCTCCTCCCTCGGTTGACTACAATGCTCTCTACCCCTGGGCCTATGATAACCTTCTTGCTGAGACCTCTTAGCTCACGTTCCGTGGGGATGTGACCCAGCACAGGGAGGACGAGGCCGCATGCATGACCTGTGTGTTTGGGAGGGAGTGCGACGCATATGTCTCGGTTCGACCTTGCACAGAGGGCGAACCCATATGTGCCGACAGTCGTTCCAATGACGGGGAGCCCTTCTTCTTCCTCTACACCACCATCTTCAAGCTAGTCAAGCTTCGCTTGCCCTTCTCTGGGTTCGAGCGAGCCTTGTTGACCGAACACAACGTGGTGCCTGCCCAGTTGCACCCCAACACCTAGGCCTTCGTGAGGGCCTTTTCCGTACTATGTAACCACCCAGGGTGCCCTCCTTCTGTGGACGTCTTCCTCCACTTCTTCGAAGCGAAGAGCCCTAGGAAGAGGCTTTGGGTAAGCCTCAACAGGGTGGCGGGGAGAGTCCTCCTAACTCTCTTCTAGCAATCCTACAAGGGCTTCAAAGTGAAGTTCTTTAGGGTTTGTTGCAGCTCCTACAACCCCACTCTGCTCGATGGGTTTCACCTGTATTGGGTTGAAAAGTTGACTTTTAAGAAACCCCGGGGTCTTGAGGACCTGGCCCCCTTCGACCATGGGCTGTGCCATCTTCTCTCCAGCTGGGGAGTAGTGTTTAACACTGCCCAGCTAATTAGTCATGAGTACGACACCAGAATCCTCAGCATCTATATTAGTACTTGCTTTTTCATTCTTTTAACTGTCTTTACCCTTGCTTATGATCAATAATGTTGTGTGTTGCACTGTAGATATGGTCCTTGATGTTGAGAAGAAGAAGAAACTGGCTGATCTACTAAGTCGTCGCATGGCATGTGGCTCAAGCCCTGCCGATCCTTCTTCCCCTGCTACTGCTGCCCAAGGCCCCATCCCTGATGACAAAAAAAAAGAGGGCAACGGCAGTAGTCGTCTCAGAAGACAAGGATACTGACACAGGCCTTGTATTCAAGAGGGCCAGGGTGGGGGTTGTTGCGGTGACCTCTTCTGCTACTGAGGTGCACCTCGCTGTACAAAGTCGAGGGTGAGGACTTTCTTCTCTGGCCCATGCCTCGCTGTACAAAGTCGAGGGAGAGGACTTTCTCTCGCCTGCACCTCACTGTACAAAGTCGAGGGTGAGGACTTTCTCTCGCCTCAACCTTGCTGTAAAAAGCAGAGGAAGAGGACTTTCTCTGCCTGCACCTCGCTGTACAAAGTCGAGGGTGAGGACTTTCTCTCGTCTCAACCTTGCTGTAAAAAGCAGAGGAAGAGGGCTTTCTCTGCCTGCACCTCGCTGTACAAAGTCGAGGGTGAGGACTTTTTTCTCTGAGTGGGTGCATGCTCCCAGGGGAGTGTAAGGACCTGAAAAATTAAATTGGAATAAAAGAGTTATATTTTAAATGAACTCCATGCACGTTTCATTTAAAATAAAAAGGGAAGGAAAGTGTAGTTTAGAAGAGTATAAGATTTCCTTGTTAGTACATAATCGCCGGTCGCCTAGACTACACGTCGTCGCCAGGGCGCGAGGCATGCAGACGTCGCCAGGGCGCGATGCATGCGGGCATCTTCCAGGGAGAGACATCGGTCGTCCACCAGGAGATGTCATCGGTGGATAGTCTCCGCGCGAGAGGTCATCGGTGGATAGTCTTCGCGCGAGAGGTCATCGGTGGATAGTCTTCGCGCGAGAGGTCATCGGTGGATAGTCTTCGCGCGAGAGGTCATCGGTGGATAGTCTTCGCGCGAGAGGTCATCGGTGGATAGCCTTCGCGCGAGAGGTCATCGGTGGATAGTCTTCGCGCGAGATGTCATTCGGTGGATTGTTTTCGCGCGAGGGGTCATCGACGAAAGGTTATCGCGCGATGTCGAGTTGCACACAGAGGGGGTAAGACCCAGACTCCCAGCAGGAAGCGTAGTGCACGCACGCCACGTAGACAAAAAGGGTGGTTCAGAATAGTGACATCAGAATGTTGGCATGCGCAGGGGACACTCGCGGTCGTACTGTTCAGAGCAGTGGCTGGCATGCACAAGCGACAACAGTGGCAGTACTGTTCAGAGCAGTGGTTGGCATGCACCAGAGACAACAGTGGTCGTACTGTTCAGGGCAGTGGTTCTCAGACTTCTCTGCAGAGTGGGTGGTGGCAGCTGCTTTTGGTGGATAAGTTGGTTTAAGATGCAGAAAACCCACTGCTGAGAGGAAGAAACGTTGCAGCCTTCAAAGAGAGAAAGAGTGAGTTACCTCCCTTCTCCTCCAGTTGCCTCCTTCGCGCTGTGATTCTAGCACCTTCACACGAGAGTACGACGAGCGACAGCCACCATTAGAGCACCCGGGCAGTTCTCTGCAAGTCCTTCGACCAGACGCAAAAACAGAGCCAAGGCGTCCTTCAAGCTTTGTTGGGTTTCGGAACTCTAGGTGTTTGCGCAAGTCCAGGTAAGGGAAGCTAGACTTCATTTTTCAATACAAGCCATAGTTTAGCTATTTCTGAAGTGAGGGCGACGTGGTCGCCGGTTTCGTTTTCATCTTCGTGAATGCTCTGTTTCTATGTGTTTTGGGCGACGTGGTCGCCGGTTTCATATACAGACTTCGAAATACCTTGTTTTTGAACCAGATCGCCGGTTTTGGCGTTGTTTGCGAACTCTCTGTTTTTGGTGTTGTTTTGAAACTGTTTGAGATGTAAATGTGATATTCGAAAACATGAACCTTGGAGTGAGTTTTGCTGTGATTGGAATCATTCATTTAAGTGTGGCATGATGTGTTGAATGTTGTGAATGTGGATCGAGGCATAGTATTTTCAGGAAAGGAAATACCGTGTAAGATCGTGTAGGATGTGCATTGATCGGTGATTCCTCAGGGGATATCCTGACTCTGCTGAGATAATGGAATCACATAGAGGAAGTTCCTCAGTTGGTGAGAGTCGAAGGAGGTTCATATGAATGGGCGTCTCATGTGAAAAAGAACGAGCTCCGCCTGTTCTATGGATTAACCCTGTCATACTGGGAGAACTATTGACATTGAGATGATATATGCGCATGCTGTGTGGATTCACAGCAACCCTGTGTGGATTTCACAGTGGTATGGTATGACAGGTGCAGATCTCTGAGTCTAATCAATGCATGAGTCTTCCGGAAGTAGTGTCAAGTGTCTTGTGTGTTGAGTCAGTGGTGGTCTGACATGTGAAATGAGGAACTTGAAATTGATAGACACTTGGTACAGTTGTGAAATAGAATGACTCTGGAAAATATTGTGAAATGTGTGATTTCTGGGTGATCAGGTGAAGAGTATGAGAAACTTGATAACTTTACGTGAATATCTTGAAATTGTTTACCTTGATTTTATTTTAAGTATCCTTATTTAACTCTTTTTAAATGTCTAGCTTACCCTGTGTTTTCGTTTGTGTTGTGGCCTTTTCTTAAACCTGTAATGATCGTGTATAATTTACACGGGAGCAGACGATGTTGCAGGGAGTAGAGCTCTTTAGAAAATTGTTACTGGAAGGAGATCGCCTGTTTTCTTTTCTGTTGGGTGATCGCCCCTCTTGCTGCTTTATAATAGGAGATCGCCTTTATGAAAGGAGATCGCCCTTCTTATAGGAGATCGCCCTTTTTGCCAGGAGATCGCCTATCTGTCTTTTGTATTGTATTTCGTTTACGTTTTTAGTGGAGTAGTGACCGTTTGTATTAAACTCCCTGTGAGGAGAAACTTATTTATTTTATATAAAGATTTTGCTCACTTCAATCTATTTGTCACCTTTATTTTCGTTTTATATTTATTTTCAAAGTAATTTGGCGGGATGTTACAGGGAGCACCAGGGGTGGCTGTCTAAGCGCACTCGCCAGGCGCATCCCTGCCTGCATGGTATCACCGCACGCCCTTTGAGTGGGCAACTCCTCTTCTTCTGGTTTGGAATCATGCAAGGTGCATGCGTAACGCTCTCGCTGGGAGCCTGGGTCCCAGCTTAACACGTGTCAGCAAGCCCCGATGACCATGCACCGATGAGTGCTCTGCTCTGAGTGCACCAATGACTGATCATGCTCTGAGTGCACCGATGACTGATCGTGCTTTGGGTGCACCGATGACTGATCGTGCGCTGAGTGCACCGATGACTGATCGTGCTCTGCTTCTTGGTGCTTAAACGCGAAGATGATGTCTTGCTTTGGGGAAGAAGAGTTTTTCTTGTTAACCCCTCTTGCTTGCCCCAAGGTCATCGACCTTTAGGTCTGGTTCCTGTTGCCTCCGCCTCGCTGTAAGAAGTCCAGGGTGAGGTCTTTCTTCTCCCAGCCAACCTCAACTCGCTAAGGAAGACCTTCTGATGTGTCGGCCTTGGCGATGACCAACCTGGGCCGCACACCATTCTTCCAGCAACGACGAAAAGCTTTGTCCTTCACTTCAAACTTGTTCGCACTTCCCAAGCTCTCCATAAGCTCGTTGCTTCCCCTTCGTTACACCATCGCGAGGTGGGTTAAAGCGAACTGACTGAACTTCCTCGAACTCGCGCGGGAAGCTCATCATTTCAAGTGCTTCTCCAATCCCTCTTTCTCCTGCAAACGTGCAGAAATCCCACACTACCTGAGGTCTGGTGAAGTTCACAGAAGCGTAACCCTTGTTCATCCAAGTCTTGGGATCGACTGGCAAATATACAAAGTCAACAGCTAAAGAACTGGACTCTTCACCTTTCTCTTTGCAACTTTCTATTGCCGAGCTTAAAGACTCTGCCTCAACTTCCACCTGAGCTACCTGGGAGCCCCCCCAGTGTAGCATCTTCTATCACCTGATTTCCCCGTGCACAGGGATTTCATGCTGCTGATCACCTGCCTGGGACCCCGAAGCGTGATCACCTTGTGCCTCCCTCAGGTAATCGGTCAGGAAACCTGTCTTCACCAACTCAGCAAGTTGACGCCCCAATGCCAGGCATGTGTGGAGTGTGTGTCCATAAGCCTGATGGAACTCACACCACTCGTCCTTCCTCCCTCCAAGTACCTTGTCAGTTTTCTCTGGTACTCGGAGTCTTGCAGCCACGGCAGGGATGGCGATCAGCTCTGCCAACTCTATCACGAAATCATACCTGGGGGGTGTGTTGTTCTCCCTTGCACGCCCCCTGGCCTGGTCCTTCCTGGGTGCATAGGGACGAGGCCTTCCCTGCGCCTTCTTCCCTTCCTTGGCCTCATACACACGCGCCTATTGTTGCTGCTTCCCTTAACCTCCGCGTGGCTTTGACGGTGCAACACTGCCCCTCTTCTCAGAGACCTCTGTCTTTGCTACTATGTGCGCCACTGCGCGTCGCCGGATCTCAGCGAAGGTGGCAGGGTGGCTTCTGATGAGCGATTCACTGAAAGGACCAGGTAGCACGCCTTTCTTCAATGCATGCACCAGCATGTTCTCATCCTTGCTGGGCAATCTCACCACCTGCTCACCAAAGCGGTTGAGAAAGTCCTTCAGCGACTCCCCCTGGTACTGGCGCACGTCAAACAGATCGTACGACACCACTGGTGGCGCTTTGTTGACGATGTACTGCTCCGTGAACAGCTTTGAAAACTGGTGGAAAGAGGTGATGTGGCCCTCCGGCAGGCTCACGAACCACTCCATAGCTACTCCGCTCAGCGTGCTCATAAACATTTTGCAGTACACAGCATTTGAACCTCCAGACAGCATCATCTGAGTGTGGAAGGCTATCAAATGTGCTTCTTGATCTTCCACCCCCGTGAACGACGCCTTCACTCCCACCAGGTTGGGAGGCACCACCGTGTTCATGATTTCGGGGGAGAAGGGAATGGGAAAGGCCCTTGGGGGCGTTGGTGGAGCCTGTTCCTCTCCCACGCGACCCCCAGCTTGCTGCATGTGGTGCAGATTCAAGTGTAGCTCTTCATTGGCCTTGTGCAGCTCTTCATTTCTGGCCTGGGAAGCGGCCAAGTCCGCCTGCATGCGCTCCTGGTGCGCCCTGGACTCTGCCACCGTTTCTTGGAGCGCGAGCATCGTTTCCATGAGTTGTTGCATGGTAACGCCTTTGCCTCCGTTTGATGGAGCAGATCCTTGTCTGGGATGCCTCATCTGTGCGATTTCTACTCTCGTTCTTGTGTATGGGGGCTTCGTTTTACTTCATGCCCCACGGTGGGCACCAAATGATCCCGCCGCTGACTCGAGCGCGGAGGATATGCCTCGTCACTCATTCGTCTAGCCTTCTAACTACTGCGCGTTCTGCAAGGAGGCTCCAGGAACCTTCGCCGGAACTCCAAATGATGCCTGCAAAACACACAGACGGCGCCTCTAGCGGCCGTTGTAGCTCCAACGCTCAAGTCAGGCAACGGGAACACCAAAACTCTCTCTCGGATCTATCTGTGTGAGACTCGTGTGTGCCCTTAGTCCTCTTTGATTCGAAAACTGAGTGTTCTCGGTTCGTGTTGTGTATTGTGTGGCAAAAATTGCGTACCTGGTTCAGCGTTCTTCTTCCTCATATAATCCCGCGTCGCCCCCTACTGGCTACCTCTAGGGCCACTTGATTGCTCTGCACCGCCGTTATCCACCCCCCAGGGCTACCTTGCGTGCAGGCCTTCCTCACTTGAGTGCAAAGTCTGACAGGGGAGTCCGCGTGGGTACCTCTGTACCCTTCAATTTCTGTGCCCATCTGCCTTACCTAATCTCTGGGAACACCTTCACGGTCCACGTGGCATGCATGCAACCTCACTGGGAGACTCTAACCTTGATGGGTTCTTGTCCCAGCAGAATTCTGCACCTAACTGCGTCTTCCCATCTTCATGCATGGTCGTCTCGCGACTAAGGCCACTCCCTGCCTCTGGGCGCTTTACTGATCACTGGTCACGTTGTTCACATCGCCGCGGCCGATGTCACCTCGACACATACCGATGACCGAGGTGTCTCTCATCCTGACCGATGGCCGATGTCTCATCCTGGCCGGTGGCCGATGTCTCATCCTGGCCGGTGATCGATGTGTCACCCTGATCGATGACTGATGGCGCTTCTTTACGTTGTCGTGCTCTGCTTATGGAATCAGGCGTGGTCCTTGGGTAACGCTCTTGCTGGGAGCCTGGGTCCCAGTTTAACACGCGTTGGCAAGGAACCCCCGACGAGTGATCGCTCTGCATGCACCGATGACTGATCGGTGCTCCATCACTTCTCGCGCTCTGCTTCCAGGCGCTCATGTAGGAACTGATCTGCTGGTGGTGGTCACTCGGTAACTGACCCCTGATCGTCGTTCTTGAACGATCTCCACCCTGGTTCATCTGCTATCTCATGCCACGCGTCATGTGACTGGCCCACGTGGTCATCTGCTGCTGACGTCATCGACTACCGATGACCGACCGGATCACACATAAAATACCTGTAGATAGTTGCTGTTAACCCTAAAAAGATACGGATGTGCATGTATAACATAATGTTGGACTGCGGTTTAGCACCTGAGGATCGTTGGTGCCTGTGGCAGGTGGTTTTCTGTTAGAGATATAAGATAATGTGCTTATTTTTAGTTAAGATTTTCTTCTCTCAAGTGAAAGTTGTTGCATGTGCGGTTATAAAAAAGGCCTTGGACCCCCAGTGAAGGTACGCTATTTTTGCACACTAGACTGAAAACTATTTACTTTTATGAGCCCTTACTGACTTGAGCATCGGAGTATAATCAACAGGTAGGGTGCCCTCTATCACAACGGAGCCATGATTCAGAGCATCCAGGAGAGACAAGTCAATACCCAACTGAGGCAGATCCAAGAAGAGGTGTTCAACCCTGTCAACCGGTGGGAGAGTCAACCGATGAGAACAAAAAATATACACAAATACCAAAAAGGAGCTACAAGTGAAGGAGTGCATAAAATAAGTCTTACAAGTTTTGTGCATCAAAATTGTTGACCTAATTTCTTTGTGTTCTCGTCGATTGACTCAGTCGTCGTTGACTTTGTGGTAGACGGTGGGACCTCCTATCTCGCGGTGGTTCTGTAACTTCTAGTGACTTTGTTGAGACAGAGGGGGCCCTTCCTGTAATTGCACTCCGACGCTCAAGTCTGTACAGGGAAAGAAACATCAAATAACTAGAGTATCTCAAGCTAAGAGTGTGCAAAAAACTCTAAGCTTGCAAAAGACTATGTCTATGTGTGAACTTGTGTTTACCTTGGGCGTTACCCCTTTATATAGTTGTTTTAGGTTACCTGCTGCATACATCATCTTGTTCAAGCGTTGCCTCTAGGAAATTTAGGGTTACCCTTTTGGGATTCTAACGCACAATCTTAGTGCAACTCCCGTGGCAACATTCCTTTCATAGAGTGCAACTCCCATGGCGACATTCCTTTCCTGGAGAGCATAACTTAACGTGTGGCCACTAGGGTTTCAGTGCATGTTCCAGTGCCGCCTACCTAAACTTTTCTAATAACTTAATATCTCACGTGCCTTCAAACCTTCACGTGCCTTACATGTGTTTCTAAGGATAATTCTATTGTGTCAGAACCTTATGTCTTGTACACATCCTGCATTCATGGCGTATATGTGAATCTGGTTTCGTGCCTTGACACGTGTAATTCTATGGACCCCTCTGTGGGCCCTACCATGCCGACCTCTCCTGTGCCAACCTCTCACTATGTGCCGATGTCCGAGGTCTGGCCACTACACAACCCCCCAGGCTCAAGCTGGAACTTGTTTTAGCGAGAAGCCTAACTGCTCGACCTGTCAACCTACGTGGCACTGCCCTACATGGCACTGCAGTGAGACTGAGTGATAGGACGCACACAGTGCTTTGAGTTGACATTTCGCCATACTTTCCCTGGAGCGTACACGTGGCAATCTCAATGGCTAGGGTGCCTTGTCGATTCGCACTTTCCCTATACGATAACCCTTTGCCTCCTACGCTCTTCACTATTTCATTCCTTCTCATTTCATCTTTTTAAAAACTCTTTGCTTCTTCAAGCGCTCTTTCTTCTCTCTCGATCCTTCATCAACTCCACTCATAATCTATTAAAGGTACATTCTTTTCATCATTTATGACTTTCCTTTGCTATTGTGATGCCCCTCCATGTATTTATAACTGCCTGGGACTGCTTATGATTTCAGCTCATTTCATTTCGTCGTGCCCTAGTTTCCTGTCTCGACACTTTTCTTTGAAACGTGCTTGTTCTTTTCCCTTCTAAGTCTATCTTTTCTCTTTTTTCTGTGTGTTTTAGCCTTCACTGCTCCCAAATGGATCAATCTACTTCCTCCCACTCCAGGGTTGAGTTGAATTCCTCCCAGCCCCCTGTTCGTCAAGTAGTTTTAGGGCTTCACTTTGACTTCTACCAACTCTTATACCCCTGGGCTCCTGAAGGACTTCGGAAGGAGGTGTCTGAGTTCACCACCTCCAAGTCCATAGTGGACTATAGGAAGGCTGAAGTTAGGAGCAAGGCCAGCCATGCATCCTGTGTCTTTGGGAAAGACGAGGACAAGTATGTCGAGGTGGTCCCTTGCAAGGTGGGTGAGCGCGTCTGCTGCAATGAGGCTTCATGCCAAGAGGCCCCCTTTTGTTTCATCTACTCAACCGTTTTCAAGAGGGTTTTCCTCTGCCTCCCCTTGAGTGGCTTCGAGCGGGCGTTGCTAACTGAGATGAATATCGCCCCCGCTCAACTCTATCCCAATGGCTGGGCCTTCGTAAGGGCCTTTGCTATCCTCTACAACTACTTCGGGCATCTTCCCTCCGTGGACTCCTTTCTGTACTTCTTCGAGGCCAAGAGTCCGAGGAAGAACTTCTAGGTCAGCCTCAACGGGGTTGCTAGAAGGGCGCTGCTGACCCCCTTCCAGCAATCCTATAAAGGATTCAAAGGCAAGTTCTTCAAGATTTGCTATCGTGCCGCCGACCCTACACTCCTAGATGGGTTCCCCCTCTACTGGGTGGAGAACCCTATTCTGGCCAAGCCTAGGGCCCTAACCAACTTGCACCCTCAAGACAGGGAAGCATGCGAGTTTCTGTTAGGCCTCGAGGCTGTGTTCAGCAGTGCCGAGCTTATCAGGAACGAGTACCACTCCAAAACCTTGTGGGGGTACATAGGTGCCTGTTTTTACTTAGTGACTGTTCTTGCTTGTTTTTTTTTTTCTTTTTCTTCTAAGTTCTAAGCTGCTTTTTACATGTTAACCTGTTGCTAATCTGGGGTCCCTTCTATTTTCTTGTTGCTTATGGCAAAAATGACTATTGGTGCAGAGAGGAGGAAACAACTGGCCGCTCGTGCTGCCAAAAAGGATGATGCAGGCCCTTCCCGACCAGTCCAAACCGACCCTCCTACTGTCAACGATCTCACCACTGTCGCTCCTCTCGCCACTGCCCCTCTTTCTGCCGCGACCCCCACTGAACTCCCTGCCACGCAATCTCAGGGCGCAGCCGTGGCAGCCGAGGTCCCTCCCTCTAATGACGAGGGCACCCACTCAGGGTTGCTCTTCAAGAGGAAGAGAAAAGCTATCCAGGTGGCCTCTGACTCTGAAGATGAGGGTGCCTCTTCCTTCAGGGATTGCCCTCCAAGCGCTTCTTCTTCCCCTCATGCCACAGAACCTGAAGGACGGGGAGAAAGCGTCCCTGAAGAGATGCGGCTGAGCACCCCTACTGGCCTGGCCCCCTTCCTTCAACGCATTATGAAGTCTTCCCAAGAAACTAAAGACATGGAAGACGTGGAGGTGGGGCCTCTGATGGAGCAGGTGGTCTAAAGCTTCGGGAAGGCTCTTGGCAGATCCAGCCTTCTCTTCAAGAAAATGTGAAAGGCCCAACTGGATGCCGAGCACCGCACCCTCACTTCGGTAGGGGTAGAGCGCCGCATCACCAGCCTCTCCCTCGAGGTCGCTGAGCTCCGAAAATCTGACAAGGAGGTCAGGGACCTCCTTTTTCCAAATCTCAGGAGGCCCTTCGCCTCCATTCCAAGTGCAATGACTTCCGCATGGCTGTGGAGGACTTGAAGAGTGAGCTGCAGCGCAAGGAGGAAGACATGGCAGAACTTAAAGAAGACCTGGCTAGGCATGTTGATGATTAGGCGCGTCGAGAAGCAGACGTGGCCTGGATGAAGCAAGAGATGGGCTAGCTGAAGAAGAAGATGGTTGAGTCCAAGACTGAGATGAGGGCAGAAATGGCTCATAGAGAGGAGCTCTACTCGAAGGCCAAATAAGAACTCACCGACGAGGCAGTCGAAGCCTACGGTGCGGGTTTTGGTGACGCCCTCGCCCAGGTTGCCTATGCGCATCCTGGGGTGGACCTCTCCCAAACAGGCCTGAACAGAATCATCGTCAATGGCCAACTAGTGGATGCTCCTAAAGATCCTTAAATCCCTTTTGCTCCTCTTTGCAAATTCTGATGTAAACTGTTATTTATCTGTAAATATCCATACACTTTACTTAATGCATTTAATTTCTTTCCTTCTGCCCTCGTGTTAATAACTAATGTGTGATTGATCATGTGCATGTAATGTCTCTCTTCTTACCTTCTGTTTTTGTCTTAATCAACTTGGTGCATGCAACTGGACATATCTTAGCTATGACGCCTTCTTAATATTGCTGACGTCATCCTCTCTGCATATTCTGTTTCTCAACTTGTATATGTCTTCATGACAAGCCAAGGAAGACCTCATCTCTGTCATATCCTTGTTGTATAAAGACAAGGCTAAGGACTTCTATTGCCTCATCCTTCCCGTAAAAAGTTGCAAAAGAGGTCTTTAACTTGCCTCGACCTTGGCTGTCACGCCACGGAGGACTTTCCTTGGTCTCGTCCTCGCTGTAAAAAGTAGAGGAGGAGGTCTTCACTTGCCTCGACCTTTTCTGTTAAGTCAAGGAGGACTTTACTTGGAACCATACTATTCTCCACCTTTCATTAATAAGGTAGGAGAGGTTCACTTCCGTGCCTCGACCTTGGCTCTTAAGCCACAAAGGACTTTACTTACTCTTCAACACAAATATATCTTTCTCAATTCTTTTCTTTTATTTGGTAACCTCATTAAAAAAACCCCGTAGGGAAAAAGAGTGTCCCCTTAATACAATTGTGTTTAACACAAAGTAATTAACTGAAATAAAACTTCAGGTTGGCGTCGTTCCATGTTTGAGGGATTGCTTCACCTTCCAAGGTCTCCAACCTGTATGCTCTATTCCCAAGGGCCTTTGTTACACGAAACGGGCCGGTCCACTTGGGAGATAACTTGTTTTCTAACTAATATGGATGGGCCTTTCGCATCACTAAGTCTGCTTCCTGGAACTGCCGAGGTTTCAACTTGGACTTGTACTAGCATTCCACCCTCCTTTTTAAAGCTTCAAACTTGATGCGGGCTTCTTCTCTAACCTCATCTAGCAGATCTAGGTTCACTCTTCTTTCTTCATTAGATTCCTCAGTCACAAAGTTCTGGAAACGAGGCGAGCTCTCCTAGATCTCTACTGGAATCATGGCGTCTGACCCATATACCAAGCTAAAGGGTGTTTCCTTAGTAGTGGACTGCGGGGTGGTATGATACACCCACACAATCCTGGGAATCTCTTCCACCCAAGTCCCTTTAGCCTTTTCAAGTCTTCTTTTCAAGCCCCTGAGTAGGATTCTATTGGCTGATTCGACCTGCCCATTGGTCTGAGGGTGCTCGACTAATGCGATCACCTGCTTAATGCCAAGTTCTGTGCACAACTTTCCCAACTGCTGGCTTGCAAATTAAGTGCCATTATTAGACACCAAACACTTTGGTACTCCAATACGACACACTATATTTTTCCACAAAAAGTGCTAGACTTTGTGTGCTGTGATCCGCGCTATGGGTTCAGCCTCGATCCACTTAGTAAAATATTCTATGGCAACCACGAGGTACTTCATTTTTCTGATCGCTAAGGGGAATGGTCCCAAAATGTCAATCCACCAGGTGTGGAAAGGCCACGGACTGTGAAGGGATCTCAACTCTTCTGGTGGTGCGTTATGTCAGTCTACATGTTGTTGGCATTTTTTACACCGCTGTGCATACCTTATGCAATCTTCTCTCATCGTTGGCCAATAGTACCCAGCTCGAACGGCCTTGGCTGACAGAGCTTGGCCACCGATGTGACTCCCACATATGCCTTCATGCAGCTCAGCTATGATGCGGGTGCACTGTGCCCTACTTACACAAGTCAAGATAGGATGGGTGTAACCATGCCTAAACAAACTACCATCAATCAGAGTGTAGCAGGCTGCATTTTTCTTTACGATTCTGGCTTCTGCTGGGTCCATGGGAAGTGTTCCGTCAGCAAGGTAATGTTTGTAGGGTGTCATCCACGTTTCCCCTTCTTCAACCAAGTGAACCTATGACGACCTCTCCCCTGGCGGACCATACGAGCTTATGTAGGGCATCTTCAACGTCTCCTGGGTAAGAGACTTATGGCTTCTTTTTCCTGCATCTGAGACATTTATCATCTGTACGTCTATGCCACCTTCTATGGCTGTTCGAGGTGCTCTCAGAGTCTCCTGAATGACCATTCTCTGCTTGCCCCCCTTGCTTGAGCTAGCAAGTCAGCTCTGGCATTCTGCTCTCGAGGGACATGTAGCAACTCGAACTCAACAAAAGTGCTTTTCAAGAGCTTTACGTACTTGAGGTAAATGACCATCTGCGGGTCCTTGGCCTGGTACTCACCTATTACTTGCCCCGTGATCAACAGCGAATCACTCTTGGCCAGTAAACACTCTGCACCCATCTCCTTCGCTAGCAGCATCCCTACGATCAAAGCCTCGTACTTTGCTTGGTTGTTACTGGCTTTGAAGGAAAAATGCAGGGCCTACTCTGATGGAGATCAAGCTCTAGTGGACATGGAGGCCAATCAACAAGGTCAAGAAGAGGTAGAGGCGCAAATAGAGGACGCCCATGGAGGTCAAAGCCCACCTCAAAGGCTTACAAGAAGCATGTTCAAAGCTTTAGGAGCTAGGGAACAATTATTTTCTTTTTTTGTAATTTCTTTGGTTGAAGGTGCTTAGAGGGAAACATTAGAAACCTCTATTGTTATAGCATCTTTTAGTCTTTAGTTAGGAGTCTTAGGGGGGGTGTATTAGTAGATAGGTGTAGAAGTAAATAAGGAGGTGCCAAAGTAAGAGAAGGATCACACCTTCCTCATGCTTTGTTTTTGGCGCCAATTTAGGAGGCAGATTTTTGAATTTGTGCAGCTTGCATTTCAGCATCTTAGGCTATAAATAGAGGTGCTCTCTTTGTATTTTTCATATTGGAATTTTATAGAAAAGAAACTCTACTCAAATTTTGAGAGAACATTGGAGAGCTTTGAGCCTTCTTCTCTAGTCTTATCTTGAAGGATCCATGGTGTCCTCAAGTGGCGGCAGCACACTCATCTAGGAGCATCCATCACTTCTAGTGGTGTGTTCATACCAATCTACATCCATTTTTATAAGTTTTCTATTCTCCTTCCTTTCTTCTCTTTAGTTGTTCATGTTTTGAGTTGGTTTTCTTGAGTTTTTGGTTTTGTTTTCAGTTTTCTAGCAACTATTCTTTCTTTTATTTGTTTTGATCGGTTCATTTCTGTTTTCCTTCAATTCTTTTCGGTTCAATTGATAGTAAATGGATCTTCCATGTGAGTTTAGTTTGTGGTGCAAGATTTGGTGAGTTCTTGAAATATAGAAAATTGATCCTCTTCTATAAAAGTGCCTAATCTTTGCCAACTCAAGTCGATTCCATAAAATATCAAAGAATCATGTTATTGTGGCTAGTGGAATCACATCATGTGGTATCATGAGTCTTAGGTTCATTCTTGTTTAATTGTTGAGTTGTGTGCACTTTATTTCAAGAGCTCTTTTAATTTTCTTGCAATTTAAGTTTCTGTTTTAGGCTTAATTGAGTTTTCTTGCTGTTTTTCTTTTGTTACGCCAAGTGTTTGTGAAAAGGTTTATGGCACTCAGTATTCATATGAGTATGGTTGCTCTTTTGGAATGGCATTCTCCTTCATAGAGCTGACCTTTCACTTGTTAAGCTTCCTTTCACTTGTTATATCTTGTGATATGTCTTTTAATTTTGTAATCATGTCAAGTTTTGTCTAAAGTCATGTTATTCCATAATTGTCATTACTTCTAGTAGTACTTTTATTGCTTTGATTGTTTCTTGCTTTGGTTTACATTCTGTTTTTGAGTTTATTGCTTGATCCTTTGTGCATTTTCATTTTTAGATTTGAGTTCATGCTTGTATTCTAGACCTATACAAGTTCCTTTACACAATTTCCATTATGTCTTTGCTAGTTCTTCATACTGTTTTTCATTCCTAAATAGGATACTCTGTTTTCTTACAAATGTGCTACTGTTTTCAATTTACTGCAATTAATTGGCTCACTGGAAATTTGTGAAAATTTATATTTACATTCTTCAAAGTGTTACAAAGGCATAGCAAAAAAAAGTACTCAAAAATTCCAAGTACACAAAATATGATAAATAAAATACGAAAAGTGTACATTCCTGCCGAAAAAAATACGGTAATCGGGCAGCAATTTTGAAAAATCTATTTCTCTCAATTGGCTTACTGTTTTTACCTCATTCCAGTGCCATTATTGAGTTGAGACATTGAAATTTCTGTGGTAATTTTTTCACATTCCAGTTCGCTTCCGATCATTCCAGTTAACTCTGTAAAAATAGCACAGTTTGAATACAACAATTTTCTTGTAGTTCTGTTTTTGGTTTCTTAAATCTACTCTAGTACTTTTCTCTAGGACTCTTTTGGTGTGCCTTCTTTCTTCATTGAGTTCTTTATTTTCTTGCTTGTCTTTCATTCTTTACTCTTTGAGTTTGTATTACATATAGTTTTCCTTTTGCAATTACCTTTCTTTGCTTATACCTTTTCTTGTTTGTCTTTATTGTTCATTGGTTTTGTGGTGGTTGACTTTGAGATTGGTGTGCTTGCTTTGACATCTTTTATTTGAGGACTCCAAGGCCTCAAGATCAGATTAGTGCAAGGACATTATTTCTTTGAGAGTGACCCCAATCTTTCTGCCTAAATTCAATTCGGCTTTATTTTTACTTAAAACACTCACTGTTTTGCTAATTTTTGTTTCTTGCCTTGTTTGCTGTTTTTGTGTGTTGCTGTTTTTTTTTTTTTAATTACCAATGGCTGGCTTTTCAAGTGATGCATCATACAAGCAGAATTCTCCTTCCAAAGCTTCAATCCTTGGTGAATTAAATGAAGCACAAAGAACCATTAGACGTTTGGAAGAGCAATTGCAAAAGCTAGAGGTGCAACAAGATAGACCATCTCCTTCAATCCATGATGAGCATCATTCACATAGACATTCAACAAGAGCCTCTTCAAATGATTTTGGCAGTGGAGATGCGCATAGGAGAAGGAGACCTCCACCCCAATTCTTTGACCGTAGACATCACAACCAAGGGGAGAGACCTCACTATGGCAATGACTACTATCAAGATGCAAAGGCTAGGCTACCTTCGGTCAAACTTCCTACTTTCAATGGATCTAGTGATCCTAATGTGTATTTAGATTGGGAGGCTAAGTGTGAACAAATCTTTGAGCTCCATGACATCAAAGATGAACAACACAAGTATAAGCTAGCCACCTTAGAATTTGTAGAGTATGCCATGAAATGGTGGCATGGTGTTGTAAAGGACTTTATGTTTCACAAGGGTCCTCCCGTGGACTCTTGGAACTCTTTGAGATATCAAATGCGCGCTAGGTTTGTGCCCCCACATTTTAGGTAAGACCTCATGTTGAAACTCCAACGGTTTCAACAAGGCACGCTAAATGTGGATGAATATTACAAAGATTTAGAAACGCTTGTGCTTAAACTTGAATTAGAAGAAAGTGAGGAAGCTATGATTGCTAGGTTTGTAAGTGATCTTAGGAAGGATATTCAAAACATTGTTGAGTTACAAGAGTATTCATCATTGGGATCTTTAGTTCATCTTGCAATGAAGGTGGAAGCCCAACTTGCTAAGAAAAACTCTTTCAAAAACATTTCCAATGATGGATACTACTCCAAGTATTGGAGAAACAAAAATTCTTTTTCTAAACCTCCTTCCAAAGATTCTTCTTTCAAACCCAAGGAAACTAAGCCATCTACTTCTAGGCCTAAATCTCCCACTAGAACATCTAATACTAAATGCTTTAAATGTTTGGGTTATGGTCATATTGCTGCAAATTGTCCTTCTAAATGAAGTATGTACATACATGAGGGCATTGTAGTTAGTGAGCATGATTCGGATTCTCCGACGCCTTCATTGCAGTTTCATGCATCTAGTGAGGAAGAAAGTGAGTGTCCACTTGAAGGAGATTTGTTAGTTGTGAGAAGACTTCTTGGGCAATTTTCACAACCTTTTGATGAAAGTCAAAGGGAAAATATTTTCCACATAAGATGTCTTATTCAAAATAACATTTGTTCTTTGATAGTGGATAGGGGTAGTTGTGCAAATGTGGCAAGTACAAGAGTGGTAGAAAAACTTGCTTTACCTACCATCTCTCATACAAAGCCCTATAAATTACAATGGCTTAGTGAAGTAGGAGAAATAGTTGTCAATAAACAAATCCTCATCCATTTCTCCATTGGAAAATACAAAGATGAGGTATTATGTGATGTTGTGCCCATGGAAGCCACTCATGTTCTTTTGGGAAGGCCTTGGCAATTTGATAGAAAAGTTTTACATGATGGCTTCACCAACAAACTCTCTTTTGAATTCCATGGTCACAAGGTTACTTTAAAATCTCTCTCTCCAAGAGAAGTCCATGAGGACCAAGTTATTATGAAGAAAAAAAGGGAGAGTGAAAAAGATAAAAAAGATAAAAAGATAAAAACGATAAGAGTTCTAAGCCTACACTCCTTGTGTCTAGGCATGAGATTCAAAGGGAAATAGTGGCTCATCATCCTCTTTTCTTAGCCATCCCTAGAACTCTTAAGTTAGAACCACTTGTTGATAGTTCTCATTGCTTGGAACATTTGGTAGAAGAGTTTCAAGATGTGTTTCAAGATCCTCCAAAAGGACTTCCACCTTTGAGAGGGATTGAGCACCAAATTGATTTGATATCGGGCTCTTCTTTACCAAACCGTCCAGCATATAGAACCAATCCAAGTGAAACCCAGGAAATTCACCAACAAGTTGAGGCTTTGATTGAAAAAGGGTGGGTTCAAGATAGCATGAGTCCTTGTGCTATGCCTATCATCTTAGTGCCTAAAAAGGATGGCACATGGCGAATGTGTTCAGATTGTAGGGCCATAAATAACATTACAATTAAGTATAGGCATCCCATACCTAGGCTTGATGATTTGTTGGATGAATTGCATAGTTCAAAAATCTTTTCAAAGATTGATCTTAAAAGCGGCTACAATCAAATCCGTATCAAACTGGGTGATGAATGGAAGACGGCTTTTAAGACCAACTTTGGTCTATATGAGTGGTTAGTTATGCCCTTTGGTTTAACTGATGCACCAAGTACCTTCATGCGCCTCATGCATCATGTTCTTAGACCATTCATTGGTAAGTTTGTTGTTGTTTACTTTGATGACATTCTCATTTATAGCTTATCTTTGGATGAACATAGGTTGCATGTTAGACAAGTTTTAGAAACCCTTAGGAAGGAACATTTGTATGCTAATATTGCTAAATGTATGTTTGCTCTTGATCATATAGAATTCCTAGGGTTTGTTGTGAATTGCAAAGGGGTCCATGTGGACAAAACAAAGGTGATGGCCATTCAAAATTGGCCTACACCGAAATCTTTGAATGAGGTCCGAAGTTTTCATGGACTTACTTCTTTCTATAGAAGATTTGTCCCAAACTATGGTACCATTGCTGCACCACTCAATGACATAGTGAAAAAGGATGTGGTCTTTCAATGCGGAGAAGCACAACAAAAAGCCTTTGAAACTTTGAAAGAAAAATTGACTAATGCTCCCATCTTGGCCCTTCCTAATTTCACTAAGACATTTGAGATTGAGTGTGATGCTTCTAGCATAGGTATTGGGGCTGTTCTCCTTCAAGAGGGCCACCCCATAGCCTATTTTAGTGAGAAATTGAAAGGAAGCCATCTCAATTATTCCACTTATGATAAAGAATTATATGCACTTGTTAGGGCTTTGTTCACTTGGCAACACTATCTTTTTCCCAAAGAGTTTGTGATACATAGTGATCATGAATCTCTTAAATATTTGAAAAGCCAAAACAAGCTTAACAAGAGGCATGCGAAGTGGGTGGAATTCATTGAACAATTTCCTTATGTGATCAAACACAAGCAAGGCAAAGTAAACATTGTGGCGGATGCTCTTTCTAGAAGATATACTTTGCTAAATCTTTTAAGCTCTCAATATCTTGGTTTTGATCACATTAAGGAACTTTATCATGATGACCTTGATTTTTCTCTCATCTATCAAGAGTGTCTTAAGGGAGGATACAAAGATTTTTTTATACAAAATGGCTTTCTTTTTAAAGGAAAACGTCTTTGTGTTCCTCAATGCTCTATTAGATTATCTCTTGTTAGAGAAGCTCATGAGGGGGGTTTAATGGGACATTTTGGGGTTGCTAAAACTTTGGATGTGTTGCATGAACATTTCTTTTGGCCTCATATGCATAAACATGTTCATAGTTTGTGTGATAAGTGCATAGCTTGCTGCAAAGCTAAGTCTAAGATGCACCCCCATGGTCTATATACTCCTCTTCCTATCCCTTCAATGCCTTGGGTAGATATATCTATGGATTTCATCTTAGGCTTACCAAAGACATCAAGGGAAAGGACTCCATTTTTGTGGTAGTGGATCGTTTTCCAAAGATGGCTCACTTTATTCCTTGCCACAAAGTGGATGATGCATGCCACATTGCAAACCTCTTCTTCCAAGAAGTGGTTCGCTTGCATGGGATCCCTAGATCTATAGTATCTGATAGAGATCCCAAGTTCTTGAGTCACTTTTTGAAGACCTTGTGGGGCAAGCTTGGGACTAAGCTTTTATTTTCTACCACTTGCCACCCACAAACTGATGGTCAAACCGAGGTGGTGAATAGAACTTTGGGACAACTATTGAGATGTTTTATTTCGGGGAATCCTAGAGTGTGGGAGAATTTACTACCCCATGTTAAGTTTGCATATAATCGTGTAGTAAATTCTACCACTTCACATTCTCCTTTTGAGGTTGTCTATGGGTTTAATCCCCTAACACCTCTTGATCTTCTTCCTATTCCTCTTCTTGGAGATGTATTGTGCAAAGATGGGGATGAAAAGGCTTCTTTTGTGAAAACTTTGCATAAAGACATCAAACAGAGAATTGAGAAGAAGGTTGGCAAGTATGCTGAACTTGCCATTAAAAGGAGAAAAGCATTGTTGTTTGATGAAGGTGATTGGGTTTGGCTTCACTTGAGGAAGGATCGTTTTCCTACTCAAAGGAAGTCCAAACTAATGCCCCGAGGGGATGGACCTTTCCAAATTCTCAAGAAGATTAATAACAATGCTTATGAGTTAGATATGCCTGATACATTCTTAGGTAGTCATACTTTTAATGTCAGCGATCTAACTCCTTTTTCTGTAGGTCTCCAGAATTCGTGGTCGAATTCTCTCCAACTCGGGGAGTATGATGGAGATCAAGCTCTAGTGGACATGGAGGCCAATCAACAAGATCAAGAAGAGGTAGAGGCGCAAATAGAGGACGCCCATGGAGGTCAAAGCCTACCTCAAAGGCTTACAAGAAGCATGTTCAAAGCTTTAGGAGCTAGGGAACAATTATTTTCTTTTTTTGTAATTTCTTTGGTTGAAGGTGCTTAGAGGGAAACATTAGAAACCTCTATTGTTATAGCATCTTTTAGTCTTTAGTTAGGAGTCTTAGGGGGGTGTATTAGTAGATAGGTGTAGAAGTAAATAAGGAGGTGCCAAAGTAAGAGAAGGATCACACCTTCCTCATGCTTTGTTTTTGGTGCCAATTTAGGAGGCAGATTTTTGAATTTGTGCAGCTTGCATTTCAGCACCTTAGGCTATAAATAGAGGTGCTCTCTTTGTATTTTTCAGATTGGAATTTTATAGAAAAGAAACTCTACTCAAATTTTGAGAGAACATTGGAGAGCTTTGAGCCTTCTTCTCTAGTCTTATCTTGAAGGATCCATGGTGTCCTTAAGTGGCGGCAGCACACTCATCTAGGAGCATCCATCACTTCTAGTGGCGTGTTCATACCAATCTACATCCATTTTCATAAGTTTTCTATTCTCCTTCCTTTCTTCTCTTTAGTTGTTCATGTTTTGAGTTGGTTTTCTTGAGTTTTTGGTTCTGTTTTCAGTTTTCCAGCAACTATTCTTTCTTTTATTTGTTTTGATCGGTTCATTTCTGTTTTCCTTCAATTCTTTTCGGTTCAATTGATAGTAAATGGATCTTCCATGTGAGTTTGGTTTGTGGTGCAATATTTGGTGAGTTCTTGAAATATAGAACATTGATCCTCTTCTATAAAAGTGCCTAATCTTTGCCAACTCAAGTTGATTCCATAGAATATCAAAGAATCATGTTATTGTGGCTAGTGGAATCACATCATGCTCTATAAGGACCCCTCCTGGTCCTTCCAAGATCACTCTAGCGCCACTACCTTACTGGTTTGATGATCCATCTACTGAAAGGACCCACTTGAAGCTTGCCTCTCCCTGCTGGGTGGCCTCTGCGGAGAGCTCTACCACAAAATCTGCGTAAACCTGACCCTTGATGGGTCCTGTTCTCGCCGGTTGACTCGCCTGTCAGTTGACTCCACGACACTCACGCGCCTCCTTCCTCACGTTAATTCGTGCTTGGTTCTTTCGAAGCAATCTGCACCTGCAAAAGAGAAAGGGGGCGCCCTAGAGGCCGTTTGCACTCCGACGCTCAAGTCAGTGTAGGGCAAGGAACACCAAGTGTATTGAGTCTCTCTGTGTTTAGGTCTAGAAACTGCGTACCTTTGTGAAGTATTTTACTGTCCCTTATATAGTCTAGGGTTTACTGTGCCTCTAGCCCTAATTAGGGTTTACTGCGCTGCTAGCCATATTTAGGGTTTACTGGAATACCCTTGCGCCGCTATCACCCAATCTTAGGGTAATCTAGCACGTAAGGTTTCCTTCTCTGGAGTGCAAACTTTAACAGGGTGACCACCTGGGTGCCTCCTTGTGCACCTAGTCTCTGGGGTCGCCTGTTCTGGGAGTGCCTTCACTGTACACGTGCCATGCATGTAGCTTCACTGGGAAAACCCTAGTTCTGGTGAGTACTCGTCCCCTCAGGACTCTACACCTAACTGTGTTCTCCCTGCTACCCGCATAGGCTCTTCGTGATTCAGGCCTCTCCCTACCTCTGGGTATTTAACTGGTCATTGGCCCACACTGGGAACAAATCTTAGTTGTTCTGTCTACGCTGTTCAAATCACCCAAGACCGATGTCACCTCGTCACACTTTGTTGCCGAGGACTGATCACCCTGCGGAGTGACGAGGACACATCAGCCCTTCCTGGTGATCGTCACGCTGATGACTAATCACCCTTCTCTGTGGGAACATGTTGATGACTAATCACCCTTCTCTAAGGGGAATGACTGATCACCCTTCTCTAAGGGAACACACCGATGACTGATCACCCTTCTCTGATTGGACACACCGATGACTGATCACCCTCTAATCCAAGCTGCCTGCGGGGTCCACTCCACGTGGCCTTGGCCCATGCTGTGGGACCCAACTGACGTGGTTCGCCCTTTACTACCTGTTCTCGATGTCCGAGGACTGGTCAGTACAGGTCCTAATGGTTCATACTGCACGTCAAACTCAGAAAGTTCTACTGCCCAGCGAACCATTCTCCCTCCAACATCTGGTTTCTGGAAGGACCTTTCGAATGGGAAGGTCCGTCATTACAATAATCGGGAAGCTATGGAAATAGTGAGGAAGCCTCCTTGTTGAGAACACCACGACTAACGCCGCCTTCTCGATGGCCTGGTAACATACCTCAGGCCCCTGCAAGACCTTGCTGACAAAATAGATTGGTTTCTGCACTTGGTCTTGTTCCTGGACAAGGACCGAGTTGATTGCCCTTTCTGTGATGGCGAAGTATAAACGAAGTGGAGTACCTGGCCGTGGTTTGCACAACACTGGAGGACTAGCCAAATACTCCTTCAACTTGAGAAGGACTCCTCACACTCAGCAGTCCACGCGAACCTGTTATTTCTTTTCAAGCACTGGAAGTAAGGATACTCTTTCTCAACTCCTACTGAGACAAAATGTGACAGAGCAACCAGCTGACCTGTCAACTGTTGCACCTCTTTCACTGAAATTGGGCTCCTCATCGTCATTATGGCCACATAGTTCTCGGGGTTTGCTTTTATTAAACGTTCAGTCAGCAAGAACCCCAAGAATTTCCTTACTTCTACCCCAAACACACATTTTTCAGGGTTCAACTTCAAATTATACCTGGCTATGGTGCTGAAGAGTTCTTCTAGGTCAGCCACATGCTGGTCTTTCTCCTAGGAGGTGACAACCATGTCATTTACATATGCCTGCACATTTCGCCCTATCATAGGGGCGAGTATTCAGTCCATCAACCTCTGATATGTCGCTCCTGCATTCTTCAACCCAAAGGGCATCACCTTGTAGCAGTAACTGGAGAGCTCTATCATGAATGTTGTCTTACATTCGTCTCTGGGGTGCATTCGTATCTGGTTATACCCAGAAAATGCATCCAAAAAGCTGAGGAGTTTGCATCCTGAGGCGCTGTCTACCAAGGCGTCAATGCTGGGAAGCGGGTATGAGTCCTTGGGGAAGGCCTTATTCAAGTCAGTGAAGTCGACGCACATTCTTCACTTACCATTAGCTTTCTTTACCAACACCACGTTGCCCAGCCACTCAGGGTACTGGATTTCCCTTATGTGACCGGCCTCCAACAGCTTCTAAGTTTCCTGCCTGATGACCTGCCACCTTTCTTCATATAGGTCAGACCTGGGAGTTCATGGTGAGACGGTGGCACAAGAAATCAGGGTCTATCCCTGGCATGTCTGAGGTAGTCCACGCAAAGGCATCCAAATGTCGGGCCAAAACTTTGGCGACCTGGTCTTGCACTTCCTGACTCAAAGACTTACCAAGCTGGAACTGCTTACCCCCGACCTCTCGTTCCACGACCTCCTTTGCGAGCTCGGCTTGTCTTTCTGGGGCAGCCTCCATGCAGACATCCTCCTTGTCCTTAGGTGGCCTGGTAGTCACTGTACATACACCTCTCTTTGTTTTGAAGCTATCTTCGTAGCACTTTCGAGCCGTCTTTTGGTCAGACTTCATTGTAATCATCGTACCATCAAGAAAGGGTAGCTTCAGCTTCATGTGCCTTAACGAAGGCACTGCTCCTAACCTGTTCAAAGTTGGCCTGCCCAAAAGAATGTTATAAGCGGAAGGCGCATTAACTACAAGGTATCTGATGTTGATGGTGCAAGATGCTTTGCCATCCGTAAATGTTGTCCTCAATTCGATGTGACCCCTGACCTCTACTTGATCTCCTGCAAACCCATACAAGCATCCGTCATAGGGTCTCAACTAGTCGGGGGATAGCTGTAATTTGTTGAAGGTCGGCCAAAATATCACGTCTGCCGAGCTTCCCTGGTCGACAGGGACACGATGCACCTTCCTTCCCACAGTCACGACTGAAATTTGTTAGAAAAGATGGCTTTAAACTAGAGGGGGGGTGAATTGTTTAAAGGGGTTTTCGTAAACTTTTTAGAGCTAGAATGAATTTATTTAAGAAACCAATTGATTCAGCAATTCAGTTAGCCAAAACAGCAAGCAAAACTATAACATTAGAAAAAACAATCGGTTGTTTATACCAGCAAACAACAAAAAAACTGAATTTAAAGAGATAAGGATAGAGAGATTGTACATAAATGTTTATACTGGTTCACTCCAACCCAGAGCTACATCCAGTCTTCTCAGAAACCCTGAGGAAATCCACTAAGCAATCACAACTTGATCACTTACACAACAACCAAGAGAATGACCTTGAAAACCTCAAGAAACACACTCTCCTTAGCCAACACTAAGATTGTTGATCTTGAACACCTCAAGAACACAGCCAATTTCAGCAAAAACACACAGATGAAATGTTTCAGTAGTTTACAATGATTACACTTGTTACAGATGAATATCTGAAATCAATACAAGTAGAATCCTATTCCAGCACCTTGATCAATCACAAAAATCTTAAGCAATCTCAGCACTTTGAAAAACTCTCTTAGAAAAAACTTTTTCAAAAGATCTCTTTCTTAAAAATAGTTTTTCTGAATTTATACCAAGATATAATTTTGTCCCGACCAGTCCTCGGACACCGAGAACAGCTAGTATGGGGTGAGCCACGTCAGCTGGGTCCCACAGTGTCGAACAAAGCCACGTGGGATGGACCCCACAAGTGGTAAGGTCTAGTAGGGTGATTAGTCATCAGCGTATCCCCACAGAAAAGGGTGATTAGTCGTCAGCATGATGATCACTAGAATAGGCTGATGTGTCTTCGTCACTCCGCAGGTTGAGGAGTCCTCGGCAATAGAGTGTAACGAGGTGACATCGATCGTGGGTGATTTGAACAATATAACCAGAACAGCTAAGATTGGTTCCCAGAATGGGCCAATGAGAAGGAAATACCCAGAGGTAAGGAGAGGCCCGAATCACAAAGAGCTTATGTGTATGGCAGGGAAAGCACGGTTAGGTGCAGAGTCCTGAGGGGTCGAGTACTCATTAGAACTAGGGTTTCCCAGTGAAGTTACATGCATGGCACGTGAACAGTGAAGGCACTCCCAGAACAGGTGGCCCCAGAGATTAGGTGCACGAGGAGGCACCCAGGTGGTCATCCTGTTAGAGTTTGCACTCCAGATTAGGAAACCTTATGTGCTAGATTACTCTAAGACTTGGTAATAGCGGCGCAAGGGTATTCCAGTAAACCCTGAATATGGCTAGCAGCGCAGCGAACCCTAATTAGGGCTAGTGGCGCAGTAAACCCTAGACTATATAAGGGACAGTAAAATACTTCACAAAGGTACACAATTACAAACCCTAGACACAGTTACTCAAACACTTGGTGTTTCTTGCCCAATCTTGACTTGAGCGTCGGAGTGCAAACGGTCTCTAGGGTGCCCCCTTTCTCTTTTGTAGGTGCAGATTGCTTCGAAAGGACCAATCACAACACAACGTGAGGAAGAAGGCGTGCGAGTGTCGTGGAGTCAACCGATAAGCGGGTCAATCGACAGGAACAAGTTTGTTATCAAATCTTAACAAACTCTTAATTGCTTTAAAAAGATTGGTCAAAGCATTTAATGACTGGAGCGTATTCAGTTTCAAATCATTTAAAGCTCAGTCAAAGAAAACAGTTATTCTGTTATAGTTCCAAAACAAACAATCAATTGTTTCCTCGAATCAATCGGTTGTTTTGTTACTTAATGTAACATCCCGCCAAAATACTATACAAATATATATAATGAAAATAAAGGTAACAAATAGATTCTATGAACAAAATATTATATATATATGAAATGTAGTTTCTCCTCACAGGGAGTTTAATACAAATTCGGTCAAATTTTTCCAGAAAACATAAACAAAATACAGTAAAAAAACGAAGCAGGCGATCTCCTATCGGAAGAGACCGATCTCCTATCGGACGAGGCCGATCGCCCATCGGGGGACCCAAAAAAACAGCCGATCTCCTTTCCGGCGACCACTTCACTAAGGAGCTCTACTTCCTGGAAGATCATCTGCTCCCGTGTAAGTTATACACGATCATCACAGTTTTAAGAGAACAGCCACAGAACCAAAACACGCAGGGTAAGCTAGATATTTTAAAGAGAGTTTAAATAAGAACATTAAAATCAGAGTAAGCAATTTTCAAGATATTCACGTAAAGCTATAGATTTTCTCAATGCCCTTCACCTGATCACCCAGAAATCACACATTTCACAATATTCACAAGAGTCATTCTATTTCACAAAACTGCATCAAGTGTCTATGAATTTCAAGTTCCTCATTTCACATGTCAGCCCACCACTGACCCAGCACACAAGACACTTGACCTACTTCCGGAAGACTCGTGCATTGACTAGACTCAGGGATTCTGCACCTGTCATACAAGCTGTAATGTTTACCAGCTATGCGCATCAACAAAATCTCAATCTCAAGTTCACCATTCTCACAGTATGACAGGGTTAATCCATATGACAGGCCGAGCTCGTTCTGTTTCACACGACTCACCCATACATATGAACCTCCTTCGACTCTCAACACCTGAATAACCTCATCTATCTGAATCCATTATCTCAGGAGAGTCAGGATAATCCCATTATAGACATCACCGATCAATGCACATCCTACACGATCTTACACGGTATTTTCTTTCCTGAAAATACTATGCCTCGATCCACATTCACCACATCCAACACATCACATAACACTTAAAGGAATGATTTCAATCACAGCAAAACTCAATCCAAGGTTCTTATTTTCGAATATCTCATTTAAATCTCAACAGTTTCAAAGCAACACCAAAAACAAAGAGTTTCGCAAACAACGCCAAAACCGGCGACCTGGTTCAAAAACAGGGTATTTCGAAGTCTGCATTTAAAAACCGGCGACCACGTCGCCCAAACACATGGAACAGAGCATTCACGCAGATGCAAACGAAAACCGGCGACCACGTCGCCCTTACTTCAGAAACAGCTAATCTATGGCTTGTATTGAAAATGAAGTCTAGCTTCCCTTACCTGGACTTGCGCAAACACCAGGAGCTCCGAAACCCAACGAAGCTTGAACCCCGCCTTGTCTCTGTTTTCAGCGCCTGGTCTGTAGAACTTGCAGAGAACCTCTTAGGTGCTCTAAGGGCAACGTCGCGTGTCGCACTGATGCTGGAGGTTGCCTGAGTCTCAACGCAAGGAAGGGAAGAAGGGAGGGAGGAAGTTTGCACTCACTCTAACACTCTTGAGTCTGTAACACTCTTTGCCTTCCCGCAGTGGCTTTTGAATCCCAGCTTACCTATCCACGTTTGCTGCTGCTGCCACCCCTTCTGCAGGAAAGTCTGAGAACCACTGCTCTGAACAGTACGACCACTGTTGTCGTTTGTGCATGCCAACCACTGCTCTGAACAGTACGACCACTGTTGTCATTTGTGCATGCCAACCACTGCTCTGAACAGTACGACCGCGAGTGTCTCTTGCGCATGCCAACATTCTGATGTCACCACTCTGAATCATCCTTTTTGTCTACGTGGCGCGCGTGCAGGACGTTTCATGCTGAGAGTCTGGGTCCCACTTTATCTGTGTGAGGCTCGCCATCGCGACAACTTTCCAACGCTGACTCATCCTGGCGAACGACCGATGTCTCCTTCGCCCTAGAAGACGACCGATGTCTTCCTCTGGGAGACGACCGATGTCTTCCCTGGCGACGCCCTCATAACTCTCGCGCCTTGGCCACGTCCACATGCCTCGCGCCCTGGCAATGCCCGCATGCCTCGCGCCCGCGCGATGCCTGCATGCCTCTCGGGCCCGCGCGTTGCCTGCATGCCTCTCGCGCCCGCGCGATGTCCACCTGGCGCTCATGTGTAGCAGGCGACCGGCGATCTCATAGCCTTCTATACTTAACTTTTTCCTCCCTTTCTATTCTAAATAAAACATACATAGAATTCTTTTAAAATATATCTCTTTTTATTCCAATTCAATTTTACAGGTCCTTACATTCTCCCCAACAAGAAAAATTTTCGTCCTCGAAAATTGAATTACAAGGAAAAGAGGTATGGATAGGCTTCTCTCATGGTTGCTTCTAACTCCCAAGTTGAGTCACCTGATCGCTCATCCCACACCACTTTCACCATGTTAATGGTCTTGCCTCTGAGCTGTTTACTTTGACGATCTTCAATCCTGACTGGTTTCGCTTCAAAGGACAAGTCATCCCTGATCTGCACGTTGTCCACTTCCAGCACATGACTAGGGTCTGCCATGTACTTCCTCAGCTGTGAAACGTGAAAGACATTGTGCAGATTCGCTAAATGGGGAGGCAGGGCGATCTCATAAGCTACTGGGCCAATCCTCCTTAAGATCTGATATGGTCCCACGAACTTAGGGGACAACTTCTTTGACCTGATCGCTCTTCCTACACCCTTGGTTGGTGTCACTTTCATGAACACGTGGTCTCCAGCAGCAAACTCCAAAGGCTTCCTCCTCTGGTCTGCATATGACTTCTGCCTACTTTGAGAAGCCTTCATTCTGCTTTGTATTTGCTGCACCTTCTCGGTCGTCTGCTGAATCAACTCTGGCCCAACCAAGACTGCTTCGCCCTCCTGGTACCAACATAAGGGAGTCCTACATTTCCTCCCATACAGGGCTTCATATGGTGCTATCCCTATGCTGGCGTGATAACTGTTATTATATGTAAACTCCACCAGTGGCAACACCTCGTCCCAATTCCCCAATTGATCCAAGACACACGTCCTCAGCAGGTCTTCCAAGGACTGGATCGTTCTCTCTGACTGACCATCTGTTTGGGGATGATATGCAGAGCTCATCCTCAACTTAGTTCCCAAGCACTCTTGCAAGGTCTGCCAAAACCGTGAAGTGAACCTGGGATCTCTATCTGAAACGATGCTGGAAGGCACTCCATGCAGCCTCACTATTTCCTGGATGTACAACTGTGCCAACTTGGCCATGGGCATCCTCATATTCACTGGGAGAAAATGAGCACTCTTCGTCAGCCGATCAGTGATGACCCATACTGCATCATGGCCCTTTACCGACCTGGGTAAATGGGTGACGAAATCCATGGCAATGCTGTCCCATTTCCACTCAGGGATATCCAATGGTTGTAACAACCCGCTAGGCCTTTGATGTTCTACCTTTGCCTTCTGACACGTCAAACAGGTAGCGACATACTGGGCGATGTCTCTCTTCATGCCTGACCACCAAAATGACTCCTTCAAGTCATGGTACATCTTGGTCATGCCTGGATGGAGGTTAAGGCGACTCTTATGACCTTCATCTAGGATCATCTTCTTCAATTCTCCATCTGCAGGGATGCAAATCCTACCATTAAATCTCAAGATCCCATCATCGCCCATCACAAAGTCTCTAGCCCGGTCGGTCCCTAGTGACTCCACAGTACGCTTTAGACTAGGGTCCTCCAACTGCTTATCCCTTAACACCCCAAGGAAGTCATTAGTTATAGCCAGCTTACTACAACTAATGTGATTCACGTGGAACTCTACCCCAAGGTTTAAATCTCTGAATTGCTCGATCAGTTTCTGCTCTTCCATCATCATGGTGGCTACTTGTACTGATTTTCTACTCAAGGCATCTGCCACTACATTGGCCTTCCCTGGATGATACATGAGTTGAAAATCGTAGTCCTTAAGAAACTCCATCCACCTTCTTTGTCTCATGTTTAGTTCCTTCTGATCGAACAGATATTTCAGGCTCTTATGGTCACTGAACACCTGGAACCGAGCTCCATATAAATAGTGCCTCCAGATCTTCAAGGCAAATACCACAGCCGCCAACTCCAAATCATGCATGGGGTAGTTCCTCTCATGAACCTTGAGTTGCCTTGAAGCATATGCAACCACTCTTTTCTCTTGCATCAAAACACATCCCAAGCCTTGATGTGAAGCGTCACAGAAGACATCAAAAGGTCTTCCTACTTCGGGGATCACCAGCACTGGAGCACTAGTCAACCTCTCCTTTAATTCCATGAAGCTCTGCTCACATCGGTCGGTCCAAGCAAAAGGTTGATCCTTGCGGGTCAGCTGTGTTAAGGGAGCCACTACCTTGGAAAAGTCCTCAATAAACCTCCGATAGTAGCCCGCCAACCCCACAAAGCTCCTTATCTCGGTGACTGTTCTTGGACGTTCCCACTGCAGCACTGCCTCTACTTTGGCTGGATCCACCGAGATCCCCTGGGCAGATATCACATGTCCTAAGAAGTTGACTTCCCTCAGCCAGAACTCACACTTCGAGAACTTGGCATAGAGCTGCTTCTCCCTCAGTATCTCCAATACTGTCCTCAGGTGTTCTTCATGCTCTTCCTCGGTCCTTGAGTAAATGAGTATGTCGTCTATGAAGACCACCACAAACTTATCCAAGAAAGGGCGAAAAATCCTATTCATGTAGTCCATGAACAGGGCTGGAGCATTTGTGACCCCAAACGGCATCACCACATACTCATAATGCCCATACCGAGACCTAAAAGCTGTCTTTTGCACATCATCAGCTTTAACCAAAATTTGGTGGTACCCCGATCTCAGGTCAATCTTGGAGAACACCGAGGCTCCATGTATTTGATCCATCAAATCATTAATCCTAGGCAGGGGGTACTTGTTCTTGATGGTCAACTTGTTCAACTGCCTGTAATCTATACACAGCCGAGACCCTCCATCCTTCTTCTTGACTAGGAGCACTGGAGCTCCCCATGGAGATACACTGGGTCTGATGAATTGCTTCTCCAGCAACTCTTCCACTTGCTTCTTCAACTCTACTAACTCGGCTGGTGCCATCCTGTAAGGTGCCATTGACACTGGTCCAGCTCCAGGTACCAAGTCAATAGAGAATTCCACTTCTCTCTTAGGGGGTAACCCAGGTACTTCTTCTGGGAATACATCCGTGAAATCTTTCACCACGGGTATTCTGCTTACGTCCCCTTTATTCTCCACCTCCGACCGAGCGAGTATCACGAAGCACCTCGCCCCTTCTTCCAACTCTGACTGCCCTTGCTGAGCAGAAATTACATCTGATCCTTGGAGGTCTGGAAACGCAATCCTCTGACTACCGCAGTCAATGAGAACGTGATTGGCGGCTAACCAATCCATTCCCAGGATAACATCTAGGTCCTGAAGAGGTAGGCAGATCAAGTTCACCTTGAATCTGCGTCCCTCTACAATCACTGGACATTCGGGGCACACTGTAGAGGTCGACACCTGTCCTGATGCAGGTGTAGAGACCAACAGTTCGAAGGGTAACTCCTTCACTAGAAGGCCCAACTCGGCTACACACAGGCTTGACACAAAGGAGTGTGTCGCTCCAGAATCAAACAAAGCTTTTACACCCCTACCAGCTATAAAACATATACCCTGCACGAGGTTACCTGACTGAGATGCTTCTGCTCCAGACATGGCAAACACTCTCCCTGTCGCCTGAGGTCTGCTGCCTTCGTTTCTCATCTGCTGGGAGCCACTGGGTTGGGTCGCCCCATTCCTGCTAGGGCATTCTCTAGCAATGTGCCCTGTCTTTTGGCAGGTAAAACACCTTCTCTCTGAGGGCTGCTTGGGGCACACGTTGGGCGTGTGTGGTCCACCACAATGGAAACACTTGGGTTTCCAAGGTTGCCGCTGCTGAAACTGGGATGACGTTGTTCCCACCCGATGTGGTGGAGGCCTCGTATAGGGCTTGCTTTGTAAGTGCTGTGCCTTAGCTTTCCCACTGGAAGAACCTCCTGGGTGTGACCTGATCACCCGAGAATCACCCTTCTCCAGGGTCTCCACCATCTTCGCCTTTTCTACTAAGGCGTGAAATTCCCTGATGCACATCGGGGCTATGGTCTTCTTCAGCCCATGCTTCAGTCCCTCTTCAAACTTCCTACACCTCCAGGCCTCAGAGGTCGCCTGGGTATAGAACCGGGCGAGGTACTCAAAACGAGCAGCATAGGCGTTCACTGACATATCCCCCTGCTCCAGCTTCAGGAACTCAGCTTCCCTCGCAAACTTGGCGCTGTCAGGGAAGTATTTCTCCAAGAACTTCACCCTGAAGCTCTCCCAATCCAAAACATCCCCTCGGGCATCCATCATCTGCTGAGCTCCCATCCACCAGAACTCAGCTTCTCCTGATAGCAGATAAGTGGCGAACAACAATTTCTTCTCTTCAGGGCAGGAGGTCGCCCTAAAGATTTTCTCCAGCTCTCTGACCCACTGATCTGCCTGATCAGGGGTAGCATTCCCACTAAACTTGGGTGGGTTGTGTCTCATGAACTCGGTCAGTCCCATCTGTTCTTGAGGCTGACCGCCGTGGGAGTTTGTCTCAGCCGACCGAGCAGTTTCCCAGTGGTGCATTGTAGCTTGATGGTTCTGAGCCATCGCTGCATTCTGCTGCTGGATGGCAGTTGCCATCATCTCGATAGCCTTAGCAATCTGGCTCATCTCCGAAGAAGATTGGGGAGGGGTAGAAGGTCTACGTGCCATCTCTCTTTGTTTCAGAGTTGAAACTACAGGTTTCTATATTCCCTACAACTACAAGAATGAGATCGATAAGAAATCAATTCATTCAGGAGGTAACATATAGACCTTACAAAGGTCAGCATCTCAAAATCATTATGAATTTGAGCTCAACAACAGAATCATAATGCTTATAACATCAAGCATAACACCAGAACAACTACTGGTATGCAGTCATCAATCCAATCAACCATTTTCAATCCATTACAAGGACACTCAAGAAAATGAAATAGCTCACACCAGAATTCAATATATGCTAAACATCAAACCTTTGGAATTAAGGTTGAGACTCATCCCGATCCAGTTATGAGTGTGCACCCTCACTACTTTATCAAGACCTTCTCATTCTTAATACTAAGATTTTCAATTAGAACATATATTCACCAAAGCACACACAAAATTTCAATACAAAAACATTTGAAAACCTTTCACTATAGTTATTATTTTAAACTCAAATAACTTTCATGAGCAGAAGAAACACAATGGATCCACAGCCCTCAGGTCATCCTAAGGACGAACTGCTCTGATACCATTAATGTAACATCCCGCCAAAATACTATACAAATATATATAATGAAAATAAAGGTAACAAATAGATTCTATGAACAAAATATTATATATATATGAAATGTAGTTTCTCCTCACAGGGAGTTTAATACAAATTCGGTCAAATTTTTCCAGAAAACATAAACAAAATACAGTAAAAAAACGAAGCAGGCGATCTCCTATCGGAAGAGACCGATCTCCTATCGGACGAGGCCGATCGCCCATCGGGGGACCCAAAAAAACAGCCGATCTCCTTTCCGGCGACCACTTCACTAAGGAGCTCTACTTCCTGGAAGATCATCTGCTCCCGTGTAAGTTATACACGATCATCACAGTTTTAAGAGAACAGCCACAGAACCAAAACACGCAGGGTAAGCTAGATATTTTAAAGAGAGTTTAAATAAGAACATTAAAATCAGAGTAAGCAATTTTCAAGATATTCACGTAAAGCTATAGATTTTCTCAATGCCCTTCACCTGATCACCCAGAAATCACACATTTCACAATATTCACAAGAGTCATTCTATTTCACAAAACTGCATCAAGTGTCTATGAATTTCAAGTTCCTCATTTCACATGTCAGCCCACCACTGACCCAGCACACAAGACACTTGACCTACTTCCGGAAGACTCGTGCATTGACTAGACTCAGGGATTCTGCACCTGTCATACAAGCTGTAATGTTTACCAGCTATGCGCATCAACACAATCTCAATCTCAAGTTCACCATTCTCACAGTATGACAGGGTTAATCCATATGACAGGCCGAGCTCGTTCTGTTTCACACGACTCACCCATACATATGAACCTCCTTCGACTCTCAACGCCTGAATAACCTCATCTATATGAATCCATTATCTCAGGAGAGTCAGGATAATCCCATTATAGACATCACCGATCAATGCACATCCTACACGATCTTACACGGTATTTTCTTTCCTGAAAATACTATGCCTCGATCCACATTCACCACATCCAACACATCACATAACACTTAAAGGAATGATTTCAATCACAGCAAAACTCAATCCAAGGTTCTTATTTTCGAATATCTCATTTAAATCTCAACAGTTTCAAAGCAACACCAAAAACAAAGAGTTTCGCAAACAACGCCAAAACCGACGACCTGGTTCAAAAACAGGGTATTTCGAAGTCTGCATTTAAAAACCGGCGACCACGTCGCCCAAACACATGGAACAGAGCATTCACACAGATGCAAACGAAAACCGGCGACCACGTCGCCCTTACTTCAGAAACAGCTAATCTATGGCTTGTATTGAAAATGAAGTCTAGCTTCCCTTACCTGGACTTGCGCAAACACCAGGAGCTCCGAAACCCAACGAAGCTTGAACCCCGCCTTGTCTCTGTTTTCAGCGCCTGGTCTGTAGAACTTGCAGAGAACCTCTTAGGTGCTCTAAGGGCAACGTCGCGTGTCGCACTGATGCTGGAGGTTGCCTGAGTCTCAACGCAAGGAAGGGAAGAAGGGAGGGAGGAAGTTTGCACTCACTCTAACGCTCTTGAGTCTGTAACACTCTTTGCCTTCCCGCAGTGGCTTTTGAATCCCAGCTTACCTGTCCACGTTTGCTGCTGCTGCCACCCCTTCTGCAGGAAAGTCTGAGAACCACTGCTCTGAACAGTACGACCACTGTTGTCGTTTGTGCATGCCAACCACTGCTCTGAACAGTACGACCACTATTGTCGTTTGTGCATGCCAACCACTGCTCTGAACAGTACGACCGCGAGTGTCTCTTGCGCATGCCAACATTCTGATGTCACCACTCTGAATCATCCTTTTTGTCTACGTGGCGCGCGTGCAGGACGTTTCATGCTGAGAGTCTGGGTCCCACTTTATCTGTGTGAGGCTCGCCATCGCGACAACTTTCCAACGCTGACTCATCCTGGCGAACGACCGATGTCTCCTTCGCCCTAGAAGACGACCGATGTCTTCCTCTGGGAGACGACCGATGTCTTCCCTGGCGACGCCCTCATAACTCTCGCGCCTTGGCCACGTCCACATGCCTCGCGCCCTGGCAATGCCCGCATGCCTCGCGCCCGCGCGATGCCTGCATGCCTCTCGGGCCCGCGCGTTGCCTGCATGCCTCTCGCGCCCGCGCGATGTCCACCTGGCGCTCATGTGTAGCAGGCGACCGGCGATCTCATAGCCTTCTATACTTAACTTTTTCCTCCCTTTCTATTCTAAATAAAACATACATAGAATTCTTTTAAAATATATCTCTTTTTATTCCAATTCAATTTTACAGGTCCTTACACTTAACAGATTTCACCATTCAAAAACAGTTTTCAAACTTTCTCAAAACACCTAAGTGTAAACAATCGGTTGTTTCGACAAAACAATCGGTTGTTTCAACTTAGCTTGAAAAACATTTTGCTTTGTTAAAGATTGAGATGCTAATTGCTTTGAGATTTAATCTAAGGGTGGATTACAACATTAAACTACCCCAGAACAAAGCTTTAAACCAGTACAGCAACATCAAGCAAAGCACAGGCTTCAACATCCTTCAAAGGATTTGGATTCTTCAAAACATTGAACACCACTTGGTTCAACAAAATTGTTATTGGATCATTATCATGTGGGACCATGTTTGCTGGATCTGCCTTTGTAAAGGTGAGGTCGGGCTCTGGAAACAGGTCGAGCTCTACCTCCCCGACGGCCATTACTTCCCTGGTGTATTTCTTTCGTTGGGAAGCGATGCACCCTCCTCCTGAGAAACCCCCGAAAATGGTGTTGATTTCTCCATGGATGGGTACCTCATGCCCCTGGTCTCCTATTGGGGCTGTTAACGTCAAGTTTCCCTAAGGTTCCTGCAAATAAGCTGTTAGAAACCCACATTTTACCAGGTCGTCAGGCAGTTGCTCAGGGTGTGACTATGTGCTTGGTGGAAGTCACACCACTAGTTCTTTTATGGTCCCAGCTTCTTGTCAGACTTTGGGGGAAACTTCAATCTGCTTGCCACCTCAGGGATGGCTATCAGCTCCTTGAGCTCTACTCTGGAACTGTGCCTTGTGGGCTTAGGCCTTTTTGGCTCATACGGTGCTGATTTGGCCTTCATCTCCATGGTGGCCTCGTGCACCCTTAACGGTTGAGTGTGACCTGATGCACAAGGTTTGGGCGGTTCTACCCTCACGCGCTTCTTTACCACAAGCTCTTCTGTAGTAATGTGTGCTACAGCTCGACACTGGATCTCGTCGAACGTCCTTGGTGGACACCTTATCAGAGTGTTGCTAAAGGGTTCTGGTAGGATTCCCCTTTCAAACGCATGCACGATCATGACCTCATCTTTGGTCTGCAATCTTACCACCAGCGCTCCAAACCGGTTCAGGAAGTCTTTCAGTGGCTCTTCCTGGAACTGTTTCACGTCGAAAAGATCGAACTCGACGAGAGGACGTGCACGATTGACAATGAACTGCTTTTTGAACAACTCTATGAACTGGCCAAAGGACGTGATGTGTCCATCTAGGAGCCCGACGAACCAGTTCAACGTTGTTCCTACAAATGTACCCATAAACAACTTACAGTGCATAGCATCTGTACCTCCTGAGATCATCATCTGAGTGTGGAAGGCCGTTACGTGGGCCTCTGGGTCCTCGACCCCTATGAAGGTGATCTGTGGGATCACGAAGGATGTTGGTATGACTGTCTCCATGATCTCTTGGGAGAAAGGCATGGGTCGAACCCTGGCTGGGGTGGCACCCCTGGTTCCGCTGTTGCACGTTCTCCTATCCCTATTCTTAATTCCTCGTTGGCCCTACATAATTCTTCATTAGCCGTCAATAATGAGTTTAGGTCTATCCTAAACTGGTCTTGATTGGCATTAGATGCCGCAAACACCTATTGGAGGTTGCGGATGGTCTCCATGAGTTCCTGTATGATTGCAGCTTGATCATCCTCATCCCTTCCAACCCCGCCTTGCCTTGTATTCCTTATATCGCTTGATTTTACTGATCACGACTGTGGATGGGACCTAGTTTATCGGGAAACACGGTGGGTGTCAGATGTTCTTGCCGGTTGACTCGATTGTCATTGACTCTGAGGCAGATGGTGGCTCCTCCTATCTCACGGTGGTTCTGTGACTTCCAGTGACTTCGTTGAGACAGAGGGGGTGATGGCCTTCACATGTTGAGCTCTCCTTGGATGTTGAAGATGGTTCGGAAGCAATGGTTGAAATGAGCAAGACCCTCCTAGGAGTGATGGTGATCTTGAAGGTGCATGATGTGTATGGGAGTAGGGAGGTTCGGCCAACCCTTGGTGAGGTGAAGGAGATGAAGATCAATTCCTAGAAAATAGGAGAGAGCAAAGTTTGGCACAAATTTGGCAGCATAACTTTACTCATATTAATCTTGAAAATACATGAGGTAGGCCTCCTTATTTATAGATTTAGTAGCCTTGGTGAGCAAGCTTAAAGGGTAGGGATGGAAATACAAAAAGTGGGGCTGCCTAGGGTATTGACTTTAGTCAAACCACACCATCATCCTAATATTCTAGAAGATAGGTCAAAAATGCAACATTTGATAGTACACCCCTCCTTCTTTTGCTAAAGGCACCTATTTGCTAGCACACCCCTCCTTCTATTGCTAAAGGCACCTTTTGATAGCACTCCCCTTTTGCTTTCTACACTACACTAATCTACTAAGCTACCCCTAATGGGCCTCCAAGTAGCATGTACAAGTCTTCTCCCCCCCATCCGTGGCTTGACTCATTTGGGCGTGAATGTGCTTGGCCATGGACCTTGGGAGAGGTCCTAGACGGTCTAGGCTCCCTCATAGACGCTCCTCATGTAGCTCCCCCTTGTCTTGTGCTAGACGCTCTTCATGTGGTTCTAGACGGTCTAGTCTTGGCCCTTGGCTTTCATGGTGGGGTGAGCTTGGCCTCTCTCCATCATCCCCTCCCCCTTGGAAAGGATTTGTCCTCAAATCCAAGTCGTCATTGGTACATAAAATGGAGATAGGTCAATTACATTAAATGTGTCATGCACTCCATATTCAAGAGGTAGGTCCAACTTGTATGCATTGTTGTTGACTCTATTGAGGACTTGAAAGGGTCCATCTTTTTTGGGCACCAACAAGACAGGTACAGCACAAGGGCTTAGGCTCTTTTGAACCCAACCTTTCTCCAACAAGTCTTGAACTTGTGACTCTATCTCCTTGGTCTCCTCGGGGTTAGTTCTATAGGCGGGCCTATTTGGTAGGCTTGCCCCCGGAATCAAGTCAATTTGGTGTTCTATACGTCTAATGGGAGGGAGTCCATTAGGTCCCTCATTAGAGAATACATCATCAAATTCACTTAAAAGTTTTTCTACTTTAGGAGGTAGACTCATAAGTTCACTACTTGTGGCAGCGCATGCAAGTGTTCCTTTACAAAAGACAAGGCTTGGTTGTTCAACAAGAAGCAAATTTTCCAAGATGTTTTCAAAAGGCTTCTCTTGCTGAGCAACCTTGGGAGAAGGAACACTCTTCTCTCCCTCCTTCCTATCCCTAAGGACTTTTTTCTTTTTAAGCTTTCTTTTCTTTTTCTTTTCCTCATCCCTATTTTCTTTCATTTGTATTTGGTCTTTCACCACTTGGGAATGTGGTAAAGGACTAAGTACAAACTTTTTATGCTTATGGGTGAAGGAAATCTCATTAGTAAGACCATCATGCAAGGTTTTTTTATCAAATTTCCATGGTCTTCCTAAGAGTATATGGCAAGCTTCCATAGGCACTACATCACATAAAACCTTGTCTTTGTAGTTCCCTATGGAAAACTTGATTTCCACTTGCTTATCTACACTTAGTTCCCCATTCTCATTTATCCATTGCAACTTGTATGGCTTAGGATGAGGAACTACTTGTAGATTGAGCTTTTCTATCATTCTAGAGCTACAACAATTGCAGCTTGATCTACTATCCACAATGAGAGATCTACTATCCACAATGAGAGAACATATATTTTCTAAAACTTTACATCTTGTGTGAAAGATGTTCTCTCTTTGTGTCTCCATCAATGCACTAGGATGATTGTTGAGGGTTCTTCTAATCATTAGCAATTCTCCCTCTAATGGATCTACCCTCTCATCCTCTCCCCCTTCCTCTCTTTCACTTGGCTCATCCTAGCCACTAGTGTACTCATCTACACCTTTCAAAAACAAAGTCCTTTGGTTTGGGCATTGTGCTTGCACATGCCCTCTTCCATGGCACTTAAAGCACTTAACGTCCCTAGCTCGGATGGGTGGGGTGGAGGCATCTTTGGCTAAGGGTTTGGTAGTTTCCCTAGGTTTTTCTTTTGATGTACTACCCTCCCTTCTATATTCTCTCTTGGGATAGAAGTTAGAGTAGGATCCAACCTTTAGACTTGAAGTTTTGCGCAAATTTTGTTGCTCAACTTTAATGCAAAGTTGGACCAAGTCATTCAAGTCTTGGTATGGAAGGAGTTCTACTCTATCCCTTATCTCAAGTGAGAGGCCAGTAAGGAACCTAGCTATGGTGATATGCTCCTCTTCTCTAATGGAGGCTCTCATCATGTAGAGCTCCATTTTTTTGTCTATACTCCTCAACACTCATATTGTTTTGCCTCAGTCTTTGGAGCTTGTCCATCAACTCCCTATGGTAGTATGAGGGTATGTGGCAACGTCTTAGGGCTCCCCTAAGGTCGTTCCAATATTCAATTGGAGGTTCCCAATGAAGACGTCTTTCTCTTTCGAGAGAGGTCCACCAATACATGGCGTTCCCTTAGAAGCTAAGGGTGGCTAGAGGTAGCTTGCGTTCTTCACTCACCCTATGGCAAGCAAAGAGTTGCTCTACTTTCATCTCCCAATCTAGGTAGGTTTCTACACTCTCCTTACCATGGAAATGAGGTAGGTCTACTCTAACCTCCCTTGGGCCCTCTTGCTCCCTTTGCCTATTTCTTCTAAGGGGTGGTTGGTAGTAGTCATACATTCTAAGGCTTCCCTCCCCTAGAGACTCTTGGACTTGTGAATGAGATGCATGAGTTTGAGATTTTTTTGATTTTTGTGACTTCTCTTCTTGGGCTTTAGTCAACTCACTAATTTTAGACTCATTCTCCAATTGTCTAAAAAAAATCATTTGCACGGCTTGTGAAACTTCTTCCAAAAGAGTTTTCAATAGATTTTAATTCATTTTCAATAGGCTTTGGAGAATGAGAAGAAGAAGACATGACTAAAGCTTTGTGTGTAGAAGTATTTTACCTTGAGAAAATTTAGGGAAGTCAAAGAAGGTAGTCTTCCTGTAACATCCCGCCAAAATACTATACAAATGTATATAATGAAAATAAAGGTAACAAATAGATTGAAGTGAACAAAATATTATATATATGAAATGTAGTTTCTCCTCACAGGGAGTTTTAATACAACTTCGGTCAAATTTTCCAGAAACATAAACAGAATACAGTAAAAAAAACAAAGCAGGCGATCTCCTATCGGAAGAGACCAATCTCCTATCGGACGAGGCCGATCTCCTATCAGAGGACCCAAAACAGCCGATCGGCTACCAGAACAGAAATCAGGCGATCTCCTTTCCGGCGACCCCTCACTAAGGAGCTCTACTTCCTGGAAGATCATCTGCTCCCGTGTAAATTATACACGATCATCACAGTTTTAAGAAAAACAACCACAGAACCAAAATACGCAGGGTAAGCTAGATATTTTAAAGAGAGTTTAAATAAGAACATTAAAATAAAATCAAGGTAAACAATTTCAAGATATTCACGTAAAGTTATCAAGTTTCTCATACTCTGCACCTGGTCACCCAGAAATCACACAGTTCACAATATTCACAAGAGTCATTCATTTTCACAAAACTGCATCAAGTGTCTATAAATTTCAAGCTCCTCATTTCACATGTCAGACCACCACTGACCCAGCACACAAGACACTTGACCTACTTCCGGAAGACTCGTGCATTGACTAGACTCAGGGATTCTGCACCTGTCATACAAGCTGTAATGTTTACCAGCTATGCGCATCAACACAATCTCAATCTCAAGTTCACCATTCTCACAGTATGACAGGGTTAATCCATATGACAGGCCGAGCTCGTTCTGTTTCACACGACTCACCCATACATATGAACCTCCTTCGACTCTCAACGCCTGAATAACCTCATCTATGTGAATCCATTATCTCAGGAGAGTCAGGATAATCCCATTATAGACATCACCGATCAATGCACATCCTACACGATCTTACACGGTATTTTCTTTCCTGAAAATACTATGCCTCGATCCACATTCACCACATCCAACACATCACATAACACTTAAAGGAATGATTTCAATCACAGCAAAACTCAATCCAAGGTTCTTATTTTCGAATATCTCATTTAAATCTCAACAGTTTCAAAGCAACACCAAAAACAGAGAGTTTCGCAAACAACGCCAAAACCGGCAACCTGGTTCAAAAACAGGGTATTTCGAAGTCTGTATTTAAAAACCGGCGACCACGTCGCCCTCACACATGGAACAGAGCATTCACGCAGATGCAAACGAAACCGGCGACCACGTCGTCCTCATTTCAGAAATAGCTAAACTATGGCTTGTATGGAAAAAGAAGTCTAGCTTCCCTTACCTGGACTTGCGCAAACCACCAGGAGCTCCGAAACCCAACGAAGCTTGAACAACGCCTTGTCTCTGTTTTTGCGTCTGGTTGAAGGACTTGCAGAGAACTACCCAGGTGCTCTAATGGTGGCTGTCGCTCGTCGTACTCTCGTGTGAAGGTGCCAGAATCGCAACGCGAAGGAGGCAACTGGAGGAGAAGGGAGGTAACTCACTCTTTCTCTCTTTGAAGGCTGCAACGTTTCTTTCTCTCAGCAGTGGGTTTTCTGCATCTTAAACCAACTTATCCACCAAAAGCAGCTGCCACCACCCACTCTGCAGAGAAGTCTGAGAACCACTGCCCTGAACAGTACGACCACTGTTGTCTCTGGTGCATGCCAACCACTGCTCTGAACAGTACTGCCACTGTTGTCGCTTGTGCATGCCAGCCACTGCTCTGAACAGTACGACCGCGAGTGTCTCCTGCGCATGCCAACATTCTGATGTCACCACTCAGAATCATCCTTTTTGTCTACGTGGCGCGCGTGCAGGACGTTTCATGCTGAGAGTCTGGGTCCCACTTTACTCTGTGTGAAACTCGACGTCGTGCGATAACATTCCACTGCTGACTCATCCTGGCGAACGACCGATGTATCCTTCGCCCTGGAAGACGACAGATGTCTCCCATGGCGACGCCCTCATAACTCTCGCGCCCTGGCGATGCCCGCATGCCTCTCGCGCCTTGGCCACGTCCACATGCCTCGCGCCCTGGCAATGCCCGCATGCCTCTCGCGCCTTGGCCACGTCCACATGCCTCGCGCCCTGGCAATGCCCGCATGCCTCGCGCCCCGCGCGATGCCTGCATGCCTCTCGCGCCCGCACGATGCCTGCATGCCTCGCGCCCGCACGATGCCTGCATGCCTCGCGCACCCGCGCGATGTCTGCATCTCTCGCGCGCCCGCGCGATGTCTGCATGCCTCGCGCGCCCGCGCGATGTCTGCATGCCTCGTGCCCTGGCGACGTCCACCTGGCGCTCATGTGTAGCAGGCGACCGGCGATCTCATAGCCTTCTAAACTTAACTTTTCCTCCCTTTTTGTTTTAAATAAAACATACATAGAATTCTTTTAAAATATAACCCTTTTTATTCCAATTCAATTTTACAGGTCCTTACATTCTCCCCAACAAGAAAAATTTTCGTCCTCGAAAATTGAATTATAAGGAACGAAGGTATGGATGGGCTTCTCTCGTGGTTTCTTTTATTTCCCATGCTGGATCACCCGATCTGCACGTCGTCCACTTTTAATACGTGACTAGGGTCTGTAAGATACTTCTTCAGCTGCGAAACGTGAAAGACATTGTGCAGATTCGCTAAATGGGGAGGTGGGGCGATCTCATAAGCCACTGGACTGATCCCCCTTAGGATCTGATATGGCCCAACAAACTTAGGGGACAGCTTCTTTGATCTGATCGCCCATCCTACACCCTTGGCTGGTGTCCTCCCCCATAAAGACATGATCCCCAGCAGCAGACTTCAAAGGTCTTCTCCTCTGATCTGCATAGGACATCTGTCGACCTTGAGAAACTTTCATTCTGCCTTGCATCAGTTTTACCTTCTCGGTTGTCTGTTGAACCAACGCTTACTACTCCAATACTTCATCAAATTCCATTCTCCTTCCCTGCATATGGAGTATGCTGTTCCATTGAGCGCCAACTCCAGTACTCACACTCTACTTCCAACCCTGAAGACTTGGTCGAGCAAGTCCAGAACTAATCCCTTAACAGAACCAGGACTAGTCCCTTGTAGAGAAAAAGTGAGCAAGATCCCTTCATCGGAAGGAAAAGGGCAGCTGACTACTGCTCATGCCCCCTAGCCAATTCAAACTAGGATCCGAAATATCCTTCTAGGAATCAACTTCCGCCTCTTGATCAAAACCATCCATCGACTTCCCACTGCTGATCTAATTCTCACGCTCCCTAAAGGAATACCTTTGGTTCACCACTATGCTACATAACTCTGCACCTTATAAAGACAAAGTTCTTGTTGCTGTTACTTTCCAAATCATCACTATGACTTCTTTTGCCAACTCGGCTTCCTGTTCCCATCATTTCCTCTTTGTTCAATGTATACATTGGATGCATTGATTTGGGTTCAGGTGCCTATCTGAAAAGGTATACAAGAACGAACGCACCATATATCTCAACCACCACCATGTAAGTAGTGGAGCCGATTGGAAAATTTCCTCTGCATCCAGAATTTTCTTTCTTAAGGACAACTCTATTCCTCTTCTCCAAGATACAATAGACTATTGCCATCCACATTCCCTTCCACACCTGATTCTACTTGGATGACATACGTATAAGATAAAAAGTTCTCAAGGTGGGACCTCAAATTCTTATGTCGAACAAATAGAACACTTATCCACTTGAAGCACATAAACCAGCCACGTTGCTTTAAAGTTAGAGTTAGTGGCCCACGCATCCTCCTGAAATCTCATACCCCCTCCGCCTCCAACTTTCCAAACAATGACTTTTTGGAACTAACCATCATCTTCACCCTCCTCGCACATCTTACGTACATCTCTCCACCACCACAATTGATATTTCGAATGAGTTCGGCTTCTCCCAAGTTCCGAGTCATATTTGGATACAAGGATATCTTTCCATTTCCCTTTCTCATCACTCCTCATCCACCATTTCCATACTCATCTTCCACATCACGATCCACAAAACAGCATCCATTCTGCGTGATGCTTCATCTCTTCTCCCAGTAACTTCTCTACTTGGTATTTTTCAGCAAATTTCTCTGTCTAATTGAACTTTAGACATAAATACAATATCTCCTCTTTCCTTTTAAGCTTGTGGTTAAGCTAGAGTCAACTCATGCTGTTTCATCGACATAAACATCTTCCAAGCTTCAAATAAAAGAAAATTCATCTTTCATTCTTGGAACTTAACCCCGGTACTTCCCATGGATACACATGCTTAAGTCTTTAAACCCTCAACATTCTGCTTATATACTCTCCATAACTTATATGTAGCTGAACTTAAACCTTGGTACACTAAATCTAAATTACACTTCCTTCTTTAATTCCATCAACTCAGCTGGAGCCATTGCCACCGGTCCAGCTCCAGGCACCAAAACAATGGAGAATTCCACTTCCCTCTTAGGGGGTAACCCAGGTATCTTGCTTACGTCCTCTTCATTCTTCACTTCCAACCGAGCTAGCATCACGAAGCACCTCGCCATCTGGCTCTTGGAGATCTGGAAACGCTAACTTCTGATTACCGCGGACTACGAGAACGTGATTGGCAGCTAGCCAATCCATTCCCAGGATAACATCCAGATCCTGAAGAGGTAGGCAGATCAAGTTTACTTTGAATCTGCGTCCCTCTACCATCACTGGACATTCAGGGCAAACTGTAGAGGTCAACACCTGTCCTGATACAGGTGTAGAGACCAACAGTTCAAACGGTACTTCCTTCACTAGAAGGCCCAACTCGGCTACACACAAGCTTGACACAAAGGAGTGTGTCGCTCCAGAATCAACCAAAATTCTAACGCATCTACCAGCTATAGAGCAACACTCTGTACTAAGTTACCTGACTGAGATGCCTCCACTCCAGACATGGCAAACACTCTCCCTGCTGCCTGAGGTCGACTGCCTCCATTCCACAACTGTTGGGATCCACTGGGTTGAGTCATCCTATTCTGGGTAGGACAATCTCTAGCAACGTGTCCCGTCCTTTGACAGGCAAAACATCTTCTCTCTGAATCTCTCTTGGGGCACACTTTGACTGTGTGTGGTCCACCACAGTGGAAACATTTAAGTTTCGAGGGTTGTTGCTGCTGAAACTGGGGCGGTGCTGCTTCTGCCCTCTGCTGTGGGGGTCTCGAATAAGGCTTGCTTTGTGGGTGCTGCACCTTGGCCTTCCCACTGGAGGGACCCCCTGGGTGTGATCTGATTACTCTGGAACCACCCCTCTCCAGGGTCTCCACCCTCTTTGCCTTCTCCACTAAGTCATGGAACTCCCTGATCCACTGATCTGGTTGGTTCGGAGAAACGTTCCCACGGAACTGGGTTGGGTTGTGCCTCATGAACTCGGTCATCCCCATCTGCTCCCGAGGCTGATTGACATGGGAAGCTGTTGCAGCCGATCCAGCAGTTTCCAAATGATTCATTACAGCCTGATGAATCTGGGCCATTACCGTATTCTGCTGCTGGATGGCAGTTGCCATCATCTCCATGGCCCTGGCGATCTGACCCATCTCTGAAGAAGGTTGGGGAGGGGTAGAAGGTCTACGTGCCATCTCCTTCGTTTTCAGATTTTGAAACTATAAGATTCCTATATTTCCCTACAACTAAAAGAATGAGATCGATAAGAAATCAATTCATTCAAGGGGGTAACAGCTAGACCTTACAAAGGTCAGCATCTCAAAATCATTAAGAATTTGAGCTCATCAACAGAATCATAATGCTTATAACATCAAGCATAACACCAGCACAACTACTGGTATGCAGTCATCAATCCAATCAACCATTTTCAATCATTACAAAGACACTCAAGAAAATGAAATAGCTCACACCAGAATTCAATATATGCCAAACATCAAACCTTTGGAATTAAGATTGAGACCCATCTCGATCCAGTTATGAGTGTGCACCCTCACTACTTTATCAAGACCTTCTCATTCTTAATACTAAGATTTTTAATTAGAACATATATTCACCAAAGCACACACAAAATTTCAATACAAAAACGTTTGAAAACCTTTCACTATAGTTGTTATTTTAAACTCAAATAAATTTCATGAGCAGAAGAAACACAATGGATCCACAGCCCTCAGGTCATCCTAAGGACGAACTGCTCTGATACCATTAATGTAACATCCCGCCAAAATACTATACAAATGTATATAATGAAAATAAAGGTAACAAATAGATTGAAGTGAACAAAATATTATATATATGAAATGTAGTTTCTCCTCACAGGGAGTTTTAATACAACTTCGGTCAAATTTTCCAGAAACATAAACAGAATACAGTAAAAAAACAAAGCAGGCGATCTCCTATCGGAAGAGACCGATCTCCTATCGGACGAGGCCGATCTCCTATCAGAGGACCCAAAACAGCCGATCGGCTACCAGAACAGAAATCAGGCGATCTCCTTTCCGGCGACCCCTCACTAAGGAGCTCTACTTCCTGGAAGATCATCTGCTCCCGTGTAAATTATACACGATCATCACAGTTTTAAGAAAAACAACCACAGAACCAAAATACGCAGGGTAAGCTAGATATTTTAAAGAGAGTTTAAATAAGAACATTAAAATAAAATCAAGGTAAACAATTTCAAGATATTCACGTAAAGTTATCAAGTTTCTCATACTCTGCACCTGGTCACCCAGAAATCACACAGTTCACAATATTCACAAGAGTCATTCATTTTCACAAAACTGCATCAAGTGTCTATAAATTTCAAGCTCCTCATTTCACATGTCAGACCACCACTGACCCAGCACACAAGACACTTGACCTACTTCCGGAAGACTCGTGCATTGACTAGACTCAGGGATTCTGCACCTGTCATACAAGCTGTAATGTTTACCAGCTATGCGCATCAACACAATCTCAATCTCAAGTTCACCATTCTCACAGTATGACAGGGTTAATCCATATGACAGGCCGAGCTCGTTCTGTTTCACACGACTCACCCATACATATGAACCTCCTTCGACTCTCAACGCCTGAATAACCTCATCTATGTGAATCCATTATCTCAGGAGAGTCAGGATAATCCCATTATAGACATCACCGATCAATGCACATCCTACACGATCTTACACGGTATTTTCTTTCCTGAAAATACTATGCCTCGATCCACATTCACCACATCCAACACATCACATAACACTTAAAGGAATGATTTCAATCACAGCAAAACTCAATCCAAGGTTCTTATTTTCGAATATCTCATTTAAATCTCAACAGTTTCAAAGCAACACCAAAAACAGAGAGTTTCGCAAACAACGCCAAAACCGGCGACCTGGTTCAAAAACAGGGTATTTCGAAGTCTGTATTTAAAAACCGGCGACCACGTCGCCCTCACACATGGAACAGAGCATTCACGCAGATGCAAACGAAACCGGCGACCACGTCGCCCTCATTTCAGAAATAGCTAAACTATGGCTTGTATGGAAAAAGAAGTCTAGCTTCCCTTACCTGGACTTGCGCAAACCACCAGGAGCTCCGAAACCCAACGAAGCTTGAACAACGCCTTGTCTCTGTTTTTGCGTCTGGTTGAAGGACTTGCAGAGAACTACCCAGGTGCTCTAATGGTGGCTGTCGCTCGTCGTACTCTCGTGTGAAGGTGCCAGAATCGCAACGCGAAGGAGGCAACTGGAGGAGAAGGGAGGTAACTCACTCTTTCTCTCTTTGAAGGCTGCAACGTTTCTTTCTCTCAGCAGTGGGTTTTCTGCATCTTAAACCAACTTATCCACCAAAAGCAGCTGCCACCACCCACTCTGCAGAGAAGTCTGAGAACCACTGCCCTGAACAGTACGACCACTGTTGTCTCTGGTACATGCCAACCACTGCTCTGAACAGTACTGCCACTGTTGTCGCTTGTGCATGCCAGCCACTGCTCTGAACAGTACGACCGCGAGTGTCTCCTGCGCATGCCAACATTCTGATGTCACCACTCAGAATCATCCTTTTTGTCTACGTGGCGCGCGTGCAGGACGTTTCATGCTGAGAGTCTGGGTCCCACTTTACTCTATGTGAAACTCGACGTCGTGCGATAACATTCCACTGCTGACTCATCCTGGCGAACGACCGATGTATCCTTCGCCCTGGAAGACGACCGATGTCTCCCATGGCGACGCCCTCATAACTCTCGCGCCCTGGCGATGCCCGCATGCCTCTCGCGCCTTGGCCACGTCCACATGCCTCGCGCCCTGGCAATGCCCGCATGCCTCTCGCGCCTTGGCCACGTCCACATGCCTCGCGCCCGCGCGATGCCTGCATGCCTCTCGCGCCCGCACGATGCCTGCATGCCTCGCGCCCGCACGATGCCTGCATGCCTCGCGCGCCCGCGCGATGTCTGCATGCCTCGCGCGCCCGCGCGATGTCTGCATGCCTCGCGCGCCCGCGCGATGTCTGCATGCCTCGCGCGCCCGCGCGATGTCTGCATGCCTCGCGCGCCCGCGCGATGTCTGCATGCCTCGTGCCCTGGCGACGTCCACCTGGCGCTCATGTGTAGCAGGCGACCGGCGATCTCATAGCCTTCTAAACTTAACTTTTCCTCCCTTTTTGTTTTAAATAAAACATACATAGAATTCTTTTAAAATATAACCCTTTTTATTCCAATTCAATTTTACAGGTCCTTACACTTCCAGGTAAGGGAGGTGAGTCACAATGTAAGGACCTGTAAAATTAAATTGGAATAAAAGGAATATATTTTAAATGAATTCTAAGTATGTTTTTATTTAAAATAAAAAGGAAGGAAAGTGTAGCTTAGAAGACTATGAGATCGCCTGGTTAGTACATAATCACATGTCGCCTAGATTACACATGATCGCCAATCGCCTGTAGTGTACATGATCGCCAATCGCCTATGGTGCACATGATCGCCGAAAGTGCACTCAGTATGTGGTCAGGATACTGGATCAACCATAGTGGGTTCCAAAAACCACGCGTATCAAGGTGTGGGTTAAGCCTTAGATACGCTGTGCGTGCGAAGCTCTATGCTTGAGCATAAGAAATCGTCCTTAGTGTTGCATGCATGGGCGCACGAGGAGTGGTGCTGATCTACTCTTGGAAATGTGAAGCTACCGACGTCACCAAGTCATGTGGAGATGATACCTTGGATGTAACATAGTGGGATGAAGAACCTTCAGCAAGGCGTGGCGATGTGTCATCGGGCATCGCCAGGGCGCGAGGCATGCGGGCATCGCCGGGCGCGAGGCATGCGGGCATCGTCGGGCGCGAGGCTTGCGGGCATCGCCAGGGCGCGAGGCATGCGGTCATCGCCAGGGTGAGACATCGGTCGTCTCCCAGGGAGAGACATCGATCGTCCGCCAGGATGAGACATCGGTGGATAGTCATCGTGCGAGCGGTCATCGATGGAAGGTTATCGCGCGATGTCGAGTTTCACGCAGATAAAGTGGGACCCAGGCTCCCAGCATGAAACGTCCTGCACGCGTGACATGTAACATCCCGCCAAAAACTATTCATATTTATATAATGAAAATAAAGGTAAACAAATAATGTTGAAGAGAACATAATTATATATATAAGTAATGAAGTTGCTCCTCACAGGGAGTTTAATACATAACCAGTCAAATGTTTTTCAAAACTTAACGAAATCAATCAAATACAACGAAAACGGCGGTCTCCATACATAAACCGGCGATCTTCTAACAGAAGACCCCAAAACAGGCGATCTTCTATCAGGACATAATTCCGGCGATCACCACCAAGAGATAGAAACAGGCGATCTCTTCCCCGGCGACCACTCACTAAGGAGCTCTACTTCCTGGAAGATCATCTGCTCCCGTGTAAATTATACACGATCATCACAGTTTTTAGAAAACAGCCACAAAACCAAAACACGCAGGGTAAGCTAGATATTTTAAAGAGAGTTTAAATATGAACATTAAAATCAAGATAAAACAAATTCAAGATACCCACGTAAAACTATAGAGTTTCTCATTCCCTTCACCTGATCGCCCAGAAATCACACATTTCACAATATTTTCAAGAGTCATTCTATTTCACAAAATGCATCAAGTGTCTATCAATTCAATATTCCTCATTTCTCACGTCAGACTACCACTGACTCAGCACACAAGACACTTGACACTACTTCCGGAAGACTCGTGCATTGACTAGACTCAGAGATCTGCACCTGTCATACTAAACTGCTGTAATGTTTCCACAGCTATGCGCATCAACACATTCTCGATCTCAAGTTCACCATTCTCACAGTATGACAGGGTTAATCCATATAACAGGCCGAGCTCGTTCTTTTTCACACGACTCACCCATACATATGAACCTCCTTCGACTCTCAACGCCTGAATAACTCCATCTATATGAATCCATTATCTCAGGAGAGTCAGGATAATCTCATTATAGACATCACCGATCAATGCACATCCTACACGATCTTACACGGTATTTTCTTTCCTGAAAATACTATGCCTTGATCCCACATCCACAACATTCAACGCATCATACAACACTTAAATGAATGATTTCAATCACAGCAGAACTTACTCCAAGCTTCGTATTTTCGAATATCTCATTTAAATTTCAAACAGTTTCAAAGCAACACCAAAAACAGGGGAGTTCGAAAAACAATGCCAAAAACCGGCGATCTGGTTCAAAAACAAGGTATTTCGAAGTCTGTATTTAAAACCGGCGACCACGTCGCCCAAACACATAGAACAGAGCATTCACGAAGATGAAAACGAAACCGGCGACCACGTCGCCCTCACTTCAGAAACAGCTAATCTATGGCTTGTATTGAAAATGAAGGCTAGCTTCCCTTACCTGGACTTGGGCAAAACACCAGGAGCTCCGAAACCCAACGAAGCTAAAAGAATGCCTTGGCTCTGTTTTTGCGTCTAGTTTGAAGGACTTGTAGAGAACCTCCCAGGTGCTCTAATGGTGGCCGTCGCTCGTCGTACTCTTGTGTGAAGGTGCCAGAATCGCAGTGCGAAGGAGAGAATGGAGGAGAAGGGAGGTAAACTCACTCTTTCGCTCTTGAACAACTGCAACGTTCCCCTCTCTCAGAAGTGGGTTTTTGCATCTTAAACCAGCTTGTTCACAAAAGCAGCTGCCACCACCCACTCTGCAGAGAAGTCTGAGTGTACGTTTCTCTGAGCAGTACGACCACGTTTGTCTCTTGCGCATGCCAACCACTTCCTGAACAGTACGACCGCGAGTGTCTCCTGCGCATGCCAACATTCTGATGTCACTATTCTGAATCATCCTTTTTGTCTACGTGGCCTACGTGCAGGACGTTCCATGCTGGGAGTCTGGGTCCCACCTTCTCTGTGTGCAACTCGACATCGCGCGATAACCTTTCGCCGATGACCTCTCGCGCGAAGGCTATCTACCGATGACCTCTCGCGCGAAGACAATCCACCGATGACCTCTCGCGCGAAGGCTATCCACCGATGACCTCTCGCGCGAAGACAATCCACCGATGACCTCTCGCGCGAAGGCAATCCACCGATGCCTCATCCTGGCGGACGACCGATGTCTCCCCCTGGAAAATGCCCGCATGCCTCGCGCCCTGATGATGCCCGCACGCATCGCGCCCTAGCGACGTCTGCATGCCTCGCGCCCTGGCGATGACGTGTAGTCTAGGCGACCGGCGATTATGTACTAACAAGGAAATCTTATAATCTTCTAAACTACACTTTCCTTCCTTTTTTATTTTAAATAAAAACATACTTAGAATTCATTTAAAATATATCCTTTTATTCCAATTTAATTTTTCAGGTCCTTACATGACACGTAGACAAAAAGGGTGGTTCAGAATAGTGACATCAGAGTGTTGGCATGCGTAGAGGCACGCGTGGTCGTACTGTTCAGGGAAGCGTGCACGCAAGCTTCCCTGCAGAGTGGGTGGTGGCAGCGGCTTTTGTGGACAAGTTGGTTTAGATTCAAAAACTCACTTCTGAGGGCAGAGAACGTTGTTGTGGTTCAAGAGTGACAGAGTGAGTTCACCTTCATCCTTCTCTTTTCTCTCCTTCGCGCTGCGATTCAGACATCCTCAAGCACCAGTGCGACGAGCGACGACTGCACTTGGATACCTGGGGAGTTCTCTGCGAGTTTTCCGTCAGGACGCTAGAACAGAGTTAAGGCATCCTTAAGCTTCGGCGGGTTTTGGAGCTCTTGGTGTTTTGCGCAAGTCCAGGTAAGGGAAGCTAGCATTTTCGTTTATAAAAACGTTAGGCGAGTAGGTTTTGAAGTGAGGGCGACGTGGTCGCCGATTTTCATATGCTTTTCACGATGCTCTGTTTTTATGTGTGGGGCGACGTGATTGTCGGTTTTAATGTCGTTTTCGAAATCCCCTGTTTTAGTGTCGTTTGAAACTGTTTGAGATTTAAATGTGATATTCGAAAATCTGAACCGTGGAATGATTGTTGCTGTGATTGGAATCGTTCATTTAAGTGTTATATGATGTGTTGAATGTTGTGAATGTGGGATCAAGGCATAGTATTTTCAGGGAAGAAAATACCGTGTAAGATCATGTAGAGTGTGCATTGACCGGTGATTCGTTTATTATGAGATATCCTGACTCTCTTGATATAATGGAATCATATAGAGGAAGTTATTCGGGCGTTGAGAGTCGAAGGAGGTTCATATGTATGGGTGAGTTGGTTGAAAGAGAACGAGCTTGACCCGTTGTATGGATTAACCCTATCATGCTAGGATAGTGATGATATTGAGATTCATTTATACGCTTGTGAATGTGTGTGATTTCACAGCGACCCTGTGAATGTGTGTGATTTCACAGTGGTGCAGTATGACAGGTGCAAATCTCTGAGTCTAGTCAATGCACGAGTCTTCTGGAAGTAGTGTCAAGTGTCTTGTGTGATGAGTCAGTGGAAGTCTGACGTGAGAAATGAGAAACATTGAAATTGATAGACACTTGATGAATTATGTGAATTGAAAGTCTCTTGAGGAAATTGTGAAATGTGTGATTACTTGATGGTCATGTGAAGGGAATGAGAAAATTGATGGTTTTTACGTGGGTGTCTTAAATTTGTTTTATCTTGATTTTAAAGTTTCATATCTAAATTCTCTTTCAAATATCTAGCTTACCCTGTGTTTTTGGTGTTGTGTTTGGCTTTTTCTTAAACCTGTGATGATCGTGTATAATTTACACGGGAGCAGATGATGTTGCAGGAAGTAGAGCTCCTCAGTGAGTGGTCACCGGAAGGAGATCGCCTGTTTCTGTTTCTGTTAGGCGATCACCCTTTTTCTGTTTCTGATAGGAGATCGCCTGTTTTCTGTTAGGAGATCGCCTGTTTGTTTTTATTTTGGTGTATTTTGTTTAAGTTTTGGAAAACTAACTGGTTATGTATTAAACTCCCTGTGAGGAGAAATTTCATTACATATATATAGTTATGTTCACTTCGATATTATGGTTTTACCTTTATTTCATTATATAAATATGAAATGCATTTTGGCGGGATGTTACATTAATGGTATCAGAGCAGTTCGTCCTTAGGATGACCTGAGGGCTGTGGATCCATTGTGTTTCTTCTGCTAGTGGAGTCTTAATCAAAGCTATAGTGAAAGGTTTTCAAATGTTTTCTGATTGAAATCTTGTTTGTGCTTTGGTAGATATAGGCTCTGAATGGAAAGTTTTTGGTATTAAGAGTGAAAGGATCTTGATAAAGTAGTGAGGGTGCACACTCATAACTGAATCGAGATGTTCTCAATCTTAATTCCAAAAAGTTTGATGTTGAGCATATATCCACTTCTGGTGTGTTTTATCCCAATTATTAAGTGTGGTGATATTTGATTGGTAGTTTGTACCCATGACTGTTCAGTGTTATGCTTTCTATTTTGAGCATTATGATTCTGTTGATGAACTCAAATTCTTAATGACTTTGAGATGCTGACCTTTGTAAGGTCTAGAGGTTACCTCCTGAATGAATTGATTTCTTATCGATCTCCTTCTTGTAGTTGTAGGGAATATAGAAACCAATAGTTGCAAAATCTGAAACGAAGAAAATGGCACGTAGACCTCCTACCCCTCCCCAACCTTCTTCGGAAATGAGCCAGATTGCCAAGGCTATTGAGATGATGGCAACTGCCATCCAACAACAGAATGCAGCAATGGCTCAGAATCATCAAGCTGCAATGCACCATTGGGAAACTGCTCGGTCGGCTGAGACAAATTCCCACGTCGGTTAGCCTCAGGAACAGATGGGACTGACCGAGTTCATGAGGCACAACCCACCCAAGTTCAGTGGGAATGCTACCCCTGATCAAGGAGATCAGTGGGTCAGGGAGTTGGAGAAAATCTTTAGGGCGACCTCCTGTCCTGAAGAGAAGAAATTGGTGTTCGCCACCTATTTGCTATCTGGAGAAGCCGAGTTCTGGTGGATGGGAGCTCAGCAGATGATGGAAGCCAGAGCAGATGTTTTAGACTGGGAGAGCTTCAGGGTGAGGTTTCTGGAAAAATACTTCCCAGTTAGTGCAAAGTTTGCGAAGGAAGCAGAATTCCTCAGATTGGAGCAGGGAGAGATGTCAATGAATGCTTATGCTGCTCGGTTTGAGTACCTCGCTCGATTCTACACCCAGGCGACCTCTGAGGCTTGGAGGTGTAGGAAGTTCGAAGAGGGACTGAAGCATGGGCTGAAGAGGACCATAGCCCCTATGTGCATCAGGGAATTTCACGCCTTAGTAGAGAAGGCGAAGATGGTGGAGACCCTGGAAAAGGGTGATTCCCGGGTGGTCAGGTCACACCCAGGGTGTTCTTCCAGTGGGAAGGCCAAGGTGCAGCACCCACAAAGCAAGCCCTATGCGAGACCTCCACCACATCGGGCAGGAGCAGCGTCATCCCAGTTTCAGCAGCGACAACCTTGGAAACTTAAATGTTTCCATTGTGGTGGACCCCACACAGCCAATGTGTGCCCCAAGAGAGATTCAGAGAGAAGATGTTTTGCCTACCAGAAGACGGGACACGTTGCTAGAGATTGTCCTACCCAGAATAGGATGACTCAATCCGGTTGTCCCCAACAGATGAGGAATGAAGGCAGCAGACCTCAGGCAGCAGGGAGAGTGTTTGCCATGACAGGAGCAGAGGCGTCTCAGTCAGGTAACCTACTGCAAGGTGTTTGTTTTATAGCTGGTAGAGGTGTAAAGGCCTTGTTTGATTCTGGAGCGACACACTCCTTTGTGTCAAGCCTGTGTGTAGCCGAGTTGAGCCTTCTAGTGAAGGAGTTACTGATGGAAACCGTCCAGCCTCGAAACTTTCGGCCAAGAAGATAGACGAGGCTCAAGCTTTAATGAAGAGTTTGTAGAGTCTTTTTCTTCTTCTTAGCCTTGTAAAAATTGTATAGAGTAGTTAGGAAGTTTTGGGCCTTGTATTTTGGGCCAAAGTAGGGAAGGATGTAAATAGAAAATAAAGTAAAGTGTAAAATAGTAAAAGAGGGGTGCAAATAGAAATGTAGGCAAGGAAGGCATGAGGCTCCACATGTCTACTCCTTAATGATCTTCTTCTAATAATGATCTTTGTAAATTCTTCTTTAGATGGATGATGAAGGAGATATGAGGAGCGGAAGCATTACAGAAACTCAAGAGGAGTTTCCATGGATTAAAGTGGAGTTAGGAATTTGTAAGAGTGAGAGGTGAGGCCAACTCACTAGGAAAGAGTCTAGGCTAAGTCTTGAAGGAGACTAACCTAGGGAGAACTTAAGAACAAGTAGAATGGCCAAAATTAGGTAGCATTTCATTACTAATTCCAAGTTAAAAAATACATGTATAAGAGACTCCTATTTATAGGAGAAAGTCTCTCAAAAACTCTCAAATGAGAATTTGACAAGTGTCACTACCTTATTGGTGCAAATCCTCTCCATTAAGGAGTAGACATGTGGAGCCTCATGCCTTCCTTGCCTACATTTCTATTTGCACCCCTCTTTTACTATTTTACACTTTACTTTATTTTTTATTTACATCCTTCCCTACTTTGGCCCAAAATACAAGGCCCAAAACTTCCTAACTACTCTATACAATTTTTACAAGGCTAAGAAGAAGAAAAAGACTCTACAAACTCTTCATTAAAGCTTGAGCCTCGTCTATCTTCTTGGCCGAAAGTTTCGAGGCTGGACGGTTTCCATCATCCCCTCCCTCTTGAAAAGAATCTGTCCTCAAATCTGAATGATGCTCAATGACAGCAGCCTCTGTTTATTTGATGTTTCCCTCCTGGGTCAAATGTCAATCTACAATAAACATCAAACAAACATGAGATAATTTTCTTTTTTAAAAGAAAATTAAAACAAAACAAAACTAAACAAAAATAAGGCCTTTTATCTTTAAAATTCTTTTTAAAGAAAAACATAAGACCCCTTTCAAAAATATTTTTGTTCACTTTGTGTTGTTTATTGCCCAAGCTAGGCCACAACATCACAAAGTTTGGTTTTTGAGATTTTTGTAAAGAAGAATGAGCATTATATAATTGAAAAGAAGAGTTCAAAATATTGCAATCCCCCTTTGAGGATTCTTTCTCAACTATGTTTTCAGCGGGTATCATAAAAGACTCTTCTTCTTTGTTGATTTCCTCTTCTACCTTTTCAATCAAACATTCTTCTATATTTTTTGTGGAGGAAACATTTATATCTATATCTGGTTCAGCTCCAAACATAGATTTTTCTTCAAGCACATCCTCACAAGGGTTTTCTAGAGAAGATAAAATGTTATCGATATCTAATTCAGATCCAGAAAAAGAGTTTTTTGTACTTTCCTTTTCTATCATCACTTTTTCTCTCTTTTCTTTCTCTTCTCTATCTTTCCTTTCATTTTCCTCTCCTTCCCTTTTCTCCTTCTCTTCTTTATTTCTGACAAGAGCTTGAAATTTTTCTTTAAACTCTTTTTCTCTTCTAGCATATTCTTTTTCTCCTTGTATAAAGTTTCTTCCTTTTTCTACAAGCTCTTTTATTTCTTCTTTAAGCTTCTTCTTTTTCACATATGAAGACGGAACAAATTTTCTTCTCATACACATCTTCAATTCATCCCAATTTAGTACTTCTGATTTTCTGCCAATTCTAACATCAGTTTCCCTTTGTGTCCACCAAGATCTAGCATATTCTTGAAAACTTAGGGTAGCCATGGAAAATCTGCTAAATTCATCCAATTGGTGCTTTTCAAATATTTGATCAACCTTTGTCTCCCATTCTAAGTATGCTTCAACATTTTTATTTCCATCAAAGTAAGGAATGTATACTTCAGGCTCGGCAGAATAATATAAACTTCTAGGCTCAAAACACATCCCTTCTTTTTTTTGATAATGAGGATTATAAATCTTTCTTCTTTGACTATGCTCCTCATCTCTATGACTATTTCCTTTTTGCCCCAATTTTTCATATCTATACCCTTTCTTCCTTTCTTTTTCCAGGTCTTTTGGATGTTCTATACTTTGTTTTTCTTTAACTTTTCTCTCCTCTTTTTGCCTTAAAATTCTAAGTTCCTTCTCAAGAATGGCAAGATGGATATCTTGTTGCCTCCACAATTGAAGTGACTTAAGTTCTTGAGAAATATTTTTCAATTGTTTTGATGAAGAACTTGAATCACTTCTACTATGATGAGAAGTATACATAGACATATTAAGCTTTGTATTTAAGAGATTTTTTCACAAGAAGGAAAGTGAGTTTAGCACACAAGGTAAATTCCCAGGAAAGAGAGGTGGGTCACAATGGACACTCTTAAGCACCAAGTCTTTCCTAGCCAGAACTTATCCCAATGCACTTCACAAATCTCCTTCCAATGAAAACTTCTTCAACACAAACAAAGAGTTTTCTAAAGATAGGAACTAAAATAAACTTTTAAAAACTAAGAATTTAAATTGCAAAAAAAAATTAAACTAGACGACTCCTAATGGTGAGGCTTGTTGGCACTTATGAACCTTCAAGACACACTCACCGTCTAAAGCGTGTATAAGCAAATTAAAGAAAACTTGTAGGAGATGGAAGAACACCAAAGGCTCTTCCAAGACACCTAAAGTAAAGATAATGGCCAAATTACAAAAATAAAAAAATTGAAATCACACAATTTTTTAAAAAGAATCTTCAAAGTTCTCTTCTCTTCTCTCACAAGTGTTTCTCTCCAAGCCTCTACTTGTTTGTCCTCCAAAGGTGAGTACCCCTTGCAAAGTCCTTTGCCTTCTCTTAGGATGCTACCTAGAAGTTAGCTCAATTCTCACAAAGAACAAATTCAAGGTATATTCCACTTCAAGAGGTCAATAATAAAAACAATAAAAGCTCAATTTGAAGAGTGAAACCCAAATGAGATTAGAGACAACAAATACAAAGATTATCCATAAAATCAAGACAAACAAGAAATTAAAGGTTTTCAAGAAAGTAGGCACTCAAAAGAAAACACCTAAAGATAGGCACTAGAAATGGATTACAAAAAGAAAAATTAAAGATTTTTTTTTTATCTCAATCCAATTGCTATGGATCCCATAAGAAATTCTCCAATTGCCGAAGTCTAGTTCATGTACTATTTGGACTCCATCTCAATTGCCACTTCAATGCACATGTGCCAATTTCATGCTGTTACATGCATCAATTTCATCCAATCACACTGATTTCAATCACCGGATGGGCCCCACAATCAAATGCATATTCAAGCCAAGTCACGTTTTCATCAATTTGGCCCTGCAGCAACGTGAACTCCAAATTGAAATTAGAAACTGCACAAACGCAATTCTGCTTAGTTAAACCAATTTACCTCCAATTCTTGCGAGTTCCAGCGTTTTTGTTTTTTTTTTTTAAAAAACAAAATAGTGAACTCTTGCACTGTTCTTTTCAAGCAAATTTCAGATTTCCAAATCAATGGACAATTCAATTGGATCACTAATGCATCAACAACCAATTATGTGCAGATTTTTTAATTTTTATTTTTAAAAAAATTGCTCAGCACCGTTTAGGAAAATCTGCACCAGGACAACACTTGCACTAATAGTTTCTGGAATGCACCAAGCTTCTACTGGACCAGCAGCACACCAAGATAGAAAAACTGCACCAGCTGTGTAAGGACCTAGAAACTTTAATTGGAATAAAAGTGTTAGATTTAAATAATTTCAGAGGATGTTATTATTTAAAATACAAAGAGTTGGTAATAGAAGTTTCGTAGTAGTCGGACATCGGACGTCACCCAAGGTCTGGGGTCAGCTGGTAGAGGTCGGTCGGCTGACATGTGGATAAAGAAGAATAAAGGAAGAAAAGTGTAGCTAAGAAGTCTTCTACGAGATCGCCGTTATTGAAGACGGAGGCGATCTCCGACTTCTCTGGGACATAATCGCCTGTCGCCTAGAGGAGACATGACCGCCAATCGCCTATGGTGTACGTGATCGACGGGAGTGCACGTAGTATGTGGTCAAGATGCTGGATTAACCATAGTGGGTTCCAAAAACCACGCGTATCAAGGTGTGGGTTAAGCCTTAGATACGCTGTGCATGCGAAGCTCTATGCTTGAGCATAAGAAATCGTCCTTAGTGTTGCATGCATGGGCGCACGAGGTGTAGTGCTGATCTATTATTGGAAATGTGAAGCTACCGAAGTCACCAAGCCATGTGGAGGTGATACCTTGGACGTAACATAGTGGGATGAAGAACCTTCAGCAAGGTGTGACGATGTGACATCGGTGAGCAGAGTAAGGCGATGTGTTCTCGGCACACACAAGGGCGATAAGAGATCGCCAACAGGATGAGAGGAACATCGGTCATCAACCAGGATGGGAGACACATCAGTGGTCTGCCAGGGTGAGACATCGGTGGTCCTTCAAGGTGAGACATCGGTTGTCTGCCAGGGTGAGACATCGGTTGTCTGCCAGGGTGAGACATCGGTTGTCTGCCAGGGTGAGACATCGGTGGTCCTTCAGGGTGAGACATCAGTCGTCCGTCAGGAAGAGGAATCAGTCATCACCGGGATGAGGCACATCAGTCATCGCCGGTATGAGAGACAGACGGTCATCGCCAGGATGAGGGACACATCGGTCGTTTTCCAGGGAGAGACATCGGTCGTCCGCCAGGATAAATCATCGGTGGATGTCATCGCGCGAGAGGTCATCGGTGGAAGGTTATCGCGCGATGTCGAGTTTCACGCAGATAAGGTGGGACCCAGGCTCCCAGCATGAGATGTCCTACACGCGCGACACGTAGACAAAAAGGGTGGTTCAGAATAGTGACATCAGAGTGTTGGCCTGCGCAGAGGCACGCGTAGTCGTACTGTTCAGGGAAGCGTACACGCAAACTTCCCTGCAAAGTGGGTGGTGGTAGCGGCTTTTATGGACAAGTTGGTTTAAGATTCAAAAACCCACTTCTGAGAGGCAAAGAACGTTGCAGTGGTTCAAGAGTGAAAGAGTGAGTTTACCTTCATCCTTCTCTTTTCTCTCCTTCACGCTGCGATTCAGGCATCTTCAAGCACCAGTACGACGAGCGACGACTGCCCTTAGAGCACCTGGGAGGTTCTCTGCAAGTTCTCCAGACCGGACGCTAAAACAGAGCTAAGGAACCTTTAAGCTTGGTGGGTTTTGGAACTCTTGGTGTTTTGCGCAAGTCCAGGTAAGGGAAGCTAGCCTTATTTCCAACGAAAACCTTATATTAGATGATTGAGATGATGGGGCGACGTGGTCGCCGGTTTTCAACTGTTATTGTATAATCCCCTGTTTTTGGACGAGATCGCCGGTTTTGGCGTTGTTTTTCGAACTCCCCTGTTTTTGTGTTGTTTGAAACTGTTTGAGATTTAAATGTGATATTCGAAAATCTGAACCTTGGAATGAGTTTTGCTGTGACTGGAATTGTTCATTAAGTGTTGTATGATGTGTTGAATGTTGTGAATGTGGGATCAAGGCATAGTATTTTCAGGAAAGAAAATACCGTGTAAGATCGTGTGTAATGTGCATTGACTAGGGACTTGTCTAGAAGGAGATATCCTGACTCTGCTGATATAATGGAATCACATAGATGAAGTTATTCAGTTGTGGAGAGTCGAAGGAGGTTCATATGTATGGGTAAGTTGTTTGAAAGAGAACGAGCTTGACCTGTTATATGAATTAACCCTGTCATACCGGGAGAGTGATGATATTGAGATTATGTATGCGCATGGCTGTGTGGATTTCACAGCGACCCTGTGTGGATTTCACAGTGGTGTGGTATGACAGGTGCAGATCTCTGGGTCTGAGTCAACGCACGAGTCTTCCGGAAGTAGAGTCATGTGTATATATGTTATGAGTCAGTGGAAAGTCTGACGTGTGAACCATGAATATTGAAAGTAGCGAATGGACACTTGACGAGTTTGTGGAATATGGGAATGTTGATGGTTGAAATTGATATGGATTATGAATGGTGTGAAGATTTATGTTTTCTATTGATTTAAAGTTTCATATTTAAAGTTTTTAAAACATCTAGCTTACCCTTTTATCTGGTATTGTGATTGTTTTCTTAAACCTGTGATGATCGTGTATTTTTGCACGGGAGCAGACGAGGTTGCAAGTAGTAGAGCTCCTCAGTGAGTGGTCGCCGGAAGGAGATCGCCTGCTTCTATTTCTGTTAGGCGATCACCCTTTTTCTGTTTTCTGATAGGAGATCGCCGTTTTCTGATAGGAGATCGCCTTTTGCTGTTAGGAGATCGCCTGTCTTTCTATTTTACTGTATTTTGTTTACGTTTTTGGAAAACTGACCGATTATGTATTAAACTCCATGTGAGGAGAAACTTCATTACATATATATAATTATGTTCACTTCAATATATTTGTTTCACCTTTATTTTATTACATAAATATGAAAAGAAATTTGGCGGGATGTTACAAGCTGCAACCAAATTATATAGTTTCACTCTTTTACTTTTTGCTTTATGTTGCACGTCATATGAATGCACCAAGCACCAAACTATAAACCAATGCCAATTTGATAAAATTCTGCAGCACCTGTCTGGTACAATACAATTTATCAATATATCCAGCACCACTAAATTTTGGTGCAACTCAGTTCAAATTCACTGGTTCCAATTGTGTACTTTTGTCAAACAGTTGGTGCCCACATCTATTGCCCAGAATTGATCAATTAAATCCTGCACTCAATAATAAATCAGACCAGGCTTGTTCCAAAAGGAATTTACAGCTTCTTCAACAATTACTTTTCACCAATTAACAAATCACAGAATCAAATCAAATCAAAAGACATCAATCAATTTAAGAAGCTAATTCAAGAACTGATTCAATTAACCTCAATTTCACCTTCTATGCCTCCAGTTTCAGTTCACGAAAATTACTCCAACAAATTCATTAAAAAAAAAAACAATTCACAATGGCAGATACTGTTCCGTCTTAGCGCAGAACCAAACTCACTGCCAATGCCTCCATTCACCGATTATGTTTTCGGTCATCTTCTCCGTTCAACTATCGCTCCGAAAATTGCAACACCTTCGTTCGAAATTCTTCCAACACCTCACTATTTCTCCGTTATGCTTCTCCAAAATTGCTCCAGAAAAACGAGGAACAATGAACGCAAAAGGCAGAACCAAAATTTTTGGAATCGGAAGTGAAAGCGGAAGAAGAACTTACATGAACCAATTCCGACTAAGCACGAAAGGAACCGAAACTTTTGATTCTGTTTTCGGACTTTGTTATATACTAAAGTTTAGGGATTTAATTAGTTAGGATTTAATTAGTTGGGATTTAATTACTTAAGATTTAATTAATATTTTCTATTATTTATCATTTATCTTTATTAGTTGGGATTTAATTAGTTAGGATTTAATTAGTAGTTTCTATCATTTATCATTTATCTTTAGTGGGATTTAATTAGAATAACTTATCTCTATCAATTGTAATCTTTAGTACTCTATAAATAGAGTATTGAACTATTATCTGAGATATGAATAACATATGCACTTTGTTTCCTTCTCTCAATTCTCTATCATTGTTTCTTGTTCTTGGTATAATCGGAAGCCACCTAGGGTTCCCTTTGTCCAAAGCCTAATCGTTCTTCGAAATCTCTTACGAGAGGACCTAGACGCTTATACACACGATCGTTCATATCAATTGGTATCAGATTGGACCTTCCTGGACTTTCAATGGCTGACTCCACACGCTCTGCTCAAGCTGCTAAGGAGATGTAAGATCGAATCTCCCAAAGGATGGATAATAGGTTGATGGAACTCGCAACTACATTGCAGGAAACCTTGACTCGTTCTATGAAAGACACCATCCAGGAATTACTTACTCAATCTAGAGGAGAAGGCACCCATGGCCTTTCACCTGACAACATGGCGCGGGGACCTCGAACAGGGTCTTCTTATGTTTGTGGCACACGGTTGGTGATCCGGTCGGTCATCGGTAGGCGATGACGTCAGAAGCAGATGACCACGTGGGCCAATCACAGAGTGACGCGTGGCACGTGAAGGCAGATGAACCAGGGTGGAGATCGTTCAAGAAGGGCAATCAGTGGTCAGCTACCAAGTGACCGCCACCAGCAGATCAGTTCCTACTTGAGCGCCTGGAAGAAGAGCGCGAGAAGGGACGAAGCACCGATCAGTCATCGGTGCATTCAGAGTGATCTGTCATCGGTGCGTGCATTGTGATCAATCATCGGTGCATGGAGAATGATCAGTCGTCGGGGGTTTCTTGTCAACACGTGTTAAACTGGGACCCAGGCTCCCAGCGAGAACGTTACTCAAGGACCTCGCCTGATCCCATAAGCAGAGCACGAGCACGTGAAGTATCACATCGGTCATCGGTGTGTGTTGAGGTGACATCGGCCGCGCGATGTGAGCAACGCAACCGATGATCAGTAAAGCGCCCAGAGGCTGGGAGCGTTCTTAGTCGCGAGACGACCACGCAGGAAGATGAGAAGACGCAGTTGGGTGCAGAATCCTGCTGGGACGAGAACCCATCAAGGTTAGAATCTCCCAGTGGGGTTGCATGTCTGCCACGTGGATGCTAAAGATGTTCCCAGAGGATAGGTAGGGCAGATAGGCGCAGAAGTCGAGGGGTCCAGAGGTACCCACGCGGCCTCCCCTGTCAGATTTGGCACTCAAGTGAAGAAGGCTGGCACGCAAAGCACCCTGGGGAGTGGAAACGGCACTGCAGAGTAATTAAGTGAACCTAGAGGTAGCTTGTAGGGGCTACGCAGGGTTTATATGAGGAAGAAGAACACCAAACCAGGTATGCAATCTTGACCTCAGAAGACACAACACTAAACAGAGGGCACTCAGTTTTCGAATCAAAGAGAACTGAGGGCACACACACAGTCTCACACAGAGAGATCTGAGAGAGACCTTTTGGTGTTCCCGTTGCCTGACTTGAGCGTCGGAGCTACAACGGCCGCTAGAGGCGCCGTTCGCGTGTTTTGCAGGTACCGCTTGGAGTCCCGTCGAAGGTTCCTGGAGCCTCCTCGCAGGACGCGCAACAGTTAGAAAGCCAAACGAAGGAGTGACGAGGCATTCTCCCCACGCTCGAGTCCGCGGCGAGATCAGTTGGCACGCATTGACTTCCCCAGATTGAATGGAGAAAATGTTAACCAGTGGATTCATCAATGCGAAAATTATTTTCTCATTGACAATACTCCAGACGAATTCAAGGTGAAGTTGGCAATTGTGCATTTAGAAGGTAAGTGATAGCATTCCTGTGAGCTCTTCTTTGGATTTTGGAGTTCCTTGGTGATGATGGATGCGGAAGCTTATGGAGGAGGTGAGCAAGGCCTTCCTAGGAAGCATGGGTGCCTTGAAGGTGCATGAAGAGTGAGGAAATGGGGAGGTTTGGCCAGCCCCTTTGGTAGTGATGAATTGAAGACTAAAACCTAAGTGTTAGGCAAGGAGTAGTGTATGGCACAATTTGGGCAGCATAACAATACTCTATTTAATCTTGAAAATACAAGGTGTAGGCTCCTCCTTTTATAGGCTAAGGAGGACCATAATGCAACCCTAATGCTAGCCAAATGAAATGTAAATGTGAAGCACATGGGCCACATGGAAAGTGTGAGCACATGGGGAGGGGTGTGTCTAGTTTGTAAGTTCACCCCCTCCATGGGCTTTCTAGAATAGTGGGAAGGTTAACTTCTCCTTAATTCTAATGTGCAGAAAAATAAACATTTGTCCACATGGCTATGCTATTTACACCCCAATTAAAGCTAAACTACATTTGATGGGCCTTCACGGAATATGTGCTAGTATGCCACTCTCCCATTCATAGCTTTGATCCAAGTCTTCTTGTCCTAGACGCTTCTAGCTTGGCCTTCTCGTCCTAGACGCTCCTAGCTTGTCTTAGATGCTCCTAGCTTGGTCTTAGACGCTCTTGACTTGGCTCTTGCCTTTCATGGAAGGTTGTGCTTGACCCTCTTCCATCATCCCCTCCCTCTTGAAAAAGGATTTGTCCTCAAATCCCTTGCTTTGTCTTCAACTAGGGGGATGGATGGGGCTGGATGGTGTCCATCATCTCCTCCTCCTTTGAGAAGATCTATCCTCAGATCTACAGATTTGATCTCGGATAGCAGCCTATTGTTTCGGCAAGGCTTGTCCTCCCGGATCAAACGTCCACCTATGGAAATCATCAAACAAAGTAAAGGTGTTAGTGTGAGCAATTGGAGAGAACTTAATTGTATGAAGTTGCCATTTTTGTTTTTCTTTTGTTTTTGGCAACTTTGTACAATATTTCTCTTTTGATGGTTGTATGTGTTCTCTAATCCTCTTATGTATTTGAAAATTTTCAATATTGGTTACCTTTTCCTTAGGCACAATACCTTTAGGAAAGGGTAACAACTTAAAAAGCGAAAGAGGATTAAGTCCACATGCAATTTCAAATGTAGAAATATTAGTAGTCTTGTGGACTACTCCATTGTATGCATGCTCAAAAGGATACTCATCCCAAGAATTGTGATTGTCTTTCATGATTTCTCTAGGCATAGTAAAAAGAGCTATGTTTTCAATTTTATTTTGACCATTCTTTTGAGGATAAAAATTTGAAGAGTACAACTTAATTTCAAGTTTTTCTAAAAGATTCCTCAAATGATGGTTTTCAAATTTTGGAGCTCTATCCAATACTATGCTTGAAGATAAACCATGAAGACTTGTCACTTCTATATAGAAGAGATTATCCATATCCATAAAAATGGAATCAAAACCTTTTGTTGTCCTAGGACGCTCTAAGATAAAATTGAGGTTTATGTCTTCCCAAGGATCATTTGCAAAAGGTAAAGGAGTATAGAGTTCATGAGACATCACCTTAGGTGTATTTTTAAAACAAGAAATGTATCTAGGGTAATGTCTTTGAACATCTTTTCTCATGGGTGACAAAAGTTTTCCTTTTAAAAGCTCTAGAGTTTTATCAACTCTAATTTGGTCCATGAGTTCTCCTTCATGAAGAATTTTTCTCTTATGTGTAAAGATAGTCTCGTTGTTACAACCATTGTTTATGAGAAGTTGCACACTTGGCAATGGTTGTCTCAATAGGACATGACAAGTTTCTTTAGGCACTACTTCACATAAAAATTTGTTTTTGTAGATGCTTGTAAATAACTTGACATTCACTTGGTGATATCCTAGCACATATGAGAAATAATCCACTTTATCTTTATCTATGCAAGCTTCTTTTAAAGACTCTTTTTTTGTTACTATGCTTGCAAGTGTTCCTTTACAAAAGGAAAGGCTAGGTTGTTCAACAAGACGCATATTTTCAAAGGTATTTTTAAATCTTTTGTCTTGTTGAATGACCTTGTGAGAAGGAACACTATTCTCCCACGCCTTTTGTTTCTCAAGGGTCTTCTCATGCTTTTCTTTTTCTTTTTCTTTTTCTTTAGCTTCCCTTTCGGCTTCCTCTCTTTTCTTTTGTATCTTTCTTTCCTTTCTTTCTTTATGGGAAGCAAACAATTTTTCTACCCTCATTTCCCAATCTAGGCAAGTTTCTATATTTTCTTTTCCATGGGAATGGGGTAGGTCTACCCTAACCTTTCTTGAGCTTTCTTGTTCTTTTCTATCTCTTCTATGTCTTCCCTCCCCAAAAGAATCATGCTTTTTAGAGATAGATGCATGAGAAGGTAATTTTTTTGAAATGTGAGACTTCTCATCCTTTGATTTAGTCAATTCATTAGTTTTGGCCTCATTCTCCAATTGTCTATATGAAATGTGTTGTACGTCCTTGGAGAGTTGTTTCAAAAGAGATTTTATGGACCTTACATCACTTTCAATGGACTTGGAAGAGTGAGTAGACATGACTAGAACTTTGTGTATAGAAATGTTTTACTTTTAAGAAAGAAGAGGAAAGTTAATGAAGGTAGCTTTCCAGGTAAGAGAGGTGAGTCACAATGGACTACTTAAATACCAAGTCTTGCCTTAGCCAAAAACTATCCCTCCAAAACCTTTACACAAGTCCTTCTTTAGGTAAAACACTTAGAACACAATGAGGATGAAGAAATCAAATTTTTAATGCAAGAAAACAATGCAAGCTATCAAAGCCTTAAACAAGATTAAACAAGAAATTAACGAAGTGATTAAAGCAAGTTGGTTCAATTAAAGCAATTAATAAAAACAAAATTAAGCTAGACGGCCCTAGGTGAGGCTTCTTGGACACTTGGAGCCCTTGAAGATGTAACATCCCGCCAAAAACTATTTATATTTATATAATGAAAATAAAGGTAAACAAATAATGTTGAAGAGAACATAATTATATATATAAGTAATGAAGTTGCTCCTCACAGGGAGTTTAATACATAACCAGTCAAATGTTTTTTTCAAAACTTAACGAAATCAATCAAATACAACGAAAACGGCGATCTCCTAACAGAAGACCCCAAAACAGGCGATCTTCTATCAGGACATAAATCCGGCAATCACCACCAAGAGATAGAAACAGGCGATCTCTTCCCCGGCGACCACTCACTAAGGAACTCTACTTCCTGGAAGATCATCTGCTCCCGTGTAAAAATTACACGATCATCACAGTTTTAAGAGAAAAACAGCCATAGAGCAGAACACGCAGGGTAAGCTATATATTTTAAAGAGAGTTTAAATATGAACATAAAAATCAGAATAAAACAAATTCAAGATACCCACGTAAAACTATAGAGTTTCTCATTCCCTTCACCTGATCGCCAAGAAATCACACATTTCACAATATTTTCAAGAGTCGTTCTATTTCACATAATGCATCAAGTGTCTATCAATTCAAAGTTCCTCATTTCTTACGTCAGACTTCCACTGATTTAACACACATAGACACACACCACACCACTGTAAAGTCCACACAGGACAGCAAGTAAAGTCCACACAGGACAGCAAGGAAAGTCCACACAGGACAGCAAGCAAAGTCCACACAGGACAACAAGGAAAGTCCACACAGGACAGCAAGCAAAGTCCACACAGGACAACAAGGAAAGTCCACATAGGACAGCAAGGAAAGTCCACACAGGACAGCGAGCAAAGTCCACACAGGACAACAAGGAAAGTCCACACAGGACAGCAAGGAAAGTCCACACAGGACAGTAAAAGATCATCAATTCACCCAATACACCATGCAACACTTAAATGAACGATCTCTACCACAGCAACAAACGTATCCAGGTTCAGATCTTTCCAATAACACATGTATTTCACATATCAACCTCGAACAAGTGCAAAGCGACACTAAAACAGGGGATTTTAGAAGACAACATTTAAAACCGGCGATTACGTCGCCCTACACGTAAAAACAGAGCATTCACGAAGATGAAAACGAAACCGGCGACCACGTCGCCCTCACTTCAGAAACAGCTAATCTACGGCTTTTATTGAAGATAAAGCTAGCTTCCCTTACCTGGACTTGCGCAAAACACCAAGAGCTCCGAAACCCAACGAAGCTTAAAGAATGCCTTGGCTCTGTTTTAGTGTCTGGTTTGTAGAACTTGCAGAGAATCTTCCAGGTGCTCTAATGGTAGTCGTCGCTCGTCGTAATGGTGCTTGAGGTTGCCTGAATCGCAGCGCGAAGGAGAGAAAAGAGAGGGATGAAGATGCACTCACTCTTTCACTCTTGAGCCACTGTAACCTCCTTTGCCTTCCCGCAGTGGGCTTTTGAATCCAAGCCTACCTGTCCACGCATGCTGCTGCTGCCACCCCTTCTGCAGGAAAGCCTGAGTGTACGTTCTCACTGAACAGTACGGCCACGGTTGTCTCTTGTGCCTGCCAACCACTGCCCTGAACAGTACGACCACTGTTGTCTCTTGTGCATGCCAACCACTGCCCTGAACAGCACGACCACTGTTGTCTCTTGTGCATGCCAACATTCTGATGTCACTATTCTGAACCACCCTTTTTGTCCACGTGGCACGCGTGCAGGACGCGTCATGCTGGGAGTCTGGGTCCCACTTTATCTGTGTGAAACTCGACATCGCGCGATAACCTTCCACCGATGACCGCTCGCGCGATGACTATCCACTGAGGTCTCAAACTGGCAAACGACCGATGTCTCTCCCTGGAAGACGACCGATGTATCTCCCTGGGAGACGACCGATGTCTCTCCATGGGAGACGACCGATGTCTCCCCCTGGCGACGCCCGCATGCCTCTCGCGACCCGGCGATGCCTGCATGCCTCGCGCCCCGGCGTTGCCTGCATGCCTCGCGCGCCCTGGTGACGTCCACATGCCTCGCGCCCCGGCGTTGCCCGCATGCCTCGCGCGCCCTGGTGACGTCCACATGCCTCGCGCCCTGGCGATCATGTGTAGTAGGCGACCGGCGATCATGTGCTAACTAGGCGATCTCATAGTCTTCTAAACTACACTTTCCTTCCTTTTTATTTTAAATAGAAACATACTTAGAATTTATTTAAAATAAATCCCTTTTTACTCCAATTCAATTTTACAGGTCCTTACAGAAGACACACTCACCGACTAATTGCGTGATTAACAAGTGTACTGACCAGTCCTCGGACATCAGCTGGGTCCCACAGCATGAGTCAAAGCCACGTGGAATAGACCCCACAGGGGGTATGGAACAGAGAGGGGTGACGAGTCATCAGCCTACAGAGAGGGGTGACGAGTCATCAGCCTACAGAGAGGGGTGACGAGTCATCAGCCTACAGAGAGGGGTGACGAGTCATCAGCCTCCAGAGAAGGGTGAGGAGTCGTCAGCCTACAGAGAAGGGTGACGAGTCATCAGCCTACAGAGAGGGGTGACGAGTCGTCAGCCTATAGAGACGGGTGAGTAGTCGTCAACACCAGGATGGGCGGAGGTGTCATCGTCACTCGGCAGGTCGAGGAGTCCTCGGCAACAGAGTATGGCGAGGTGACATCGGCCTTGGGTGATTTGAACAGCATAAACAGAACAGTTAAGATTGGTTCCCAGAGGGGGCCAATGACCAGTTAAATACCCAGAGGTAGGGAGAGGCCTGAATCACGAAGTGCCTATGCGGGTAGCAGGGAGAGCACAGTGGGGTGTAGAGTCCTGAGGGAACGAGTGCTCACCAGAGCTAGGGTTTTCCCAGTAAAGCTACATGCATGGCACGTGAAACTGAAGGCACTCCCAGAACAGGTGGCCCCAGAGACTAGGTGCACAAGGAGGCATCCAGGTGGTCACCCTGTTAAAGTTTGCACTCCAGAGAAGGAAACCTTATGTGCTAGATTACCCTAAGATTGGGTGATAGCGGCACAAGGGTATTCCAGTAAACCCTAAATATGGCTAGTAGCGCAGCGAACCCTAATTAGGGCTAGCGGCGCAGTAAACCCTAGACTATATAAGGGACAGTAAGATACTTCACAAAGGTACGCAGTTTCTAGACCTAAACACATACAGAGAAACTTATACACTTGGTGTGCTTGCCCTACACTGACTTGAGCGTCGGAGTGCAAACGGCCTCTAGGGCGCCCCCTTTCTCTTTTACAGGTGCAGATTGCTTCGAGAGAACCAAGCACGTATCAACGTGAGGAAGGAGGCGTGTGAGTGTCGTGAGTCAACCGACAGGCGAGTCAACCGGCAAGAACATTTGGCGCCCACCGTGGGGCCCGAAGTAAAACAAGGTCCCATACACGAGAGTGAGAGTAAGAACCACGGAAGATGAGGAATACCAGACACGGGTCCGTTCCACCAAACGGAGGCGACACCGTTACCATGCAACAGCTGATGGAAACGATGTGCGCCCTCCAAGAAACGGTGGCGGAGTCTCAAGCGCATCAAGCGCGTATGCAGGAAGACCTGGCCGCCTCACAGGCCAGGAACGAAGAGTTACACCGGGCGAATGAGGAGCTGCGCTTGAATTTGCAGCATATACAACAAGCTGGAAATCGTGGGGAAGATGATCGAGCCCCACCAGTGCCTCCAAGGGCCTTTCCCATGCCTTTCTCCCAAGCAATCATGAACACGGTGGTTCCAGCTACTTTTGTAGGACCCAAAACCGTGTTCACCGGGAAGGAAGATCTTGAAACGCATCTCACTGCCTTTCACACGCAGATGATGTTGTTAGGGGGGTCCGACGCAGTACACTGTAAACCCTTTATGGCCACACTGACAGGAACTGCGCTATAATGGTTCGTGAGTTTACCAGAAGGACATATCACGTCTTTCGCTCAGTTCTCCGCGCTGTTCAGGGAACAATATCTTGTCAATAGGGCCCCCCCACCAGTGTCTTACGATCTTTTTGATGTAAGGCAGCATCAGAGGGAGTCCCTCAAAGATTACCTTAATAGGTTTGGGGCGATGGTGGTGAGGCTGCACACCAAGGATGAAGACATGGTGGTGCACGCCTTCAGGAAGGGCGTATTGCCAGGGCCTTTCAGCGAATCCCTAATACGCAGCCGCCCCAAAACCTTCAGCGACATAAAACGGCATGCTGTGGCCCACATTGTCGCTGAGGGGGAGCTCAGTGAGAAGAGAGAAAGTGCAGTTTCTTTAAGGCCCCGAGCGCCTAGCCGGCCTCAACCGCTGAGGGTACATGAGGCGACCACGAAGAAAAAAGCTCAAGGGAAACAGAAGCCCTATGAGCCCCGAAAACCACAGCCTAGGGCGCGAAGCAAAGATGACATGCCCCCTAGGCATGAATTCGTGGTGGAGTTGAAGGAATTGATTGCAATTCCTAATGTGGCAGAAAGACTGAAGGTGCCCCCGCAGAGTGACAAGAGGTTGGGGCCCAATAAAAATGCATGGTACGAATTCCATCAGGCTTTTGGGCACCCCGTTCGAAACTGCCTGGCTCTGGCTCACCAATTGGACGAGTTGGTGAAGAGTGGATTTCTGAACGACTATCTGAAGGAGGCATCGGAAGGTGAGACAGTTACTGCACCAAGGGCAGACCAGGGGCATGAAGTGCCCATTCATGGGGAGATCCACACTATATCAGGTGGGTTCTCAGGAGGAGGATGCACCTCTTCACAACGAAAGAGGTATGCACGTTCAGTGATGGCAGTGGAGGCCTGCGAGGAAGATCACTTTCCGGACATTGATCTCGTCTTTACAAAAGCTGATCGCCGAGATGTTGTTCCTCATGACAACGATCCGGTGGTTATTTCAGTAGTCACTGCCGCGTGTAAGGTGCACCGGGTGCTGGTCGATCAGGGGAGCTCGGCCGATGTGATGTTTTGGTCGACCTTCAACAAACTACAGCTGTCCCCTGATCAGTTGCGACCCTACGTCGGTTGTTTATATGGGTTCGCAGGAGATCAGGTAGAAGTGCGGGGATACATAGAGTTGAGGACCACGTTCACTGACGGAATGGCGTCCCGCACAGAGAACATCAGGTACCTTGTGGTGAACGCTCCCTCTGCCTACAATATACTTCTGGGCAGACCGGCCCTGAACCGATTGGGGGCCGTAGTGTCCACAAGGCACATGAAGATGATGTTGCCATCGATGGAGGGGAAGGTGGTAACCATCAAGTCGGACCAAAAGGAGGCTAAAAGGTGCTACGAAAATAGCCTCAAGACGAAGAGGGGAGTCTGCATGGTGACCACCTCACCACTGGGAGGAGGAACCAATGAGACAGATATGCCTCGAGGTGATGTCGGGGTCACCCGAGCAGAGATCGCCCGGGCGAGGCGACCAGAACCCGCGGAGGAGGTCGTAGAGAAGGAGATCGGAGGGAAGATCTTCAGGCTGGGTAAATCCCTATCTCAGGAGACCCAGGATCAAGTAGCGAGAGTTATCGGAAAGCATCTGGACGCTTTCGCTTGGTCCCCCTCAGACATGCCTGACATAGACCCTGATTTCCTATGCCACCGCCTGGCGCTGAATCCCCAAGCCAGACCGGTCCGCCAGAGGAGGCGGAAGTTCAATGACGAGCGAAGGCAGGTAGTCAGGGAGGAAACACACAAATTGCTAAAAGCAGGTCACATACGGGAAATACAATACCCTGAGTGGCTTGCGAATGTCGTCCTGGTGAAAAAGGCCAACGGGAAGTGGAGGATGTGCGTGGACTTTACAGATCTTAACAGGGCGTGTCCGAAAGATTCCTATCCTCTGCCCAACATAGATGCATTGGTGGACAGTGCTTCAGGCTGCCAATTGCTCAGTTTCTTAGACGCTTTTTTTGGGTACAATCAGATCAAGATGCACCCGATGGATGAGAACAAGACGGTGTTCATGACAGAGCTGTCTTGTTACTGCTACACAGTCATGCCGTTCGGTTTGAAGAATGCGGGTGCCACATACCAGAGGCTAATGGACAAGGTTCTCGCACCCATGCTGGGACGCAATGTGCAGGCATATGTAGATGACATGGTGGTGACGTCCCAGGCACGAGATCAGCATATTGACGACTTGGAGGAGCTGTTCAACACTATAGCAAAGTACAGGTTAAAGTTGAATCCCGAAAAGTGCGTCTTTGGGGTGGAGGCAGGCAAGTTCCTTGGGTTTTTGCTCACGGAAAGAGGGATTGAGGCCAACCCAGACAAGTGTGCAGCAATCATAGCCATGAGGAGCCCGACGTCGGTGAAAGAGGTGCAACAGTTGACAGGTCGAATGGCTGCACTCACCCGATTCGTGTCAGCCGGGGGAGATAAAGGCCATCATTATTTCCAGTGCTTAAGGAGGAATAGCAGATTCACCTGGACGGCGGAATGTGAGCAGGCTTTCCTCAAGCTCAAGGAATACCTGGCCAGCCCACCTGTTTTGTGCAAGCCTCAACTTGGCATACCCCTGCGTTTGTACTTTGCAGTTACAGACAGGGCGGTGAGTTCTGTCTTGGTACAAGAACAACAACAGAGCCAGAAGCCCATTTATTTTGTCAGCAAGGTGCTACAGGGACCCGAGGCGAGATACCAAGCCTTAGAGAAGGCAGCATTAGCAGTAGTGTTCTCGGCCAGGAGATTACGCCACTATTTCCAAAGCTTCACAGTGGTGGTGATGACAGATCTGTCGATATGTAAGGTCTTGCAGAAGCCTGATGTGGCAGGAAGGATGGTGCGCTGGGCGGTTGAGCTGTCAGAATTTGACATCCAGTATGAACCCAGGGGCCCGATCAAAGGACAAGTCTACGCTGACTTTGTGGCAGAGATGTCTTCAACCGAAGCCCAGCAAGAGGGACCCGATTTTAAATGGGTATTGTCAGTAGATGGGTCCTCGAATCAGCAAGGCAGCGGAGCGGGGGTGATCTTAGAAGGACCCAAGGGGTTGTTGATAGAGCAGGCCCTGCGATTCGCGTTCAAAGCCAGCAATAACCAGGCGGAGTATGAGGCTTTGATCGCTGGGATGTTATTGGCAAAGGAGATGGGGGCACAGAGCCTTATAGCCAAGAGTGACTCGTTGTTGGTCACCGGTCAGGTGGCCGGGGAATACCAGGCCAAAGATCCTCAGATGGCCTCTTACTTGGAGTATGTCCAGAGATTGAAGAGTTCATTTGAAGTATTTGAACTGGTACACGTGCCCAGGGAGCAAAATGCCAGAGCTGACTTGTTGGCCAAACTCGCCAGCTCAGGCAAGGGGGGCAGACAGAGGACAGTCATCCAGGAGACCCTGAGGGCGCCTCGTACCTATACAGCTGATAACTTGGTGGGAGTCCATCAGATCAGCCAGTCAGATGGCGAGAAGAGGAGTCATCGGTCGTTGACTCAAGAAACTTTAAAAAAGCCACGAGTCAACGCATGCATGCTGTTGGGGGTAGAAGCACCACAGATCTGTCTATTACAAAATGGTGAGACATGGATGACGCCCTACAAGCGTTATATAGCAGATGGAATGCTCCCAGCAGAGCCGGAGGAGGCAAAAAAGATAAAGAAAAACTCGTCCAAGTACACGCTCGTTGAAGGCGAGTTGTACAGACATGGGTTTACTCACCCCATCTTAGTCTGCGTGCATGGCGAGCAGTGTGTGAGGATAATGGCAGAGCTCCATGAAGGTATCTGCGGTAGTCATATCGGAGGCCGAGCACTGGCCTCTAGGACCGTGCGAGCTGTAAGGACCTTGAAAAATTAAGTTGGAATAAAAAGGATTATTTTAAATAAATTCTAAGTATGTTTTTATTTAAGTTAAAAAGGAAGGAAAGTGCAGTCTAGAAAACTATAAGAGTTTTTTGTTAATACATGATCGCCGGTCGTCTACTACACATGATCGCCGGGGCGCGAGGCATGCGGTCATCGCCAGGGCGCAAGGCATGCGGGCGTCGCCAGGCGCGGGACATGCGGGCATCATCAGGGGGAGACATCGGTCGTTCGCCAGGGAGAGGTCATCGGTGGATTGTCTTCGCGCGAGAGGTCATCGGTGGATAGTCTTTGCGCGAGAGGTCATCGGTGGATTGTCTTCGCGCGAGAGGTCATCGTTGGATTGTCTTCGCGCGAGAGGTCATCGGTGGATAGCCTTCGCGCGAGAGGTCCTCAGTGAATAGTCTTCGCGCGAGAGGTCATCGGTGGATTGTCTTCGCGCGAGAGGTCATCGGTGGATAGCCTTCGCGGGAGAGGTCATCGGTGGATAGACTTCGCGCCTGTGGTCATCGGTGAAAGGTCATCGCGCGACGTCGAGTTACACACAGAGAAGGTGGGACCCAGACTTCCAGCATGGAACGTCTTGCACGCGCGCCACGTAGACAAAAAGAGTGGTTCAGAATAGTGACCTCAGAGTGTTAGCCTGCACAGAGGCACGCTCAGTAGTACTGTTCAGGGAGTGGTTGGCCTGCGCAAGAGACAACTGTAGTCGTACTGTTCAGGGAAACGTACACTCAGACTTCTCTGCAGAGTGGGTGGTGGCAGCTGCTTTTGGTGGATAAGTTGGTTTAAGATGCAGAAACCCACTGCTGAGAGAAAGAAACGTTGCAGCCTTCAAAGAGAGAAAGAGTGAGTTACCTCCCTTCTCCTCCAGTTGTCTCCTTCGCGCTGCGATTCTAGCACCTTCACACGAGAGTACGACGAGCGACAGCCACCATTAGAGCACCTGGGCAGTTCTCTGCAAGTCCTTCAACCAGACGCAAAAACAGAGCCAAGGCGTTCTTCAAGCTTCGTTGGGTTTCAGAACTCTAGGTGTTTGCGCAAGTCCAGGTAAGGGAAGCTAGACTTCATTTTCAATACAAGCCATAGTTTAGCTATTTCTGAAGTGAGGGCGACGTGGTCGCCGGTTTTCGTTTTCATCTTTGTAAAATGCTCTGTGCTATGTGTTTGGGCGACGTGGTTGCCGGTTTTAAATGCAGACTTCGAAATACCCTGTTTTTGAACTAGATCGCCGGTTTTGGCGTTGGTTACGAACTCCCTGTTTTTGGTGTTGCTTTGAAAACTGTTTGAGATTCAAATGACATATTCGAAAACATGAACCTTTGAAATGACTATTGCGGTGATTGAATCATCTAGTTGAGAGTGGTATGATGTGTTGAATGTTGTGAATGTGGGATCGAGGCATAGTATTTTCAGGAAAGAAAATACCGTGTAAGATCGTGTAGGATGTGCATTGACCGGTGATTCGTCAGGATATCCTGACTCTCCTGAGATAATGAATTCATATAGATGAAGTTATTCAGGCGTTGAGAGTCGAAGGAGGTTCATACGTATGGGTCATGGTTCTCCTATTTGGCCATTGGGATGCTATGTGGCCTCTACCAAGACATTTAAAACATTGTATGTCTCTAGTGTGGGTTTGTGGGGTAGACACATAATTTCTTAGGCTTTTGGAAGATTCTACTTTAGATTTCTCTTTTGAAAAACCACTAGTGCAAAATGTATAAACGAATACGGTTTATTTAATGTGGTTTTACGTTCAAACGCTTTCGTTAAAAACGCGGTGTCAATTTTGTAATTAAGTTCATTTACAAGTGCGGCTATTTGTAAAGCCGCACTTGTAAATCAAGCCTTTGGATTTACAAAGGCGGTTATTTGTACAACCGCCTTTGTAAATCAAAATGCTTTGATTTACAAGAGCGGCTATTTGTACAACCGCCTTTGTAAATCAAAACGCTTTGATTTACAAGAGCGGCTATTTGTACAACTGCCTTTGTAAATCAAAACGCTTGATTTACAAATGCTGCTTTATAAATAGCCGCCTTCTTAAAACCTTTTTAACCCTAATATCATAAACGCGCCACTTACATTTTGATACTCTCCTTTCTCTCGCGCTTCGTTTCTCTTAATTGCTTCCTCCAATAACTGTGCTTCCTCTTTTCTTTCTCTCTTCTTTGCATTGTCTTCGTGCCATTGGTAAGCATTGTCTTCCTCTATTCTTCTTCACCATTGATTTTTTTATGTTTTGCGTTTCTCTTATGTTTAGTCTTATGTCATTGCTAAGGTCATGCTTCATTGGGAATGTTTTTGTTTGCTTTCTGCTGTGTCTTCCTCATCGCTGTTGTAGCCTTGCTCCGTCATATATTTTCATTTCATTGGAGAATTTTATTTGCGTTTTTTGGACTTCCACTGGGATAAAATATGAAGAGGTATGATATGGATGAACCAAGACATAAGAAAAACATTAAAATAATGACCATGTTCTTCGAAAAAGATCAAAGTTGAGAACTTTGATTAGAAACCCAATCAATAACGAAAAAGAAAAGAAACTCTAAACGTCTCTCATAAATGCGATTTATAAATGCAGTTATGTAAATAACCGCATTTATAAATCGAATTTACGAATGCGGCTATATAGCTGCATTTGTATCTCTTCGATTTACAAGTGTGTGCTGATCAAATGCGGCTATATAGCCGCCTTTATAAATTCAAAATAACCGCACTCGTTTGGCCTTTCTACACCAGTGAACTCTCATCCCTTTTTTTTTTATAGTTTTTCTTTGGGTAAGAGTTAAAGAAGAACTCTCCTTGCGACTTGACCCTTTTCTCAAAATTTGTTGTTCAACTTTTATACAAAATTGGATCAAGTCATTCAAGTCCATGTATGGCAAGAGTTCTACTTTATCTCTTATCTCAAGATTGAGACCACTAAGGAACCTTGCTATGGTGGTAGGTTCTTCCTCCCTAGTAGAGGTTGTCATCATGTAAAGCTTCATCTTTTGCCTATACTCCTCTACACTCATATTCTTTTGTTGGAGTCTTTGGAGCTTATCTGTCAACTCCCTATTATAGTAAGAAGGAATATGGTGGCGTCTCAAGGCTCCCCTAAGGTCATTCCAATATTCAATGGGAGGGTCCTTGTGGCGGCGCCTATCTCTCTCTAGGGTAGCCCACCAAAACATAGCATTTCCTTGAAAGCTTAAAGTGGCTAAGGGTACCTTCCTCTCCTTACTAACATGATGGCAAGCAAAAAGTTGTTCTACTTTCATTTCCTAATCTAGGTAAGTTTCAACATTTTCCTTTCCATAAAAAAGAGGTAAGTCTACCCTAGCCTCTTTGTGGCTCTCTCTTCTAGTTCTTCTAGGTGGACGTTGATAATATTCATTAACTCTAAGACTCCCCTCAACATGTGAGTCACTGGACCTAGAACTAGATGTATGTGAAGATTTTTTTAATTCTCTTAAGTATTCTTTCTTTTCTTTAACAAGTTTCAACTCCTCTTCTATTAGAGTAAGATGGGCATCTATTTCTTTTTTATCTTCTAAGATTTATGGCTCATGTTGCCATTGTCTAAATGATAGTGATTGAAAGTCTTTACCCAATTGTTTTAAAAGAGATTTTGTAGACCTTCTATCACTTTTATTATGACTAGAAGAATGAGTAAACATGTTTAAAGTTATGTGATAAAAGTAATTTCGAAAAGGAAAGATAGGTGGAGTGTAATAGGTAATTTCCCAGGAAAGGGAGGTGAATCACTTAAGTACCAAGCCTTTCCTAGCCAGATACTATCCCACAACACTTTCACAAACCTTTCTCGAAGCAATTTACTTAGAGCACAATCAAAGATGAAAACAAAGTTTTATGCAAGAAAATCAAATGCAAAGCAATAAAAGATACTGTTCTCGCCGGTTGACTCGCCTTTCGGTAGACTCCACGACACTCACACGCCTCCTTCCTCACATTGATATGTGCTTGGTTCTTTCGAAGCAATCTGCACCTGCAAAAGAGAAAGGGGGCGCCCTAGAGGCCGTTTGCACTTCGACGCTCAAGTCAGTGTAGGGCAAGGAACACCAAGTGTATTGAGTCTCTCTGTGTTTAGGTCTAGAAACTGCGTACCTTTGTGAAGTATTTTACTGTCCCTTATATAGTCTAGGGTTTATTGCGCCGCTAGCCCTAATTAGGGTTCACTGCGCTACTAGCCATATTTAGGGTTTACTGGAATACCCTTGCGCCGCTATCACCCAGTCTTAGGGTAATCTAGCACATAAGGTTTCCTTCTCTGGAGTGCAAACTCTCACAGGGTGACCACCTGGGTGCCTCCTTGTGCACCTAGTCTCTGGGGCCACCTATTCTGGGAGTGCCTTCACTGTTCACGTGCCATGCATGTAGCTTCACTGGGAAACCCTAGGTCTGATGAGTACTCGACCCCTCAGGACTCTGCACCTAACTGTGGTCTCCCTGCTATCCGCATAGGCTCTTCGTGATCCAGGCCTCTCCCTACCTCTGGGTATTTAACTGGTCATTGGCCCACTCTGGGAACCAATCTTAGCTGTTCTGTTCACGCTGTTCAAATCACCCAAGACCGATGTCCCCTCGCCACACTCTGTTGCCGAGGACTCCTCAACCTGCGGAGTAACGAAGACACATCAGCCCCTTCTGGTAATCGTCACGCTCTCTCTGTAGGCTGATGACTGATCACCCCACTCTGTAGGCTGATGACTAATCACCCCACTCTGTAGGCTGATGACTAATCACCCCTCTCTGTAGGCTGATGACTAATCACCCCTCTCATCAATACCACCTGTGGGGTCCATTCCACGTGGCTTTGGCCCATGCTGTGGGACCCAGCTGTCGTCCGAGGACTGGTCAGTACAGATACAAATGAAAATTGCTAAATAGAAAGCTTTTAAAACTAGACATTTCCTAAGGTGAGGCTTCTTGGCACTTTGAACCTTGAAGACACACTCACCGAGTAAGACAAATTAATCCACTAATTAATCAAAGTATTACTAATAACAACTCAAAGAAATACAAAGTGTAGTGGCCAGACCTCGAATTTCGGCACATGAGTGAGAGGTCGGCACAGGAGAGGTCGACATGGTAGGGCCCACAGAGGGGTCCACAGAATTACACATGTCAAGGAATGAAACCAGATTCACAGATACGCCATGCATGCAGGATGTGTACAAGATGTAAGGTTCTGATACGATAGAATTATCCTTAGAAACGCATGTAAGGCACGTGAAGGTTTGAAGGCATGTGAGATATTAAGTTATTAGACAAGTTTAGGTTGGCGGCGCTGGGACATGCACTGAAACCCTAGCGGCCACACCTTAAGTTATGCACTCCAGGAAAGGAATGTCGCCACGGGAGTTTCACTCTATGAAAGGAATGTTGCCACGGGAGTTGCACTAAGATTGTGCGTTAGAATCCCAAAAGGGTAACCCTAAATTTGCTAGAGGCAAATGCTTGGACAAGAGGATGTATGTGGCAGGTAACCTAAAACAGCTATATAAAGGGGTAACGCCCAAGGTAAACACAAGTTCACACACAGACACACTCATTTGCAAGCTTAGAGTTTTCTTACACACTCTTAACTTGAGATACTCTAGTTATTTAATGTTTCTTGCCTTGTACTGACTTGAGCGTCGGAGTGCAATTACAAGAAGGACCCCCTTATGGAGAGAGGCCAAGCTCACCCCACCATGAAAGCCAAGGGCCAAGACTAGACCGTCTAGAACCACATGGAGAGCATCTAGCACAAGACAAGGGGGAGCTACATGAGGAGCGTCTAGAAGGGAGCCTAGACCATCTAGGACCTCTCACAAGGTCCATGGCCAAGCACATTCACGTCCAAATGAGTCAAGCCACGGATGGGAGGGAGAAGACCTTGTACATGCTACTTGGAGGCCCATTAGGGGTAGCTTAGTAGCAAAAGGGGTGTGCTATCAAAAGGTGCCCTTAGCAATAGAAGGAGGGGTGTGCTAGCAAATAGGTGCCTTTAGCAAAAGAAGGAGGGGTGTACTATCAAATGTTGCATTTTTTACCTATCTTCTAGAATATTAGGATGATGGTGTGGTTTGACTAAAGTCAATACCCTAGGCAGCCCCACTTTTTGTATTTTCATCCCTACCCTTTAAGCTTGCTCACCAAGGCTCCTAAATCTATAAATAAGGAGGCCTACCTCATGTATTTTCAAGATTAATATGAGTAAAGTTATGCTGCCAAATTTGTGCCAAGCTTTGCTCTCTCCTAGTTTCTAGGAATTGATCTTCATCTCCTTCACCTCACCAAGGGTTGGCCGAACCTCCCTACTCCCATACACATCATGCACCTTCAAGATCACCATCACTCCTAGGAGGGTCTAGCTCGTTTCAACCATTGCTTCCGCACCATCTTCAACATCCAAGGTGAGCTCAACATGTGAAGGCCATCATTTGGTATCATGAGCATGGGGTTCTTCAAAGATGAGTAGTTCTTGGTCTTTTTTTTAATTTTTAGTTCTTCTTTAATCCTTGTTGTTCATCTTTGTTTTCCATACTTGTCTTGCTGTTTTTTAATTTTTAATTTGAATTGGTGTGCTGTTTGGAAATTCCAATTGGTGCATCTTGTTCAATTGTTCTTGAGCAATCTTTGTGCAATTTTTGGTAGGATTCCATACACCTTTGTGTTGCTGTTTTTCTTTTAGGTTTTGAGTCTTTATTGCAATTTTATTTTGGTTCATTTTATACTCTTTGAGTCTTTAATTTTTTAATCTATATATGTTGTCTAAGTCATGTTTCTCCAAAATGTCATAAAATAATAAGTAGTACTTTGTTTGGCTTATTTGTTTCTTGATTTTGGGTCTAAAAGTTTGATTTGAATATGCTGGGTTTTTGAGCTTTTGGTGCCATTTTATTTTTAGGTTGAGTTCATATTTGAGCTTTTGGCTGTTTTTGCTTAGAAAAATTATTTTGCCACATAGAAAAATTTTGATTCTCTGGAATATGAAATATTGAGGTGTTATTGAAAAGAAAAAAAAAATCAGGTCAAAAAAAGAAATAAAAAAAAATGAAAAATATTTTAAAAACAGTGTGCAAATCTGGGCACTCCAGCTGGCATAACTGAACACTGATTTTGCAAAATTCATTAAAAAAAAATGGCTCATGCGTTTTGGGTGAAATCTATCCCAGAATTTTGTTGAGATCTTGAAATATTTGCATATCAATTTTCAAAGGCAAATATTTAAAGGACAGCTCAGTATAAAGTGGGGAAAGTCACGTTTTCTGGCCACAACAAATTTTCAGTGGTGCTGTTTTTGTTTTTTTTAAATCTATTCTAGTGCTATTCTTAGGATTCACTTTGTGTGCCTACCTTTCTTTGAGTACCTTTATTTGCTTGTTTTATATTTCTTTGGAACTCTTTCTAGTTGTCACAAATTTTAACTCCATTTGGTTGTACTGTTTTTCTAATTAATTTGTTTATTGCTTTAATCCTTTGGCCTCTAAATTTGGTGCTGGAATTGCTTCTCAATTGGTGCCTATTTGAGTAGAAATTTAACTTGAGTGAGGTCTAGCTTGTGTGATAGGTGCTGGATTGGAGAATTAATTTCCTAATTCTAAGAGGAGCCGAAGCAAGGGCAGCAAACAAATATTACCCAAAAACACCACAAACACTTGGAGGGCCCAACAAAGAAAAGACAACCAAGGGAGTGCCAATAGCAAAACAAGGATCAACAAAGGGGGTTTTCTTAATCTTCTTTGCAACTTAACCTTGTTAATTACTTCTTTAATTACGTGATTAGATGGTGAGTGTGTCTTCAAGGGCTCCAAGTGTCCAAGAAGCCTCACCTAGGACCGACTAGTGTAGACTTTAATTGGTTTAGCATGTGTTAATTGTTTTTAATTGTTTTCCTTGCTTAATTAATTACGTTTGCTAATTGTCTTGCCTTGTTTAAGTTTGTTAATTTTTTTTGCTTGGTTATTTAGCTAGTTTGCATTGTTTTCTTGCATCAAAAAAAAAAAAAAGGATTTCTTCAACTTAATTGTGTTTTAAGTGGTTTACTAAGAGAAAACTTTGTGTGAAGACATTGAGGAATAGTCTTTGGCTAAGGCAACCTTGGTATTTAAGTAGTCCATTGTGTGTAACATCCCGCCAAAATGCATTTCATATTTATATAATGAAATAAAGGTAAAACCATAATATCGAAGTGAACATAACTATATATATCTAATGAAATTTCTCCTCACAGGGAGTTTAATACATAACCAGTCAGTTTTCCAAAACTTAAACAAAATACACCAAAATAAAAAAAAACAGGCGATCTCCTAACAGAAAACAGGCGATCTCCTATCAGAAACAGAAAAAGGGTGATCGCCTAACAGAAACAGAAACAGGCGATCTCCTTTCGGCGACCACTCACTGAGGAGCTCTACTTCCTGCAACATCATCTGCTCCCGTGTAAATTATACACGATCATCACAGGTTTAAGAAAAAGCCAAACACAACACCAAAAACAGAGGGTAAGCTAGATATTTGAAAGAGAATTTAGATATGAAACTTTAAAATCAAGATAAAACAAATTTAAGACACCCACGTAAAAACCATCAATTTTCTCATTCCCTTCACATGACCATCAAGTAATCACACATTTCACAATTTCCTCAAGAGTCTTTCAATTCACATAATTCATCAAGTGTCTATCAATTTCAATGTTTCTCATTTCTCACGTCAGACTTCCACTGACTCATCACATAAGACACTTGACACTACTTCCGGAAGACTCGTGCATTGACTAGACTCAGAGATCTGCACCTGTCATACTGCACCACTGTGAAATCACACACATTCACAGGGTCGCTGTGAAATCACACACATTCACAAGCATATAAATGAATCTCAATATCATCACTATCCTAGCATGATAGGGTTAATCCATACAACGGGTCAAGCTCGTTCTCTTTCAACCAACTCACCCATACATATGAACCTCCTTCGACTCTCAACGCCTGAATAACTTCCTCTATATGATTCCATTATATCAGGAGAGTCAGGATATCTCATAATAAACGAATCACCGGTCAATGCACACTCTACACGATCTTACACGGTATTTTCTTCCCTGAAAATACTATGCCTTGATCCCACATTCACAACATTCAACACATCATATAACACTTAAATGAACGATTCCAATCACAGCAACAATCATTCCACGGTTCAAATTTTCGAATATCACATTTCAATCTCAAACAGTTTCAAACGACACTAAAACAGGGGATTTCGAAAACGACATTAAAACCGGCGATCACGTCGCCCCACACATAAAAACAGAGCATCGTGAAAAGCATATGAAAACCGGCGACCACGTCGCCCTCACTTCAGAACCTACTCGCCTAACGTTTTTATAAACGAAAATGCTAGCTTCCCTTACCTGGACTTGCGCAAAACACCAAGAGCTCCAAAACTTGCCAAGGCTTAAGGATGCCTTAACTCTGTTCTAGCGTCCTGACGGAAAACTCGCAGAGAACTCCCCAGGTATCCAAGTGCAGTCGTCACTCGTCGCACTGGTGCTTGAGGATGTCTGAATCGCAGCGCGAAGGAGAGAAAAGAGAAGGATGAAGGTGAACTCACTCTGTCACTCTTGAACCACAGCAATGTTCTCTGCCCTCAGAAGTGAGTTTTTGAATCTAAACCAACTTGTCCACAAAAGCCGCTGCCACCACCCACTCTGCAGGGAAGCTTGCGTGCACGCTTCCCTGAACAGTACGACCACACGTGCCTCTGCGCATGCCAACACTCTGATGTCACTATTCTGAACCACCCTTTTTGTCTACGTGTCACGCGTGCAGGACGTTTCATGCTGGGAGCCTGGGTCCCACCTTATTTGTGTGAAACTCGACATCGCGCGATAACCTTCCACCGATGACCGCTCGCGCGATGACTATCCACCGATGTCTCATCCTGGCGGACGACCGATGTCTCTCCTTGGGAGACGATCGATGTCTCGCCCTGGCGATGACCGCATGCCTCGCGCCCTGGCGATGCCCGCAAGCCTCGCGCCCTGGCGATGCCCGACGACACATCGCCACGCCTTGCTGAAGGTTCTTCATCCCACTATGTTACATCCAAGGTATCATCTCCACATGACTTGGTGACGTCGGTAGCTTCACATTTCCAAGAGTAGATCAACACCACTCCTCGTGCGCCCATGCATGCAACACTAAGGATGATTTCTTATGCTCAAGCATAGAGCTTCGCACGCACAGCGTATCTAAGGCTTAACCCACACCTTGATACGCGTGGTTTTTGGAACCCACTATGGTTGATCCAGTATCCTAACCACATACTGAGTGCACTTTTGGCAATCATGTGCACCATAGGCGATTGGCGATCATGTACACTACAGGCGATTGGCGATCATGTGTAATCTAGGCGACAGGCGATTATGTACTAACCAGGCGATCTCATAGTCTTCTAAGCTACACTTTCCTTCCTTTTTATTTTAAATAAAAACATACTTAGAATTCATTTAAAATATATTCCTTTTATTCCAATTTAATTTTACAGGTCCTTACATTCTCCCCAACAAGAAAAATTTTCGTACTCGAAAATTGAATTACAAGGAAAAGAGGTATGGATAGGCTTCTCTCATGGGTTCTTCTAACTCCCAAGTTGAATCACCCGATCTCTCATCCCACACCACTTTCACCATGTTGATGGTCTTGCCTCTGAGCTGTTTACTTTGCCGATCGTCAATCCTAACTGGTTTTGCTTCAAAGGACAAGTCATCCCTGATCTGCACATCGTCCACTTCCAGCACATGACTAGGGTCTGCCATGTACTTCCTCAGCTACGATACGTGAAAGACATTATGCAGATTCGCTAAATGGGGAGGTAGGGCGATCTCATAAGCCACTGGACCAATCCTCCTTAAGATCTAATATGGTCCCATGAACTTAGGGGACAACTTCTTTGATCTGATCGCCCGTCCTACACCCTTGGTTGGTGTCACTCTCATGAACACATGGTCTCCAGCAGCAAACTCCAAAGGTTTTCTCCTCTGATCTGCATAGGATTTCTGCCTACTTTGAGATGCTCTCATCCTGTCTTTTATCTGTTGCACCTTCTCGGTCGTCTGCTGAATCAACTCTGGTCCAACCAATACTATTTCGCCCTCCTGGTACCAGCACAATGGAGTTCTGCATTTCCTTCCATACAAGGCTTCGTATGGCGCTATCCCTATGCTGGCGTGATAACTGTTATTATAGGTAAACTCCACCAGCGGCAACACCTCATCCCAACTTCCCAATTGATCCGAGACGCACGTCCTCAGTAGATCGTCCAAGGACTGGATCGTTCTCTCTGACTGTCCATCTGTTTGAGGATGATATGCCGAGCTCATTCTCAACTTAGTTCCCAAGCAATCTTGTAAAGTCTGCCAAAACTGTGAAGTGAACCTGGGATCTCTATCTGAAACAATGCTGGAAGGCACTCCATGCAGCCTCACTATTTCTTTGTTGTACAACTGTTCCAACTTGGCCATAGGCATTTTCAAATTCACTGGAAGAAAGTGGGCACTCTTCGTCAGCCGATCTACTATGACCCAGATTGCATCATGACCCTTTACTGATCTGGGTAAATGGGTAACAAAATCCATGGCGATGCTGTCCCATTTCCATTCAGGGATATCCAATTGCTATAACAAACCGCCAGGTCTTTGATGCTCTATCTTCGCCTTCTGACATGTTAAGCAGGTTGTAACATATTGGGCGATGTCTTTCTTCATGCCCGACCACCAAAATGACTCCTTCAAGTCATGGTACATCTTGTTCATGCCTGGATGTAGGCTAAGGCGACTCTTGTGACCTTCCTCTAGGATCATCTTCTTCAACTCTTCATTTGCAGGTATGCAAATTCTGCCATTAAATCTCAAGATCCCATCATCGCCCATCACAAAGTCTCTAGCTTGGTCGGTCCCTAGTGACTCCACAGTACGCTTCAGACTAGGGTCCTCCAACTGCTTATCCTTTATCATTCCAAGGAAGTCATTAGTTATAGCCAGCTTACTACAACTAATGTGATTTACATGAAATTCTACCCCAAGGTTTAAGTCTCTGAATTGCTCGATCAGTTTCTGCTCTTCCATCATCATGGTGGCTACTTGTATTGATTTTCTACTCAAAGCATCTGCCACTACATTGGCCTTCCCTGGATGGTACATGAGTTGAAAATCATAGTCCTTTAGAAACTCCATCCACCTTCTTTGTCTCATGTTTAGTTCCTTCTGATCAAACAGGTATTTCAGGATCTTATGGTCACTGAACACCTGGAACCGAGCTCCATATAAATAGTGCCTCCAAATCTTCAAGGCAAACACCACAGCCGCCAACTCCAAATCATGAGTAGGATAGTTCCTCTCATGAACCTTGAGTTGCCTTGAAGCATATGCAACCACTCTTTTCTCTTGCATCAAAACACATCCCAAACCCTGATGTGAAGCATCACAGTAGACCTCAAAAGGTCTTCCTACATCTGGGATCACCAGCACTGGAGCACTAGTCAACCTTTCCTTTAGTTCCATGAAGCTCTGCTCACATCGGTCGGTCCAAGCAAAAGGTTGATCCTTGCGGGTCAACTGTGTTAAAGGAGCCACTACTTTGGAAAAGTCCTCAATGAACCTCCGATAGTAGCCTGCTAAGCCCACAAAACTCCTTATCTCAGTAACTGTCTTAGGACGTTCCCACTGAAGTACTGCCTCCACTTTGGCTGGATCCACCGAGATCCCCTGGGCAGATATTACATGTCCTAAGAAGTTGACTTCTTTCAACCAGAACTCACACTTAGAGAACTTGGCATATAATTGCTTCTCCCTCAGGATCTCCAATACTGTCTTCAGATGTTCTTCATGTTCTTCCTCGGTCCTTGAATAAATGAGTATGTCGTCCATGAAGACTACCACAAACTTATCCAAGAAAGGGCGAAAAATCCTATTCATGTAGTCCATGAACAGAGTTGGAGCATTTGTTACTCCAAACGGCATCACCACATACTCATAGTGCCCATAACGAGACCTAAATGCTGTCTTATGAACATCTTCAGCTTTTACCAAAATTTGGTGGTACCCCGATCTCAGATCAATTTTTGAGAACACCGAGGCCCCATGTATTTGATCCATCAAATCGTCAATTCTAGGTAGGGGGTACTTGTTCTTGATGGTCAACTTGTTCAACTGCCTGTAATCTATACACAACCGAGACCCTCCATCCTTTTTCTTAACTAGGAGCACTGGAGCCCCCCATGGAGATACACTAGGTCTGATGAATTGTTTCTCCAACAACTCTTCCACTTGCTTCTTTAATTCTACCAACTCGACTGGAGCCATCTTGTAAGGTGCCATTGACACTGGTCCAGCTCCAGGTACCAAATCAATAGAGAATTCCACTTCTCTCTTAGGAGGTAATCCAGGTACTTCTTCTGGAAATACATCCATGAAATCTCTCACCACAGGTATCCTGCTTACGTCCCCTTCATTCTTCACCTCCAGCCGAGCTAGGATCACGAAGCACCTCGCCCCTTTTTCCAACTCCGACCACCCATGCTGAGCAGATATCACATCTGACTCTTGGAGGTCTGGAAACGCTATTTTCTGACTACCGCAGTCTATGAGAACGTGATTGGCAGATAGCCAATCCATTCCCAGGATAATATCCAGGTCCTGAAGAGGTAGGCAGATCAAGTTTACTTTGAACCTGCGTCCCTCTACTATCACTGGACATTCGGGGCAAACTGTAGAGGTCAACACCTGTCCTGACGCAGGTGTAGAGACCAACAGTTCAAACGGTAACTGATGGAAACCGTCCAGCCTCGAAACTTTTGGCCAAGAAGATAGACGAGGCTCAAGCTTTAATGAAGAGTTTGTAGAGTCTTTTTCTTCTTCTTAGCCTTGTAAAAATTGTATAGAGTAGTTAGGAAGTTTTGGGCCTTGTATTTTGGGCCAAAGTAGGGAAGGATGTAAATAGAAAATAAAGTAAAGTGTAAAATAGTAAAAGAGGGGGGCAAATAGAAATGTAGGCAAGGAAGGCATGAGGCTCCACATGTCTACTCCTTAATGGAGAGGATTTGCACCAATAAGGTAGTGACACTTGTCACACTCTCATTTGAGAGTTTTTGAGAGACTTTCTCCTATAAATAGGAGTCTCTTATACATGTATTTTTTAACTTGGAATTAGTAATGAAATGCTGCCTAATTTTGGCCATTCTACTTGTTCTTAAGTTCTCCCTAGGTTAGTCTCCTTCAAGACTTAGCCTAGACTCTTTCCTAGTGAGTTGGCCTCACCTCTCACTCTTACAAATTCCTAACTCCACTTTAATCCATGGAAACTCCTCTTGAGTTTCTGTAATGCTTTCGCTCCTCATATCTCCTTCATCATCCATCTAAAGAAGAATTTACAAAGATCATTATTAGAAGAAGAGCGTTTTTCCATCATTTGGTATTCAGAGCTATGGTTGTAAGATCTTCTTCTATTTTTTTCATAATTCCGCGTTGTTTTCATATGTTATTTTTCATGTCTTGAATGTTTCTACCAATTGATTTTGTGTTTTTTGTCTTTTTGTTCGGTTCAAATTAATTGTTCTTACTTGAACCTTCATGTATGTGCTTTTAGGTGTTCTTGTGTTTATGTTCATGTGTGTTTTTGAATTTTTTTGAGTTTTCTTCAAATTTGTTCGGTGAAATTTCTTATAATTGAGTCATTTTGATTTTATAATCATAAATGTTTTGTCTAATCAATGCACGAGTCTTCCGGATGCTCGCATGCCTCGCGCCCTGGTGATGCCCGCATGCCTCGCGCCCTGGCGATGCCCGCATGCCTCGCGCCCTGGCGATGCCCGCATGCCTCGCGCCCTGGCGATCACGTGTAGTCTAGGCGACTGGCGATTTTGTACTAACAAGGAAATCTTATAGTCTTCTAAGCTACACTTTCTTTCCTTTTTATTTTAAAGAAAAACATACTTAGAATTCATTTAAAATATACCCTTTTATTCCAATTTAATTTTACAGGTCCTTACAATAACCTTCCACCAATGACTGCTCGCGCGATGACTATGCCTCTCATACCGGCAATGACCGATTCCTCTTCCTGACAGACGACCGATGTCTCACCCTGGCAGACAACCGACGTCTCAGCCTGGCAGACAACCGATGTCTCACCCTGGCAGACCACCGATGTCTCACCCTGGCAGACAACCGATGTCTCACCCTGGCAGACAACCGATGTCTCACCCTGGCAGACAACCGATGTCTCATTCAGGAAGACGACCGATGTGTCTCCCATCCTGGTTGATGACCGATGTTCCTCTGATGCTGTTGGCGATCTCTTATCGCCCTTGTGTGTGACGAGGACACATCGTCCCACTCTGGTCACCGATGTTACATCGTCACACCTTGCTGAAGGTTCATCCTCCCATTCCTCTATGTCTGTGTTATTACGGTTCACACTACTCATGGTGGCAAACATGCCACCTATCTTCTATATCACTCATCTTCTGTATTTAGACCATATACTAAGTGCTTACCAAGTCTTCTCGAAGACACGGCGATGTGCTCTTTTCGGCGATCATGTGCACCATAGGCGATTGGCGATTATGTGAAATCTTCGCACAGGACGATCATGCGCAAAAATAGGCGATCTCTGATTTCATACGGGGGAAGTCGGAGGATGCCGCCTTTTTCAACAAACGGCGATCTCATCGACTTCTAAGCTACACCTTCCTTTCTCTTACCCTTCTTGATTCACGTGCCTCCCTCCCTTGAAGCACGCCCACTTGATTACCTCACGATAAAGTCATCGCACCTGACTACTTGGTTGGTACAATGGTCAACCGATCGCCCTCTACCAGCTGATCCCAGACCTTGGGCGACGTCCGAGGTCTGACCACTATGATATTTTCTATTTTTATGTCCTTTTTATTTTAAATAATAACATACTCAGAAATTATTTAAAATCTATCACTTCTATTCGAATTAATTTATAGGTCCTTATAGGACTTCCCCCAGTCTTTTGCCTATCAAGTAGTTCTAGGGCTCCACTTAGACTACTATCAACTTATGTACCCCTGGGCCCCTGAAGGGCTTCTCAAGAAATCCTCTGATTTCACTACCTCCGAGTCCATCGTCACCTACAGGAAGGCCGAGGTGCGAAGTAGAAGCAGCCATGCTAATCGCATCTTTGGGAAAGACAATGATAAGTACGTTGGGGTGGTTCCTTGCACCGTGGGCGAACCCGTGTGCTGCGACGAGACCTCAGGGCAGGAGGGCCCCTTCTATTTTATTTAGTCCACATCTTCAAAAGGGTCTGCCTTCGCTTACCCCTCAGTGGCTTCGAGAGGGTGTTGCTGATGGAGATGAACGTGGCCCTAGCCCAGCTTCACCCAAATGGTTGGGCCTTTGTACGCGCCTACGCCATCCTCTGCAACTACTTTGGGCGCCTGCCCTCTGTAGACTCCTTCCTTTATTTTTTTGAAGCCAAGAGCCCTGGGAAGAACCTCAGGGTCAGCCTAAACGGGGTTGCTGGGAGAGCACTCCTGACCCTCTTCCAGCAATCTTACAAGGGATTTAAAGGCAAATTCCTGAAGATCCGCTACCTCCCTACTGACCCTACCATCCTGGACGGGTTCCCGCTCTACTGGGTGGAGAAGCCCAATCTGGCCAAACCCAGGGCCCTGACGGACTTGCACCGGCAAGATAAGGAGGTGTGCGAATTTCTGTCTAGCCTCGAGGCAGTGTTCAACACCGCCAAACTTCTACTGACGACATATCTCTCGACGCCGCGCCTCTGGCAGCTGCGGCTGTTGCAGAAACCACTGCTCCTCCCCAGATCACAGCTGCTGAGTCTGCTCCTTCGGACGACGAGGGAACCTGCTCCAGGCTGGTGTTCAAGCGAAGACGCACGCAAGACACCGTGGCGCTTCCCTCGTCTAGTTCAGAGGGAGAGGGTCCTCGGGCCCCCTTGGGCGTTTCCTCCTCCCCTTGCGTCGCCATGGAGCAAGGAGAGAGCGTCCTGATGGAAGGGCAGCTGAGCCCCCCTACCTCCCTGGCGCCATTCCTGCAGCGCACCCTAAAATCCTCCCAGGAGATTGAGGAGGTGGAGAGCTTGGAGGTAGGGCCGCGGATGGACCAGGTAGCCCGGGGCTTTGGCAAGGCTCTTGGGAGTGCCAGCCTCCTCTTCACAAAAATGATGAAGTCACACCAGGAAGTCGAGCATCGGGCAGCGGCTGCTATGGGGGTAGAATGTCGCATCACGAGCCTCACCTTGGAGGTGGCCGAGTTGCGAAAGTCAGAGAAAGAGGTCAGGGACCTCTTGTTCTCTAAGTCTCAGGAGGCCCTGCGAGCCCACACAAAGTGTAATGACTTTTGCATGGCTGTGGAGGACCTAAAGGGTGAGGCGAGTCGCCAAGAGGAAGCCATTGCGGATCTGAAGGAAGAACTGGCGTGTCGTGATGATGACTTGACCCAGCAGGACGTCGAGCTGGTTAGGGTAAAGGAGGAGGCAGCAGAGCTGAAGGCGGAGATGGCTCGAAGGGAGGAGCTTTATCGAAAGTCCAGAGAGGAGCTTAGCGATGAGGCAGATGAAGCCTACAGCGCGGGGTTTGGTGATGCCATGGCCCAGGTTGCCTGCGCGCATCTGGGGGTGGACCTCTCCCAAACCGGTTTAGACAAAGTTGTCCTCGATGGGCAGCTGGTGGACGCTCCTGTCGACCCTTGAACCCTCCTTTCTTTTTTTGTCTTCAACATAAACAGCCTCTTGTAAAAATTTGTACACTTTAACTTAATGAATTTATTCTTCCACACTTTCGTCTTCTTAGGTTAACTTTATGTTTTTGTGTATGGATGAATACTTCGACTTATGGTGCACTTAGCACCCTTCTCACCTTCTGTTCTTGCCTTATTATTATTTTTTTCTGCCGACCTCGACTGACGGGCCAAGGAAGACCTCTTTCTCTGTCGACCTTGACTGATGAGCCAAGGAAGACCTATTTCTCTGTTGACCTCGACTGATAAGCCAAGGAAGACCTCTTTCTCTGCTGACCTCGACTGACGGGCCAAGGAAGACTTCTTTCTCTGTCGACCTTGACTGATGAGCCAAGGAAGACCTCTTTCTCTATTGACCTCGACTGAGAAGCCAAGGAAGACCTCTTTCTTTGTCGACCTCGACTGATAAGCCAAGGAAGACCTCTTTCCCTGTTGACCTCGACTGATAAGCCAAGGAAGACCTCTTTCTCTGTCGACCTCGACTGATAAGCCAAGGAAGCTTTGATCCATTTGGTGAAGTATTCTATAGCCACCACAAGATATTTCATCTGTCTGATCGCGAGTGGGAAAGGTCCCAAGATGTCGATTCCCCACGTATGGAAGGGCCATGGACTATGGAGGGATCTCAGCTCCTCTGGTGGCGCGCGATGCCAGTCCGCGTGCTCTTGACACTTCTTACTTCGTTGTGCGTACCTTATGCACTCTTCTCTCACTGTTGGCCAATAATACCCTGCGCAGATGGCCTTTGCTGCTAGGGCTCGTACCCCGATGTGGCTCCCGCATATTCCTTCATGAAGTTCTGCTATTATGCGAGTGCACTGTGTCCCACTTACGCATATCAAAAGGGGATGGGAATAGCCATGTCTGAATAGGTTCCTGTTAATCAAAGTGTAGCGGGGTACGTTCTTCTTCACAACTCTTACTTCCGCGGGGTCTAACGGAAGTGTCTCGTCTGCTATGTAACGTTGATAGGGCGTCATCCAAGTCTCTCCCTCTTCCACCAAGCAAACTTGCGATGACACTTCAGCTGGCAGGCCATAGGAATTTATGCGAGGTGCTTTCAGTGTTTCTTGTGTCAGTGACCTATGACTCCTTCCTCCCTCATGCACAATGTTTATCATTTGTACATCCGCGGTATCTCCTGCAGCTGTTCGAGGTGCTCTTAAAGTTTCCTATATTACTATCCTCTGTCTGCCCCCCTTGCCTAAGCTGGCGAGTTTTCCTAACAAGTCAGGTCTGGCATTTTGCTCTCGTGGAACATGTAGCAGCTCGAACTCTAGAAATATGCCTTTCAACAACTGTACATAGTTGAGATAAGCAGCCAACTGTGGGTCCTTGGCTTGGTGCTCTCTAGTGACCTGTCCTGTGACCAAGAGTGAGTCGCTTTTTGCCAGCAAGCGTCCCGCACCCATTTCCTTTGCCAACAACATCCCTGCTGTCAAGGCTTCGTACTCCGCCTGGTTATTACTGGCCTTAAAAGTGAAACGCAGAGCCTGTTCTATCAAGACACCATCTGGCCCTTCTAATATGACCCCGGCACCGCTACCTTGCAGGTTGGATGAGCCGTCAACTGAAAGGACCCATTTAAATCCTGTCTCTCCCTAGGATGGAGCTACTGAGGTGAGCTCGGCCACAAAATCAGCATAAAACCTAACCCTTGATGGGGCCCTTGGGTTCATAGTGTATCTCGAATTCGGATAGCTCTATTGCCCAACGAACCATGTGTCCTGCTACATCAGGTTTTTGCAGGACTTTGCGGATGGGGAGGTCTGTCGTCACTATGATAGTAAAGCTGTGGAAGTAATGACGCAACCTTCTTGATGAGAATACCACAGCCAGAGCTGCCTTTTCTATTGCCTAGTATCGCACCTCAGGTCCCTGTAGGACCTTACTGACAAAATAGATGGGCCTTTGCACTTGCTCCTGGTTCTGGACGAGGACAGAACTAATTGCTCGATCTGTGATGGCAAAGTAGAGGCGAAGTGGAATGCCCGACACCAGTTTACACAGTACTGGTGGTAGGTGCTCCTTTAATTTGAGAAAGGCCTCCTCGCATTCGCTGGTCGATGAATGTAAGGACCTGTAAAATTGAATTGGAATAAAAAGAGATATATTTTAAATGAATTCTAAGTATGTCTTTATTTAAAATAAAAAGGAAGGAAAGTGTAGCTTAGAAGACTATGAGATCGCCTAGTTAGTACTTAATCGCCGGTCGTCTACTACACATGATCGCCAGGGCGCGCGGCATGTGGACGTCGCCAGGGCGCGAGAGGCATGCGGGCATCGCCAGGGCGCGAGGCATGTGGACGTCGCCAGGGCGCGAGAGGCATGCGGGCATCGCCAGGGCGCGAGGCATGTGGACGTCACCAGGGCGCACGAGGCATGCGGGCAACGTCGGGGCGCGAGGCATGCGGGCAACGCTGGGGCGCGAAAGGCATGCGGGCGTCGTCGGGGCGCGAGGCATGCAGGCATCGCCGGGTTGCGAGAGGCATGCGGGCATCGCCAGGTATAGACATCGGTCGTCTCCCAGGGAGAGACATCAGTCGTCTCCCAGGGAGAGACATCGGTCGTCTTCCAGGGAGAGACATCGGTCGTTTGCCAGTATGAGACCTCAGTGGATAGTCATCGCGCGAGCGGTCATCGGTGGAAGGTTATCGCGCGATGTCGAGCTTCACACAGATAAAGTGGGACCCAAGCTCCCAGCATGAAACGTCCTGCACGCGCGCCACGTAGACAAAAAGGGTGGTTCAGAATAGTGACATCAGAATGTTGGCATGCGCAAGAGACACTCGCGGTCGTACTGCTCAGGGCAGTGGTTGGCATGCACAAGAGACAACAGTGGTCGTACTGTTCAGGGCAGAGGTTGGCATGCACAAGAGACAACAGTGGTCGTACTGTTCAGGGCAGTGGTTGGCATGCACAAGAGACAACAGTGGTCGTACTGTTCAGGGCAGTGGTTGTCAGGCTTTCCTACAGAAGGGGTGGCAGCAGCAGCATATGTGGACAGGTAGGCTTGGATTCAAAAGCCCACTGCGGGAAGGCAAAGAAGGTTACAGTGGCTCAAGAGTGAAAGAGTGTCTGCACCTTCATCCCTCTCTTTTCTCTCCTTCGCGCTGCAACTCAGGCAACCTCCAGCACCAGTGCGACGTGCGGCGACTGCCCTTAGAGCACCTGGGAGGTCCTCTGCAAGTTCTACAAACCAAACGCTGAAAACAGAGCTAAGGCATCCTTTAAGCTCGGTGGATTTTGGAGCTCTTGGTGTTTGCGCAAGTCCAGGTAAGGGAAGCTAGCCTTCATTTTCAATACAAGCCATAGATTAGCTGTTTCTGAAGTGAGGGCGACGTGGTCGTCGGTTTCGTTTTCATCTTCGTGAATGCTCTGTTCTATGTGTTTGGGCGAAGTGGTCGCCGGTTTTATATACAGACTTCGAAATACCTTGTTTTTGAACCAGATCGGTGGTTTTTGGCGTTGTTTGCGAACTCCCTGTTTTTGGTGTTGCTTTGAAACTGTTTGAGATTTAAATGAGATATTCGAAAATAAGAACCTTGGAGTGAGTTTTGCTGTGATTGAAATCATTCCTTTAAGTGTTATGTGATGTGTTGAATGTGGTGAATGTGGGATCAAGGCATAGTATTTTCAGGAAAGAAAATACCGTGTAAGATCGTGTAGGATGTGCATTGATCAGTGATTCCTAATTAGATATCCTGACTCTGCTGAGATAATGGAATCACATAGAGGAAGTTACTCAGTTGGTGAGAGTCGAAGGAGGTTCATATGAATGGGTGAGTCGTGTGAAAAAGAACGAGCTCGGCCTGTTCCATGGATTAACCCTGTCATACTGTGAGAATGATGAACTTGAGATCGAGATTGTGTTGATGCGCATAGCTGGGGAAACATTACAGCTGTTTAGTATGACAGGTGCAAATCTCTGAGTCTAATCAATGCACGAGTCTTCCGGAAGTAGTGTCAAGTGTCTTGTGTGCTGAGTCAGTGGTAGTCTGACGTGAGAAATGAGGGACCTTGAAATTGATAGACACTTGATGCAGTTTGTGAAATAGAATGACTCTGTGCAAATATTGTAAAGTGTGTGATTTCTTGGCGATCAGGTGAAGGGAATGAGAAACTTTATAGTTTTATGTGGGTATCTTGAATTTGTTTTATTCTGATTTTTATGTTCATATTTAAACTCTCTTTAAAATATATAGCTTACCCTGCGTGTTTTGCTCTATGGCTGTTTTTCTCTTAAAACTGTGATGATCGTGTAATTTTTTACACGGGAGCAGATGATCTTCCAGGAAGTAGAGCTCCTTAGTGAGTGGTCGCCGGGGAAGAGATCGCCTGTTTCTATCTCTTGGTGGTGATCGCCGGATTTATGTCCTGATAGCAGATCGCCTGTTTTGGGGTCTTCTGCTAGGAGATCGCCGGTTTATGTATGGAGACCGCCGTTTTCGTTGTATTTGATTGATTTCGTTAAGTTTTGAAAAACATTTGACTGGTTATGTATTAAACTCCCTGTGAGGAGCAACTTCATTACTTATATATATAATTATGTTCTCTTCAACATTATTTGTTTACCTTTATTTTCATTATATAAATATGAATAGTTTTTGGCGGGATGTTACAATGAAAACCTGTTGTTCCATTTGAGGCATTGGAAGTAAGGATACCCCTTTTCTCCTCCTGTAGAGACGAAACGTGAGAGGGCGGCCATCCGACCTGTCAGCTGTTGGACTTCCTTTACCGTGGCTCGGCTCCTCATCGCCATGATGGCTACGCATTTCTCTAGGTTGGCCTCTATCCCTCGCTATGTCAGTAAGAAACCCATAAACTTTCCTGCTTCCACCCCAAACACGCATTTCTCAGGGTTCAACTTTAAATTGTACCTGGTGATGGTGCTGAAAAGCTCCTCCAAATCAGTCACATGTTGACCCCTTTCCTGAGACGTGACCACTATATCATCTACGTATGCCTAGACATTTTGACCTATCATTGGGGCGAGAATACGGTCCATCAATCTCTGATACGTCACCCCTGCATTCTTCAATCCAAAGGGCATTACCTTGTAGCTGTAATTGGACAGTTCTGTCATGAACGTTGTTTTTTCCTCATCACGAGGGTGCATCCGTATCTGGTTGTACCCTAAGAAGGCGTCCAGAAAGCTGAGTAGTTTACAACCCGATGCGTTGTCAACCAAAGAGTCGATGCTAAGCAGAGGGTACGAATCCTTAGGACAGGCGCTATTGAGGTCCGTGAAATCAACACACATTCTCCACTTGCTGCTCGCCTTCTTTACTAGCACCATGTTGGCCAGCCACTCAGGGTACTAAATTTCCCTAATGTGGCCTGCCTTCGGTAGTTTCTGGGTCTCCTCTCTGATGACCTGCCGCCTTTCTTCATTAAACTTCCGACGTCTCTGGCGCACCTGGCGGACCTGGGGGTCCAAAGTGAGGTGGTGGCATAAGAAGTCTTTATCAATCCCTAGCATGTCGGCTGTGGTCCATGTGAAGAAGCTCAGGTGTCGTGACAGAACAGTGGCTATCTGATCCTGATCCTCCTGGCTCAATGTCTTGCCGAGCTTGAAGGTCTTGCCTTCGATCACCCGCTCCAACACCTCTCCCGCGGGTTCTGGTCTTCTGTCAGGGGCGACCTCTTCCTGGTCTATGCCCTTCCCAGAGGGTGAGTGGGTCGTTATTGAGCATACCCCTCTCTTCATTTTGAGGCTGTTTTCGTAACACTTCCAGGCCATTTTCTGATCAGATTTGATGGTGATGACCGTTCCCTCAAGGGAGGGCAACTTCATCTTCATGTGCCTTGACGAGGGTACTGCCCCTAACCTGTTTAAGGCTGGCCTACCCAACAGGATGTTGTAAGCCGAAGGAGCGTTGACCACGAGGTACCTGATGTCCACAGTGCGAGATCTCTAACCATCCGTGAACGTCGTCCCCAACTCGATGTGCCCCCTGACTCTACTTGGTCTCCTGCGAACCCATACAGGCAGCTGTCGTACGGCCTCAGCTGATCAGGAGATAACTGTAGCTTCTGGAAGGTGGACCAGAGCATCACATCTGCGGAGCTTACCTGGTCCACGAGGACGCGGTGGACCCTCCTACCGACAGTGACCACTGAAATTACGATCGGGTCATTGTCATGTGGTATTACATCCTGGCGATCTGCCTTTGTGAAGGTCAGGTCGGGTTCTGGGAACTGATCAGCCTCGACCTCCTCCACCATCAAGACCTCCCTAGCGTATCTCCTCCTCTGGGAGGCAATGCATCCTCCTCCTGAGAATCCCCCAGCGATGGTGTTGATTTCCCCGTGGATAGGCACCTCGTGCCCTTGATCCCCTACTGGGGCTGCTATCACCATATCTCCCTATGAATCCTGCAAGTAAGGCATCAAGAAACCATTCCTTACCAGATCATCCAGCTAATACCCCAAGGCGAGGCAATTGCTCAAGGTGTGACCGTGAGCCTGGTGGAAGTCACACCACTGGTTTTTGTGAGGGCCCACTTGCTTATCAGACTTTGGGGGAGTCTTTAACCTGTTTGCCACCTCTCGGAGCGTTATGAGCTCCTTGAGCCCAACTCTGAAGCTGTTCCTGGTAGGCTTGAGCCTCTTAGACTCATAGGGCGCGGTCCTCGCCTTCTTCTCCACGGCGGTGGCGTGCACCCTTGGGGTTTGAGCACGTCCTGTTGCGCGAGGTTTGGATAGATCAATCCTTGTGCGTTTCTCTGCCACCCATTCTTCTGCTGTGATGTGGGCGACCGCCCTGCATTGGATCTCATCGAATGTCCTTGTTGGACATCGTATCAGAGCATTACTAAAGGGTCCAGGGAGGATTCCTCTCTCAAAGGCATGCACAATCATGGCCTTGTCTTTGGTCTGCAATCTCACTACCAACGCTCCAAACCGGTTGAGGAAATCTTTCAGCGGCTCCTCCTGGAATTTCTTTACGTCAAAAAGGTCAAAAGAAACGGGGCTCCGTGCCTGGTTGACGATGAATTGCTTCGTGAACAACTTAGAAAACTGTTCAAAGGACGTGATGTACCTGTCAAGGAGCCCCACGAACCAGTTTAACGTCGTTCCTACAAAAGTACCCATGAACAACTTACAGTGCATGGCGTCCGTGCCTCCAGAGATCATCATCTGGGTGTGGAAGGCTGTTATGTGGGCTTCTGGGTCCTCGACCCCTGTGAAGGTAATTTTTGGGATCACGAAAGACGCAGGTATTACCGTCTCCATGATTTCTCGTGAAAAAAGGCATTGGTCGAGCCCTAATTGGGGGTGTGCCTCCCTGTTCCACCGTTGTATGTTCCCCTATTCCTCTCCTTAATTCTTCATTGGCTCTTCGCAACTCCTCCTTGGCCGATAACGAAGCGTTCAAGTCTGCCCTAAACTGATCCTGCCTATGGGCCTAATCAATGTGGGACGTTGTGAACGCTTGTTGGAGGCTGCGGAAGGTCTCCATGAGTTCCTGGATGGTGGCTGTATGATCACCCTCATCTCTTCCAGAACCACCTTGCCTTGTACTCCTCATGTTGATTGGTTCTACTGGTTGCAACTGTGGATGGGACCTAGTTTTAACGGGCCCCACGGTGGGGACCAAATGTTCTCGCTGGTTGACTCTCCCGTTAGTTGACCTCTACGATCTCTCGCACCTTCTCCCTTCCCTTTGACTAGAACAGCTAACCTGCAAAGAAAGAAAAATGGGCGCCCTAGCGGCTGTTCACACTCCAACGCTCAAGTCAAAACTAGGGCAAGAAACATCAAGTGTATAGCAAAAGAGTTCTAATCTCAAAAGCTGCGTCCCTTTGTGAATGCCTTACTACCCTTTATATAGCCCTTCTTGGGTTCCTGCCGCGCCTATCCTTGCGTCCAAGGGTTGCCTCTCAGCGAATTTAGGTTTACCTTTCGGGGATTCTATCACACAATCTTACTGCGCATCCCATGGTAACCTTCTATTCTTAAGAGTGCAACTCTCGTGGCAATCTTCCTTTTTTGGATCGCTTAACTTGGGCGTGGGTGCTAAGGCATATGTTGTAACCCTAGAGCTGCATGGCCAAATCTTCAGTCTTAAGCTAATCACTCACGTGCCTTCTTATGTGTTTCTAGGGGTAGATTGTAACATCCCGCCAAAATACCATACATGTTCATATAATGAAAATAAAAGTAACCAATAGATTGAAATGAACAAAATCATATATATGTAAATAAAGTTTCTCCTCACAGGGAGATAAATACATAACCGGTATATTTTTCTAAAATTTAAACAAAATACAGCCAACTAAATTGAAAACCGGCGATCCCCCTACATAGACCGGCGATCTCCTATCAGGGGACCCAAAACAGCCGATCTGCTACCAGAACAGAAAAACAGGCGATCACCCGATAGAGGCAGAAACAGGCGATCACCCGATAGAGACGGAAACAGGCGATCTCCTTCCGGCGACCACTCTCTAAGGAGCTCTACTCCCTGGAAGATCATCTGCTCCCGTGTAAAATACACGATCATCACAGTTTAAGAGAAATAGCCACAGAGCAATACAAAAGAAAAGGGGTAAGCTAGATGATTTAAAAACTTTTAAATCAATAGTAAACATAAAACTTCACACCATTCATGATCCATATCAATTTTCAACCATCAACATACTCATATTCCATAACTTGTCAAGTGTCTATTTCAAATTTCAGTATTCATGGTTCACACGTCAGACTTTCCACTGACTCACAATGCATAGACACATGACACTACTTCCGGATTGACTCGTGCGTTGACTCAGGCTCAGAGATCTGCACCTGTCATACCATACCACTGTGAAATCCACACAGGGTCGCTGTGAATCCACACAGCCATGCGCATATATAGTCTCATATCATCACTCTCCCGGTATGACAAGGTTAATTCATATAACAGGCCGAGCTCGTTCTTTTTCACACGAGTCACCCATTCATATGAACCTCCTCCGACTCTCCACAACTGAATAACTTCATCTACGTGATTCCATTATATCAGCAGAGTCAGGATATCTCCTTCTAGACAAGCCCCTAGTCAATACACCTATACAGATCTTACACGGTATTTCCTTTCCTGAAAATACTATGCCTCGATCCCACATTCACAGCATTCAAGACATCATACCATGCAAAGGAATATTTCAAATCACAGCAACAATCATTTCAACGTTTCAAACTTCCGAATATCACATATATATTGTATTTAAATCCCAAACAGCTTCAAACAACGTCAAACACAGGGGAGTTCGAAACCCGTATTTAAAATCGGCGACCACGTCGCCCAACCACATAGAACAGAGCATTTCGAAAAGAAACAGAGAACCGGCGACCACGTCGCCCTCACTTCAGAAACAGCAAAACTATGGCTTGTATTGAAAACGAAGGCTAGCTTCCCTTACCTGGACTTGCGCAAAACACCAGGAGCTCCGAAACCCAACGAAGCTTAAAGAATGTCTTGGCTCTGTTTTTGCGTCTGGTTTGAAGGACTTGCAGAGAACTTCCCAGGTGCTCTAATGGTGGCCGTCGTTCGTCGTACTTTTGGGTGAAGGTGCCTGAGTCGCAGTGCGAAGGAGAGAATGGAGGAGAAGGGAGGTAAACTCACTCTTCCGCTCTTGAACAACTGCGACGTTTCTTTCTTTCTCTCTCAGAAATGGGTTTTTGCATCTTAAGCTGACTTCTCCACAAAAACCGCTGCCACCACCCACTCTGCAGGGAAGTTTGCGTGTACGCTTCACTGAACAGTACGACTAAGCGTGCCTCTGCGCAGGCTAACACTCTGAGGTCACTAGCCTGAACCACTATTTTTGTCTACGTGTCGCGCATGCAGGACGTTTCATGCTGGGAGCCTGGGTCCCACCTTACTCTGTGTGAAACTCGACGTCGCGCGATAACTTTCCACTGCTGACTCATTTTGGTGAACGACCGATGTCTCCCTCACCCTGGAAGACGACCGATGTCTCTCTCTGGGTGACGACCGATGTCTCTCTCACCCTGGAAGACGACCGATGTCTCTCTCTGGGCGACGACCGATGCCCATCCCTGGCGACGCCCTCATGCCTCGCGCCCTGGCGATGCCCGCATGCCTCTCGCGCCCTGGCAAAACCCGCATGTCTCGCGCCCGCGCGATGCCTGCATGCCTCTCGCGCCCTGGCAATGCCCGCATGCCTCGCGCCCGCGCGATGCCTGCATGCAATGCCCGCATGCCTCTCGCGCCCGCGCGATGCCCGCATGCCTCGCGCCCGTGCGATGCCCGCATGCCTCGCGCCCGCGCGATCATGTGTAGCAGGCGACCAGCGATCTCATAGCCTTCTAAACTTAACTTTCCTTCCTTTTTATTTTAAATAAAACATACATAGAATTCATTTAAAATATACCTCTTTTTATTCCAATTCAATTTTACAGGTCCTTACATTCTCCCCAACAAGAAAAATTTTCATCCTCGAAAATTGAATTACAAGGAAAAGAGGTATGGATAAGCTTCTCTCATAGGTTCTTCTAACTCCCAAGTTGAATCACCCGATCTCTCATCCCACACCACTTTCACCATGCTGATGGTCTTGCCTCTAAGCTGTTTACTTTGCCTATCGTCAATCCTGACTGGTTTCACTTCAAAGGACAAGTCATCCCTGATCTGCACATCGTCCACTTCCAGCACATGACTGGGGTCTGCCATGTACTTCCTCAGCTGTGATACGTGAAAGACATTGTGCAGATTCGCTAAATGGGGAGGCAGGGCGATCTCGTAGGCCACTGGACCAATCCTCCTTAAGATCTTATATGGTCCCACGAACTTAGGGGACAACTTCTTTGGTCTGATCGCCCGTCCTACACCCTTGGTTGGTGTCACCTTCATGAACACATGGTCTCCAGCAGCAAACTCCAAAGGCTTTCTCCTCTGGTCTGCATATGACTTCTGCCTACTTTGAGAAGCCTTCATTCTGCTTTGTATCTGTTGCACCTTCTCGGTCGTCTGCTGAATCAACTCTGGCCCAACCAAGACTGCTTCGCCCTCCTGGTACCAACATAAGGGAGTTCTGCATTTCCTCCCATACAGGGCTTCATATGGTGCCATCCCAATACTAGCGTGATAACTGTTATTATAGGTAAACTCCACCAGTGGCAACACCTCGTCCCAATTCCCCAATTGATCCAAGACACACGTCCTCAGCAGATCTTCCAAGGACTGGATCGTTCTCTCAGACTGACCATCTGTTTGAGGATGATATGCAGAGCTCATCCTCAACTTAGTTCCCAAGCAACTTTGTAAGGTCTGCCAAAACCGTGAAGTGAACCTGGGATCTCTATCTGAAACGATGCTGGAAGGCACCCCATGCAACCTTACTATCTCTTTGATGTACAACTGTGCCAACTTGGTCATAGGCATCCTCATGTTCACTGGGAGAAAGTGAGCACTCTTCGTCAGCCGATCAGTGATGACCCAGATTGCATCATGGCCCTTTACCGATCTGGGTAAATGGGTGACAAAATCCATGGCAATGCTGTCCCATTTCCACTCAGGGATATCCAATGGCTGTAACAACCCGCCAGGTCTTTGATGCTCTACCTTCGCCTTCTGACACGTTAAGCAGGTTGCAACATACTGGGCGATGTCTCTCTTCATGCCCGACCACCAAAACGACTCCTTCAGGTCATGGTACATCTTGTTCATGCCTGGATGTAGGTTAAGGCGACTCTTGTGACCTTCATCTAGGATCATCTTCTTCAATTCTCCATTTGCAGGGATGCAAATCCTGCCATTAAATCTCAAGATCCTATCATCACCCATCACAAAGTCTCTAGCCTGATCTGTCCCTAGTGACTCCACAGTCCGCTTCAGGCTAGGGTCCTTCAACTGCTCATCCCTTAACATCCCAAGGAAGTCATTAGTTATAGTCAGCCTACTACAACTAATGTGATTTGCGTGGAATTCTACTCCAAGGTTTAAGTCTCTGAACTGCTCGATCAGTTTCTGCTCCTCCATCATCATGGTGGCTACTTGTACTGATTTTCTACTCAAAGCATCTGCCACTACATTGGCCTTCCCTGGATGATACATGAGTTGAAAATCGTAGTCCTTTAGAAACTCCATCCACCTTCTTTGTCTCATGTTTAGTTCCTTCTGATCGAACAGGTATTTCAGGCTCTTATGGTCACTGAACACCTGGAACCGAGCTCCATATAAATAGTGCCTCCAGATCTTCAAGGCAAATACCACCGCCGCCAACTCCAAATCATGCGTAGGGTAGTTTCTCTCATGAACCTTGAGTTGCCTTGAAGCATATGCAACCACTCTTCTCTCTTGCATTAAAACACATCCCAGACCCTGATGTGAAGCGTCACAGTAGACATCAAAAGATCTTCCTACCTCGGGGATCACCAGCACTGGAGCACTAGTCAGCCTTTCCTTTAGTTCCTTGAAGCTCTGCTCACATCGGTCGGTCCAAGCAAAAGGTTGATCCTTGCGGGTCAGCTGTGTTAAAGGAGCCACTACCTTGGAAAAATCCTCAATAAACCTCCGATAGTAGCCCGCCAAACCCACAAAGCTCCTTATCTCAGTGACGGTCTTAGGGCGTTCCCACTGCAGCACTGCCTCTACCTTAGCTGGATCCACCGAGATCCCCTGGGCAGATATCACGTGTCCCAAGAAGTTGACTTCCTTCAGCCAAAACTCACACTTCGAGAACTTGGCATAGAGTTGCTTCTCCCTCAGTATTTCCAATACTGTCCTCAGGTGTTCTTCATGTTCTTCCTTGGTCCTTGAATAAATGAGTATGTCGTCAATGAAGACCACCACAAACTTATCCAAGAAAGGGCGAAAAATCCTATTCATGTAGTCCATGAACAGAGCTGGAGCATTGGTTACTCCAAACGGCATCACCACATACTCATAGTGCCCATACCGAGACCTAAAAGCTGTCTTTTGAACGTCTTCAGCTTTTACCAAAATCTGGTGGTACCCCGATCTCAGGTCAATCTTGGAGAACACCGAGGCCCCATGTATTTGATCCATCAAATCGTCAATTCTGGGTAGAGGGTACTTGTTCTTGATGGTCAACTTGTTCAACTGCCTGTAATCTATACACAGCCGAGACCCTCCATCCTTCTTCTTAACTAGGAGTACTGGAGCCCCCCATGGAGATACACTGGGTCTGATGAATTGTTTCTCCAGCAACTCTTCCACTTGCTTCTTTAATTCCACCAACTCGGTTGGTGCCATCCTGTAGGGCGCCATTGACACTGGTCCAGCCTCAGGTACTAAATCAATAGAGAATTCCACTTCTCTCTTAGGGGGTAACCCAGGTACTTCTTCTGGAAATACATCCCCGAAATCTTTCACCACATGGATTCTGCTTACGTCCCCTACATTCTTCACTTCCAACCGAGCCAACATCACGAAGCACCTCGCCCCTTCTTCCAACTCCGACTGCCCTTGCTGAGCAGATATCACATCTGATCCTTGGAGGTCTGGAAACGTTATCTTCTGACTACCGCAGTCAATGAGAACGTGATTGGCAGCTAGCCAATCCATTCCCAGGATAACATCCAGGTCCTGAAGAGGTAGGCAGATCAAGTTCACTTTGAATCTGCGCCCCTCTACTATCACTGGACATTCAGGGCAAACTGTAGAGGTCAACACCTGTCCTGACGCAGGTGTAGAGACCAACAGTTCGAAAGGTAACTCCTTCTCTAGAAGGCCCAACTCGGCTACACACAGGCTTGACACAAAGGAGTGTGTCGCTCCAGAATCAAACAAAGCTTTTACACTTCTACCAGCTATAAAACAAACACCTTGCATGAGGTTACCTGACTGAGATGCTTCCGCTCCAGACATGGCAAACACTCTCCCTGTTGCCTGAGGTCTGCTGCCTTCGTTTCTCGTCTGCTGAGAGCCACTGGGTTGGGTCGCCCCATTCCGGTTAGGGCACTCTCTAGCAACGTGCCCCGTCTTTTGGCAGGTGTAGCACCTTTTCTCTGAACTCCTCTTGAAGCACGCGTTAGAGGTGTGTGGTCCACCACAATGGTAACACTTGGGTTTCCAAGGTTGCTGCTGCTGAAACTGGGATGACGTTATTCCTGCCCGAGGTGGTGGAGGTCTCGCATAAGGTTTGCTTTGTGGGTGCTGCACCTTAGCCTTCCCACTGGAAGAACTCCCTGGGTGTGACCTGATCACCCGAGAATCACCCTTTTCCAGGGTCTCCACCATCTTCGCCTTCTCTACCAAGGCGTGAAATTCCCTGATGCACATCGGGGCTATGGTCCTCTTCAGCCCATGCTTCAGTCCCTCTTCAAACTTCCTACACCTCCAAGCCTCAGAGGTCGCCTGGGTGTAGAATCGGGCAAGATACTCAAACCGAGCAGCATAGGCGTTCACAGACATATCCCCCTGCTCCAACTTTAGGAACTCAGCTTCCCTCGCAAACCTTGCGCTGTCTGGGAAGTATTTCTCCAAGAACCTCACCCTGAAGCTTTCCCAGTCCATCACATCCTCTCGGGCCTCCATCATCTGCTGAGCTCCCATCCACCAGAACTCAGCTTCTCCAGACAGCAAAAAGGTGGCGAACACCAACTTCTTCTCTTCAGGGCAGGAGGTCGCCCTAAAGATTTTCTCCAACTCTCTGACCCACTGATCTGCTTGATCAGGGGTGGCATTCCCACTGAACTTGGGTGGGTTGTGCCTCATGAACTCGGTCAGTCCCATCTGTTCCTGAGGCTGACCAACGTGGGAATTTGTCTCAGCCGACCGAGCAGTCTCCCAGTGGTGCATTGTAGCTTGATGGTTCTGAGCCATCGCTGCATTCTGCTGCTGTATGGCAGTTGCCATCATCTCGATGGCCTTGGCAATCTGGCTCATTTCTGAAGAAGGTTGGGGAGGGGTAGGAGGTCTACGTGCCATCTTCTTCGTGTTTGATTCTGAAACTATTGGCTTCTATATTCCCTACAACCACAAGAATGAGATCGATAAGAAATCAATTCATTCTAGAGGTAACATCTAGACCTTACAAAGGTCAGCCCCTCAAAGTCATTTAGAATTTGAGTTCATCAACAGGATCATAATGCTTATAACATCAAGCATAACACCAGAACAACTACTGGTATGCAGTCATCAATCCAAACAGCCACTTTCAATCAATTACAACTACACCCAACAAAATGAAATGAATTACACCAGAATTCAATGTATGCTAAACATCAAACCTTTGGAATTAAGATTGAGAATCATCTCGATCCAGTTATGAGTGTGCACCCTCACTACTTTATCAAGACCTTCTCATTCTTAATACTAAGATTTTCAGTTAGAGCATATATTCACTAAAGCACACACAAAATTTCAATACAAAAACGTTTGAAAACCTTTCACTATAGTTGTTATTTTAAAATCAATAAACTTTATGAGCAGAAGAAACACAATGGATCCACAGCCCTCAGGTCATCCTAAGGACGAACTGCTCTGATACCATTAATGTAACATCCCGCCAAAATACCATACATGTTCATATAATGAAAATAAAAGTAACCAATAGATTGAAATGAACAAAATCATATATATGTAAATAAAGTTTCTCCTCACAGGGAGATAAATACATAACCGGTATATTTTTCTAAAATTTAAACAAAATACAGCCAACTAAATTGAAAACCGGCGATCCCCCTACATAGACCGGCGATCTCCTATCAGGGGACCCAAAACAGCCGATCTGCTACCAGAACAGAAAAACAGGCGATCACCCGATAGAGGCAGAAACAGGCGATCACCCGATAGAGACGGAAACAGGCGATCTCCTTCCGGTGACCACTCTCTAAGGAGCTCTACTCCCTGGAAGATCATCTGCTCCCGTGTAAAATACACGATCATCACAGTTTAAGAGAAATAGCCATAGAGCAATACAAAAGAAAAGGGGTAAGCTAGATGATTTAAAAACTTTTAAATCAATAGTAAACATAAAACTTCACACCATTCATGATCCATATCAATTTTCAACCATCAACATACTCATATTCCATAACTCGTCAAGTGTCTATTTCAAATTTCAGTATTCATGGTTCACACGTCAGACTTTCCACTGACTCACAATGCATAGACACATGACACTACTTCCGGATTGACTCGTGCGTTGACTCAGGCTCAGAGATCTGCACCTGTCATACCATACCACTGTGAAATCCACACAGGGTCGCTGTGAATCCACACAGCCATGCGCATATATAGTCTCATATCATCACTCTCCCGGTATGACAAGGTTAATTCATATAACAGGCCGAGCTCGTTCTTTTTCACACGAGTCACCCATTCATATGAACCTCCTCCGACTCTCCACAACTGAATAACTTCATCTACGTGATTCCATTATATCAGCAGAGTCAGGATATCTCCTTCTAGACAAGCCCCTAGTCAATACACCTATACAGATCTTACACGGTATTTCCTTTCCTGAAAATACTATGCCTCGATCCCACATTCACAGCATTCAAGACATCATACCATGCAAAGGAATATTTCAAATCACAGCAACAATCATTTCAACGTTTCAAACTTCCGAATATCACATATATATTGTATTTAAATCCCAAACAGCTTCAAACAACGTCAAACACAGGGGAGTTCGAAACCCGTATTTAAAACCGGCGACCACGTCGCCCAACCACATAGAACAGAGCATTTCGAAAAGAAACAGAGAACCGGCGACCACGTCGCCCTCACTTCAGAAACAGCAAAACTATGGCTTGTATTGAAAACGAAGGCTAGCTTCCCTTACCTGGACTTGCGCAAAACACCAGGAGCTCCGAAACCCAACGAAGCTTAAAGAATGTCTTGGCTCTGTTTTTGCGTCTGGTTTGAAGGACTTGCAGAGAACTTCCCAGGTGCTCTAATGGTGGCCGTCGTTCGTCGTACTTTTGGGTGAAGGTGCCTGAGTCGCAGTGCGAAGGAGAGAATGGAGGAGAAGGGAGGTAAACTCACTCTTCCGCTCTTGAACAACTGCGACGTTTCTTTCTTTCTCTCTCAGAAATGGGTTTTTGCATCTTAAGCTGACTTCTCCACAAAAACCGCTGCCACCACCCACTCTGCACGGAAGTTTGCGTGTACGCTTCACTGAACAGTACGACTAAGCGTGCCTCTGCGCAGGCTAACACTCTGAGGTCACTAGCCTGAACCACTCTTTTTGTCTACGTGTCGCGCATGCAGGACGTTTCATGCTGGGAGCCTGGGTCCCACCTTACTCTGTGTGAAACTCGACGTCGCGCGATAACTTTCCACTGCTGACTCATTTTGGTGAACGACCGATGTCTCCCTCACCCTGGAAGACGACCGATGTCTCTCTCTGGGCGACGACCGATGTCTCTCTCACCCTGGAAGACGACCGATGTCTCTCTCTGGGCGACGACCGATGTCTCTCTCTGGGCGACGACCGATGCCCATCCCTGGCGACGCCCTCATGCCTCGCGCCCTGGCGATGCCCGCATGCCTCTCGCGCCCTGGCAAAACCCGCATGTCTCGCGCCCGCGCGATGCCTGCATGCCTCTCGCGCCCTGGCAATGCCCGCATGCCTCGCGCCCGCGCGATGCCTGCATGCAATGCCCGGATGCCTCTCGCGCCCGCGCGATGCCCGCATGCCTCGCGCCCGTGCGATGCCCGCATGCCTCGCGCCCGCGCGATCATGTGTAGCAGGCGACCGGCGATCTCATAGCCTTCTAAACTTAACTTTCCTTCCTTTTTATTTTAAATAAAACATACATAGAATTCATTTAAAATATACCTCTTTTTATTCCAATTCAATTTTACAGGTCCTTACATAGATTCCCTATGCCAAAGCCTTACGTCTTGCATTTTACCTTGCATGCATGGCGTATCTGTGAACTTGGTCTATATTCTTACACGTGTGATTTTGTGGACCCCTCTGCGGGTCCCATCATGCCGACCTCACGCTCATTTGCCGACGTTCGAGGTTTGGGCACTACACTTTTGAATGTTTATTTTGTGTCCCCTTTTGTTCTTAGCTCTTGTTGCTTGAGTCATATGTTCTTAGTGTTTCTAGGAGTCTATTATTCCTTCTACTTATTTTGCTTTCAATTGTGAAGGTATAAAAGTAACTAGAAATTTGTTTAAGTAGAAGTAAATTTAGTTCCAAACATAGATTTTAAGTGTTCATTTAATTTGAATCCCAAACTTTTTTTTGTGTGACAAGTGGAAGTGAATGAAAATATGCATGACAAGAATTATGGGTATCTAAACTCCATAAACCAAAAACAAGGATAAAAAGAGAGAGAGAGAGAGAGAGAGAGAGAGAGTTTGACGTAAACATCACTTTCTTCTTTGTCAAGTTTCTATATTCTAAAAAGAGGATTCGTGTTATTTGGCAAATTGATTTCATCATTGTGGAATTTTATCCTTTTGCTTTTACAAGTTCTAGGAAAAGGAAAACTTCATAGTTAAAAGTTAAGTAAGTGTCTTTGAGTCTTCTTTTGTGCTTTTTCTTGTTTGTCTCTTTAAAAGTTTTGTCATTATCTTTTTTCCAACTTGGTTTAGCTTTCTTGATTTTGAGCTTTTCTTGTTTGTCTTTCAAAAGTCTTTAGTTTTGTTGTGGGTTCTTTTGGGATCAAGTGTAAGGGATTTGTCCTTTTTCATTTGAAAAGCTTGCAACCCAAGATAGACCTTTGTTTGAGAGAAAATTTCTTCTTGAGTGCTTTGCTTTTTCTCTTTTTTTCTACATAAATGAGAGCTACAAGTGAGGAGAGAATTCTTAATCTTTTTTCACTAATTGTTTGTTTCTTTGTGCAATTATTATGGCTCACTTATCTTTAGGGGAATCATCCCAACCACAATCTCCCCAAGAGGCTTTTCTTTTGGGTGAGCTTGTGGAAGCTAAGAGATCATTAGCCCAAAAGGATGAAGAAATGTGGCAATTGGTGGAAAGATTACAAAGACTTGAAGCGGCACAAGAAAGGCAACCTAGAGGAAGGAGGTAGGAGCAAAGGAGAGCTTCAAGAAGTTACACCCATTATGGTAGCCAAAAGGAAGATCAAGATTGGAGGATGCACCAATATGATGAAAGGCGCCACCAACACCATCCTTCTAAACCTTCTTTTCCCTATGTAAAATTGCCTAGCTTTAGTGGGGAAAGTGACCCAAATATTTACTTAGGATGGGAGGCTAAGGTAGAGCAAATTTTCAATGTATATGAGGTCTAAGAGGACGAAAAGATAAAGCTAGCCTCGCTAGAATTCTTAGACTATGCCATGCAATGGTGGCAGCAAACTATAATGGACATTGGTTTGAACAAGAGGTCAGCCATGGTCTCCTGGTATGTTTTAAAGGAATGGAATCATTCGTGATTTGTTCCTCCTCATTATAGGAAGGAACTCTTGTTGAAGCTCCAATGGCTTCAACAAGGACCTAGGAGTGTAGATGAGTACTATAAAGACTTAGAAACTACTTTGACTAAAATTAACATGTTTGATAGTGAGGAGTCAAAGATAGCAAGGTTTGTTAATGGTTTGAGAAGAGAAATCCAAGATGTTGTAGAATTGTATGAGTATTCCTCTTTGGAAAAGTTGGTTCACCTAGCCATCAAGGTAGAATCACAACTTTTAAAGAAAACCAATTTCAAAAACACTCATAATGATGGCTTCTACAAATCTTCATGGAAGGACAAAAATAAAACTTTTCATTCCAAAGAAACCACTTACAATCCTAGAGTTTTTAAACCCTCCACTTCTACACCTAAGTCACCCACCAAAAACCTCAAACACAAAATGTTTTAAATATCTAGGTTTTGGGCACATAATAGCCTTGTCCTTCTAAGAGAAGCATGATGGTAAAAGGGAGGGTTGTTGTGAGTGACCATAGCTCTCACAGGTCTAGGTCCCCTACCTCTTCAAGAAGCCAAAGTGAGGAAGAGCATGAAGTTCCATGTGAGGGAGATTTGTTGGTAGTGAGGCGCATGCTTGGTCAAGTTCACAAACCTTTTGATGAAAGTCAAAGGGAAAATATTTTTCACACAAGGTGCCTCATTAATAACAAATTGTGTTCCTTAATTGTGCATGAGGGTAACTGATGGAATTATGCCTTCATGACCGAATTCTTTTCTTGAAATTTAGAGAGGATTGGTAGAAACTTTAATGGAAGAGATGAAAAAGGATCACTCATATAGAGCCATGGTTTCCTTGAAGGTGCATGATAGGTAGGGAGAGTGATTAGTTGGGCCATTTCACTTGAGCTAGGTGTAGTGGCCAGACCTCGGACGTCGGCCATTGAGTGGGAGATCGGCACAGTAGAGGTCAGTATGATTGGACCCATAGAGGGGCCCACGAAATTACATGTGTGAGAATATAAATCAGATTCATGGATACGTCACGCACGCAGGGTTTCCATGTGACGTAAGGCTTTGGCATAGAGGATCTGTCCTTAAAAGGAGGAAACACATAAAAGGGCACGTGAGTATTTAACTTAAGACAGAAGGTTTGGCCGTGTGGCGCTAGGGTTACAGTGTATGTCTAAGCGCCCACGCTTAAGTTAATCACTCCAGGAAAGGAAGGTTGCCACGAGAGTTGCACTCCAAGAATGGAAGGCTACCGCGAGACACGCAGGGAAATTGTGTTATGGAGTCCCAGAAAGGTAACCCTAAATTCGTTAGGAGCCAATGCAGGGACGCGAGGACAGGCATGGCAGGAACCCTAAAAGGGCTATATAACAGGTAGCAAGGCATTCCAAAGGTATGCAGCATTTGAGACTAGAACTCTTTGCTATACATTGTTGTTTCTTGCCCTAATCTAGACTTGAGCGTCAGAGTGCAAACGGCCGCTAGGGTGCCCATCTTTCTTTCTTTGTAGGTTCAGCTGTTTTAACCCAAAGGGAAGGGAGAAGGTGCTGGCATTCATAGAAGTCAACTGACGGGAGAGTCAACCGGTGAGAACATTTGGCGCCCACTGTTCTTGCCGGTTGACTCGCCTGTCAGTTGACTCCACGACACTCACACGCCTCCTCCCTCACGTTGATACGTGCTTGGTTCTTTCGAAACAATCTACACCTGCAAAAGAGAAAGGGGGTGCCCTAGAGGCCGTTTGCACTCCGACGCTCAAGTCAATCGTGGGCAAGTAACACCAAGTGTATTGAGTTTCTCTGTGTTTAGGTCTAGAAACTGCGTACCTTTGTGAAGTATTTTACTATCCCTTATATAGTCTAGGGTTTACTGCGCCGCTAGCCCTAATTAGGGTTCACTGCGTTACTAGCCATATTTAGGGTTTACTGGAATACCCTTGCGCCGCTATCACCCAATCTTAGGGTAATCTAGCACATAAGGTTTCCTTCTCTGGAGTGCAAACTCTCACAGGGTGACCACCTGGGTGCCTCCTTGTGCACCTAGTCTCTGGGCCACCTGTTCTGGGAGAGCCTTCACTGTTCACGTGCCATGCATGTAGCTTCACTAGGAAACCCTAGGTCTGATGAGTACTCGACCCCTCAGGATCCTGTACCTCACTGTGTTTTCCCTGCTACCCGCATAGGCTCTTCGTCATTCAGGCCTCTCTCCCTACCTCTGGGTATGTAACTGGTCATTGGCCCACACTGGGAACCAATCTTAGCTGTTCTGTCTACGCTGTTCAAATCACCCAAGACCGATGTCACCTCGTCACACTCTGTTGCCGAGGACTGATCACCCTGCGGAGTGACGAGGACACATCAACCCTTTCTGGTGATCGTCACGCTGATGACTGATCACCCTACTCTGATTGGGCACACCGATGACTGATCACCCTTCTCTGAGGGGATGTACCAATGACTGATCACCCTACTCTGATCCAAGCTTCCTGCGGGGTCCATTCCACGTGGCTTTGGCCCATGCTTTGGGACCCAGCTGACGTGGTTCGCCCTTTACTACTTGTTCTCGGTGTCCGAGGACTGGTCGGTACACAAGCCCCCCAGTCTCAAGCTGTTAACTTGTTTCAGCGAAGAGACTAAGTCATAGGTGAGGACTGATCAGAACACAAGCCCCCCTAGTCTCAAGCTGTTAACTTGTTTCAGCGAAGAGACTAAGTCATTGGCTCGGGCGACCTACGTGTCTCTGCACATAAGTACATGAACAGCACGCTGAAGGGACATCTCACCACCTTGTCATCGCCCACATGTCTTAACCCTCTGAGGACTTCATTGGTGAGCTCTCTGTTCGAATTGAGGACTTCTTTCTCGACAAAGAGGTGTTAATCACCCTTCTCCCCGATGCTTCATTACTTATCGTGCTCTGCTGTCAGGCGCTCATCTAGGCACTGATCTGCTGGTGGTGGTCACTTTAGGGACTGACCACCGATCACCGTTCTGAGTGATCTCCTCTCTGATTCACCTGCTATCTTCTACCACGTGTCACCCTACGAATGGTCCACGTGGTCATCTGCTGCTGACGTCATCGACTACCGATGACCGACCGGATCACAAGCCCCCCAGTCTCGAGCTGTGAACTTGTTCTTAGCGAAGAGACTAAGTGGTCGATGGCAAGATCATTCCTCCTCCTTGAGCTTCTCCCCTTGCAACTTCTTCTTTTCTGTAACTTTGTCTACCGCATGACTTATGTATAAACCTTTTAGCTGTAAAGGCTCTCTGTGTTGACTTCAATATGAATGAAATCTATTTGCTTCAACTACTTGTCTCTCTCCATCTTTAACTCTCTGCATGTGACTAACTGTTAATCTAGCTTAGGCTTTAGCGCGATCTCACTGTAACTCTTCTGACTTAATCGCGACTAACTATTACCTTAGCATTCTCTTTAACAGTCTTTATGCACAACTTCATGCTGGATGACCGACTTAACGGGGTCTAAATGCTTCGGCTTATCGCACAAGAACTTGCCTGGAAAAGCTTTCTTACTCAAAGCTGTTACCACCGACCACTGACTAGCATGTTAGTGCACCACTGATCAGTCATCGCGCTTCAGGCTTTGCTTTACTTCTTTGTCACTCCAGCACTAAGTGCATAGAGGGCCTGAGCGCTAAAGATGATGCCTTGTTGTGGGGAGGAAGATTTTTTCTCGATGACCCCTCTTGCCTGCCGATAAGCTTCAGAAGACCTCCTCCTTATACTGGGAGATGGGAGATTCCTCCTGAGTCGACCTTGACTGACAAGCCAAGGAAAACCTTAACTCAATCGATCTTAACTCATCAAGGAAGACCTCCTGGTGGGTCGACCTCGAGTGCTATATTGAGGAGGACAGTACTATTCTTTCTTGCCTCAGCCTCGCTGTAAGAAGTCGAGGGTGAGGACTTCTCTCGCCTCAGCCTCGCTGTAAGAACTCGAGGGTGAGGTCTTCTCTCTGGCCTCAGCCTCGCTGTAAGAAGTTGAGGGTGTTCCGGTCGGTCATCGATAGTCGATGACATCAGCAGCAGTTGACCACGTGGACCATTCACAGAGTAACACATGGTAGAGGATAGCAGGCGAAGCAGAGAGGCGATCACTCAGAATGGTAATCGCCTGTCGCCTGTGATGTTGAGTAATCGCCTATCGCCTTGAGGTGAGTAATCGCCTGTCGGCTGAGGATGAGTAATCGGTCATCGCCGGTATGGATGAGTAATCGCCCAGATTGCACATGATCGCCGTGTGTCAAGGTTGGGAGATCAGGTGGTCAGCAAGTCGCCGAAAGAGCACATCGCCGGGTGTTTGAGAAGACTTGGCATGCACTTGTTGTATGGTCTAAGTACAGAGGATAAGTGGCATATCTGCCACCATGTGAAGTGCGAGCTGCAATGCCCAGAGTAGCCTGCGTACTAAGCTACTCCTTGTGTGGATAACTTAGTCACAGGGGCACAGTGGAAGTAACGTTTCAGCTGCAGACACTCCAGATGATGACACGTGTACGACCAAATGTTATCCACGTGTCAGGAGGAATAACCGTCAGGAGAGAGAAAGACTCAGGTATATATACAAACTCTTAACGAAATTAGAGAGAGGTTTTTTACAGATTTTCATAGCTCACACATCTGAGAGTTTCAGTCACACACGGGTCTAACAGAGAGATTCAGAGATAGTTTTAGTGTTCCTGTTGCCTGACTTGAGTGTCGGAGCTACAACGGCCGCTAGAGGCGCCGTCTGTGTGTTTTGCAGGCAGCGTTTGGAGCTCCGGCGGTGATTCTTGGAGCGTTCCTGCAGAACAGAGGGCTAGACGAAGGAGTGACGAGGCAGTCCTCCACGTTCGAGTCAAGCGGCAGGATCAGAGGGTGAGGACTTCTCTCGCCTCAGCCTCGCTGTAAGAAGTCGAGGGTGAGGTCTTCTCTCTGGCCTCAGCCTCACTGTAAGAAGTCGAGGTGAGGTCTTCTCTCGCCTCAGCCTCGCTGTACAAAGTCGAGGGAGAGGACTTTCTTATCTCGCCTCAGCCTCGCTGTACAAAGTCGAGGTGAGAACATTTTTCTCCTACCTCAGCCTCGCTGTAAGAAGTCGAGGGTGAGGACTTCTCCTCGCGCCTCAGCCTCGCTGTAAGAAGTCGAGGGTGAGGACTTCTCTCGCCTCAGCCTCGCTGTAAGAAGTCGAGGGTGAGGTCTTCTCTCTGGCCTCAGCCTCACTGTAAGAAGTCGAGGGTGAGGAATTCTCTCGCCTCAGCCTCCCTGTACAAAGTCGAGGGAGAGGACTTTCTTATCTCGCCTCAGCTTCGCTGTACAAAGTCGAGGTGAGGTCTTCTTTTTCTCTTGCCTCAGCCTCGCTGTACAAAGTTGAGGGTGAGGACTTCTCTCACCTCAGCCTCGCTGTAAGAAGTCGAGGTGAGGTCTTCTTTTTCTCTTGCCTCAGCCTCGCTGTACAAAGTCGAGGGTGAGGACTTCTCTCGTGAACCTTTCTTTCAAGTTGGGAGTTCTCACTCGAAGAGGAGGCGTTCCTTACGAATCTTCCTTCCTACTTATGAGACCTCTAACCCCCACTGACAGGTTCTAACTGACCTCACATCGCTCATAGGCGAGGGAGGATTTCACTGGGCGAACCCTTCTTTCGCGTTGGAAGTTCTCACTCGAAGGGGAGGTGTTCTCTACAAACCTAACTCTCCGCTTACGAGACCTCTAACTCCAAGTGACAGGCTCTAACTGACCTCACATCGCTCATAGGCGAGGGAGGATTTCACTGGGCGAACCCTTCTTTCACGTTGGAAGTTCTCACTCGAAGGGGAGGTGTTCTCTATGAACCTACCTCTCCGCTTACGAGACCTCTAACTCCAAGTGATAGGTTCTCACTGACCTCACTTCGCTCATAGGCGAGGGAGGATTTAACTGTACGCATGTCATACCTGAAGGGCCTTTGCGCTTTTCTCTGTGTGCCTAAGTTATTCCCTTGGGAAGTAACTTAGCGCGTTTCTTCCCTCTGAGCGAGTCGCATGCCCCCATGAGAGCACCAGAGGTGGTTGGTGTAAACACACTTGCCAGGCGCTACATCCTGCATGCACGATCTCCCCGCACAGTGCCATGCACGTAATGGGTTAAGAGAGTCACTGAATGTGTAACGCTCTCGCTGGGAGCCTGGGTCCCAGTTTAACTGCGTGTAGCAAGAAACACCGATGACCATACACCGATGACGGATCTGTGCTCCATTACTTCTCGTGCTCTGCTTCCAGGCACTCATCTAGGGACCGATCTGCTGGTGGTGGTCACTTAGCAACTGACCACCAATCACCGTTCTGTTCACATTGGGTGTTCTCAGTCAAAGGGGAGGTGTTCTCTACGAACCTGCCTTCCCGCTTCTCATTAAGCTCTCCCTCGGCGACTATGTGAGCAACTGCACGTCGTTTAATGTCGCCGAAAGTCTTGGAGCGATTATGGATCAAGGACTCACTGAAAGGCCCTGGCAATACACCTTTCCTGAAGGCGTGTACCACCATATCTTCATCCTTGGTGTGCAACCTCACCACCATTGCCCCAAACCTGTTGAGGTAATCTCGAAGGGACTCCCTCTGATGCTGGCACACGTCAAACAGATCGTAGGACACCACCGGTGGCGCTCGGTTGACGATATACTGCTCTGTGAACAACTTCGAAAACTGATGGAAAGAGGTGATGTGGCCCTCTGGCAGGCTCACGAACCACTCCATAGCTATTCCGCTCAGTGTAGTCATAAACATCTTGCAGTACACCATATCTGAGCCTCCGGACAGCATCATCTGAGTGTGGAAGGCTGTCAGATGCGCTTCTGGATCTTCTTTCCCTGTGAACACAGTCTTTGGCCCCACGAAAGTGGCTGGGACCACCGCGTCCATGATTTCTTTGGAAAAAGGCATGGGAAAGGCTCTTGGGGGCGTAGGTGGAGCTTGATCCTCTCCCACACGATCCCCAGCTTGCTGCATGTGATGCAGATTCAAGCGTAGCTCTTCGTTGGCCCTGTGCAACTCCTCATTCCTGGCCTGTGAGGCAGCCAGGTCCTCCTGCATACGCGCCTGATGCGCTCTGGACTCCGCCACTGTCTCCTGGAGGGCGCGCATCGTTTCCATGATTTCTTGCATGGTAGCGCTTTCCCCTCCATTTGGTGGGCCGGACCCGTGTCTTGTATTCCTCATCTTCTGTGGTTTCTACCTCACTCTCGTGTATGGGACCCTGTTTTACTCCGGCCCCACGGTGGGCGCCAAATGTTCCTGCCGGTTGACTCGCCTGTCAGTTGACTCCACGACACTCACACGCCTCCTCCCTCACGTTGATACGTGCTTGGTTCTTTCAAAACAATCTGCACCTGCAAAAGAGAAAGGGGGCGCCCTAGAGGCCGTTTGCACTCCGACGCTCAAGTCAATCGTGGGCAAGTAACACCAAGTGTATTGAGTTTCTCTGTGTTTAGGTCTAGAAACTGCGTACCTTTGTGAAGTATTTTACTGTCCCTTATATAGTCTAGGGTTTACTGCGCCGCTAGCCCTAATTAGGGTTCACTGCGCTACTAGCCATATTTAGGGTTTACTGGAATACCCTTGCGCCGCTATCACCCAATCTTAGGGTAATCTAGCACATAAGGTTTCCTTCTCTGGAGTGCAAACTCTCACAGGGTGACCACCTGGGTGCCTCCTTGTGCACCTAGTCTCTGGGCCACCTGTTCTGGGAGTGCCTTCACTGTTCACGTGCCATGCATGTAGCTTCACTAGGAAACCCTAGGTCTGATGAGTACCCGACCCCTCAGGATCCTGTACCTCACTGTGCTTTCCCTGCTACCCGCATAGGCTCTTCGTCATTCAAGCCTCTCTCCCTACCTTTGGGTATTTAACTGGTCATTGGCCCACACTGGGAACCAATCTTAGCTGTTCTGTCTACTCTGTTCAAATCACCCAAGACCGATGTCACCTCGTCACACTCTGTTGCCGAGGACTGATCACCCTGCGGAGTGACGAGGACACATCAGCCCTTTCTGGTGATCGTCACGCTGATGACTGATCACCCTACTCTGATTGGGCACACCGATGACTGATCACCCCTCTCTGAGGGGATGTACCGATGACTGATCACCCTACTCTGATCCAAGCTTCCTGCGGGGTCCATTCCACGTGGCTTTGGCCCATGCTGTGGGACCTAGCTGACGTGGTTCGCCCTTTACTACCTGTTCTCGGTGTCCGAGGACTGGTCGGTACACACCGTGGGGGCCGTTAAAACTAGGTCCCATCCACAGTAGCAACCAAGAGAATCAATCAACATGAGGAGTCCGAGGCAAGGTGGTTCTGAAAGAGAAGAGGGTGATCATACGGCTACTGTTCTTGCCGGTTGACTTGCCTGTCAGTTGACCCCATGACACTCACACGCCTCCTTCCTCACGTTGATATGTGCTTGATTCTTGCGAAATAATCTGCACCTGTAAAAGAGAAAGGGGCGCCCTAGAGGCCGTTTGTACTTCGACGCTCAAGTCAAGATGGGGTAAAAAACACCAAGTGTATTGAGTCTCTCTGTGTATAGGTCTAGAAACTGCGTACCTTTGTGAAGTATCTCACTTTCCCTTATATAGTCTAGGGTTTACTGCGCCGCTATCACCCTAATTAGGGTTCACTGCGCTGCTAGCCATATTCTGGGTTTACTGGAATACCCTCGCGCTGCTATCACCCAGTCTTAGGGTAATCTAGCACATAAGGTTTCCTTTTCTGGAGTGCAAACACTACAGGATGACCACCTGGATTCCTCCTCGTGCACCTAGTCTCTGGGGCCACCTGTTCAGGGAGTGCCCTTACTGTTCACGTGCCATGCATATAGCCTTTACTGGGAAATCCTAGTTCTCATGAGTACTCGACCCCTCAGGACTCTGCACCTAACTGTGCTTTCCCTGCCACACGCATAAGCTCTTCGTGATTCAGGCCTCTCCCTACTTCTGGGTATTTAACTGGTCATTGGCCCACTCTGGGAACCAACCTTAGCTGTTCTGGTTGTGTTGTTCAAATCACCCAAGACCGATGTCACCTTATCACACTCTGTTGCCGAGGACTCATCAACCTGCGGAGCAACGAGGACACATCAGTCCCTTCTGGTAATCACCCTTCTCTGTGGGGACACGCTGATGACTAATCACCCGCTAATCCAAACTTCCTGCGGGGTCCATTCCACGTGGCTTTGGCCCATGCTGTGGGACCTAGCTGACGTGGTTCACCCTTTACTATCTGTTCTCGGTGTTCGAGGACTGGTCGGTACACAAGCCCCCCAGTCTCAAGCTGTTAACTTGTTTCAGTGAAGAGACTAAGTCATCGGCTCTGGCGACCTACGTGGCTCTGCGCGAAAGGACATGAATAGTGTACTGATGAGACATCTCACCAACCCCCTCTTATCTATAGACACGTGGCCGCATCAACGGTCGGGGTGTTTTTAACGTTTGCGCTTCTTTGCCTACGTTAAACCCCTTCAAAACCCCGCGCGCCCACACTGTTTCATCACTCTTCACTTAAGCCTTCAAACATTCAAACTTCTCTTGCACGCTTCTACCCTACTCCATCCCCTACCCTCGCGATCCTTCAACTTTGCTCACACAAAGGTATGGTTTTTAATCTTCTTCTTGCCTTTGCTTCATGGTTCTGCTTTTCTTTGCATACATTACCACATTAACTGCACTGGGACTGTTTATAATTTCTGCATTCTAGGGTTTCTGTTCTTCTTTTCAGGGTTCATTCTTCCTTTGAGTCTTCGTCCACCATTGTTTTCTTCTAAGTCTTTTTCTCTTCCTGCCTCTCACTTGTTTAGATTCGAGATGGCCAGAACCAAAACAACCTCCAACCCTCCTCAATCCGTAGCGGTTGATTACAAGGTCCTCTACCCCTGGGCTTCTGAGGATCTCCTTACTGAGACCTCAAAACTTACATCCTGTGAAGATCTACGAAAACATAAGGATGATAAGAACCAAATCGAGGGGCACGTCTTCAGCAGGGAAACTGACGCGTACATCTCTGTGCGACCCTGTACAGAAGACGAACCCGTCTGCATCGATGATCGCTGCAACAACAGGGAACCCTTCTTCTTCTTCTATGCCACCGTGTTCAAGCGAGTCAAAGTCCGCCTTCCCTTCACTGGGTTCGAAAGGGCGTTACTCACAGAGTTGAACGTGGCGCCTGCCCAGCTGCACCCCAACAGCTGGGCCTTCATCCGAGCCTTCTCCATCCTTTGCAACAACCTAGGGTTCACCCCCTCGGTAAACGTATTCTTATATTTCTTCAAGGCGAAGAGCCTTGGGAAGAGGCTTTGGGTAAGCCTGAATGGAGTGGCAGGGAGGGTTTTACTCACCCTCTTCTCTCAATCATACAAGGGCTCCAAGGGGAAGTTCTTCTGAGTCTGCTGCAGCTCCTACGACTCCACCATGCTTGATAGATTTCCATTATACTAGGTGGAGAAGTTGAAGTTCAAGAAACCTCGCGGACTCGAAGAGTTGACATCTTTTGACCGAGAGGTGTGCCAGACCTTCTCCAGCTGGGGCGTGGTGTTCGACACCACCCAGCTAATTAGGCACGAGTACGATGCTGAGGCCCTCAGCGTATACATTGGTATATTGTCTTTGTCTTGCATCTAACTGTTCTTGTGCTTCATATTTGACTCTTCTCACCCTTTCTTGTTGTTCAATGCAGGCATGCTGCTAAGTGCTGATAAGAAGAAGAGGCTAGCCGATGTGCTAAATCGCCGCACTGCTGGTGGCTCGGGCCCTGCTGGCCCTTCATCGCCTGCTGTGGCTGCCCTAGAACCAATTGCTGAAAAATCAAAGAGCGCGGCCCCAGTGGAAATTTCTGAGGACGAGGACACCTGCTCTGGCCTCGTCTTCAAGAGGAAAAGGGTGGAGGTTGCTGCAGAAGTCTCCTCAGCAACAGAAGGGCAACCCCCCTCCTTCAGGGAGCACCCCCCCAGCGCCTCATCCCCCCCTGAGCCAATCTTGGCGCTTGAGGATGGAAGAGAGTGCTCCGCCCACCAGCCAAATGCTTTCTACCCCAGAGCTGCCTCCTCTACTCCAGCGGTCTCTTGCACAAATGCCTGGCCAAGCTGTTTTGGAGGCCATGGACAGAAACTCCCTTGGGAATCTCCTCAGCCATGGTCTTGGGGAGTTCCTAGCTGCCTCCAACTTCTTGTTGGTCAAAGGAGGCGCCGAGGCTGAACTACTGGAGAAGGCTGCCATGTTGGAGAAAGAGCTGGAAAAGAAGGATCTCCAACTTCAACAAGCAGCCAAGCGCGAGACTGCCCTTAATCAAGAATTGGGTAGTCTCCGCCAATTTGAGAAGGAGACCGAGAAGCTCCTCTTCTCCAAGGGGTAGGAGGCCCTCCAGCTTGAAGCCAAGATTCTCCCCCTCCGCAACAAGATCATTGAACTGGAAGAGCAAGTGGAGGGGGCTCAAGTCAAAATGACCAAGCTGGAGGAAAGAGCTACAAACCAAGAGGTTCAGCTGGGCAAGGTTGAGGAGGAACCTTCCCAACAAATCGAATTGCTGAAGAAGACCAAGGCCGAGCTCACTGAGGACGCCGCCGACGCCTATGGGGAAGGTTTTGGTGATGCCCTTGCTCAGGTTGCCTGCGTGCATCCTAAGATGGACCTCTCACCATATTCTGCAACCATGCAGGTAGTCGATGGGCAAATAGTGCCTAGATAGGTCTTTTGAGCAATTGTAACTTGATCCGGTCGGTCATCGGTAGTCGATGACATCAGCAGCAGTTGACCACGTGGACCATTCACAGGGTAACACGTGGTAGAGGATAGCAGGCGAATCAAGGAGGCAATCACTCAGAATGGTAATCGCCTATCGCCTGTGGTGATGAGTAATCGCCTATCGCCTTGAGGATGAGTAATCGCCTATCGCCGGTATGGATCAGTACTCGCCTAGATTACACATGATCGCCGCGTGTGAAGGTTAGGAGATCAGATGGTCAGCAAGTCGCCGAAAGAGCACATCGCCGGGTGTTTGAGAAGACTTGGCTAGCACTTGTTGTATGGTCTAAGTACAGAGGATAAGTGGCATATCTGCCACCATGTGTAGTGTGAGCTCCGATGCCCAGTGTTAACCAGCTCGCCATGTTAAGGTTGCGCCCAGAGTAGCCTATGTACTAAGCTACTCCCTGTGTGGATAACTTAGTCGCAGGGGCACAGTGGAAGTAACGTTTCAGCTGCAGATATTCCAGATGGTGACACGTGTATGACCAGATGTTATCCACGTGTCAAGAGGAATAACCGTCAGGAGAGAGAAAGACTCAGGTATATATACGAAACTCTTAACGAAATTAAGGGGGGTTTTTTACAGATTCTTACAGCTTACACATTTAAGGGTTTACAGTTACACACGAGTCTCACAGAGAGATTCAGATACAGTTTTGGTGTTCCTGTTGCCTGACTTGAGCGTTGGAGCTACAACGGCCGCCAGAGGTGCTGTCTGTGTGTTTTGCAGGCAGCGTTTGGAGTTTCGGTGGTGGTTCTTGGAGCGTTCCTGCAGAACAGAAGGCTAGATGAGGGAGTGACGAGGCAATCCTCCACGTTCGAGTCAAGTGGCAGGATTATAACTAATGGCTGAACATCTTGTAATTACCCTCCTTTATAATGTAATTACCTTATTCACTTGCTTTCAATCTTGTTCGCTTTACATTGCACTTCGCTTGCCTTTGCATTTCTGCTGCTGTTTAATTGTTTGACATGCTTTGTGGAACTCACTACTTAGCGTAAGTTCATACCACAAATAGTGCACCTGTCAAAATGAACTTTAGGTAGCATGCCTAATCCTGTTGAGTAGCAGTTGGCAAGACTTGATAAAGATCCTTTGACTCAAAATGTCTCACCACCTCGTCATCGCCCACATTACCTAGCCTTCTGAGGATTCTAGGGAAGCATTTGATAAGCTAACAAACTTTACCTGACCTTTCCTCGGCCTTAGGTGAAAATGAAGCTTGGCGAGAGAGAATTTTCCTGCTGACTTCACTAGTGAACCCTTCCTTCAAGTTGGGAGTTCTCACTCGGAGGGGAGGTGTCCCTTACGCACCTTCCTTCCCACTCACGAGACCTCTAATCCCAACTGATAGGTTCTGACTGACCTCACATCGCTCACAGGTGAGGGAAGATTTAACTGGGTGAACCCTTCTGTTCACGTTGGAAGTTCTCACTCGAAGGGGAGGTGTTCTCAACGAACCTACCTCTCTGCTTACAAGACCTCTAACCCCAAGTGACAGGTTCTAACTGACCTCACATCGCTCATTGGCGAGGGAGGATTTAACTGGGCGAACCCTTCTATTCACATTGGAAGTTCTCACTCGAAGGGGAGGAGTTCTCTATGAACCTACCTCTCCGCTTACGAGACCTCTAACCCCAAGTGACAGGTTTTAACTGACCTCACATCGCTCATAGGCGAGGGGGGATTTAACTGGGCGAACCCTTCCGTTCACGTTGGAAGTTCTCACTCGAAGGGGAGGTGTTCTCTATGAACCTACCTCTCCACTTACGAGACCTCTAACCCCAAGTGATAGGTTCTAACTAACCTCACATCGCTCATTGGCGAGGGAGGATTTAACTGGGTGAACCCTTCTGTTCACGTTGGAAGTTCTCACTCGAAGGGGAGGTGTTTTCTATGAACCTACCTCTCCGCTTACGAGACCTCTAACCCCAAGTGACAGGTTTTAACTGACCTCACATCGCTCATAGGCGAGGGAGGATTTAACTGGGCGAACCTTTCCGTTCACGTTGGAAGTTCTCACTCGAAGGGGAGGTGTTCTCTACGAACCTACCTCTCCACTTACGAGACCTCTAACCCCAAGTGACAGGTTCTAACTGACCTCACATTGTAACATCCCGCCAAAATACCATACATGTTCATATAATGAAAATAAAAGTAACCAATAGATTGAAATGAACAAAATCATATATATGTAAATAAAGTTTCTCCTCACAGGGAGATAAATACATAACCGGTATATTTTTCTAAAATTTAAACAAAATACAGCCAACTAAATTGAAAAACCGGCGATCTCCTATCAGGGGACCCAAAACAGCCGATCTGCTACCAGAACAGAAAAACAGGCGATCACCCGATAGAGGCAGAAACAGGCGATCACCCGATAGAGACGGAAACAGGCGATCTCCTTCCGGCGACCACTCTCTAAGGAGCTCTACTCCCTGGAAGATCATCTGCTCCCGTGTAAAATACACGATCATCACAGTTTAAGAGAAATAGCCACAGAGCAATACAAAAGAAAAGGGGTAAGCTAGATGGTTTAAAAACTTTTAAATCAATAGTAAACATAAAACTTCACACCATTCATGATCCACATCAATTTTCAACCATCAACACACTCATATTCCATAACTCGTCAAGTGTCTATTTCAAATTTCAGTATTCATGGTTCACACGTCAGACTTTCCACTGATTCACAATGCATAGACACATGACACTACTTCCGGATTAACTCGTGCGTTGACTCAGGCTCAGAGATCTGCACCTGTCATACCATACCACTGTGAAATCCACACAGGGTCGCTGTGAATCCACACAGCCATGCGCATATATAGTCTCATATCATCACTCTCCCAGTATGACAAGGTTAATTCATATAACAGGCCGAGCTCGTTCTTTTTCACACGAGTCACCCATTCATATGAACCTCCTCCGACTCTCCACAACTGAATAACTTCATCTACGTGATTCCATTATATCAGCAGAGTCAGGATATCTCCTTCTAGACAAGCCCCTAGTCAATACACCTATACAGATCTTACACGGTATTTCCTTTCCTGAAAATACTATGCCTCGATCCCACATTCACAGCATTCAAGACATCATACCATGCAAAGGAATATTTCAAATCACAGCAACAATCATTTCAACGTTTCAAACTTCCGAATATCACATATATATTGTATTTAAATCCCAAACAGCTTCAAACAACGTCAAACACAGTGGAGTTCGAAACCCGTATTTAAAACCGGCGACCACGTCGCCCAACCACATAGAACAGAGCATTTCGAAAGGAAACAGAAAACCGGCGACCCCGTCGCCCTCACTTCAGAAACAGCAAAACTATGGCTTGTATTGAAAATGAAGGTTAGCTTCCCTTACCTGGACTTGCGCAAAACACCAGGAGCTCCGAAACCCAACGAAGCTTAAAGAATGTCTTGGCTCTGTTTTTGCGTCTGGTTTGAAGGACTTGCAGAGAGCCTCCCAGGTGCTCTAATGGTGGTCGTCGTTCGTTGTACTCTTGTGTGAAGGTGTTAGAATCGCAGTGCGAAGGAGAGAATGGAGGAGAAGGGAGGTAAACTCACTCTTCCGCTCTTGAACAACTGCGACGTTTCTTTCTTTCTCTCTCAGAAATGGGTTTTTGCATCTTAAGCTGACTTCTCCACAAAAACCGCTGCCACCACCCACTCTGCAGGGAAGTTTGCGTGTACGTTTCACTGAATAGTACGACTAAGCGGGCCTCTGCGCAGGCTAACACTCTGAGGTCACTAGCCTGAACCACTCTTTTTGTCTACGTGTCGCGCATGTAGGACGTTTCATGCTGGGAGCCTGGGTCCCACCTTACTCTGTGTGAAACTCGACGTCGCGCGATAACTTTCCACTGCTGACTCATTTTGGTGAACGACCGATGTCTCCCTCACCCTGGAAGACGACCGATGTCTCTCTCACCCTGGAAGACGACCGATGCCCATCCCTAGCGATGCCCTCATGCCTCGCGCCCTGGCGATGCCCGCATGCCTCTCGCGCCCTGGCAAAGCCCGCATGCCTCGCGCCCGCGCGATGCCTGCCTCTCGCGCCCTGGCAATGCCCGCATGCCTCGCGCCCGCGCGATGCCTGCATGCAATGCCCGCATGCCTCTCGTGCCCGCGCGATGCCCGCATGCCTCGCGCCCGTGCGATGCCCGCATGCCTCGCGCCCGTGCGATGCCCGCATGCCTCGCGCCCGTGCGATGCCCGCATGCCTCGCGCCCGCGCGATGCCTGCATGCCTCTCGCGCCCTGGCAATGCCCGCATGCCTCGCGCCCGCGCGATCATGTGTAGCAGGCGACCGGCGATCTCATAGCCTTCTAAACTTAACTTTCCTTCCTTTTTATTTTAAATAAAACATACATAGAATTCATTTAAAATATATCTCTTTTTATTCCAATTCAATTTTACAGGTCCTTACACACATCGCTTATAGGCGAGGGAGGATTTAACTGGGCGAACCCTTCTATTCACGTTGGAAGTTCTCACTCGAAGGGGAGGTGTTCACTACGAACCTACCTCTCCACTTACGAGACCTCTAACCCCAAGTGATAGGTTCTGACTGCATTGCACAAACAAATTAAGATATATATATCTTTAGTTGAAAATTTTATTGGGTGACCTCATTAAAAACCCTTTAAAAAGGGAAAAAAGAGTGTCCCCTGCATTATGTACAACATTACACGGCTTTAACTGAAATAAAACTTCAGGTGAGTCGCATTCCATGTTCGAGGAATTGGACCACCTTCTAAAGTCTCAAGCCTATACGCTCCATTCCCTAGGGCCTCTATCACTCTGAAAGGACCAGTCCACTTAGGGGATAACTTGTTCTCTATCTGGTAAGGAGACGCCTTTCGCATAACGAGGTTGGCCACCTGGAACTGCCGAGCTATCAACTTAGAACTGTGTTTGAGCTCGATTCTCCTCTTCAGCGCCTCGGCCTTGATTCCTGCCTCTTCCCTAACTTCATCCAAGAGATCGAGATTCACCTTCCTTTCTTCATTGGACTCCTCAACCACAAAGTTATGGAAACGTGGCGAGTTCCCCTGGATCTCCACAGGGATCATGGCATCTGAACCATACACCAAACTAAAGGGGGTCTCCTTGGTAGTGGACTGGGGAGTAGTATGGTAAGCCCATACAATTCTGGGAACCTCCTCAGCCCACCTTCCCTTTGCTTTCTCCAACCTTCTCTTCAATCCTATGAGTAGGACTCGGTTGGCTGACTCGACCTGCCCATTGGTTTGCGGGTACTCGACTGATGCAAACACCTGCTTGATCCCCAACTCTGTACATAGCTTCCCCAACTGTTGGCTTGAGAACTGGGTGCCATTGTCAGACACCAAACGTTTGGGCACCCCGTAGCGGCATACTATATTCTTCCACACAAAGTGTTGGATCTTCTGGGCTGTGATCTGTGCTACTGGCTCAGCCTCGATCCACTTCGTGAAATATTCTATGGCGACCACGAGGTACTTCATCTGCCGTACTGCCAAAGGGAAAGGCCCCAGGATGTCGATTCCCCAGGTGTGAAATGGCTAAGGGCTGTATATCGACCTGAGCTCTTCTGGTGGCGCCTTATGCCAATCAGAATGCAATTGGCACTGCTTGCACTGCTGTGCATACCTAGTGCAATCTTCCCTCATTATCGGCCAGTAGTACCCTGCTCGAATGGCCTTAGATGCCAAAGCTCGACCTCCGATGTGACTACCACATATGCCTTCATGGAGCTCTGCCATTATTCTCACACACTGCTCGCCATGCACGCACACTAGGATGGGGTGGGTAAACCCATGTCTGTATAACTCGCCATCAATGAGCGTGTACTTGGCCGAGTTCTTCTTTATCCTTCTTGCTTCCGTCGGCTCGACTGGGAGCATCCCATCGGCTATGTAACGCTTATAGGGGGTCATCCATGTCTCTCCAATCTGTAACAGGCAGACTTGCGATGACCCCACCTCCATTAGCATGCAGGCGTTGACCCGTGGCTTCTTCAGAGTTTCTTGGGTCAACGAACGATGACTCCTCTTCTCACTGTGCGATTGATTGATCTAATGGACTCCCACCAAGTTGTCAGCTGTATAAGTACGAGGCGCCCTCAGGGTCTCCTGGATGACCGTCCTCTGCCTGCCCCCCTTGCCTGAGCTGGCGAGTTTGGCCAACAAGTCAGCTCTGGCATTCTGCTCCCTGGGCACATGCACTAGCTCGAATGTTTCAAACGAACTCTTCAACTGCTGGACATACTCCAAGTAGGAGGCCATCTGAGGGTCTTTGGCCTGGTACTCTCCCGCCACTTGACCAGTGACCAACAGTGAGTCACTCTTCGCCATAAGGCTCTGCGCTCCCATCTCCTTAGCCAACAACATCCCAGCAATCAAAGCTTCATATTCTGCCTGGTTATTGTTGGCTTTGAAGGCGAACCGCAGGGCCTGCTCTATCAATAATCCCTTGGGTCCTTCAAGGATCACCCCCGCTCCACTACCTTGCTGATTTGAGGACCCATCTACCGACAATACCCACTTGAAGCTGGGTTCTTCCTGCTGGGTCTCAGTCGAGGACATCTCGGCCACAAAATCAACGTAGACCTGTCCTTTGATCGGGCCCCTGGGTTCATACTGGATGTCGAATTTTGACAACTTGACCGCCCAACGCACCATTCTTCCCGCCACGTCTGGTTTCTACAGGACCTTGCGTATTGGTAGATCTGTCATCACCACCACTGTGAAGCTCTAAAAGTAGTGACGAAGTCTCCTGGCTGAGAACACCACTGCTAAGGCTGCCTTCTCTATGGCTTGGTATCTCGCCTCCGGCCCCTGCAAAACTTTGCTGACAAAGTAAATGGACTTTTGGCTTTGTTCCTGTTCCTGAACCAAGACAAAACTCACCGCCCTCTCTGTGACTGTGAAGTACAGCCGTAGCGGGGTGCCGAGCTGAGGCTTACACAATACTGGCGGGCTAGCCAAGTACTCCTTGAGCTTAAGGAATTCCTATTCACACTCCGAAGTCCAGGCGAATCTACTGTTTCTCCTCAAGCATTGGAAATAAGGGTGGCCTTTGTCTCCCCCAGCTAACACGAATCTGGAGAGGGCAGCCATCCGACCTGTCAACTGTTGCACTTCTTTGACCGATGTCGGGCTCCTCATGGCTATGATCGCTGCACACTTGTCTGGGTTGGCCTCGATCCCTCATTCCGTAAGTAGAAAACCAAGGAACTTGCCTGCTTCTACCCCAAAGACACATTTCTCTGGATTCAGCTTCAGCCTATACTTAGCTATCGTATTAAATAGCTCCTCCAAATCAGCAACATGTTGATGTCGCGCTGGAGAGGTCACCACCATGTCATGCACATAAGCTTGTACGTTACGCCCTAGCATAGGTGCAAGGACCTTGTCCATTAACCTCTGGTATGTAGCGCCTGCATTCTTTAAGCCGAATGGCATTACCGTGTAACAATAGCAGGACAGCTCGGTCATGAATGGTGTCTTGCTTTCTTCTCTCGGGTGCATTTTAATCTGATTGTATCCAGAGAAAGCGTCAAAGAAACTAAGCAACTTGCACCCCGACGCGCTGTCTACCAGGGCGTCGATGTTGGGTAAGGGGTATGAGTCCTTGGGGCATGCCTTGTTGAGGTCAGTGAAGTCTACACACATCCTCCACTTCCCATTGGCCTTCTTTACTAGCACCACATTAGCCAACCACTCCAGGTACTGAATTTCCCTTATGTGGCCTGCGTCGAGTAGCTTCCGTGTTTCCTGTCTGACCACCTGTCTTCTTTCTTCATTGAACTTACGCCTCCGTTGTCTCACGGGCCTGGCCTGGGGGTCCAATGCAAGCCGATGACACAGGAAATCTGGGTCAATATCGGGCATATCTGAAGCTGACCAAGCGAAAGCGTCCATGTGGCACTCTATCACCCCTGCTAACTGGTCCTGAGTCTCCTGAGGCAAGGACTTGCCAAGCTTGAACATTCTGCCTCCGATCTCCTTCTCTACCACCTCTTCTGCCGGTTCAGGTCACCTCACCCGGGCGACCTCTGCTCGTGTAACCCCGGCGTCACCTCGGGGCATTTCAGTGTCATCGTCACTCCCACTTGGAGGTTGGGTGGTCACCATGCAAACTCCTCTTCTCGTCTTGAGGCTATTCTCATAGCACTTTTTAGCCTCTTTTTGGTCTGATTTGATGGTTATCACCCTTCCCTCCATTGAAGGCAACTTCATTTTCATATGCCTTGTGGACACCACTGCCCCTAACCTGTTTAAGGCTGGTCTACCCAGCAGCATGTTGTAAGCAGACGGGGCGTTCACCATGAGGTACCGGATGTTCTCTGTACGGGAGGCCACTCCATCAGTGAAAGTGGTCCTCAGCTCGATGTATCCCCGCACTTCCACTTGGTCTCCTGCGAACCCATACAGCAGCCGACGTAGGGCCGCAGCTGATCAGAAGACAACTGCAACTTGTTGAATGTCGACCAGAACATCACATCGGCCGAACTTCCTTGATCCACTAGCACTCGATGCACCCTGCGTCCCGCAGTAACAACAGATATCACCACCGGATCGTTGTCGTGAGGGACAATGTCTCGGCGATCTGCCTTTGTGAAGACGAGGTCGATGTCTAGGAAGTGATCTTCCTCGTATGTCTCCACTGCCATCACCGAACGCGCATACTTTTTGCATTCCGATGAGGTGCACCCTCCTCCTGAGAACCCACCTGCTATAGTATGAACCTCATCGTGTATAGGAATTTCGTGCCCCTGATCAGCCCTCAGGGCTACTGCCTCCTCGCCCCCCTGCGTCTCCTTCAAGTAATCGCCAAGGAACCCACTTTTAACCAACTCATCCAACTGGTGACCCATGGCCAGACAGTTACGAATGGGGTGGCCATAGGCCTGAAGAAACTTGCACCAGGTGTTCTTGTTCGGCCCCAGCCTCTTGTCTGTCTTTGGGGGCATCTTCAATCTTTCTGCCACATTGGGAATGGCAATCAGCTCCTTCAATTCTACCAGGAAATCATGCCTGGGGGGCACATTATCCTTGGCGCATGTCCTAGCCTGGGGCTTTCGGGGCTCATAGGGCTTCTGCTTTCCTTGAGCCTTTTTCTCTGTCGTGGCCTCGTGCACCCGCAGGGGTTGAGGCCGACTAGGCACTCGGGGCCTTGATGAGACCGCACTCTCTCGTTTCTCATTGAGCTCTCCTTTCGGCGATAATGTGTGCGACAGCATGCCGTTTAATGTCACCGAAGGTCTTGGGGCGATTACGGATCAAGGACTCGCTGAAAGGCCGTGGCAATACTCCTTTCCTGAAGGCATGCACTACCATATCTTCATCTTTGGTGTGCAACCTCACTACCATTGCCCCAAACCTGTTGAGGTAATCTCTAAGGGACTCCCTCTGGTGCTGTCTTACGTCGATAAGGTCATAAGATACTGGGGGAGGGGCCCTGTTAACAAGATATTGCTCGCTGAATAGCGTGGAAAATTGCGCGAAGGACGTGATATGTGCTTCGGGTAAACTCACAAACCATTCCAGCGCTGTTCCTGTCAACGTGGTCATGAAGAGCTTGCAATGCACTGCATCAGACCTACCTGACAACATCATCTGTGTGTGGAAGGCAGTGAGGTGTGCCTCAGGATCCTCTTTCCCGGTGAATACGGTCTTGGGCCCCACAAAGGTGGCTGGGACCACCGTATCCATGATCGCCTGGGAGAAAGGCATGGGGAAAGCTCTTGGGGGCGTTGGTGGAGCCCGATCTTCTCCTCCACGGTCTGCGACTTGCTGCATATGGTGCAGGTTCAAGCGTAGCTCCTCGTTGGCTTTGTGCAACTCCTCATTCCTGGCCTGTGAGGCGGCCAAGTCCTCCTGCATGCGCGCCTGATGCGATCTGGATTCCGCCACCGTCTCCTGGAGGGCGCGCATCGTTTCCATGAGTTGTTGCATGGTAACACTTTCGCCTCCATTTGGTGGAACAGACCCTTGTCTTGTATTCCTCATCTCCGTAGTTTTCTGCTCTCACTCTCGTGTATGGGACCTTGTTTTATTTCGGCCCCACGATGGGCACCAAATGTTCTTGCCGGTTGACTTGCCTGTCAGTTGACCCCACGACACTCACACGCCTCCTTCCTCACGTTGATATGTGCTTGATTCTTGCGAAACAATATGCACCTGCAAAAGGGAAAGGGGCGTTCTAGAGGCCGTTTGCACTCCGACGCTCAAGTCAAGATGGGGCAAAAAACACCAAGTGTATTGAGTCTCTCTGTGTTTAGGTCTAGAAACTGCGTACCTTTGTGAAGTATCCACTTTCCCTTATATAGTCTAGGGTTTACTGCACCGCTATCACCCTAATTAGGGTTCACTGCGCTGCTAGCCATATTCTGGGTTTACTGGAATACCCTCACGCCGCTATCACCCAATCTTAGGGTAATCTAGCACATAAGGTTTCCTTTTCTGGTGTGCAAACTCTCACAGGATGACCACATGGATGCCTCCTCGTGCACCTAGTCTCTGGGGCCACCTGTTCAGGGAGTGCCCTTACTGTTCACGTGCAATGCATGTAGCCTTTACTGGGAAACCCTAGTTCTGATGAGTACTCGACCCCTTAGGACTCTGCACCTAACTGTGCTTTCCCTGCCACACGCATAAGCTCTTCGTGATTCAGGCCTCTCCCTACTTTTGGGTATTTAACTGGTCATTGGCCCAATCTGGGAACCAACCTTAGCTGTTCTGGTTGTGTTGTTCAAATCACCCAAGACCGATGTCACCTCGTCACACTCTGTTGCCGAGGACTGATCAACCTGCGGAGCGACGAGGACACATCAGTCCCTTCTGGTAATCATCCTTCTTTGTGGGGACACGCTGATGACTAATCACCCGCTAATCCAAACTTCCTGTGGGGTCCATTCCACGTGGCTTTGGCCCATGCTGTGGGACCTAGCTGACGTGGTTCACCCTTTACTATCTGTTCTCGGTGTCCGAGGACTGGTCGGTACAGCTACCATCCAGGAGCTCATGGAGACCACCCGCAACCTCCAGCAAGCGTTTGCTGCATCCCACGCTGACCAGGCCCTTAGGCAGAATCAGTTTAGGGTAGACTTGAACGCTTCATTGGCGGCCAATGAGGAGTTGCGAAGAGCTAACGCAGAGTTGAGAAGAGGGATAGGAGAGCGAACTACAGCGGAGCAAGGAGCCACACCCCCGGTCAAGGCCCGTCCAATGCCTTTTCTGCGAGAAATCATGGAGACGCCGATACCTGCATCTTTCGTGATCTCAAAAATTACCTTCACAGGGGTCGAGGACCCAGAGGCCCAGATAACAGCCTTCCACACCTAGATGATGATCTCGGGGGGTACAGACACCATGCATTGTAAGTTGTTCATGGGTACTTTTGTAGGAACGACATTAAACTGGTTCATGGGACTCCCAGATGGGTACATCACGTCTTTTGAACAGTTTTTGGAGTTGTTTAAAAAGCAATTCATCGTCAATCGGACGCGGACCCCTGTTTCTTTTAAAACCTTTTCGATGTGAAGCAATTCCAGGAGGAGCCGCTGAAAGACTTCCTCAACCGGTTTGGAGCATTGGTAGTGAAATTACAGACGAAAGAAGAGGCCATGATTATGCATGCCTTTGAGAGAGGAATCCTTCCAGGACCCTTTAGCGACATTCTGATACGGTGTCCGGCAAGGACATTCAGTGAGATCCAGTGTAGGGTAGTTGCCCACATCACAGCAGAAGAACGGGTGGTAGAGAAACGTGCGAGGATCAATCTGTCCAAACCTCGCGCAACGGCACATGCTCAACCCCCAAGGGTCCACGCCACTGCCGTTGAAAAGAAGGCGAGGACCGTGTCTTATGAGTCTAAGAGGCCCAAACCTACCAAGCACAGCTTCAGAATCGGGCTCAAGGAACTCATAGCGCTCCCAGAGGTGGCAGGCAGGTTAAAGGCTCCTCCAAAGTCTGATAAGCAACCGGGCCCCCGCAAAAACCAGTGGTGTGATTTCCATCAGGCACACGGTCACACCTTGAGCAGTCGCCTCGCCTTGGGGTATCAGCTGGATGATCTGGTAAGAAATGATTTCTTAACGCCTTACTTGTAGGAATCACAAGGAGATATAGTGATAGCATCCCCAATAGGGGAGCAAGGACACGAAGTGCCCATCCATGGGGAAATCAACACCATTGCGGGGGAATTCTCGGGAGGAAGATGCACTGCCTCCCAGAGGAGAAGATATGCTAGGGAGGTCATGACAGTGGAGGAAGTTGAGGCAGAACAGTTCCCAGAACCCGACCTGACCTTCACAAGGGCAGATCATCTGGACGTGATACCCCACGACAATGACCCAATTGTGATTTTTGTGGTCACTGTCAGTAGGAGGGTCCACCGCGTCCTCGTAGACCAGGGAAGCTCCGCAGATGTGATGTTCTGGTCCACCTTCCAAAAGCTGCAATTATCTCCTGATCAGCTGAGGCCATACGACAGCTGCCTATATGGGTTCACAAGAAACCAGGTAGAGGTCAGGGGGCACATTGAGTTAAGGACGACGTTCACGGATGGTCAGAGATCTCGCACTGTGGATATCAGGTACCTCGTAGTCAATGCTCCTTCAACTTACAACATTCTGTTGGGTAGACCAGCATTAAACAGGTTAGGAGCAGTACCCTCATCGATGCACATGAAGATGAAACTACCCTCCCTTGAGGGAATGGTCATCACCATCAAGTCAGACCAGAAAACAGCCAGGAAGTGTTACGAAAACAGCCTCAAAACAAAAAAGGGGGTATGCTCAGTACCGTTCCACTCACCCACTGGGAAACACTCAGACTCGGAAGAGGTTGCCCCTGATAGAAGACCAGAGCCCGCGGGAGAGGTGTTGGAGTGGGTGATCGAAGGCAAGACCTTCAAGCTCGGCAAGACATTGAGCTAGGAGGATCAGGACCAGATAGCCACTGTTCTGTCACGACACCTGAGCTCCTTCGCATGGACCGCAACCGACATGCCAGGGATTGATACCGACTTCTTGTGCCACCACCTCACTTTGGACCCCCAGGTCCACCTGGTGCGCCAGAGACGTCGGAAGTTGAATGAAGAAAGGCGGCAGGTAATCAAAGAGGAGACCCAGAAACTACTGAAGGCAGGCCACATTAGGGAAATTCAGTACCCTGAGTGGCTGGCCAACATGGTGCTAGTAAAGAAGGTGAGCGGCAAGTGGAGAATGTGTGTTGATTTCATGAACCTCAATAGCGCCGGTCCTAAGGATTCGTACCCTCTGCCTAGCATCGACTCTTTGGTTGACAACGCATCAAGTTGTAAACTACTCAGCTTTCTGGACGCCTTAAGGTACAACCAGATACGGATGCACCCCAGCGATGAGGAAAAAACAGTGTTCATGACAGAACTATCCAGTTATTGCTACAAGGTAATGCCCTTTGGATTGAAGAACGCAGGGGCGACGTATCAGAGATTGATGGACTATATTCTCGCCCCAATGATAGGTCAAAACGTCTAGGCATACGTAGATGATATAGTGGTCACGTCTCAGGAAAGGGGTCAACATGTGACTAATTTGGAGGAGCTCTTCAGCACCATCACCAGGTACAATTTAAAGTTGAACCCTGAGAAATGCGTGTTTGGGGTGGAAGTAGGAAAGTTTCTGGGTTTCTTACTGACACGGCGAGGCATAGAGGCCAACCTAGAGAATTGTGCAGCCATCATGGCGATGAGGAGCCCAGCCACGGTAAAGGAAGTCCAACAGCTAACAGGTCGGATGGCCGCCCTCTCACATTTCGTCTCTGCAGGAGGAGAAAAGGGGTATCCTTACTTCCAATGCCTCAAATGGAACAACAGGTTTTCATGGACCAGCGAATGTGAGGAGGCCTTTCTCAAATTAAAGGAGTACCTAGCTAGCCCACCGGTACTGTGTAAACCGGTGTCGGGCATTCCACTTCGCCTCTACTTTGCAATCACAGATCGAGCGATTAGCTCGGTCCCATCCAGAACCAGGACCAGGTGTAAAGGCCCATCTATTTTGTCAGTAAGGTCCTACAGGGACCTGAGGTGCGATACCAGGCAATAGAAAAGGCAGTTCTGACTGTGGTATTCTCATCAAGAAGGTTGCGTCATTACTTCCACAGTTTTACTATGATAGTGATGACAGACCTCCCCATCCGCAAAGTCCTGCAGAAACCTGATGTAGCAGGACGCATGGTTCGTTGGGCAGTAGAGCTATCCGAATTCGAGATACAGTATGAACCCAAGGGCCCCATCAAGGGTTAGGTTTTATGCTGATTTTGTGGCCGAGCTCACCTCGGTGGCTCCATCCCAGAGAGAGACAGGATTTAAATGGGTCCTTTCAGTTGACGGTTCATCCAACCTGCAAGGTAGCAGCACCGGGGTCATATTAGAAGGGCCAGATGGTGTCTTGATAGAACAGGCTCTGTGTTTCGCTTTTAAGGCCAGTAACAACCAGGCGGAGTACGAAGCCTTGATAGCAGGGATATTGTTAGTAAAGGAGATGTGCGCGGGACGTTTGCTGGCAAAAGGTGACTCACTCTTGGTCACAGGACAGGTCATTGGCGAGTACCAAGCCAAGGACCCGCAGTTGGCCGCCTATCTCAGCTATGTACAATTATTGAAAGGCACATTCCTAGAGTTCGAGCTGCTCCATGTTCCACGAGAGCAAAATGCCAGAGCTGACTTGTTGGCAAAACTCGTCAGCTCGGGCAAGGGGGAAAGGCAAAGGACGGTAATTCAGGAAACTTTAGGAGTACCTCGAACGGTTGCAGGAGACCTCGCGGATGTTCAAATGATAAACATCGTTCAAGAAGGAAGAAGGAGTCATAGGTCATTAACTCAAGAAACACTGAAAGCACCTCGCATAAATTCTTATGGCCTGCCAGCTGAAATTTTGTCGCAAGTTCGCTTGATGGAAGAAGGAGAGACTTGGGTAACGCCCTATCAACGTTACCTAGCAGATGAGACACTTTCGTTAGACCCCGCGGAAGCTAGAGTTGTGAAGAAGAACGCACCCCGCTACATGTAAGGACCTGAAAAATTAAATTGGAATAAAAGAGTTATATTTTAAATGAATTCTAAGTATGTTTTTATTTAGAATAGAAAGGGAGGAAAAGTTAAGTTAGAAGGCTATGAGATCGCCGGTCGCCTGCTACACATGAGCGCCAGGTGGACGTCGCCAGGGCGCGAGGCATGCAGGCATCGCGCGGGCGCGAGAGGCATGCAGGCATCGCGCGGGCGTGAGAGGCATGCAGGCATCGCGCGGGCGCGAGAGGCATGCAGGCATCGCGCGGGCGCGAGGCATGCGGGCATTGCCAGAGCGCGAGGCACGTGGACGTGGCCAAGGCGCGAGAGGCATGCGGGCTTTGCCAGGGGGAGACATCGGTCGTCCACCAGGAGATGTCATCGGTGGATAGCCTTCGCGCGAGAGGTCATCGGTGGATAGTCTTCGCGCGAGAGGTCATCGGTGGATAGCCTTCGCGCGAGAGGTCATCGGTGGATAGTCTTCGCGCGAGATGTCATTCGGTGGATTGTTTTCGCGCGAGGGGTCATCGACGAAAGATTATCGCGCGATGTCGAGTTGCACACAGAGGGGGTAAGACCCAGACTCCCAGCAGGAAGCGTAGTGCACGCACGCCACGTAGACAAAAAGGGTGGTTCAGAATAGTGACATCAGAATGTTGGCATGCGCAGGGGACACTCGCGGTCGTACTGTTCAGAGCAGTGGCTGGCATGCACAAGCGACAACAGTGGCAGTACTGTTCAGAGCAGTGGTTGGCATGCACCAGAGACAACAGTGGTCGTACTGTTCAGGGCAGTGGTTCTCAGACTTCTCTGCAGAGTGGGTGGTGGCAGCTGCTTTTGGTGGATAAGTTGGTTTAAGATGCAGAAAACCCACTACTGAGAGGAAGAAACGTTGCAGCCTTCAAAGAGAGAAAGAGTGAGTTACCTCCCTTCTCCTCCAGTTGCCTCCTTCGCGCTGCAATTCTAGCACCTTCACACGAGAGTACGACGAGCGACAGCCACCATTAGAGCACCTGGGCAGTCCTCTGCAAGTCCTTCAACCAGACGCAAAAACAGAGCCAAGGCGTTCTTCAAGCTTTGTTGGGTTTCGGAACTCTAAGTGTTTGCGCAAGTCCAGGTAAGGGAAGCTAGACTTCATTTTCAATACAAGCCATAGTTTAGCTATTTTCTGAAGTGAGGGCGACGTGGTCGCCGGTTTTCGTTTTCATCCTTGTAAAATGCTCTGTGCTATGTGTTGGGCGACGTGGTCGCCGGTTTTAGATGCAGACTCGAAATACCCTGTTTTTGAACTAGATCGCCGGTTTTGGCGTTGTTTGCGAACTCTCTGTTTTTAGTGTTACTTTGAACTGTTGAAGCTTAAATGTGATCTTCGAACATCTGAATCTTTGAAACGATCGTTGCTGTGACTTGAATCATTCCTTTAAGTGTTATGTGATGTGTTGAATGTGGTGAATGTGGGATCGAGGCATAGTATTTTCAGGAAAGAAAATACCGTGTAAGATCGTGTAGGATGTGCATTGACCGGTGATTCGTCATGATATCCTGACTCTCCTGATATAATGAATTCATATAGATGAAGTTATTCAGGCGTTGAGAGTCGAAGGAGGTTCATACGTATGGGTGAGTCGTGTGAAACAGAACGAGCTCGGCCTGTTGTGTGGATTAACCCTGTCATGCTTGGATGGTGATGATATTGAGATTCATTATACACTTGTGAATGTGTGTGATTTCACGGCGACCCTGTGAATGTGTGTGATTTCACAGTGGGCAGTATGACAGGTGCGAATCTATGAGTCTAGTCAATGCATGAGTCTTCCGGAAGTAGTGTCAAGTGTCTTGTGTGTTGAGTCAGTGGTGGTCTGACGTGAGAAATGAGAAACATTGAATTCATAGACACTTGATGCAGTTTTGTGAAATAGAATGACTCTTGAGAATATTGTGAAATGTGTGATTTCTGGGTGATCAGGTGAAGGAAATGAGAAAATGTATAGTTTTACGTGGTTACCTTGAAATTGTTTACCTTGATTTTATTTTAAGTATCCTTATTTAAACTCTTTTTAAATGTCTAGCTTACCCTGTGTTTTCGTTTGTGTTGTGGCCTTTTCTTAAACCTGTAATGATCGTGTATAATTTACACGGGAGCAGATGATGTTGCAGGAAGTAGAGCTCTTTAGAAAATTGTCGCTGGAAGGAGATCGCCTGTTTTCTTTTCTGTTGGGTGATCGCCCCTCTTGCTGCTTTATAATAGGAGATCGCCTTTATGAAAGGAGATCGCCCTTCTTATAGGAGATCGCCTATATGAAAGGAGATCGCCCTTCTTATAGGAGATCGCCCTTTGTGCCAGGAGATCGCCTATCTGTCTTTTGTATTGTATTTCGTTTACGTTTTAATGGAGAAGTGATCGTTTGTATTAAACTCCCTGTGAGGAGAAACTTATTTATTTTATATAAAGATTTTGCTCACTTCAATCTATTTGTCACCTTTATTTTCGTTTTATATTTATTTTCAAAGAAATTTGGCGGGATGTTACATTAATGGTATCAGAGCAGTTCGTCCTTAGGATGACCTGAGGGCTGTGGATCCATTGTGTTTCTTCTGCTCATGAAAGTTATTTGAGTTTGTAACATCCCGCCAAATTTCTTTGAAAATAAATATAAAACGAAAATAAAGGTGACAAATAGATTGAAGTGAGCAAAATCTTTATATAAAATAAATAAGTTTCTCCTCACAGGGAGTTTAATACAAACGATCACTTCTCCATTAAAAACGTAAACGAAATACAATACAAAAGACAGATAGGCGATCTCCTGGCAAAAAGGGCGATCTCCTATAAGAAGGGCGATCTCCTTTCATATAGGCGATCTCCTATAGGAAGGGCGATCTCCTTTCACAAAGGCGATCTCCTATTATAAAGCAGCAAGAGGGGCGATCACCCAACAGAAAAGAAAACAGGCGATCTCCTTCCAGCGACAATTTTCTAAAGAGCTCTACTTCCTGCAACATCATCTGCTCCCGTGTAAATTATACACGATCATTACAGGTTTAAGAAAAGGCCACAACACAAACGAAAACACAGGGTAAGCTAGACATTTAAAAAGAGTTTAAATAAGGATACTTAAAATAAAATCAAGGTAAACAATTTCAAGATATTCACGTAAAGTTATCAAGTTTCTCATACTCTTCACCTGATCACCCAGAAAATCATACAGTTCACAATATTCTCAAGAGTCATTCTATTTCACAAAACTGCATCAAGTGTCTATCAATTCAATGTTTCTCATTTCTCACGTCAGACCACCACTGACTCATCACACAAGACACTTGACACTACTTCCGGATTGACTCGTGCGTTGATTAGACTCAGAGATCTGCACCTGTCATACTGCCCACTGTGAAATCACACACATTCACAGGGTCGCCGTGAAATCACACACATTCACAAGCGTAGAATGAATCTCAATATCATCACCCTCCAAGCATGACAGGGTTAATCCATAGAACAGGCGGAGCTCGTTCTTTTTCACACGAGACGCCCATCATATAGACCTCCCTCGACTCTCAACAACTGAGTAACTTCCTCTACGTGATTCCATTACCTCAGCAGAGTCAGGATATCCCCTTAGGAATCACCGATCAATGCACCTACTACAAGATCTTACACGGTATTTTCTTTCCTGAAAATACTATGCCTCGATCCACATTCACCACATCCAACACATCACATAACACTTAAAGGAATGATTTCAATCACAGCAAAACTCAATCCAAGGTTCTTATTTTCGAATATCTCATTTAAATCTCAACAGTTTCAAAGCAACACCAAAAACAGAGAGTTTCGCAAACAACGCCAAAACCGGCGACCTGGTTCAAAAACAGGGTATTTCGAAGTCTGCATTTAAAAACCGGCGACCACGTCGCCCAAACACATGGAACAGAGCATTCACGCAGATGCAAACGAAAACCGGCGACCACGTCGCCCTTACTTCAGAAACAGCTAATCTATGGCTTGTATTGAAAATGAAGTCTAGCTTCCCTTACCTGGACTTGCGCAAACACTTAGAGTTCCGAAACCCAACAAAGCTTGAAGGACACCTTGGCTCTGTTTTTGCGTCTGGTTGAAGGACTTGCAGAGGACTGCCCAGGTGCTCTAATGGTGGCTGTCGCTCGTCGTACTCTCGTGTGAAGGTGTTAGAATCGCAGCGCGAAGGAGGCAACTGGAGGAGAAGGGAGGTAACTCACTCTTTCTCTCTTTGAAGGCTGCAACGTTTCTTCCTCTCAGCAGTGGGTTTTCTGCATCTTAAACCAACTTATCCACCAAAAGCAGCTGCCACCACCCACTCTGCAGAGAAGTCTGAGAACCACTGCCCTGAACAGTACGACCACTGTTGTCTCTGGTGCATGCCAACCACTGCTCTGAACAGTACTGCCACTGTTGTCGCTTGTGCATGCCAGCCACTGCTCTGAACAGTACGACCGCGAGTGTCTCCCGCGCATGCCAACATTCTGATGTCACCACTCTGAACCACCCTTTTTGTCTACGTGGCGTGCGTGCACTACGCTTCATGCTGGGAGTCTGGGTCTTACCTTCTCTGTGTGAAACTCGACGTCGCGCGATAACTTTCCACTGCTGACTCGTCCTGGCGAACGACCGATGTCTCCTTCGCCCTGGAAGACGACCGATGTCTTCCTCTGGGAGACAACCGATGTCTTCCCTGGCGACGCCCTCATAACTCTCGCGCCTTGGCCACGTCCATATGCCTCGCGCCCTGGCAATGCCCGCGTGCCTCGCGCCCGCGCGATGCCCGCATGCCTCTCGCGCCCGCGCGATGCCTGCATGCCTCTCGTGCCCGCGCGATGCCTGGATGCCTCTCGCGCCCGCGCGATGCCTGCATGCCTCTCGCGCCCGCGCGATGCCTGCATGCCTCTCGCGCCCGCGCGATGCCTGCATGCCTCTCGCGCCCGCGCGATGCCTGCATGCCTCTCACGCCCGCGCGATGTCCACCTGGCGCTCATGTGTAGCAGGCGACCGGCGACCTCGTAGCCTTCTAAACTTAACTTTTTCCTCCCTTTCTATTCTAAATAAAAACATACTTAGAATTCATTTAAAATATAACTCTTTTATTCCAATTTAATTTTTCAGGTCCTTACAGAGTTTAAAATAATAACTATAGTGAAAGGTTTTCAAACGTTTTTGTATTGAAATTTTGTGTGTGCTTTGGTGAATATATGTTCTAATTGAAAATCTTAGTATTAAGAATGAGAAGGTCTTGATAAAGTAGTGAGGGTGCACACTCATAACTGGATCGAGATGAGTCTCAATCTTAATTCCAAAGGTTTGATGTTTAGCATATATTGAATTCTGGTGTGAGCTATCTCATTCTCTTGAGTGTCTTTGTAATTGATTGAAAATGGTTGATTGGATTGGTGACTGCATACCAGTAGTTGTGCTGGTGTTATGCTTGATGTTATAAGCATTATGACTCTGTTGTTGAGCTCAAATTCTTAATGATTTTGAGATGCTGACCTTTGTAAGGTCTATATGTTACCTCCTGAATGAATTGATTTCTTATCGATCTCATTCTTGTAGTTGTAGGGAATATAGAAACCTGTAGTTTCAACACTAAAACGAAGAGAGATGGCACGTAGACCTTCTACCCCTCCCCAATCTTCTTCGGAGATGAGCCAGATTGCTAAGGCTATCGAGATGATGGCAACTGCCATCCAGCAGCAGAATGCAGCGATGGCTCAGAACCATCAAGCTACAATGCACCACTGGGAAACTGCTCGGTCGGCTGAGACAAACTCCCACGGCGGTCAGCCTCAAGAACGGATGGGACTGACCGAGTTCATGAGGCACAACCCACCCAAGTTCAGTGGGAATGCTACCCCTGATCAGGCAGATCAGTGGGTCAGAGAGTTGGAGAAAATCTTTAGGGCGACCTCCTGCCCTGAAGAGAAGAAATTGCTGTTCGCCACTTATCTGCTATCAGGAGAAGCTGAGTTCTGGTGGATGGGAGCTCAGCAGATGATGGATGCCCGAGGGGATGTTTTGGATTGGGAGAGCTTCAGGGTGAAGTTCTTGGAGAAATACTTCCCTGACAGCGCCAAGTTTGCGAGGGAAGCTGAGTTCCTGAAGCTGGAGCAGGGGGATATGTCAGTAAATGCCTATGCTGCTCGGTTTGAGTACCTCGCCCGGTTCTATACCCAGGCGACCTCCGAGGCCTGGAGGTGTAGGAAGTTCGAAGAGGGGCTGAAGCATGGGCTGAAGAGGGCCATAGCCCCGATGTGCATCAGGGAATTTCACGCCTTAGTAGAGAAGGCGAAGATGGTGGAGACTCTGGACAAGGGTGATTCTCGGGTGATGAGGTCACACCCAGGGAGTTCTTCCAGTGGGGAGGCCAAGGTGCAGCACCCACAAAGCAAGCCTTATTCGAGACCCTCTCAGCATAGGGCAGAAGCAGCACCGCCCCAGTTTCAACAGCAACAACCCTGGAAACTTAAATGTTTCCACTGTGGTGGACCACACACAGCCAATGTGTGCCCCAAGAGAGATTCAGAGAGAAGATGTTTTGCCTGTCAAAGGACGGGACACGTTGCTAGAGATTGTCCTACCCAGAATAGGATGACTCAACCCAGTGGATCCCAACAGTTGAGGAATGGAGGCAGCCGACCTCAGGCAGCAGGGAGAGTGTTTGCCATGACTGGAGCGGAGGCATCTCAGTCAGGTAACTTAGTACAGAATGTTGCTCTATAGCTGGTAGATGCGTTAGAATTTTGTTTGATTTTGGAGCGACACACTCCTTTGTGTCAAGCCTGTGTGTAGCCGAGTTGGGCCTTCTAGTGAAGGAGTTACCGTTTGAAACTGTTGGTCTATACACCTGCATCAGGACAGGTGTTGACCTCTACAGTTTGCCCCGAATGTCCAGTGATAGTAGAGGGACGCAGATTCAAGGTGGACTTGATCTGCCTACCTCTTCAGGATCTGGATGTTATCCTGGGAATGGATTGGCTAGCTGCCAATCACGTTCTCGTAGTCTGTAGTAGTCAGAAGATAGCGTTTCCAGACCTCCAAGGGGCAGACGTGATATCTACTCAGCGAGGGTGGTCGGTGTTGGAGGAAGGGGCGAGGTGCTTCGTGAATCCTAGCTCAGTTGGGAGTGAAGAATGAAGAGGACGTAAGTTGGATACCTGTGGTGAAAGATTTCATGGATGTAATTTCAGAAGAAATATCCGGATTACCTCCTAAGAGAGAAGTGGAGTTCTCTATTGATTTTGGTACCTGGGGCTGGACCAGTGTCAATGGCACCTTACAGGAGGGCTCCAGCCGAGTTGGAAGAGTTTACCTATAATAACGGTGATCATGCTGGCATTGGGATGGCAACGTATGAAGCTTTGTATGGAAGGAAATGCAGAACTCCTATGTACTGGTACCAGGAAGCAGTATTGGTTGAACCAGAGTTGATTCAGCAGACGACCGAGAAGGTGCAGATCAGGGATGACTTGTCCTTTGAAGTGAAACCAGTCAGGATTGACGATAGGCAAAGTAAGCAGCTCAGAGGCAAGACCATCAACATGGTGGAAGTGGTGTGGGATGAGCGATCGGGTGATTCAACTTGGGAATTAGAAGAACCCATGAGAGAAGCCTATCCATACCTCTTTTCCTTGTAATTCAATTTTCGAGGACGAAAATTTTTCTTGTTGGGGAGAATGTAAGGACCTGAAAAATTAAATTGGAATAAAAGAGTTATATTTTAAATGAATTCTAAGTATGTTTTTATTTAGAATAGAAAGGGAGGAAAAGTTAAGTTAGAAGGCTATGAGATCGCCGGTCGCCTGCTACACATGAGCGCCAGGTGGACGTCGCCAGGGCGCGAGGCATGCAGGCATCGCGCGGGCGCGAGAGGCATGCAGGCATCGCGCGGGCGTGAGAGGCATGCAGGCATCGCGCGGGCGCGAGAGGCATGCAGGCATCGCGCGGGCGCGAGGCATGCGGGCATTGCCAGAGCGCGAGGCACGTGGACGTGGCCAAGGCGCGAGAGGCATGCGGGCTTTGCCAGGGGGAGACATCGGTCGTCCACCAGGAGATGTCATCGGTGGATAGCCTTCGCGCGAGAGGTCATCGGTGGATAGTCTTCGCGCGAGAGGTCATCGGTGGATAGCCTTCGCGCGAGAGGTCATCGGTGGATAGTCTTCGCGCGAGATGTCATTCGGTGGATTGTTTTCGCGCGAGGGGTCATCGACGAAAGATTATCGTGCGATGTCGAGTTGCGCACAGAGGGGGTAAGACCCAGACTCCCAGCAGGAAGCGTAGTGCACGCACGCCACGTAGACAAAAAGGGTGGTTCAGAATAGTGACATCAGAATGTTGGCATGCGCAGGGGACACTCGCGGTCGTACTGTTCAGAGCAGTGGCTGGCATGCACAAGCGACAACAGTGGCAGTACTGTTCAGAGCAGTGGTTGGCATGCACCAGAGACAACAGTGGTCGTACTGTTCAGGGCAGTGGTTCTCAGACTTCTCTGCAGAGTGGGTGGTGGCAGCTGCTTTTGGTGGATAAGTTGGTTTAAGATGCAGAAAACCCACTGCTGAGAGGAAGAAACGTTGCAGCCTTCAAAGAGAGAAAGAGTGAGTTACCTCCCTTCTCCTCCAGTTGCCTCCTTCGCGCTGCGATTCTAGCACCTTCACACGAGAGTACGACGAGCGACAGCCACCATTAGAGCACCTGGGCAGTCCTCTGCAAGTCCTTCAACCAGACGCAAAAACAGAGCCAAGGCGTTCTTCAAGCTTTGTTGGGTTTCGGAACTCTAAGTGTTTGCGCAAGTCCAGGTAAGGGAAGCTAGACTTCATTTTCAATACAAGCCATAGTTTAGCTATTTTCTGAAGTGAGGGCGACGTGGTCGCCGGTTTTCGTTTTCATCCTTGTAAAATGCTCTGTGCTATGTGTTGGGCGACGTGGTCGCCGGTTTTAAATGCAGACTCGAAATACCCTGTTTTTGAACTAGATCGCCGGTTTTGGCGTTGTTTGCGAACTCTCTGTTTTTAGTGTTACTTTGAACTGTTGAAGCTTAAATGTGATCTTCGAACATCTGAATCTTTGAAACGATCGTTGCTGTGACTTGAATCATTCCTTTAAGTGTTATGTGATGTGTTGAATGTGGTGAATGTGGGATCGAGGCATAGTATTTTCAGGAAAGAAAATACCGTGTAAGATCGTGTAGGATGTGCATTGACCGGTGATTCGTCATGATATCCTGACTCTCCTGATATAATGAATTCATATAGATGAAGTTATTCAGGCGTTGAGAGTCGAAGGAGGTTCATACGTATGGGTGAGTCGTGTGAAACAGAACGAGCTCGGCCTGTTGTGTGGATTAACCCTGTCATGCTTGGATGGTGATGATATTGAGATTCATTATACACTTGTGAGTGTGTGTGATTTCACGGCGACCCTGTGAATGTGTGTGATTTCACAGTGGGCAGTATGACAGGTGCGAATCTATGAGTCTAGTCAATGCATGAGTCTTCCGGAAGTAGTGTCAAGTGTCTTGTGTGTTGAGTCAGTGGTGGTCTGACGTGAGAAATGAGAAACATTGAATTCATAGACACTTGATGCAGTTTTGTGAAATAGAATGACTCTTGAGAATATTGTGAAATGTGTGATTTCTGGGTGATCAGGTGAAGGAAATGAGAAAATGTATAGTTTTACGTGGTTACCTTGAAATTGTTTACCTTGATTTTATTTTAAGTATCCTTATTTAAACTCTTTTTAAATGTCTAGCTTACCCTGTGTTTTCGTTTGTGTTGTGGCCTTTTCTTAAACCTGTAATGATCGTGTATAATTTACACGGGAGCAGATGATGTTGCAGGAAGTAGAGCTCTTTAGAAAATTGTCGCTGGAAGGAGATCGCCTGTTTTCTTTTCTGTTGGGTGATCGCCCCTCTTGCTGCTTTATAATAGGAGATCGCCTTTATGAAAGGAGATCGCCCTTCTTATAGGAGATCGCCTATATGAAAGGAGATCGCCCTTCTTATAGGAGATCGCCCTTTTTGCCAGGAGATCGCCTATCTGTCTTTTGTATTGTATTTCGTTTACGTTTTAATGGAGAAGTGATCGTTTGTATTAAACTCCCTGTGAGGAGAAACTTATTTATTTTATATAAAGATTTTGCTCACTTCAATCTATTTGTCACCTTTATTTTCGTTTTATATTTATTTTCAAAGAAATTTGGCGGGATGTTACACTACACCTTGATTGACGAAAACCTGTTCAGACATGGCTATTCCCATCCTCTTTTGACATGTGTAAGTGAGGCACAGTGCACTCGCATAATAGTAGAGCTTCACGAAGGAATATGTGGAAATCACATCAGGGGACGAGCCCTGGCAGCCAAGGCCATTCGAGCAGGGTATTATTGGCCCACAATGAGAGAAGACTGTAGAAAAAGTGTCAAGAGCATGCGGACTAGCATCGCATGCCACCGGAAGAGTTGAGATCCCTCCATAGTCCGTGGCCTTTCTGCACATGGGGAATCGACATCCTGGGACCTTTCCCACTCGCGGTCAGACAGATGAAATACCTTGTGGGGGCTATAGAATACTTCGCCAAATGGATCGAAGCTGAACCAGTAGCGCAAATTTCGGCACATAAGGTCCAACACTTCATTTGGAAGAATATCGTGTGTCATTTTGGAATCCCGAGGCGTCTAGTATCTGATAATGGTATCCATTTTGCAATTCAGCAGTTGGGAAAGTTGTGCACGGAGCTCGGCATCAAACAGGTGTTCGCGTCAGTCGAGCACCCCCAAACAAATGGGTAGGTCGAGTCGGCTAACAGGGTTCTGCTTAGAGGCCTGAAGAGGAGGCTCGAGAAAGCTAAAGGGACTTGGGCAGAAGAGGTCCCCAGGATTGTGTGGGCATATCACACCACTCCACAATCCACCACTAAAGAAACGCCCTTCAGCCTAGTATACGGGTCAGATGCCATGATTCCAGTAGAGATACAGGAAAGCTCGCCTCGATTCTAGAACTTTGTGGCGGAAGAATCAAATGAAGAAAGAAGGGTGAATCTAGACCTACTAGACGAGGTCAGAGAGGAGGCCCGTGTTAAGTCTGAAGCGTTAAAAAGGAGAGTAGAACGCCAATACAGGTCAAAATTGAGACCTCGGCAGTTCCAAGTCGCTGACCTGGTAATGCGAAAAGCCCACTCCTACCAGTTAGAAAACAAACTATCCCCAAAGTGGACAGACCTGTTTCGAGTAACAGAGGCCTTGGGAAATGGGGCATACAGGTTGAAAACCTTAGAGGGCGGTGCAATTCCCCGCACATGGAACGGTGCCAATCTCAAGTTTTATATCAGTTAGTAAAGTTGTATTTGAACAGAATTGTATCATCCAGTCAAGGGGACACTCTTTTTCCCTACGGGGGTTTTTAACGAGGTTACCCAATAAAAGAAAAGAAAAAGAATTAAGAAAGATATATTTGTCTTAAATAGTAAAATGAACCTCTTCTACCTTGTTAAAGAAAGGGGAAGAATAGTATGGTTCACAGTAAAAGTCCTCTTCCTTAACTTTTTACAGCAAGGTTGAGGTAAGTAAAATGAACCTCTTCCACCTCGTTAGAGAAAGGGGAAGAATAGTATAGTTCACAGTAAAAGTCCTCTTACAGTAGGGGCTAGGGCGAGAAAAACGAGTCTCTTCTACCTTGTTAAAGAAAGGGGAAGATAAGTATGGTTCACAACAATCCCTTTCCCTGATTTTTACAGGATCAAAGACAGGAGGAGTTTTTAGTTTGCACAGCAAGAAGTAAGACAAGAAAGAGGTCTTCCTTGGCTCATCAGCCGAGGTCGACAAAAAAAGTGATCCTCCTCGCCTCATCAGATGAGGTCGACAGAGAAAGAGGTCTCCCGTGACTCAATGGTCAGGGTCGGTAGAGGAAGAGGTTCTCCTCGCCTTATCAGACAAGTTCGACAGGGAAAAACCACCTCGCCCACATCTAGCGCCCAAAGTCATAAACACCGACCAAACGGGATTGTGACATAAAGGTCACTTAGAAGTTACTCGAGAAATAGAAATCAAAGCAAAAGGGTATAGATGCATCGATGCAATCGGCAAAGGAAACATGTATAGATAAAGAAACAGAAGATGCAGGAGCAGAAGGAGAGAAGGGTGCGAAGTGCACCATGAGTTAAAGTATTCAACTATACACAAAAACATCAAGTTACCAAGAGAAGACTAAAGCGTTGAAGAATAAATTCATTAAGATGAAATGTACAAATGTTTACAAAAGGCTGTTTATGTTAAAGATAGAAAGAAGAAAGGAGGGCTTAAGGGTCGACAGGAGCATCCACCAGCTGCCCATCGCAGATGACCTTGTCCAGACCGGTTTGGGAGAGGTCCACCCCCAGATGCGCGTAGGCAACCTGGGCAATGGCGTCACCAAACCCCGCGCTGTAGGCTTCAGCTGCCTCATCGCTAAGCTCCTCTCTGGACTTCTGATAGAGCTCCTCCCTTCGGGCCATCTCTGTCCTCAGCTCTGCCTCAGTTTTGGCCGCCTCCTCCTTCACCCTGGCCAGCTCAACGTCCCACTGGGCCTGGTCGTCATCACGTCGCACCAATTCTTCTTTAAGATCAGCAATTGTTTCCTCTTGGCGGCTCGCCTCACCCTTTAGGTCCTCCACTGCCAGGCGAAAGTCATTACACTTAGCGTGAGCTCGCAGGGCCTCTTGGGACTTAGAAAACAGGAGCTCCCTGACCTCCTGATACAAACCCACAAAGACTCCAAAACCAAGTCCATAAGAAGATGACCAAAAATGCCAACTATAAAGGGGAATCTCAACAAGCAAAGGAAGACCTCTTCAATAGGAGGAATGGACAAGGTCCAGAGCACTTGAAGTTCTTCCTATTAGTCCTCTTAAATATTTAGAAAAATGTTGTAAATAAATTGGGCTCAAATGAGGGGTCCAAATAGTAGAAATAAGGTAGAATAAAGTGCCTTTAGCATAGTAGGGGGTGTGGGTAGCATTCTTGCTTGTTCCTAGCCCATTTGAAGGCATTTTGACCTAATTTCTAGAAGGATAAGCCTAGAATACGGGATTGACTTAGTCAGACCCTATGGCTGCCCACCTGGGCGCCAAATGTTCCTGCCGGTTGACTCGCCTGTCGGTTGACTCACGACACTCACACGCCTCCCTTCCCACGTTGATACGTGCTTGGTTCTTTCGAAGCAATCTGCACCTGCAAAAGAGAAAGGGGGCGCCCTAGAGGCCGTTTGCACTCCGACGCTCAAGTCAGTGTAGGGCAAGCAACACCAAGTGTATAAGTTTCTCACTGTGTTTAGGTCTAGAAACTGCGTACCTTTCTGAAGTATTTTACTGTCCCTTATATAGTCTTAGCGCCGCTAGCCCTAATTAGGGTTTACTGCGCTGCTAGCCATATTTAGGGTTTACTGGAATACCCTTGCGCCGCTATCACCCAAACTTAGGGTAATCTAGCACATAAGGTTTCCTTCTCTGGAGTGCAAACTCTCACAGGGTGACCACCTGGGTGCCTCCTTGTGCACCTAGTCTCTGGGGCCACCTGTTCTGGGAGTGCCTTCACTGTTTACGTGCCATACATGTAGCTTCACTGGGAAAACCCTAGCTCTGGTGAGTACTCGTCCCCTCAGGACTCTACACCCAACTGTGCTCTCCCTGCTACCCGCATAGGCACTTCGTGATCCAGGCCTCTCCTTACCTCTGGGCATGTTTACTGGTTTACTGATAACTGGTCTTCCCCCAAGGCCGATGTCACCTCGTCTCCACCCAAGGCCGATGTCACCTCGCCATACTCTGTTGCCGAGGACTCCTCGACCTGCTGAGTGACGATGACACCTCAGCCCATCCTGGTGGTCTGACGACTACTCACCCTTCCCTGCGGGAAAATGCTGATGACTAATCACCCTTCTCTCAGGGGACACACCGACGACTGATCACCCTACTCTGAGGGGAATGACTGATCACCCTTCTCCAAGGGAACACACCGATGACTGATCACCCTACTCTGAGGGAACACACCGATGACTGATCACCCTACTCTGAGGGAACACACCGGTGACTGATCACCCTCTAATGGGGTCCATTCCTTACGTGGCTTTGGCCCATGCTGTGGGACCCAGCTGACGTGGTTCGCCCTTTACTACCTGTTCTCGGTGTCCGAGGACTGGTCGGTACACAAGCCCCCCAGTCTCAAGCTGTTAACTTGTTTCAGCGAAGAGACTAAGTCATTGGCCCGGGCGACCTACGTGGCTCTGCGCGTAAGGACATGAGTAGCGCGCTGAAGGGACATCTCACCACCTTGTCATCGCCCACATCTCTTACCCTCTGAGGACTTCATTGGTGAGCTCTCTGTTCGAATTGAGGACTTCTTTCTCGACAAAGAGGTGTTAATCACCCTTCTTCCTGATGACCTTGCACCGATGGCTGACCAGTGTTTCATTGCTTCTCGCGCTCTGCTGTCAGGCGCTCATCTAGGCACTGATCTGCTGGTGGTGGTCACTTTAGCAACTGACCACCGATCACCGTTCTGAGTGATCTCCCCTCTGATTCACCTGCTATCTTCTACCACGTGTCACCCTTTGAATGGTCCACGTGGTCGTCTGCTGCTGACGTCATTAGCTAACCGACCGGATCACAAGCCCCCCAGTCTCGAGCTATGAAATCGTTCTCAGCGAAGAGACTAAGTGATCGATGACAAGATCATTCCTCCTCCTTGAGCTTCTCCCTTTGCAACTTCTTCTTTTCTGCGTAATTTCTTTTTCTGCTTCATAACTTGTATAAACCTTTTAGCTGTAAAGGCTCACTGCATTGACTTCAATATGAATGAAATCTTTGCTCCAGCTGCATGTCCCTTTCCATTTTTAACTCTCTGCATGTGATTCAACATTGTCTTTAACAACTTTATGCATTCATGCTGGACGACTGACTTGAAAGGCCTAAATGCTTCGGCTTCTCGCAGCAGAACTTGCTTCTACCACCGACCACCGACTAGCATGTTGGTGCACCACCGATCAGTCATCGTGCTTCAGGCTCTGCTTTACTTCTCTGTTACTCCAGCGCTAAGCACATAGAGGGCTTGAACGCCAAAGATGATGCTTGTGTTTTGGGGAAGAAAAGTGCTTCTCGATGACCTTTCTTGCCTCAGCCTCGCTGTCAGAAGTCGAGGTGAGGTCTTTCTCCTCTTGCCTCAGCCTCGCTGTACAAAGTCGAGGTGAGGTCTTTCTGATCTCGCCTCGGCCTCGCTGTACAAAGTCGAGGGTGAGGTCTTTCTTATCTCGCCCCATCCTCGCTGTACAAAGTCGAGGTGAGGACTTTCTTATCTCGCCTCAGCCTCGCTGTACAAAGTCGAGGGTGAGGACTTTCTTCTCGCCTCAACCTTGCTGTAAAAAGTCGAGGTGAGGACTTTCTTATCTCGTCTCAGCCTCGCTGTACAAAGTCGAGGGTGAGGACTTTCTTCTCGCCTCAACCTTGCTGTAAAAAGCAGAGGAAGAGGACTTTCTCTGCCTGCACCTCGCTGTACAAAGTCGAGGTGAGGACTTTCTTATCTCGCCTCAGCCTCGCTGTACAAAGTCGAGGGTGAGGACTTTCTTCTCGCCTCAACCTTGCTGTAAAAAGTCGAGGTGAGGACTTTCTTATCTCGCCTCAGCCTCGCTGTACAAAGTCGAGGGTGAGGACTTTCTTCTCGCCTCAACCTTGCTGTAAAAAGCAGAGGAAGAGGACTTTCTCTGCCTGCACCTCGCTGTACAAAGTCGAGGGTGAGGACTTTCTTCTCTGGTGAACTTTGCTGTTCACATTGGGTGTTCTCACTCGAAGGGGAGGTGTTCTCGACGAACCTACCTTCCCGCTTACGAGACCTCTAACCCCAAGTGACAGGTTCAATCTTGCCTCGCATCGCTCACAGGCGAGGGAGGACTTAACTGGTGAGCCTGGCTGTTCACGTTGGGCGTTCTCACTCGAAGGGGAGGTGTTCTTGACGAACCTACCTTCCCGCTTGCGAGACCTCTAACCCCCAAGTGACAGGTTCGATCTTGCCTCGCATCACTCACAGGCGAGGGAGGACTTAACTGACCTCACATCGCTCATAGGCGAGGAGGATTTATCTGACCTCACATCGCTCATAGGCGAGGAGGATTTATCTGGGCGAACCCTTCTGTTCACGTTGGAAGTTCTCACTCGGAATGGAGGTGTTCTCTACGAACCTACCTCTCCACTCACGAGACCTCTAACTCCAAGTGACAGGTTCTAAATGACCTCACATCGCTCACAGGCGAGGAGGATTTCTCTGGACGAACCCTTCTTTCACATTGGAAGTTCTCACTCGAAGTGGAGGTGTTCTCTACGAACCTACCTCTCCACTCACGAGACCTCTAACCCCAAGTGACAGGTTCTATCTCGCCTCAACCTCGCTGTAAGAGTCGAGGGAAGAGGACTTTTCTCTCGCCTCAACCTTGCTGTAAGAAGCAAAGGAAGAGGACTTTTCCTCTCACCTCAACCTTGCTGTAAGAAGCAGAGGAAGAGGACTTTTCTCTCGCCTCAACCTTGCTGTAAGAAGCAGAGGAAGAGGACTTTTCCCCACTGTTCTCTGAGTGGGCGCATGCTCCCAGGAGAGCACCTGGTGTGGCTGGTCTGAGCGCACTCTCCAGGCGCATCCTACCTGCATGGCCTCATCACACTGTTTCATGCACGTTCCCACCAGCGAGGAGCTCTTCTTCTGGAATCATGCGAGGTGCATGCGTAACGCTCTCGCTGGGAGCTTGGGTCCCAGCTTAACACATGTTGGCAAGACCCCGATGACCATGCGCCGATGAGTGATCGTGCTTTCATGGGGCGATGACTGATCGTGCGATGAATAACCACCGATGACCTCTCGCACTCTGCTCCCAGGCGCTTGTCTAGGCGCTGATCTGTAGGTGGTGGTCACTTGGTACTGACTACTTATCACCTGCACTTGTGCTTGGGGCAAGGGGAACTTTAAACTGGAAAACACACACTTTATGTACTAAAGTCTTTTTTTTTTTTTTTATTGGGTGACCTCGTTAAAAACCCTCCTTAGGGAAAAGAGTGCCCCCTGGTGTATTCAACTGTTTACAGTGTATAGCGCGAGAACGCATCTACTTTACATCTTAACTGGGTGTATATATGTTGGGTCCCCTTTCATTGGCGATGACCGACCTCACGAGTAGCGATCATGCCCTCTGCTTCAGCTTCCCCCCGAGCTACCTGGGAGCCCCCTTAGCGTAGCTCCCTCCATCACCTGATTTCCCCGTGCACAGGGATCTCATGTTGCTGGTCACCTGCCTGGGACCCCGAAGCGCGATCACCTTGCGGCTCCCTCAGGTAATCGGTTAGGAGACCTGTTCTCACCAACTCAGCAAGTTGATGCCCCAGCGCCAGGCAGGTGTAGAGTGTGTGTCCATAAGCCTGATGGAATTCACACCAATCATCCTTCCTACTTCCAAGCACCTTGTCAATTTTCTCTGGTACTCGGAGTCTTGCAGCTACAGCGGGAATTGCAATCAGCTCCGCCAACTCTATCATGAAATCATGCCTGCGGGGTGTATTGTTCTCCCTTGCACGCCCCCTGGCCTGATCCTTCCTGGGTGTGTAGGGGCGAGACCTGCCCTGCGCTTTCTTCCTTTCTCTGGCCTCATGCACCCATGCGTGTCGCTGCTGCTTCCCCTGTCCTTCGTGCGGCTTGGGCGGTGCAGCACTGCTTTTCTTCTCAGAGACCTGCGTCTCTGCTACAATATGTGCCACCGCGCGTCGCCGAATCTCAGTGAAGGTGGCAGGGTGGTCTCTGATGAGCGATTCACTGAAAAGACCTGGCAGCACACCTTTCTTGAATGCATGCACCAGCATGTCCTCGTCTTTGCTGGGCAACCTTACTACCTGCGCACCAAAACGGTTGAGGTAGTCCTTCAACGACTCCCCCTGGTACTGGCGCACGTCGAACAGGTCGTAGGACACCATCGGTGGCGCTCTGTTGACGATGTACTGCTCTGTGAACAGCTTCGAAAACTGCTGGAAGGAGGTGACGTGGCCCTCTGGCAGGCTCACGAACCACTCCATAGCTACTCCACTCAGCGTACTCATAAACACCTTGCAGTACACAGCGTCTGAGCCTCCAGACAACATCATCTGGGTGTGGAAGGCTATCAGATGCGCTTTTGGATCTTCCTTCCCCGTGAACGACGCCTTCACTCCCACCAGGTTGGGAGGCACCACTGTGTTCATGATCTCAGGGGAGAAAGGCATAGGGAAGGCCCTTGGGGGCGTCAGTGGAGCTTGATCCTCTCCCACGCGACCCCCAGCTTGCTGCATGTGGTGCAGACTCGAGCGCATCTCCTCATTTGCCTTGTGCAACTCCTCATTCCTGGCCTGAGAGGCGGCCAGGTCCTCCTGCATCCGCGCCTGTTGCGCCCTGGACTCTGCCACCGTCTCTTGGAGGTCGCGCATCGTTTCCATGATTTGTTGCATGGTAACGCCGTCGGCTCCATTCGGCGGAACAGATCCATGTCTGGTATTCCTCATTCTCTGCGATTTCTACTCTCGTTCTTGTGTATGTGCATGGGGAAATCAGGTGATGGAGGGAGCTACGCTAAGGGGGCTCCCAGGTAGCTCGGGGGGAAGCTGAAGCAGAGGGCATGATCGCTACTCGTGAGGTCGGTCATCGCCAATGAAAGGGGACCCAACATATATACACCCAGTTAAGATGTAAAGTAGATGCGTTCTCGCGCTATACACTGTAAACAGTTGAATACACCAGGGGGCACTCTTTTCCCTAAGGAGGGTTTTTAACGAGGTCACCCAATAAAAAAAAAAAAAAAAGACTTTAGTACATAAAGTGTGTGTTTTCCAGTTTAAAGTTCCCCTTGCCCCAAGCACAAGTGCAGGTGATAAGTAGTCAGTACCAAGTGACCACCACCTACAGATCAGCGCCTAGACAAGCGCCTGGGAGCAGAGTGCGAGAGGTCATCGGTGGTTATTCATCGCACGATCAGTCATCGCCCCATGAAAGCACGATCACTCATCGGCGCATGGTCATCAGGGTCTTGCCAACATGTGTTAAGCTGGGACCCAAGCTCCCAGCGAGAGCGTTACGCATGCACCTCGCATGATTCCAGAAGAAGAGCTCCTCGCTGGTGGGAACGTGCATGAAACAGTGTGATGAGGCCATGCAGGTAGGATGCGCCTGGAGAGTGCGCTCAGACCAGCCACACCAGGTGCTCTCCTGGGAGCATGCGCCCACTCAGAGAACAGTGGGGAAAAGTCCTCTTCCTCTGCTTCTTACAGCAAGGTTGAGGCGAGAGAAAAGTCCTCTTCCTCTGCTTCTTACAGCAAGGTTGAGGCGAGAGGAAAAGTCCTCTTCCTTTGCTTCTTACAGCAAGGTTGAGGCGAGAGAAAAGCCCTTTTCCTCTGCTTCTTACAGCAAGGTTGAGGCAAGAGATAAGTCCTTTTCCTCTGCTTCTTAAAGCAAGGTTGAGGCGAGAGAAAAGTCCTCTTCCCTCGACTCTTACAGCGAGGTTGAGGCGAGATAGAACCTGTCACTTGGGGTTAGAGGTCTCGTGAGTGGAGAGGTAGGTTCGTAGAGAACACCTCCACTTCGAGTGAGAACTTCCAATGTGAAAGAAGGGTTCGTCCAGAGAAATCCTCCTCGCCTGTGAGCGATGTGAGGTCATTTAGAACCTGTCACTTGGAGTTAGAGGTCTCGTGAGTGGAGAGGTAGGTTCGTAGAGAACACCTCCATTCCGAGTGAGAACTTCCAACGTGAACAGAAGGGTTCGCCCAGATAAATCCTCCTCGCCTATGAGCGATGTGAGGTCAGATAAATCCTCCTCGCCTATGAGCGATGTGAGGTCAGTTAAGTCCTCCCTCGCCTGTGAGTGATGCGAGGCAAGATCGAACCTGTCACTTGGGGGTTAGAGGTCTCGCAAGCGGGAAGGTAGGTTCGTCAAGAACACCTCCCCTTCGAGTGAGAACGCCCAACGTGAACAGCCAGGCTCACCAGTTAAGTCCTCCCTCGCCTGTGAGCGATGCGAGGCAAGATTGAACCTGTCACTTGGGGTTAGAGGTCTCGTAAGCGGGAAGGTAGGTTCGTCGAGAACACCTCCCCTTCGAGTGAGAACACCCAATGTGAACAGCAAAGTTCACCAGAGAAGAAAGTCCTCACCCTCGACTTTGTACAGCGAGGTGCAGGCAGAGAAAGTCCTATTCCTCTGCTTTTTACAGCAAGGTTGAGTCGAGAAGAAAGTCCTCACCCTCGACTTTGTACAGCGAGGCTGAGGCGAGATAAGAAAGTCCTCACCTCGACTTTTTACAGCAAGGTTGAGGCGAGAAGAAAGTCCTCACCCTCGACTTTGTACAGCGAGGCTGAGGCGAGATAAGAAAGTCCTCACCTCGACTTTGTACAGCGAGGTGCAGGCAGAGAAAGTCCTCTTCCTCTGCTTTTTACAGCAAGGTTGAGGCGAGAAGAAAGTCCTCACCCTCGACTTTGTACAGCGAGGCTGAGGCGAGATAAGAAAGTCCTCACCTCGACTTTTTACAGCAAGGTTGAGGCGAGAAGAAAGTCCTCACCCTCGACTTTGTACAGCGAGGCTGAGGCGAGATAAGAAAGTCCTCACCTCGACTTTGTACAGCGAGGATGGGGCGAGATAAGAAAGACCTCACCCTCGACTTTGTACAGCGAGGCCGAGGCGAGATCAGAAAGACCTCACCTCGACTTTGTACAGCGAGGCTGAGGCGAGAGGAGAAAGACCTCACCTCGACTTCTGACAGCGAGGCTGAGGCAAGAAAGGTCATCGAGAAGCACTTTTCTTCCCCAAAACACAAGCATCATCTTTGGCGTTCAGGCCCTCTATGTGCTTAGCACTGGAGTAACAGAGAAGTAAAGCAGAGCCTGAAGCACAATGACTGATCGGTGGTGCACCAACATGCTAGTCGGTGGTCGGTGGTAGAAGCAAGTTCTGCTGCGAGAAGCCGAAGCATTTAGGCCTTTCAAGTCAGTCGTCCAGCATGAATGCATAAAGTTGTTAAAGACAATGTTGAATCACATGCAGAGAGTTAAAAATGGAAAGGGACATGCAGCTGGAGCAAAGATTTCATTCATATTGAAGTCAATGCAGTGAGCCTTTGTAACATCCCGCCAAAATAATACATACATCCATGTATAATTGAAATTAAGTGTAACCAAATAATATTGAAGAGTGCAAAATAATATGTATTTATATATATCAGAAATGAAGTTACTCCTCTTAGGGAGTTTAATACATAACCAAATCCAATGTTTGCAAGATTTTACGAAAATAAAAGAAATGCAGTAAGACAGGCGGTCTCAAAAGAAAACGGCGATCTCCAACTTTAAAACGGCGATCCCTAATAGAAGACCTCAAAACGGCGATCTTCTATCAGGACACGAAAACCGGCGATCACCCGATGGAGGCATAAACCGGCGATCACCCGGTAGAGACGGAGATAGGCGATCTCCTTCCGGCGACCACTCACTGAGGAGCTCTACTCCCTGGAAGATCATCTGCTCCCGTGTAAAATACACGATCATCACAGTTTTGAGAAAACAACCACAATAACAGATAAAAGGGTAAGCTAGATATCTTTAAATAGAGTTTAAATCATGAACATGACAATCAAAGTAAACCAAGTTCCAAATTATCCATGTAAAACGTAGAACTACAATTAGCATTCAGCTGATCGCCCAAAATCACAAATTCACTACATTTCCCATAGTCTTTCCATTTCACAACACAGCATCAAGTGTCTATCAATATTTCAGTTTCTCATTTCACATGTCAGACTTTCCACTGACTCTCAACACAAGACACTTGACACTACTTCCGGAAGACTCGTGCGTTGAACTTAGTATCCAGAGACATGCACCTGTCATACTGCCCACTGTGGAATCTCACACATCCACAGGGTCGCCGTGAAATCTCACACATTCACAAGCATACGATGAATCTCAACACATCACCATACAGCATGACAAGGTTAATTCGTATAACAGTCGAGCCCATTCTTTTTCAAACTACTCGCCCATTCATACGAACCTCCTTCGACTCTCACCAACTGAATAACTTCATCTACGTGATTCCATTATCTCAGCAGAGTCAGGATCATCTCATTAACAGGTTACTCACTGATCAATGCACTTTCCTAACCAATCTCAACACGGTATTTCCTTTCCTGAAAATACTATGCCTCGATCCCACATTCACAGCATTCAACACATCATACCACTCAAGTAAATGATTCAAATCACATAAACAAACATTTCAAAGCTTCAGATCTTCGAATATCTCATGTAAATCTCAAGTAGTTTCAAAACAACATCAAAAACAGAGATTTCGTAAAACAGCGCCAAAACCGGCGATCTAGTTCAAAAACATGGTATTTCAAAGGCTATGTTTAAAACCGGCGACCACGTCGCCCAAACACATAACACAAAGCATTTCATGAAGACGAAAGCGAAAACGGCGACCACGTCGCCCACACTTCAGAAAAGGCTAAACGATGGTTCGTATTAAAGATGAAGGCTAGCTTCCCTTACCTGGACTTGCGCAAACACTTAGAGTTCCGAAACCCAACAAAGCTTGAAGAACGCCTTGACTCTGTTCTTGTGTCTGGTTTTGAAGAGCTTGCAGAGAACTGCCCAGGTGCTCTAATGGTGGCTGTCGCTCGTCGTACTCTCGTGTGAAGGTGTTAGAATCGCAGCGCGAAGGATATATCTGGAGGAGAAGGGAGGTAACTCACTCTTTCTCTCTTCGAAGGCTGCAACGTTTCTTCCTCTTCAGTAGTGGATTTCAGTGACTTAAACCAACTTATCCCTCCTAAAGCAGCTGCCACCACCTACTCTGCAGGGAAGTTTGCGTGCACGCTTCCCTGAACAGTACGACCACTGTTGCCTCTGGTGCATGCCAACCACTGCTCTGAACAGTACTGCCACTGTTTGTCGCTTGTGCATGTCAGCCACTGCTCTGAACAGTACGACCGCGAGTGTCTCCCGCGCATGCCAACATTCTGATGTCACTATTCTGAACTACCCTTTTCGTCTACGTGGCGCGCGTGCAGAACGTCTCATGCTGGATGTCTGGGTCCCACGTTCTCTGTGTATAACTTAACGTAGCGCGATGACCTTTTCACCGATGACCACAGGCGCGAAGACTATCCACCGATGACCTCTCGCGCGAAGGCTAACAACCGATGACCTCTCGCGCGAAGGCTAACAACCGATGACCTCTCGCGCGAAGGCTAACAACCGATGACCTCTCGCGCGAAGGTTAACAACCGATGACCTCTCGCGCGAGGGATAGCAACCGATGACCTCTCGCGCGAAGGTTAACAACCGATGACCTCTCGCGCGAGGGCTAGCAACCGATGACCTCTCCCCCTGATGATGCCCGCATGCCCCTCGCGCCCAGGCGATCCTGCATGCCTTGCGCCCTGGCGATGCTCGATGACACATCGCCACGCCTTCCTGGAGGTTCTTCATTCCACTATGTTACATCCAAGGTATTCTCTCCACAAGGCTTGGTGACGTCGGTAGCTTCACACTTCCAAGAGTTGATTAGCACAAGTCCTCGTGCGCCCAAGCGTGTAACGTTAAGGATGATTCTCTTATGCTCAAGTATAGAGCTTCGCCTGCCCAGCGTATCCAAGGTTTAACCCACACCTTGATACGCGTGGCTTTTGGGACGTACCAGGGTTGATCCAACATTTTGGCTACACACTAAGTGTAGTTTCGGCGATTAGGTGTACTCTAGGCGACAGGCTACTAGGTACACACAGGCGATAGGCGTTCAAGCATAAGCTGGGCGATAGGCGTTCAAGCATAATCTAGGCGATAGGCGTTCAAGCATAAGCTAGGCGATAGGCGTTCAAGCATAAGCTAGGCGATAGGCGTTCAAGTGCCAGAGAAGTTGGAGATCGCCTACCCGCTTAATAACGGCGATCTCGTAGTTTTCTCAGCTATACATTCCTTCCTTTATATTTAAATAAACACGTGCTTCGAATTTATTTATAATATAACACTTTTATTCCAATATAAACTTCTAGGTTCTTACAGCCTTTACAGCTAAAAGGTTTATACAAGTTATGAAGCAGAAAAAGAAATTACGCAGAAAAGAAGAAGTTGCAAAGGGAGAAGCTCAAGGAGGAGGAATGATCTTGTCATCGATCACTTAGTCTCTTCGCTGAGAACGATTTCATAGCTCGAGACTGGGGGGCTTGTGATCCGGTCGGTTAGCTAATGACGTCAGCAGCAGACGACCACGTGGACCATTCAAAGGGTGACACGTGGTAGAAGATAGCAGGTGAATCAGAGGGGAGATCACTCAGAACGGTGATCGGTGGTCAGTTGCTAAAGTGACCACCACCAGCAGATCAGTGCCTAGATGAGCGCCTGACAGCAGAGCGCGAGAAGCAATGAAACACTGGTCAGTCATCGGTGCAAGGTCATCAGGAAGAAGGGTGATTAACACCTCTTTGTCGAGAAAGAAGTCCTCAATTCGAACAGAGAGCTCACCAATGAAGTCCTCAGAGGGTAAGAGATGTGGGCGATGACAAGGTGGTGAGATGTCCCTTCAGCGTGCTACTCATGTCCTTACGCGCAGAGCCACGTAGGTCGCCCGGGCCAATGACTTAGTCTCTTCGCTGAAACAAGTTAACAGCTTGAGACTGGGGGGCTTGTGTACCGACCAGTCCTCGGACACCGAGAACAGGTAGTAAAGGGCGAACCACGTCAGCTGGGTCCCACAGCATGGGCCAAAGCCACGTAAGGAATGGACCCCATTAGAGGGTGATCAGTCACCGGTGTGTTCCCTCAGAGTAGGGTGATCAGTCATCGGTGTGTTCCCTCAGAGTAGGGTGATCAGTCATCGGTGTGTTCCCTTGGAAAAGGGTGATCAGTCATTCCCCTCAGAGTAGGGTGATCAGTCGTCGGTGTGTCCCCTGAGAGAAGGGTGATTAGTCATCAGCATTTTCCCGCAGGGAAGGGTGAGTAGTCGTCAGACCACCAGGATGGGCTGAGGTGTCATCGTCACTCAGCAGGTCGAGGAGTCCTCGGCAACAGAGTATGGCGAGGTGACATCGGCCTTGGGTGGAGACGAGGTGACATCGGCCTTGGGGGAAGACCAGTTATCAGTAAACCAGTAAACATGCCCAGAGGTAAGGAGAGGCCTGGATCACGAAGTGCCTATGCGGGTAGCAGGGAGAGCACAATTGGGTGTAGAGTCCTGAGGGGACGAGTACTCACCAGAGCTAGGGTTTTCCCAGTGAAGCTACATGTATGGCACGTAAACAGTGAAGGCACTCCCAGAACAGGTGGCCCCAGAGACTAGGTGCACAAGGAGGCACCCAGGTGGTCACCCTGTGAGAGTTTGCACTCCAGAGAAGGAAACCTTACGTGCTAGATTACCCTAAGTTTGGGTGATAGCGGCGCAAGGGTATTCCAGTAAACCCTAAATATGGCTAGCAGCGCAGTAAACCCTAATTAGGGCTAGCGGCGCTAAGACTATATAAGGGACAGTAAAATACTTCAGAAAGGTACGCAGTTTCTAGACCTAAACACAGTGAGAAACTTATACACTTGGTGTTGCTTGCCCTACACTGACTTGAGCGTCGGAGTGCAAACGGCCTCTAGGGCGCCCCCTTTCTCTTTTGCAGGTGCAGATTGCTTCGAAAGAACCAAGCACGTATCAACGTGGGAAGGGAGGCGTGTGAGTGTCGTGAGTCAACCGACAGGCGAGTCAACCGGCAGGAACAGCTTCATTATGTCTATTCGGTCTTTATATGTTGCTGTTGTTTTCCTTATGTAATTCCACACCATAACTTGTCATCATCATCACCTTATAATTGTGTTTTCCTTTTGCCTTTGTGAAATGAACCTTCACATCTACTTAACCACTTGGTTAAGTTAATGTCCAGTGGGGATTTTCCTTAGGTTCTCACCTTAATCATGCTAAAATCTCAATCCTAATTAAAGTGCCACCATAAAATAAAGTGCCTTCATCATCTTTGTAAAGAGAAGATTGGCACTCCCAAGAGCCTTGCCGAAACCCCGGGCCACCTAGTCCATCAGCGGCCGTACCTCCAAGCCTTCCACCTCTTCAATTTTCTGAGAGGACTTCGAGGTGCGCTGCAGAAAAGGCGCCAGGGAGGTAGGGGGGCTCAGCTGCCCTTCCCCAGGGACGCTCTCTCCCTGTTCTACGGCGACATGAGGGGAGGAGGAAGCGCCCAAGGGGGCCCGAGGACCCTCTCCCTCTGAGCCAGACGAGGGAAGCATGACTGTGTCCTGTGTGCGCCTACACTTGAACACCAGCTCGGAGCAGGTGCCCTCATCATCGGAAGGAGCGACCTCAACAGCCGCAATTGCGCCTTGTGGAGGGGCAGTTGTTTCTGTGGCGGCCGCGGCTGCCAGAGGTACGGCGTTGAGAGCCACGTCGTCGGTAGAAGGAGGGTGGGGTCAGTGGGGAGGCATGTGTGCTGCTCTTCTTCAGGGCACGCGCGGCTAGCTGCCTCCTTCGCTCAGCCCCAATTGTCATCTCTGCAACAAGCGTGAAGACGGATCACCATAAGAACAATAGTGAAAGAAATATAACAGAAGAAGTCACACAAACAGAAGCAGTTAAGGGAAAAAGAAGAATTGCAAGGAAGATAGGCTAGAGTCCTACCGATGTACCCCTGCAAGCTCTTGGGCAGGTACTCGTACTAGATGAGTTTGGAGGTGTTGAACACTGCCTCGAGGCCGGACACGAACTCACACACCTCCCTATCTTGCGGGTGCAGGTCCGTTAGGGCCCTGGGTTTGGCCAAGTTGGGCTTCTCCACCCAGTAAAGTGGGAATCCATCCAAGAGGGTGGGGTCAGTGGGGAGGCAGCGGATCTTCAGGAATTTTCCCTTGAATCCCTTATAAGATTGCTGGAAGAGGGTTAGGAGTGCTCTCCCAGCAACCCCATTAAGGCTGACCCAGAGGTTCTTCCCAGGGCTCTTGGCCTCGAAGAAATAAAGGAAGGAATCCACTGAGGGCAGGCACCCAAAGTAGTTGCAAAGGATGGCATAGGCGCGCACGAAAGCCCAGCCATTCGGGTAAAGCTAGGCTGGAGCCACGTTCATCTCCGTCAGCAACGCCCTCTCGAAGCCATTGAGGGGTAGGCGGAGGCAAACCCTTTTTAAAATGGTGGAGTAAATGAAGCAGAAGGGGCCCTCCTGGCCCGAAGTCTCATCGCAGCACACAGGCTCGCCTATCGTGCAAGGGACCACCCCGACGTATCTATGATCGTCTTTCCCAAAGACGCAAGAGGAATGGCTGGATCTGCTCTGATGCAAGCCACGACCACATAAAGATGACCAAGGATGCTAAACTTGAAGGGTCATCTCAACAAGCAAATAAAGACTTCCTTCATAGGAGGAAAGGACAAGGGCCAAAACATTTGAAGTTCTTCCTATTAGTCTTCTTTAATATTTAGAAAAATATTGTAAATAAATTGGGCCCAAATGAGGGGTCCAAATAGTAGAAATAAGGTAGAATAAAGTGCCTTTAGCATAGTAGGGGGTGTGGGTAGCATTCTTGCTTGTTCCTAGCCCTTTTGAAGGCATTTTGACCTACTTTCTAGAAGGATAAGCCTAGAATACGGGATTGACTTAGTCAAACCCTATGGCTGTCCACTTTTTTCCCTTTTCCCATTCTACCCTCTTTTCTTCTTTTCCAAGGCTCCTAAATCTATAAATAGGGAGGCCTACCTCATGTATTTCCAAGTTGAAAATTAGAGTAAAGAAACTATACACAATTTTTGTGTGATTTGTGAGTGAGTGAAATTCCTCCTCTCTTGGTCTTATCCTGTGAGTTTTGAGAGCTCTCAAGTGGCGGCATCCTTCACTTATCTTAGAGTCATTTCACCATCCAAGTGGCTTCCAACCATTCTCAATTCCATTTCTCATAAGCTTCCTTTTCCTTCATCTTTTCCTTCCATTATCATTCCATCTATTCATAAACATGTTCTTATTTTGCTTCATTATATCTATTCGATCTTTATATGTTGATGTTGTTTTCCTTATGTAATTCCACACCATAACTTGTCATCATCATCACCTTATAATTGTGTTTTCCTTTTGCCTTTGTGAAATGAACCTTCACATCTACTTAACCACTTGGTTAAGTTAATGTCCAGTGGGGATTTTCCTTAGGTTCTCACCTTAATCATGCTAAAATCTCAATCCTAATTAAAGTGCCACCATAAAATGCTAAATCATAAAATCAACTCACATCATGTGGTTATCAGAGCTTAGGTTCTTATGCTTAATTTTTTGAGTTGATTTGGCACTTTACATTCAAGCAATTTAAATTCTAGCACCTTTAAATTCAAGTACCTTTAATTTCTTGTCATTTATTTTCTTGCCTTTATTTTCCAGCCCTTTATTTAGTGCAGATTGTTTTTCCAGCACCTTATATTCATAGCATTTTTCGTTTTGAATATGTTCCTTCTTATACCTTTCTTTGATCTTTCTTTTTACTTTGAGTCTTACGTTCATTAGTGTTCTAGGTGTCCTTATTTATACTTCTACTTACTTGCTTTTAATTTTGAAAGTTTGCAAAGTCTTTAGATATTTGTTTTAGTAGAGGTTGATTTAGAGTTCCAAACATATGATTTCAAGTGTTCAATTATATTGAATCCACCACAAAAAATTTTGTGCAAATTGAATGTTCTTCAAAATTGTCAGGATGCAATCTATGGATATTTCTTTCCATAATTCAATTTAAGTATTAAAAAAAAAAAATCAAAACAGTACCAAAAACAGTATAAAGCAGATTGGTACTGCACCTATACCTCTCATTTGCACATTAAATTCACCTTCAAATTTTGATTCAACTTGATTGGGAAATTGTTATCTACATTGTGGAATTTTTGATCCATTTGCTTTTACAAATTCTAGAGCAACATCTTCTTTCTTGATTAAAAGTTTAGTGAGTTTCTTTGAGTCTTCTTTTGTGCTTTTCTTGATTGTGTTTTATTCTCAAGTTTTGTCATATATCTCTTTCCATCTTTGGTTTAGCTTTTCTTGTTTAAGTTTTTCATGCTTGTCTTCTTGTTTCCTTCAAGTTTTGTTTTGATTTCATCTTGCTTGAGTGATTGAGGCTTTGTCCTTTTTCATTTGAGGGTTTTCATCAATAAAGAAAGACCTTTGAGGAGTGGGAAAATTTTCTTGAGTGCTTTGAGTGTTTCTCCTCCAAACCACAAGCTTGAGCTTGTTTTTCCACTAACTTTGCTTTCCTAACTGTTTGTTCTTTGTGTTTTTGTGTTTGATTGTTGTGATGGCTCCTATTTCAAATGTTGCATCTTCCAAACCGCATGCCTATCACCAAGATAACCTTTTGGGAGAACTTGTGGAGGTCAAGAAACAACTTGTCCACAAAGAGGAAAAACTTAGCCAATTTTCCAAAAGATTGCAAAGACTAGAAGAAGCTCAAGCTCGGCAAAATCAACAAGATGAGGACAAATGGAGTGTGCACAATTTCGCCAAAAGGCACCATCAACACCAACCACAACCACAACATTTTTTTAATTTTTTAAAGTTACCTAGTTTTAGTGGGTCCAATGACCCTTCTTTGTATTTAGATTGGGAAGCTAAGGTTTAACATCTCTTTCATGTGTATAAGGTCCCCGAGGACCAAAAGGTTAGGTTAGCTTCCTTAGTTTTCTTAGACTATGCCAACCAATGGTGGCACAAACTTGTAATGGACATTAGGCTAAACAAGAGGCCAATCGTGGTCTTTTGGTATGACTTAAAGGCATGTATGCACGTGAGGTTTGTTCCTCCTCCTTATAGGAAGGAACACTTGTTGAAGTTCCAAAGGCTTCATCAAGGACATAGGATGGCAGATGAATATTTTCAAGAATTTGAAACATCTTTGATTAAAATGAATATGCATGTTAATGAAGAATCAAAGATAAAATGGTTTGTAAGTGGTTTAAGAAGAGAAATTAAAGATTTTGTAAAATTAAGTGAGTACTCCTCTTTAAAGAAAGTGGTTCACCTAGCCATCAAGGTAGAATCACACCTTTTGAAGAAAAATCCTTTAAAAAATACTCATAGTGATGGTTTCTACAAATCTTCAAGGAAGGATGAAAACAAAATTTCTACAAATACTTCTCCTTCCAATTTTTCACATAAAACCACTTCTAACCACGAAGTTTCTAAAACCAACCTTTCACCTTCTACCCCTATGTTACCCACCAAAACTTCAAAACTCAAATCTTTTAAATGTTTAAGTTTTGGGCACATGGCTACCTCATGTCCAACTAAACAAACCATAATGTTAAACATGGCTAAACAAGACCAACTTAACCTAAACACTAAAAGAGAAAATGAAAGAGAAAAAGAAGGACAAGATACAATGAGTCTCATTCCTTCACTTCCAAGGTGTTTTCCTTCCTTCTCTTTTTCATTTTTTAAAAATTCTAAATACTTGACATATTTGATAAAGAAGTTTAGGGACGCTCTTCCAAAACCTCTTAAAGGTTCTAACCTTTTAAGAGGATTTTTACAAATACATCATCTTGTCCCTAAACATTCTATACAAACATGGCCTGTATCGAGAATTCATTCATATGAACTCGCCAAGCTTAAAGAGCACAAGTTTGTTCCCAATTCAACCCATGGCATTATTTTGAACAAACTAACTTTGTTATATACAGGGGTTCTGAATTCGTGGTCGAATTCTCTCCAACTTGGGGGGTATGATGCAAGCCACGACCACATAAAGATGACCAAGGATGCTAAACTTGAAGGGTCATCTCAACAAGCAAATAAAGACTTCCTTCATAGGAGGAATGGACAAGGGCCAAAACATTTGAAGTTCTTCCTATTAGTCTTCTTTAATATTTAGAAAAATATTGTAAATAAATTGGGCTCAAATGAGGGGTTCAAATAGTAGAAATAAGGTAGAATAAAGTTCCTTTAGCATAGTAGGGGGTGTGGGTAGCATTCTTGCTTGTTCCTAACCCTATTGAAGGCATTTTGACCTAATTTCTAGAAGGATAAGCCTAGAATACGGGATTGACTTAGTCAGACCCTATGGCTGCCCACTTTTTTCCCTTTTCCATTCTACCCTCTTTTCTTCTTTTCCAAGGCTCCTAAATCTATAAATAGGGAGGCCAACCTCATGTATTTCCAAGTTGAAAATTAGAGTAAAGAAACTATACACAATTTTTGTGTGATTTGTGAGTGAGTGAAATTCCTCTTCTCTTGGTCTTATCTTGTGAGTTTTGAGAGCTCTTAAGTGGCGGCATCCTTCACTTATCTTGGAGTCATTTCACCATCCAAGTGGCATGCAACCATTCTCAATTCCATTTCTCATAAGCTTCCTTTTCCTTCATCTTTTCCTTCCATTATGATTCCATCTATTCATAAACATGTTCTTATTTTGCTTCATTATATTTATTCGGTCTTTATATGTTACTCTTGTTTTCCTTATGTTATTCCATAGCATAACTTGTCATCATCATCACCTTATAATTGTGTTTTCCTTTTGCCTTTGTGAAATGAACCTTCACATCTACTTAACCACTTGGTTAAGTTAATGTCCAGTGGGGATTTTCCTTAGGTTCTCACCTTAATCATCCTAAAATCTCAACCCTAATTAAAGTGCCACCAAAAAATGCTAAATCATAAAATGAACTCACATCATGCTCCGCAACTAAACCTTCCTGTAGGTCACGATGGACTCGGAGGTGGTAAAATCGGAAGACTCCTTCAGGAGCCCTTCAAGGGCCTAGGGATACAGAAGTTGGTAGAAATCCGAGTGGAGCCCTAGAACTATTGGACGGGCAAAAGATTAGGAGGAGTTCGACTCAGACCCTGAAGGGGAAGAGGAAGACTGGTCCATTTCGAAGGCTGTTCTTGCTGGTTGACTCGCTTGTCCGTTGACTCCACAACACTCACACGCCTCCTTCCTCACGTTGATACGTGCTTGGTTCTTTCGAAACAATCTGCACCTGCAAAAGAGAAAGGGGGCGCCCTAGAGGCCGTTTGCACTCCGACGCTCAAGTCAATATTGGGCAAGAAACACCAAGTGTATCGAGTTTCTCTGCGTTTAGGTCTAGAAACTGCGTACCTTTGTGAAGTATTTTACTGTCCCTTATACAGTCTAGGGTTTACAGCGCCGCTAGCCCTAATTAGGGTTCACTGCGCTACTAGCCATATTTAGGGTTTACTGGAATACCCTTGCGCCGCTATCACCCAATCTTAGGGTAATCTAGCACCCAAGGTTTCCTTCTCTGGAGTGCAAACTCTCACAGGGTGACCACCTGGGTGCCTCCTTGTGCACCTAGTCTCTGGGGCAACCTGTTTTGGGAGTGCCTTCACTATTCATGTGCCATGCATGTAGCTTCACTCGGAAACCCTAGTTTTGATGAGTACTCGACCCCTCAGAACTCTGCACCTAACTGTGCTCTCCCTGCTACCCGCATGGGCACTTCGTGACTAAGGCCTCTCCCTGGCTTTGGGTATTTAACTGGTCATTGGCCCACTTTGGGAACCAATCTTAGCTATTCAGTTTACGCTGTTCAAATCACCCAAGACCGATGTCACCTCGCCACACTCTGTTGCCGAGGACTCCTCAACCTGCGGAGTGACGAAGACACATCAGCCCTTTCTGGTGATCGTCACGCTCTCTCTGTAGGCTGATGACTAATCACCCTTCTCTGTAGGCTGATGACTAATCACCCTCTCTGAAGGCTGATGACTAATCACCCCTCTCTGTAGGCTGATGACTAATCACCGTCTCTGTGGGCTGATGACTAATCACCCCTCTCATCAATACCACCTGTGGGGTCCATTCCACGTGGCTTTGGCCCATGCTGTGGGACCCAGCTGACGTCCGAGGACTAGTCAGTACACAAGCCCCCCAGTCTCAAGCTGTTAACTTGTTTCAGCGAAGAGACTAAGTCATGGGTGAGGACTGATCGGTACACAAGCCCCCCTAGTCTCGAGCTGTTAACTTGTTTTAGCGAAGAGATTAAGTCATTGACTCGGGCGACCTACGTGGCTCTGCGCATTAGTACGTAAACAGTGCGCTGAAAGGACACTTCACCAACCCCCTTTCGTCCGCTAACACGTGGCTGCATCAACGGTCTGAGATTCATAACGTTTGCGCTCCCTAGGGCTACGTTAAACCTCTTCAAAACCCCGCGCCACTTCACTGTTTCATCACTTTGCATTCTCACCTTCTGTAAACTCTATCTTCCAGCGCACGCTCTCTTCCTCTCACCAAGCTTTTCAAACTTCTTCGCCCTCGCTCAACCAAAGGTATGATTTTTATGTCTTCTCCTCCTTCATAACATAATCTCGATCATCCATATTGCATACTGTAATTGTTCTGGGCCTGTTTGTGGTTTGTGCATTCTAGGTGATCTTGCCGCGGACTCGAGCGTGGGGAGAATGCCTCGTCACTCCTTCGTTTGGCTTTCTAACTGTTGCGCGTCCTGCAAGGAGGCTCCAAGAACCTTCGACGGGACTCCAAGCGGTGCCTGCAAAACACGCGAACGGCGCCTCTAGCGGCCGTTGTAGCTCCGACGCTCAAGTCAGGCAACGGGAACACCAAAAAGTCTCTCTCAGATCTCTCTGTGTAAGACCGTGTGTGTGTGCCCTCAGTCCTCTTTGATTCGAAAACTGAGTGCTCTCGGTTTTGTGTTGTGTATTCTCAGGTCAAGATTGCATACCTGGTTTTGGTGTTCTTCTTCCTCATATAAACCCGTGTAGCCCCTACAGGCTACCTCTAGGCCACTTAATTACCCTGCACTGTCGTTTCCACTCCCCAGGGCTACCTTGCGTGCCAGCCTTCTTCACTTGAGTGCCAAGTCTGACAGCGGAAGCCGTGTGGGTGCCTCTGCACCCCTCGACTTCTGTTCCTATCTGCCCTACCTATTCTCTGGGAACATCTTCACCATCCACGTGGCAAACATGCAACCCACTGGGAGATTCTAACCTTGATGGGTTCTCGTCCCAGCAGGATTCTGCACCTAACTGCGTTTTCTCATCTTCCTGCCTGGTCGTCTCGCGACTAAGGCCGCTCCCTGCCTCTGGGCGCTTTACTGATCTTTGGTTGCGTTGTTCACATCGCGCGGCCGACGTCACCTCAACACACACCAATGACCGATGTGCTTCTTCACGTCCTCGTGCTCTGCTTATGGAATCAGGCGAGGTCCTTGAGTAACGTTCTCGCTGGGAGCCTGGGTCCCAGCTTAACACGTGTTGACAAGGAACCCCGACGACTGATCACTCTGCATGCACCGATGACTGATCGCTCTGCATGCACCGATGACTGATCGGTGTTTCGTCACTTCTCGCGCTCTGCTTCCAGGCGCTCAAGTAGGAACCGATCTTCTGTGGTGGTCGCTCGGTAGCTGATCATTGATCGCCATTCTTGAACGATCTCCACCCTGGTTCATCTGCTTTCTCGTGCCACGCGTCACTCTGCGACTGACCCACGTCGTCATCAGCTGCTGACGTCATAGACTAACGATGACCGACCGGATCACTAGGGTTTTTGTTCTTCTTTTCTGGGTTCGTTCTACCTTCGAGTCTTCGTCCACCATTGTTTTCCTCTAAGCCTTTTTCTTTTCCTGCCTCTCATTTGTTTAGATTCGAGATGGCCAGAACCAAAACTACCTCCAACCCTCCTCCAACCGTAGCGGTTGATTACAGGGCCCTCTACGCATGGGCTTCTGAGGATCTCCTTGCTGAGACCTCCAAACTCACATCCTGTGAGGATCTTCGCAAGCATAGGGATGATGAGAATGAAATCAAAGGACGCGTCTTTGGCAGGGAAACTGACGCGTACGTCTCTGTGCGACCCTGTACAGAAAACGAACCCGTTTGCGCTGATGATCGCTGCAACAACGGGGAACCTTTCTTCTTCTTCTACGCCACCATCTTTAAACGAGTCAAAGTCCGCCTTCCTTTCACTGGGTTCGAGAGGACTTTGCTCACAGAGTTGAATGTGGCGCCTGCCCAACTGCACCCCAACAGCTGGGCCTTTATCAGGGCGTTCTCCGTCCTTTGCAAGAGCCTTGGGTTCACTCCCTCCGTCGACGTGTTTCTTTACTTCTTCAAGGCGAAGAGCCCTGGCAAGAGGCTTTGGGTGAGCCTGAATGGGGTGGCAGAGAGAGTCCTACTCACTCTCTTCTCACAGTCGTACAAGAACTTCAAAGGAAGGTTCTTTCGAGTCTGCTGCAGCTCCTACGACTCCACCATGCTCGATGGGTTCCCATTATATTGGGTGGAGAAGTTGAAGTTCAAGAAACCGTGCAGGCTCGAAGAGTTGACTGTCCCTGACCAAGAACTCTGCCAGACCATCTCCAGCTGGGGCGTGGTGTTTGACACCGCCCAGCTGATTAAGCATGAATATGACACCGAGACACTCAGCGTGTACATTGGTACATAATCTCCGTCTTGCACTTAACTGTTTATATACTGCATCTTTGTCTTCCTCACCCCTTTCTTGTTGTCCAATGTAGACATGGTGCTCAGCGCTGAGAAGAAAAGAAGGTTGGCCGAGGTGCTAAATCACCGCCATGCTAGTGGCTCAGCCCCTGCAGGTCCTTCATCACCTGCGGGTGCTGCCCTGGAACCCATTGCTGAAAAATCCAAGAGGGCAGCCCCTGTAGAGGTTTCCGACGATGAGGACACTTGCTCTGGCCTTGTCTTCAAAAGGAAAAGGGTGGGGACTGCCGCGGAGGTCTCTTCAGCCACAGAAGGGCACCCTTCATCCTTTAGGGAGCACCCTCCCTGCGCTTCATCCCCTCCCGAGCCAATCTTAACGCTTGAGGGGGTTGGGGAGAGTGCTCCTCCTACTGGCCAGATGCCTTCTGCCCCAGAGCTGCCTTCTCTGCTCCAAAGATCTCTTGCGCAGATGCCTGGCCAAGCTACTTTGGAGGCCATGGATAGAAATTCCCTCGAGCACCTCTTCAGTCATGGTCTTGGGGAGTTTCTGGCCGCTTCAAACTTCTTGCTGGTCAAGGGCAGCGCTGAGGCTGAGTTGGTCGAGAAGACCACCCAACTGGAGAAAGAGCTGGAGCAGAAGGATCTCCAACTCTGCCAAGCGGCTGAGCGCGAGACTGCCCTTAATCAAGAACTGGGTAGTCTCCGCCAATCTGAGAAGGAGACCAAGAAGCTCCTCTTCTCCAAGGGGCAGGAGGCCCTCCAGCTTGAAGCCAAGATTCTCCCCCTCCGCAACAAGATCATCGAACTAGAAGAGCAAGCGGAGGGGGCTCAAGCCAAATTGACCAAGCTGGAGGAAAGAGCTACCAACCGAGAAGTTCAGCTGGGCAAGGTTGAGGAGGAACTTGCCCAACAAATTGAATTGCTGAAGAAGACCGAGACTGAGCTTACTGAAGACACCACCGACGCCTATGGGGAAGGCTTTGGTGATGCTCTTGCTCAGGTTGCCTGTGTGCATCCTGAGATGGACCTCTCACCATACTCTGCAACCATGCAGGTAGTCGACGGGCAAATAGTGCCCAGATAGGTCTTTTGAGTAATTGTATCTAGTGGCTAAACATCTTGTAATTACCCTCCTTTGTAATGTAATTACCTTGCTTTCAATCTTCTTTGCTTTATACAACACTTTGCTTGCCTTTGTATTTCTGCTGCTTGTTCATCTGTTTGACATGCTTTTCACGATCACAAATAACGCACCTGTCAAAATGAATTTTAGGTAGCACGATTTCTGCTGATTTCACTAGGGAACCCTTATTTTAATCTGGGAGTTCTCACTCGGAAGGGAAGGTGTTCCTTGCGAATTCCCTTACCACTCACGAGACCTCTAACCCCAACTAGTAGGTTCTAACTGACCTCTCATCGCCCATGGGTGAGAGAGGATTTAACTGGGCGAACTCTTTCACATTGGAAGTTCTCACTCAAAGTGGAGGTGTTCTCTACGAACATACCTCTCCACTTAAGAGACTTCTAACTCCAAGTGATAGATTCTAACTGACCTCACATCGCTTACAGGTTAGGAGGATTTCTCTGGGCGAACCCTTCTTTCACATTGGAAGTTCTCACTCGAAATGGAGGTGTTCTCTACGAACCTACCTCTCCACTTACGAGACTTCTAACTCCAAGTGACATGTTCTAACTGACCTCACATCGCTCACAGGTGAGGAGGATTTCTCTGGGCGAACCCTTCTTTCACATTGGAAGTTCTCACTCGAAATGGAGGTGTTCTCTACGAACCTACCTCTCCACTTGCGAGACCTCTAACTCCAAGTGACAGGTTCTAACTGACCTCACATCGCTCACAGGCGAGGAGGATTTCTCTTGGCGAACCCTTCTTTCACATTGGAAGTTCTCACTCGAAATTGAGGTGTTCTCTACGAACCTACCTCTCCACTTACGAGACCTCTAACTCCAAGTGACAGGTTCTAACTGACCTCACATCACTCAGAGGCGAGGAGGATTTCTCTGGGCGAACCCTTCTTTCACATTGGAAGTTCTCACTCGAAATGGAGGTGTTCTCTACGAACCTACCTCTCCACTTACGAGACCTCTAACTCCAAGTGACAGGTTCTAACTGACCTCACATCGCTCACAGGCGAGGAGGATTTCTCTGGGCGAACCCTTCTTTCACATTGGAAGTTCTCACTCGAAATGGAGGTGTTCTCTACGAACCTACCTCTCCACTTACGAGACCTCTAACTCCAAGTGACAGGTTCTAACAACATCGTACAAACACATTAAAAATATATATCTTTAACTAAATTTTATTGGGTGACCTCATTAAAAACCCTTAGAAAGGGAAAAAAGAGTGTCCCCTGTATCGTGTAGTGTACAAGATTACATGGCTTTAACTGAAATAAAACTTCAGGTGGGTTGCATTCCATGTTCGAGGAATCGGACCTCCTTCTAAAGTCTCAAGCCTATATGCTCCATTCCCTAGGGCCTCTGTCACTCTGAAAGGACTAATCCACTTAGGGGATAACTTGTTCTCTATCTGGTATGGAGACACCTTGCACATGACGAGGTCTGCCGCCTGGAACTACCGAGCTCTCAACTTAGAACTGTATTTGAGCTCGACTCTTCTCTTCAGCGCCTCAGCTTTGATTCCCGCTTCTTCCCTAGCTTCATCCAAAAGATCAAGATTCACCTTCCTCTCTTCATTGGACTCCTCGGCCACAAAGTTCTGGAAACGTGGCGAGTTCTCCTGGATCTCCACAGGAATCATGGCATCTGAACCATACACCAGACTAAAGGGAGTCTCCTTGGTAGTGGACTGGGGAGTAGTATGGTAGGCCCATACTATTCTGGGAACCTCTTCAGCCCACCTTCCCTTTGCTTTCTCCAGCCTTCTCTTCAGTCCTCTGAGGAGGACTCGGTTGGCCGACTCGACCTGCCCATTGGTCTGTGGGTGCTCGACTGATGCAAACACCTGCATGATCCCCAACTCTGTACATAGCTTCCCCAATTGTTGGCTTGCAAACTGTGTGCCATTGTCAGACACTAAACGTTTGGGTCTTCTGTGCTGTGATCTGTGCTATTGGCTCAGCCTCGATCCACTTCGTGAAATATTCTATGGCGACCACGAGGTACTTCATCTGTCGTATCGCCAAAGGGAAAGGCCCCAAGATGTCGATTCCCCATGTGTGAAATGGCCAAGGGCTATATATTGACCTGAGCTCTTCTGGTGGCGCCTTAGGCCAATCAGCATGCAACTGGCATTGCTTGCACTGCTGCGCATACCTAGTGCAATCTTCCCTCATTGTCGGCCAGTAGTACCCTGCTCGATGGCCTTAGAGGCCAGAGCTCGACCTCCGATATGACTACCACAGATGCCTTCATGGAGCTCTGCCATTATTCTCACACACTGCTCACCATGCACGCAGACTAAGATGGGGTGGGTAAACCCATGTCTGTACAACTCGCCTTCAATGAGCGTGTACTTGGACAAATTTTTCTTTATCCTCCTTGCCTCCGTTGGCTCTACTAGGAGCATTCCATCCGTTATGTAACGCTTATAGGGCATCATCCATGTCTATCCACCCTGTAGCAGGCAGACTTGCGATGACTCTACCTCCATTAGCATGCATGCGTTGACTCGTGGTTTCTTCAATGTTTCTTGAGTCAACGAGCGGTGACTCCTCTTCTCACCATCTGACCGGCTAATCTGATGGACTCCCACCAAGTTATCAGCTGTATAAGTACGAGGCACCCTCAGAGTCTCCTGGATGACTGTCCTCTGTCTGCCCCCTTTGCCTGAGCTGGCGAATTTGGCCAACAAGTCAGCTCTGGCATTCTGCTCCCTGGGCACGTGTACTAGTTCAAATGTTTCAAACGAACTCTTCAATCTTTGGACATACACTAGGTAAGAGGCCATCTGAGGGTCTATGGCCTGGTACTCTCCCGCCACTTGACCAGTGACCAACAGTGAGTCACTCTTGGCCATAAGACTCTGCGCTCCCATTTCCTTAGCCAACAACATCCCAGCGATCAAAGCCTCATACTCTGCTTGGTTATTGCTGGCTTTGAAAGCAAACCGCAGGGCCTACTCTATCAAATACCCCTTGGGTCCTTCCAGGATCACCCCCGCTCCGCTACCTTGCTGATTCGAGGACCCGTCTACTGACAATACCTACTTGAAGCTGGGTCCCTCCTGCTGGGCCTCGGTTGAGGACATCTCGGCCACAAAGTCAGCGTAGACCTGTCCTTTGATCGGGCCCCTGGGTTCATACTGGATGTCGAATTCTGACAACTCGATTGCCCAATGCACCATTCTTCCCACCACATCAGGCTTCCGCAGGACCTTACATATCAGTAAATCTGTCATCACCACCACTGTGAAGCTTTGAAAATAGTGGCGAAGTCTCCTGGCTGAGAACACCACTGCTAATGCTACCTTTTCTATGGCTTGGTATCTCGTCTCAGGCCCCTGCAAGACTTTGCTGACAAAATAAATGGGTTTCTGGCTCTGTTCCTGCTCTTGAACCAAAACAGAACTCACCGCCCTATCCGTAACTGCAAAGTACAGCCGCAGGGGTGTGCCAAGCTGAGGCTTGCACAAGACTGGCGGGCTGGCCAGATACTCTTTAAGCTTGAGGAAGGCCTGCTCACATTCTGCAGTCCAGGTGAATCTGCTATTCCTTCTAAGGCATTGGAAATAAGGGTGGCCTTTGTCTCCTCCGGCTGACACGAACCTGGAGAGTGCAGCCATCCGACCTGTTAACTGTTGCACTTCTTTGACCGATGTCGGGCTCCTCATGGCTATGATCGTTGCACACTTGTCTGGGTTGGCCTCAATCCCTCTTTCTGTAAGCAAAAAACCAAGGAACTTGCCTGCTTCCACCCCAAAGACGCACTTCTCTGGATTTAACTTCAGCCTGTACTTCGCTATCGTATTAAATAGCTCCTCAAAGTCGTCAACATGCTGATCTCGTGCCTGGGAAGTCACCACCATGTCATCTACATAGGCCTGCACATTGCGTCCCAGCATGGGAGCAAGGACCTTGTCCATCAGCCTCTGATACGTGGCACCCGCGTTCTTCAGCCCAAATGGCATGACCGTGTAGCAGTTGCAAGACAACTCTGTCATGAAAGCAGTCTTGTTCTCGTCCATCGGGTGCATCTTGATCTGATTGTACCCAGAGAAGGCGTCCAAGAAGCTGAGTAACCTGCAGCCCGAGGCACTGTCTACTAGCGCATCTATGTTGGGCAGAGGGTAGGAATGTTTCGGACAGGCCTTGTTGAGATCTGTGAAGTCTACACACATCCTCCACTTCCCATTGGCCTTTTTTACTAGAACGACATTCGCAAGCCACTCAGGATACTGTATTTCCCGTATGTGGCCTGCTTTTAGCAACTTCTGTGTCTCCCCCCTGACGACCTGTCTTCGTTCATCATTGAACTTCCTTCTCCTCTGGCGGACTGGTCTGACTTGGGGATTTAGTGCTAGGCGATGGCATAGGAAATCAGGGTCAATGCCTGGCATGTCTGAGGGGGACCAAGCGAAAGCGTCCAAATGCTTTCCTATGACCCCCGCTACCTGGTCTTGGGTCTCCTGAGACAGGGACTTACCCAGCTTGAAAATCTTCCCCCCGATCTCTTCTCCACCACCTCCTTTGCCGGTTCGGGTCGCCTCGCCCGGGCAACCTCTGCTCGTGTGACCCCGACGTCACCTTGGGGCATATCTGCTTCATCGACACCCCCTCCCGGTGGTGAGGTGGTCACCATGCAGACTCCCCTCTTCGTCTTGAGGCTATTCTCATAGCACTTTTTAGCCTCTTTTTGATCTGATTTGATGGTTACCACCATCCCCTCCATCGAAGGCAACTTCATCTTCATGTGCCTTGTGGACATCACAGCCCCTAACCTGTTTAGGGCTGGTCTGCCCAGCAATATGTTGTAGGCAGATGGGGCGTTCACTACGAGGTACCTGATGTTCTCTGTGCGGGAAGCCACTCCATCAGTGAAAGTGGGTCCTCAGCTCGATGTACCCCCGCACTTCCACTTGGTCTCCTGCGAACCCATACAAGCAGCCAACGTAGGGTCGCAGCTGATCAGGAGACAACTGTAACTTGTTGAATGTCGACCAGAACATCACATCGGCCGAGCTTCCTTGATCTACTAGCACCCGGTGCACCTTGCGTGCGGCAGTGACAACTGAAATGACCACCGGATCGTTATCATGGGGAATAACATCTCGGCGATCAGCTTTTATGAAGACGAGGTCGATGTCGGGGAAATGATCTTCCTCGCAGGTCTCCACTGCCATCACCGAACGTGCATACTTCTTACGTTGCGAAGAAGTGCACCCTGCTCCTGAGAACCCACCTGAGATAGTGTGGATCTCGCCATGTATGGGCACTTCGTTCCCCTGGTCTGTCCTTGGTACAACAACCGCCTTGCCCTCTTATGCCTCCTTCAGGTAGTCATTCAAGAACCCACTCTTCACTAACTTGTCCAATAGGTGGCCCAAGGCCAGACAATTTCGAATGGGGTGACCAAAGGCCTGATGCAACTCGTACCAGGCGTTTTTGTTTGGCCCCAACCTCTTGTCACTCTTTGGGGGCATCTTCAATCTTTCTGCCACATTAGGAATGGCAATCAGCTCCTTCAGCTCCACCACAAATTCATGCCTAGGGGGCATGTCATCCTTGCCTCGTGCCCTAGGTTGTGGTTTTCGGGGCTCATAGGGCTTCTATTTCCCTTGAGCCTTCTTCTCTATGGTTGCCTCGTGCACCCGCAGGGGTTGAGGCCGACTAGGCGCTCGGGGCCTTAACAAGACTGCGCTTTCTCGCTTCTCGCTGAGTTCTCCCTCGGCGACAATGTGGGCCACGGCACGTCGTTTTATGTCGCCGAAAGTCTTGGGGCGGCTGCGTATCAAAGACTCGCTGAAAGGCCCTGGCAATACGCCCTTCCTGAAGGCGTGCACCACCATGTCTTCATCCTTGGTGTGCAACCTTACCACCATTGCCCCAAACCTATTGAGGTAATCTTTAAGGGACTACCTCTGGTGCTGCCTTACATCGAAGAGATCGTAAGACACTGGTGGAGGGGCCCTGTTGACAAGATATTGCTCCTTGAACAGCGCGGAGAATTGCACGAAAGATGTGATATGTCCCTCAGGCAAACTCACGAACCATTCTAGCGCGGTTCCTGTTAATGTGGCAATAAAAAGCTTACAGTGCACTGCGTCGGACCCTCCCGACAACATCATCTGCGTATGGAAAGCAGTGAGATGTGTTTCAGGATCTTCCTTCCCGGTGAACACGGTCTTAGGCCCTACAAAGGTGGCTTGGACCACCGTGTTCATAATCGCCTGGGAGAAAGGCATGGGAAAGGCCCTTGGGGGCACTGGTGGGGCTCGATCATCTTCCCCACGATCTCCAGCTTGTTGTATGTGTTGCAAATTCAAGCGCAGCTCCTCATTCGCTTGGTGCAACTCCTCATTCCTGGCCTGTGAGGCGGCCAGGTCTTCCTGCATACGCACCTGATGCGCTCTAGACTCCGCCACCATCTCCTGGAGGGCACGCATCGTTTCCATAAGTTGTTGCATGGTAACGCTGTCGCCTCCATTTGGTGGAACGGACCCGTGTCTTGTATTCCTCATCTTTTGTGGTTTTTTCTCTCACTCTCGTGTATGGGACCTTGTTTTACTCCGTCCCCACGGTGGGCGCCAAATGTTCTTGCCGGTTGACTCGCCTGTCCGTTGACTCCACGACACTCACACGCCTCCTTCCTCACGTTGATACGTGCTTGGTTCCTTTGAAACAATCTGCACCTACAAAAGAGAAAGGGGGCGCCCTAGAGGCCGTTTGCACTCCGACGCTCAAGTCAATATTGGGCAAGAAACACCAAGTGTATCGAGTTTCTCTGTGTTTAGGTCTAGAAACTGCGTACCTTTGTGAAGTATTTTACTGTCCCTTATATAGTCTAGGGTTTACAGCACCGCTAGCCCTAATTAGGGTTCACTGCGCTACTAGCCATATTTAGGGTTTACTGGAATACCCTTGCGCCGCTATCACCCAATCTTAGGGTAATCTAGCACCTAAGGTTTCCTTCTCTGGAGTGCAAACTCTCACAGGGTGACCACCTGGGTGCCTCCTTGTGCACCTAGTCTCTGGGGCCACCTGTTCTGGGAGTGCCTTCACTATTCACGTGCCATGCATGTAGCTTCACTGGGAAACCCTTGTTCTGATGAGTACTCGACCCCTCAGAACTCTGCACCTAACTGTGCTCTCCCTTCTACCCGCATGGGCACTTCGTGACTAAGGCCTCTCCCTGGCTTTGGGTATTTAACTGGTCATTGGCCCACTCTGGGAACCAATCTTAGTTGTTCAGTTTACGCTGTTCAAATCATCCAAGACCGATGTCACCTCGCCACACTCTGTTGCCGAGGACTCCTCAACCTGCGGAGTGACGAAGACACATCAGCCCTTTCTGGTGATCGTCACGCTCTCTCTGTAGGCTGATGACTAATCACCCTTCTCTGTAGGCTGATGACTAATCACCCTCTCTGAAGGCTGATGACTAATCACCCCTCTCTATAGGCTGATGACTAATCACCGTCTCTGTGGGTTGATGACTAATCACCCCTCTCATCAATACCACCTGTGGGGTCCATTCCACGTGGCTTTGGCCCATGCTGTGGGACCCAGCTGACGTCCGAGGACTGGTCAATACAAAGGCTAAAACACAAGGGCAGACAAAAAAGACAAGCTCAGAAAGGAGAAAAGGATGGCGCGTTCTAGGTAAACGCAGCAGAACAGTAAGGTAGGGCATAGCGAAATGAAACAAGAATCGAAAGCAATCCCAGGCAGTTACAGGTAAATAAAGAACATCGCAGTAGCAAAACGAAGATAAAAGAGGCCGAAAGAACATAGGAAGTTTGGGCTTCGTCCGTGGGTGCACTATCTCTTAGGTCTTCATCAAGAGGATGGGTGTTGGAGGATGTGTACAAATTGTTGCTCCATAAACAACATCACCATATAATGTGTTTTTCCTTTTTCCTTCAGAAGTGAACATTCACACTTACTTAACAACCTGGTTAAGTTCATGTCTAGTGGGAAACTTCCCTAGGTCTCACCTTATAATTGCTAAAACTTCAATCATAAACAAAGTGTCACCATTAAAATGGGTAAATCTAAAATCAACTCACATCATGTGGTATCAGAGCACATTGGGCTAAACAAGAGGCCAATCGTGGTCTCTTGGGATGTGTTCCTGCCGGTTGACTCTTTCGTCAGTTGACTTCTGCGATCGCTTGCACTTTCTCTCTTTCCCTTGATTAGAACAGCTGAACCTGCAAAGAAAGAAAGATGGGCGCCTTAGCGGCCGTTTGCACTCTGACGCTCAAGTCAAGATTAAGGCAAGAAACACTAATTTATAGCAAAGAGTTCTAGTCTCAAATGCTGCGTACCTTTGGGAATGCTTTGCTACCTGTTTTATAGCCCTTCTAGGGTTCCTGCCGTGCCTATCCTTGCGTCCCTGCACTGCCTCTTAGCGAATCTAGGGTTACCTTTCTGGGACTCCATCATATAATCTCCATGCGTGTCCTGCGGCAGCCTTCCATTCTTGGAGTGCAACTCTCGTGGCAACCTTCCTTTTCTGGAGTGATTAACTTAAGCATGGGCGCTTGGACATACACTGTAACCCTAGCACCGTACAGCTAAATCTTCTGTCTTAAATTAATACGCACGTGCCTTTTACGTTGTTTCTTTCTCATAAGGACAGATCCTCTATGCCAAAGTCTTACGTCACATAGAAACCCTGCCTGCGTGACACATCCACGAACCTTATTCATATTTTTACACGTGTGATTCTGTGGGCCCCTCTATGGGTCCCATCGTGCCGACCTCTCCTTTGCCGACCTCTCGCTCAGTGGCCGACGTCCGAGGTCGGGCCACTACACAAGCCCCCCAAGCTCGAGCTGGGACTTGTTCCAGCGAAGAGCCTTACAACTCGCTCGGTCGACCTCTGCAACATGGGCCCACACGTCCTTGTTACTCCTGAGTGATTTGACACGTGCTGTATCGAGAAGTGACACTTTTGTGCACTTTCCCTGGACGGTACACATGGCAATCTTTAGCGGCTAGGATGGCTTGACGCTTCATGTTCTCTTTATACGTTACTTCCTTGCTTTCTACGCTCCCTACTGTTTCATTCCCTCTCATTTTCTCATTTCAAAGTCTCTCTTCTGCGAACTGTTCTTCGAGCGCCTACCACTCATCTCAAACTTCAACCTTTCACCCTTTCATTAGCCAAAGGTACGTTCTTTCGACCTCCTCTATCTTTGTTTTGTTATTACGACACCCTTTGTTTGCCTGTAACTATCTGGGACTGCCTGTTAGATTCTCGTTTTCGTTTCGCTTTTTCCCTTCCTTACTGTTTTGTCGCATTTCTTGGAACGTAATATCCTTTCCCTCTTTCTGAGTTTCTCCTTCTTTTTGTTGTCTTCCCTTGTGTTTTAGCCTTTGAAATGGACCAGCCTTCCTCCTCTCACTCGGGGTCTGAATCGAACTCCCCCCAATCTCCTGCCCGTCAAGTAGTTCTAGGGCTTTGCTCAGACTACTATCAACTCCTGTATCCCTAGGCCCCTGAAGGGCTTCTCAAGGAATCCTCTGACTTCACCTCCTCCGAGTCCATCGTCACCTATAGGAAGGCTGAGGTGCGAAGCAAGAGCAGCCACGCTAATCGCGTCTTCGGGAAAGACCACGATAAACACATTGGGGTAGTCCCTTGCACCGCGGGTGAACCTGTGTGTTGCGACGAGTCCTCGGGGCAAGAGGCCCCCTTGTGCTTTATTTACTCCACTGTCTTCAAGAGGGTACGCCTTCGCTTACCCCTCAGTGGCTTCGAAAGGGCGCTGCTGACAGAGATGAACGTGGCCCCAGCCCAACGTCACCCAAATGGCTGGACCTTCATGCGCGCCTTCGCCATCCTCTGCAACTACTTTGGGCGGCTTCCCTCGGTAGATTCCTTCCTATACTTTTTTGAAGCCAAGAGCCCTGGGAAGAACCTTTGGGTTAGCATAAACAGGGTTGCTGGGAGAGCCCTCCTGACCCTTTTCCTGCAATCCTACAAGGGATTCAAAGGCAAGTTCCTGAAGATCCGCTGCCTCCCCTCTGACCCTACCCTCCTGGACGGGTTCCAGCTCTACTGGGTGGAGAAGCCCAATATAGCCAAACCTAGGGCCCTAACAGACTTGCACCCACAAGATAGGGAGGTGTGTGAATTCCTGTCTAGCCCCGAGGCAGTGTTCAACACCGCCAAGCTCATCCAACACGAATACCTGCCTAAGAGCTTGTGGGGGTGCATAGGTAGGGCCTTAGGCCATCCTCTCTGCCATTCTTCATTCTCTCTTAACTATTTTTGTTTGGTGTAGTTTCTTCTGTTATAGTGCTTGTACTCATTGTCTTGGTTTTTTGTTTGTTGCAGAGATGACTATCGGGGCTGAACGAAGAAGAGAATTGGCCGCGCGTGCCCTGAAAAAGAAGAGCGGCGCTGGCCCGTCCCAATTTGTCCAGGAGCAAGCCCCTCCTTCAACTGACGACCTGGCCCTTGACGCCGCGCCCCTGGCTGCCGCGGTCGCCGTAGAGACCACCGCCCCTCCTCAAACCGTGGCTGCTAAGGCTGCTCCTTCGGACGACGAGGGGACCTGCTTCGGTCTGGAATTCAAACAAAGGTGCATACACGATGCCGTGGCGGTTCCCTCATCTGGCTCAGAGGGAGAGGGTCCACGGGTCGCCCTAGGCGTTTCTTCCTCCCCTCGCGTTGCCATGGAGCAGGGAGAAAGCGTCCGAGCGCAAGGGCAGCTGAGCCCCCCTACCTCCCTGGCGCCATTTCTGCAGCGCACCTTGAAGTCCTCCTAAGAGATCGAAGAGGTGGAGAGCCTGGAGGTAGGGCCGCTGATGGACCAGGTGGCCCGGGGATTTGGCAAAGCTCTTGGGAGTTCCAGCCTTCCTTTTACAAAGATGATGAAGGCACACCAGGAAGCCGAGCTCCAGGCAGCAGCTGCTGTGGGGGCGGAACGTCGCATCACGAGCCTCACCCTGGAGGTGGCTAACTTGTGAAAGTCAGACAAAGAGGTCAGGGACCTCCTGTTCTCTAAGTCCCAGGAGGACTTGTGAGCCCACGCAAAGTGCAACGACTTTCGCATGGCCGTGGAGGACCTGAAGGGTGAGGCGAGTCGCTAAGAAGAAACCATCGCTGATCTAAAAGAAGAACTAGCGCGGCGTGATGACGACCTGGCCCAGCAGGAGGTCGAGCTAGTCAGGGTGAAGGAGGAGGCCACTGAACTGAAGGTGGAGATGGCTCGAAGGGAGGAGCTCTACTGGAAGTCCAGAGAGGAGCTTAGCGATGAGGCAGCTGAAGCCTACAGCGCTAGGTTTGGTGATGCCATGGCCCAGGTTGCCTGCGCGCATTTGGGGTTGGACCTCTCCCAAACCGACTTAGACAAAGTCATCCGAGATGGGCAGTTGGTGGATGCTCCTGTTGACCCTTGAGCTCTCCCTTTTGACGGCGATCAAGTACAAAAGGATTTCACTAATGGAGGAAGAGGCCATCCACCCAAGCATTTAAAATTCTTCTTACTAGTTGTTCTTGCCGGTTGACCCGCCTGTCGGTTGACTCAAGACGATCACACGCCTCCTTCCTCACGTTGATATGTGCTTGGTTCTTTCGAAGCAATCTGCACCTGCAAAAGAGAGAGGAGGCGCCCTAGAGGCCGTTTGCACTCCGACGCTCAAGTCAGTGTAGGGCAAGGACACCAAGTGTATAAGTTTCTCTCTGTGTGTTTAGGTCTAGAAACTGCGTACCTTTGTGAAGTATCTTACTGTCCCTTATATAGTCTAGGGTTTACTGCGCCGCTAGCCCTAATTAGGGTTCGTTGCGCTACTAGCCATATTTAGGGTTTACTGGAATACCCTTGCGCCGCTATCACCCAATCTTAGGGTAATCTAGCACATAAGGTTTCCTTCTCTGGAGTGCAAACTCTCACAGGGTGACCACCTGGATGCCTCCTTGTGCACCTAGTCTCTGGGGCCACCTATTCTGGGAGTGCCTTCACTGTTCACGTGCCATGCATGTAGCTTTACTGGGAAAACCCTAGCTCTGGTGAGTACTCGTCCCCTCAGGACTCTACACCCAACTGTGCTCTCCCTGCTACCCGCATAGGCACTTCGTGATCCAGGCCTCTCCCTAATTCTGGGTATTCAACTGGTCATTGGCCCCCTCTGGGAACCAATCTTAACTGTTCTGTTTGTGCTGTTCAAATCACCCAAGGCCGATGTCACCTCGCCACACACTGTCGCCGAGGACTCCTCGACCTGCTGAGTGACGATGACACCTCCGCCCATCCTGGTTATCTGACGACTACTCACCCGTCTCTATAGGCTGATGACTCGTCACCCCTCTTTGCAGGCTGATGACTCGTCACCCCTCTCTGTAGGCTGATGACTCATCACCCCTCTCTGTAGACTGATGACTCGTCACCCCTCTCTGTAGGCTGATGACTCGTCACCCCTCTCTGTTCAATACCCCCTGTGGGGTCCATTCCACGTGGCTTTGACCCATGCTGTGGGACCCAGCTGATGTCCGAGGACTGGTCAGTACACTAGTCTTCTTAAAAAGTAGAACATTTTGGGTTCTCTTGAAAATTCAAAAGATAGTAGTATAAATAAATCTTTGTAAATACTCTTATATAAATTTGTAAATAATATAGAAATAGCCTTAGGAGTATGCCAAAGAGGAAAACCAAAAGAAACCTTTAAATGTAAGGCATTTTAGGCACTTTCTTTAGGAAAAAGTGGTAAAAGTGACTCTTCTACTCCTTTCTCTCTTAGGCACTAGAAGGAACTAAAAGAGTGACTCTTCCCACTCCTTCCCCTTTGTAACATTTCCAGCCCTCCTTATTATAAATAGGAGTTCTTGGTTCTTAATAAAAAAAAAGTTGAAAGTTAGAAGTAAAGAAACTATCTTGAAATTGAAAGAGAGTGAGTTTGTGAGACTTGTCTCTTCTTCTCCTCCATGTCTTATCTTGTGAGCTTTGGAGACTCTCAAGTGGCGGCACCACCCACTCATCTTCGAAGAACCACCCTCCAAGTGGCGTGAATCACATCTCCAAAAGGCTACAACCACATAAGTCATTTCTTTTCATCTTCTAAAAATACCCATTTTTGTTCTACTCATTTGTTTTCAATTCTAATCGGTTCATTCTCTTCCTTGTGATGTCCTCTATCATTTGATGTGTTGTTCTTCCATTTTAATCGGTTCAAACTTATTATAGCAACCTGTTTTTGGTTCGGTTTCCATGGGTATTATGATTCATGTTGTTTTCTTGAATTTCTAATAGTAGGTTGTGTTCTTGTTGTGTTCTTGTTTTAATTCTTGTTTCTTTGTACTATTTTTGTGTTGTTACTGCACTTTGGTTGCTGTTCTTGAATTACCCTTTCATATTCCTGATCTCGCCGCAGACTCAAGCGTGGAGAGATGCCTCGTCACACCTTCGTTTGGCCTTCTAACTGTTGCGGGTCCTGCAAAGACGCTCCAGGAATCTTCGACGGGACTCCAAGCGGTACCTGCAAAACACGCGAACGGCGCCTCTAGCGGCTGTTGTAGCTCCGACGCTCAAGTCAGGCAACGGGAACACCAAAAGGTCTCTCTCAGATCTCTCTGTGTGAGACTGTGTGTGTGTGCCCTCAGTTCTCTTTGATTCGAAAACTGAGTGCCCTTGGATTTGTGTTGTGTGTCTGAGGTAAAGAATGCCTACCTGGTTTGGTGTTCTTCTTCCTCATATAAACCCTGCGTAGCCCCTACAGGCTACCTCTAGGTTCACTTAATTACTCTGCAGTGCCGTTTCCACTCCCCAGGGTGCTTTGCGTGCCAGCCTTCTTCACTTGAGTGCCAGGTCTGACAGGGGAGGCCGCGTGAGTACCTCTGGACCCCTCGACTTCTGTGCCTACCTGCCTTACCTATTCTCTGGGAACATCTTCACCATCCACGTGGCAGACATGCAACCCCACTGGGAGACTCTAACTTTGATGGGTTCTCGTCCAGCAGGATTCTGCATTTAACTGCGTCTTCTCATCTTCATGCGTGGTCGTCTCGCGACTAAGGCCTTTCACTGTCTCTGGGCGCTTTGCTGATCATCGATTGCGTTGTTCACATCGCGCGGCCGATGTCACCTCAACACACACCGATGACCGATGTGCTTCTTCACATCCTCGTGCTCTGCTTATGGAATCAGGCGAGGTCCTTGAGCAACGTTCTTGCTGGGAGCCTGGGTCCCAGTTTAACACGTGTTGACAAGGAACCGATGACTGATCACAATGCACCGATGACTGATCACAATGCATGTACCGATGACAGATCACTCTAAATGCACCGATGACTGATCACAATGCATGTACCGATGACAGATCACTCTAAATGCACCGATGAATGATCGGTGCTTCGTCCCTTCTCGCGCTCTTCTTCCAGGCGCTCAAGTAGGAACTGATCTGCTGGTGGCGGTCGCTCGGTAGCTGACCACTGATCGCCGTTCTTGAACGATCTCCACCCTGATTCATCTGCCTTTACGTGCCACGCGTCACTCTGTGATTGGCTCACGTGGTCATCTGCTTCTGACGTCATCGCCTACCGATGACCGACCGGATCAATTCCATTGTTATCTTACACTACAAGTTACCTATTCATGTGTTTTTAAGTATGTACCTTTGTTTTCTTGAGTAGAAACTCTATTAATTGTTCTTTAGAATTTTGATCCTAATTCTTTGAAAGTGTCATGAATACAATTAAACCTATATCAACTCAACCCAAACCAAGAAAGGTTCATAAAAAAAAAAAAAGGAAGTTGAAAGTTAGAAGAAAAGAAACTATCTTGAAATTGAGAGAGAGTGAGTTTGTGAGACTTGTCTCTTCTTCTCCTCCATGTCTTATCTTGTGAGCTTTGGAGACTCTCAAGTGGCGGCACCACCCACTCATCTTGGAAGAACCACCCTCCAAGTGGTGTGAATCACATCTCCAAAAGGCTACAACCACATAAGTCATTTCTATTCATCTTCTAAAAATACCCATTTGTGTTTTCTTATAGTTTTTCCATTTTTAATTGGTTCAATATTTTCCATGACTTGTTTCCTTTCATTTGCTGCATTTTTTCTGCACTTTGTTTGGTTTATTTCCTTGTTTTCTTGCTGTTTTAATTTCGTCCAAACCATGGGTTTCCATATACATGTGTTGTTCTTGTTTTCCATCCATGGGTTTTTGTTCTTTGATGAGTTTCTTTGTGATTTTTTAATTCCTATTGAATTTCAATCGGTATTTTCACTTTTTCTTGGTGCTCTTATGTTGTTCTTGTGTTTCCTTTGAAGTTTGGTACTTTTCTTGAATTACCCATTCATATTCCATTGTTATCTTACACTACATGTTACCTATTCATGTGTTTTTAGTATGAACCTTTGTTTTCTTGAGTAGAAACTCTATTAATTGTTCTTTAGAATTTTGATCCTAATTCTTGAAAGTGTCATGAATACAATGAAACCTATATCAACTCAACCCAAACCAAGAAAGGTTCATAATGAACTCACATCATGTGGTATCTAGAGCCATGGTGTTGATTTGTTGATTGTGAGTTGAATAGACACTTTCTCTTTGAGCAATTTGTTTTTCTAGCACTTTAACTTTGTGCATTCTGTTTTCCAGCACCTATATTTCGTGCAGAATTTTTTTTCCAGCCCTATATTCATGCTTTGTTTGTTTGAAAATGTCTATAGTTTGTGCCTTTTCATTAATCTCACCTCTTGTTTTGAGTTTTATGTTCATAGTGTTCTAGGTGTCCAAATCTTGTCTATACTTGCTTGCTTTTGATTTTGAAAGTTTGTGTTTCTCTTAAATTTATTTTAGTACTTGTGATTAGAGGTTCCAAACATTTGATTTCAAGTGTTCAATTGTCTTGAATTCTTCATAACATTTTTGTGAAAATTGATTGATGTTTCAACTTCCATATGATGCATATTATTGTTCTTTCACTACATAAGTTCCATTTGGTATAAAAAAAAAAAACAGAAATGAAACGGAACAAAACAGAACCAATTCTGTTTTTAAATCCTTCAAAACAGTTTGGTATTTTCATCTATTCATTATTTTGCACATTAATTTTCATACCAAAGTTGGATTCATAGTGATTGGCAAATTGTTGTCTACTTTGTGGAACTTTTGATCCTTTTACTTTGACAAGTTTATGATTTGTACTTTCTTTCTTGATTATAAAGTTTAGTGAGTATTCTTTGAGTCTTATTGTGTGCCTTTTATTGCTTGTCTTTCATTCCTTAAGTTTTGTCATATATCTTGTATTCTTTTTGCACTACCCTTTCTTGTTTTGTACCTTTTCTTGCTTGTCTTTTATTGTTCTTTAAGTTTTGTGGTGGTAATTTTTGGATGAGTGGTTGAGTGCTTTGGCATCTTTCATTTGAGGTTACTCCATTCTACAAGAGAAGCTTGGTTGAGGGAAGTATAATTTTCTTGGAGTGATTTGGAGTGCCTTTATTTTTTTTCCAAAACCACACCATATTTTCTTTATTTTCTAACATTGTTTCTTTAATTGTTTTCTATTTGTGTTTGCTGTACTGTTTTTACAATGGCTCAATATTCAAGTGGTGAATCTTCCAAACCACACTCCCTATAAAAAGCTTTCAATCGTGGTGAATTAAAGGAAGCCAAAAGGTCACTTTCACAAAAAGATGAAGCTATAAGACAATTGGAAGAAAGATTGCAAAGGTTTGAATTGACTAATGAAAGGTCCAGCCATGCACACCATAGAAGACGCCATTCTTCAAGGCATTCATCAAGAACTTCTTCCAACTATCATGGACATGAAGAGGAAACCGAATGGAGGAGGCATCATCATTATGAAGAAAGGCGCCAACATGTGGCAAAGCCTTATTTGCAATTTGTAAAACTTCCTAGCTTTAGTGGTGAATATGATCCAAATGTGTATTTAGGTTGGGAAGCTAAGGTAGAACAAGTGTTTAGTATTTATGAGGTTAAAGAGGACCAACAAGTTAAGCTAGCTACTTTAGAATTTTTGGACCATGCCATGCAATGGTCGCATAAAACTCTTATGGACATTGGGCTAAACAAGAGGCCTTCCGTGGTCTCTTGGAATGATTTGAAAGAATACATGCGCGCTAGATTTGTGCCTCCACATTATAGGAAAGACCTTTTGTTGAAGCTCCAAAGGCTTCATCAAGGCACACTTAGTGTGGATGCTTATTATAAAGAACTTGAAACGCTTTTAACTCATATTAACATGCATGAAAGTGAAGAATCTAAGATGGCTCGTTTTGTAAGTGGATTAAGACAAGATATTCAAAATGTTGTAGAACTTTATGAGTACACTTCTTTGGAAAAATTGGTTCACCTAGCCATCAAGGTTGAATCACAAATTTTGAAGAAAAATTCTTTTAAGAAAACTCATAATGATGGTTTCTATAACTCAACTTGGAAGGGTAAAAATCACATTTCAAGACTTGATACTCCTTCCGAATCTTTTAAAGAATCCACTCAACAAAAGGACTCTCATAATTCTTCTCTTTCTAAATCACCAACCAAAACCTCAAGTAAGAAATGTTTTAAGTGTTTAGGTTATGGTCATATAGCCGCAAATTGTCCAACAAAAAGAACCATGATGGTAAAAGAGGGTATAGTTGTAAGTGAACATAGTGATAATTCTTCTAAATCTAACTCCCCTTCCCCTAGCCCTAGTGATAATGAATATGAAATACCATGTGAAGGTGACTTATTAGTGATGAGGCGCATGATGGGCACAATTCAAAAACCTTTGGATGATACCCAAAGAGAAAATATTTTCCATAGCCGGTGCCTTATCAACAAAAGGTTATGTTTCATGATAATTGATGGGGGTAGTTGTACAAATGTGGCTAGTACAAGAGTGGTGGAGAAGCTTGTTTTACCCACTATCTCTCATCCCAAGCCCTATAAGCTCCAATGGCTTACTAAAAAGGGAGAAATCCTGGTTAATAAAAAAGTCCTCATAAATTTTGAAATAGGAAAGTATAAAGATGAGGTTTTATGTGATGTTGTGCCTATAGAAGCAACCCATATTCTTTTAGGGAGGCCTTGGCAATTTGATAGAAATGTTTTACATGATGGCCTCACCAATATAATGTCTTTTTCCTTCCAAGGGCGCAAGGTTACCTTAAAACCCCTCTCTCCACAAGAAGTTCATGAGGACCAATTAAAAAAGAAATATAAAAGAGAAAATGAAAAAGAAGAAAATGATAAAATGAGTCATAATACCTTATCAACTAAATCAATCTTTTTTACTCATGCTCTGCCTCAATTTGAGCATCCAAGGTATTCTTCTTCTTTGTCTTTTTCATTACCAAAAGTTCCTACTTGCACTCCATATTGGTTGAAAAATGTTAGGGATGATTTTTCCATACCTACTAATGGTTTTTACCCTTTAAAGGGAATTTTTCCAAAGAAAATAATCATTCCCAAACATTTTTTTCCAACATGGTCTGTCTATAGGACTTCTTTTTCTGACATCCCAATGATTCATAATGCTAAGACAAGTTTGCCTTTATTATCCTCCACTGCTTTATTTGATAGCAAACTGACTTTGTTATATGCAGGGATTCTGAATTCATGGACGAATTCTCTCCAACCTGGGGAGCACGATGTAGATCAAGTAGAAGAGGATTTCACTAATGGAGGAAGATGCCATCCACCCAAGCATTTAAAATTCTTCTTACTAGTCTTCTTAAAAAGTAGAACATTTTGGGTTCTCTTGAAAATTCAAAAGATAGTAGTATAAATAAATCTTTGTAAATACTCTTATATAAATTTGTAAATAATATAGAAATAGCCTTAGGAGTATGCCAAAGAGGAAAACCAAAAGAAACCTCTAAATGTAAGGCATTTTAGGAACTTTCTTTAGGAAAAAGTGGTAAAAGTGACTCTTCTACTCCTTTCTCTCTTAGGCACTAGAAGGAGCTAGAAGAGTGACTCTTCCCACTCCTTCCCCTTTGTAACATGTCCAGCCCTCCTTATTATAAATAGGAGTTCTTGGTTCTTAATAAAAAAAAAGTTGAAAGTTAGAAGTAAAGAAACTATCTTGAAATTGAGAGAGAGTGAGTTTGTGAGACTTGTCTCTTCTTCTCCTCCATGTCTTATCTTGTGAGCTTTGGAGACTCTCAAGTGGTGGCACCACCCACTCATCTTCGAAGAACCACCCTCCAAGTGGCGTGAATCACATCTCAAAAAGGCTACAACCACATAAGTCATTTCTTTTCATCTTCTAAAAATACCCATTTTTGTTCTACTCGTTTGTTTTCAATTCTAATCGGTTCATTCTCTTCCTTGTTATGTCCTCTATCATTTGATGTGTTGTTCTTCCATTTTAATCTGTTCAAACTTATTATAGCAACCTGTTTTTTGTTCGGTTTCCATGGGTATTATGGTTCATGTTGTTTTCTTGAATTTCTAATAGTAGGTTGTGTTCTTGTTGTGTTTCTATTACTAGTTTCAATTCTTGTTGTGTTCTTGTTTTAATTCTTGTTTCTTTGTACTGTTTTTGTGTTGTTACGGCACTTTGGTTGCCGTTTGGTTGCCGTTCTTGAATTACCCATTCATGTTCCATTGTTATCTTACACTACATGTTACCTATTCATGTGTTTTTTAGTATGAACCTTTGTTTTCTTGAGTAGAAACTCTATTAATTGTTCTTTAGAATTTTGATCCTAATTCTTTGAAAGTGTCATGAATACAATGAAACCTGTATCAACTCAACCCAAACCAAGAAAGGTTCATAAGAGACTCAGATCACCTTTTCCTTTCCTTTGCTTTGCTCAAACAACCTCTTTGTAATTATTTGCACTTTTTAACTTAATGAATTTTTTCTTCCGCACCTTCGCCTTCTTTTGCTAACTTTATGTTTTTGTGTATGGCTAAATATTTTAACTCATGGTGTACTTAGCACCCTTCTCACTTTCTGTTCTTTCCTCTTTGGTTTCTTCATCTATACATGTTTTCTTTGATAATAATCTTTCTCTGTTGACCTTGACTGGTAAGCCAAGGAAGACCTCTTTCTCTATCGACCTCAAGTGGTAAGTCAAGGAAGACCTCTTTCTCTATCGACCTCGACTGGTAAGCCAAGGAAGACCTCTTTCTCTATCGACCTTGACTAGTAAGCCAAGGAAGACCTCTTTCTCTATCGACCTCGACCGGTAAGCCAAGGAAGACCTCTTTCTCTGTCGACCTCGACTGGTAAGCCAAGGAAGACCTCTTTCTCTATCGACCTCGACTGGTGAGCCAAGGAAGACCTCTTTCTTGTCTTATTCCCTGCTGTGTAAGCTGGAAAATTCCTCTTATTTTGACCCTGCAGAAATCAAGGAAAGGATTGTTGCGAACCATACTATTTTTTTCCTTTCTTTAACAAGGTAGAAGAGGTTCCTTTAACTTCCCTTGACCTCGCTGTAAAAAGTCGAGGGCGAGGTCTCTAACTCACCTCATCCTTGCTATCAGAGGGAGAGGACTTTCACTGCAAACCATACTATTCTTCTCCTTTCTTGAACAAGGTAGAAGAGGTTCCTTTAACTTCCCTCGACCTCGCTGTAAAAAGTCGAGGGCAAGGTCTCTAACTTGCCTCATCCTTGCTATCAGAGGGAGAGGACTTTCTCTGCGAACCATACTATTCTTCTCCTTTCGTTAACAAGGTAGAAGAGGTTCCTTTAACTTCCCTCAACCTCGCTGTAAAAAGTCAAGGGCGAGGTCTCTAACTTGCCTCATCCTTGCTATTAGAGGGAGAGGACTTTCATTGTGAACCATACTATTCTTCTCCTTTCTTGAACAAGGTAGAAGAGGTTCCTTTAACTTCCCTCGACCTCGCTGTAAAAAGTCGAGGGCGAGGTCTCTAACTTGCCTCATCCTTGCTATCAGAGGGAGAGGACTTTCACTATGAACCATACTATTCTTATCCTTTCTTTAACAAGGTAGAAGAGGTTCCTTTAACTGTTTGACACAAATATATCTTTAATTCTTTTTCTTTCTTTTATTGGGTGACCTCGTTAAAAAACCCCGTAAGGAAAAAGAGTGTCCCCTTAATTGAATGATACAATTGTGTTCAAATATAACTTTTCTTAACTAAAATAAAACTTGAGGTTGGCTCCATTCCATGTGCGTGGGATCACACCACCTTATAATGTTTCTGATCCGGCCGGTCATCGGTAGTCGATGGCGTCAGCAGCAGATGACCACGTGGGCCAGTCACAGAGCAACACGTGGCATGAGATAGCAGATGAACCAGGGAGGAGATCGTTCAAGAACGGCGATCAGTGGTCAGCTACCGAGTGACCACCACCAGCAGATCTGTTCCTACGTGAGCGCCTGGAAGCAGAGCGCGAGAAGTGATGAAGCACCGATCAGTCATCGGTGCATGCAGAGCGATCAGTCGTCGGGGGTTCCTTGCCAACACGTGTTAAACTGGGACCCAGGCTCCCAGCGAGAACGTTACCCAAGGACCTCGCCTGATTCCATAAGGAGAGCACGAAAACATGAAGAAGCGCCATCTATCATCGGTCGGGGTAACACATCGATCACTGGCCAGAATGGCACATCGGCCATCGGTCAGGATGAGAGATACCTCGGTCATCGGTGTGTGGCGAGTGACGTCGGCCACGACGACGTGAATGACGCGCTAAGTTACTCCGCAAAGGGGTTGTAGTGGCCAGACCTCAGACATCAGTCAGGGGCTGAGAGATCGATGAGCCCTCAGAAGAGTCGATCACCAAGAACAAGGGTGATGAGAGATCGCCAACAGGGTGACACATCGGTCATTGGTGCCCAGAGCCAGGGAGCGTCCTTAGTCACGGAACGACCATGCATGAAGATGGGAAGAAGCAGTTAGGTGCAGAATCCTGTTGGTGCAAGAACCCGTCAAGGTTAGAGTCTCCCAGTGAGGTTGCATGCATGCCACGTGGGCTGTGAAGATGTTCCCAGAGAATAGGTAGGGCAGATAGGCACAGAAGTCAAGGGGTACAGAGGTACCCACGCAGCCTCCCCTGTCAGACTTTGCACTCAAGTGAGGAAGGCCTGCACGCAAGGTAGGCCTGGGGGGTAGATAGCAGCGGTGCAGAGCAATCAAGTGGCCCTAGAGGTAGCCAGTAGGGGGCGACGTGGGTTTATATGAGGAAGAAGAATGCTGAACCAGGTATGAGATACGGAACCCAGAAATCAGACAAAGAGAGTTCTTGATGTTTCCTTGCCCAAAACTGACTTGAGCGTCGGAGCTACACCGGCCGCTAGGGCGCCCTTGTGTGTTTGCAGGAACCATTTGCTTCGTTCGAAGGGAAGCCAACAGGAGGAACAAACATGGACGCGGGAGGAACGCGGAGCCCATCCACGCTCGAGTCCACGGCGGTATCATTTGGCGCCCACCGTGGGGCCCGAAGTAAAACGAAGCCCCCATACACAAGAACGAGAGTAGAAATCGCACAGATGTGTAGAAGAACCAGACAAACGGCACCTGCGCCATCTGCTGAAGAAGGAGCTATTTGTTAGGAAAGATGGCTTTAAACTAGAGGGGGGGTGAATTGTTTAAAGAGGTTTTCGCAAACTTTTCCAAGCTAGAATGAATATCTTTCAGAAATCAAATGATTAAGCAATTCAGTTTGCCAAAACAGCAAGCAAAACAGCACTGCCAGGAAAACAATCGGTTGTTTCTTCGAAACAATCGGTTGTTTATACCAGCAAACAACAAATAAACTGAAATTAAAGAGTTAGGGATAGAGAGATTGTACACAGATGTTTTATACTGGTTCACTCCAACCCAGAGCTACATCCAGTCTTCTCAGAAACCCTGAGGAAATCCACTAAGCAATCAACACTAGATTACTTACACACAACCAAGAAAGTGACCTTGAACACCCTCAAGAAACACACTTTCCTTGGTCAGCACACCACACTAAGAAAGCTGATCTTGATCCCCTCAAGAACACACAGCTCTTCTTAGCAACAGCACAAAACGAATGTTCACAGAATTACTAGGATTTCACTTGTTACAGAAGCAATCTGAAATCAATACAAGAGAATCCTATCTCAGCACTTTGATCAACCAAAACTCTAAGCAATCTCCAACTCTTAGAAAAACTTTCACAATTCACTTAGGTTCTCTCTTTTTCTCAAATCTGTTTTTCTGTATATATATAAAGAAGAAGTTTGTAAACAAATCTTAACAAACTCTTAATTGCTTTAGAAAGATTGGTCAAAGCATTTAATGACTGGAGCGTATGAATTAAAACCATTTAAAGCTCAGTCAAAGTCAAAACTGTTTTCTGTTATAAAAACATAACAAACAATCGATTGTTTCCTCGAATCAATCGGTTGTTTTGTTACTTAACCAATTTTCACATTTCAAAACAGTTTTCAAAACACCTAAGCTTAAACAATCGGTTGTTTCGATAAAACAATCGGTTGTTTTAACTCAGTTTGAAAAAACACTTTACTTTGTTTGAAAGTTGAGATGCTTGAGCTTTAGATTCAATCAAAGGTTGAGTTACACAACTCAAACTACCCAGATCCTAACTAAACTAGCACAGCAACAGCAAGCACAGCAAAAGCTTCATCATCCTTCAAAGGATTTGGATTCTTCAAAACCTTGAACACCACTTGGTTCAACAATCTCCCCCTATTTGATGAAGACAAATCCCTGATGCTTGATCCCTGATGCTTTATGTTGATCTGATTAAATCTGAAGCAGATCCTGCAAACGAACTTTTAGCAGACATTGAACCTCTGATATTTGGTTAGAAAATATATACACAGTTAAGGCTTAAACAATTAATATCAGAAAAAAACAGCTAAAAGCAGTCTTAAACAAGCATCTAAGCAAACAAGCATAAAATCTCCCCCTATTTGTCTTCACAAATAGACAAATATAAGAGATAAAGCCATAAAAAGTTCATATTACATCAGAATTATAAAAGCAACAGCAGAAGGAAAGAAAAGAAAATCAAACTTCAACAGCAGCAAAAACAATCGATTGTTTCGACAATCCAATCGGTTGTTTTTCTTCATTCTTCCTTATCTCCAAACTGAAGATCAAAGATTTGGTTCTGAACAGCTTCAATTTGTTCATCTAGGCTTATGAACCTTGCATCCATGTTGTCAAACCTGGTATCAAACCTTTGGAAATTGCTAACACACAGATCATGGAGGTTTCTTTGGTTTTCAGCAAAGCTATCCATCCTGTTCATCATGAACCTTTCAAAAGGTGACATTGATTGAATCCTTTCTTCTGGATGTTCAGCAGCTGCACTGGGTCCAGCATCTTGAAATCCTCCTGTTGGATCTTCATGTTCAACATCCATATCTGTAGGTTCTTCTTGAGCAGCACCACTAGAGGAGGCACCATGATCACCATCCTTGCTTACCCATTTTCCACCTATTTTTGTAAATCCCATCTTGCTGAGTGATCCATTGTTCAACTCTTGAGTTGACTTGACCAGCTCAGAAGTCTCATCTTCCAGATTAACGTCAAAATAGTTTAGGAATTTAGATATCAAAATAGCATAGGGATAGTGATAGTCACCCAACCTCATTGCTTTTTGCATGTGCTCTTTGATGATGTGAATCCAATTTAGCTTGACCTTCTTGGTGATGCAGAAGATGTAAACCAGATCTTCTTCAGTCAAAACAGAATGGTTGCTCCCCCTTGGAGTTAGAATCCATGTCACAATGAGAGCAAGCAGTCTCTCATCCAGTTTCAATCCTCCAACTGAGCATGCACTCACTTGAGCTTGAGTGTTTTTCAAACAGCTTCTGTAAAACTGAATTTTGTTGAAATCCTCCACCACACCAAGATTGCCTTTGCTGATTCGCATACCAGAAAACTTGAGTCCAGCAACAGCAGCCCAAACCTCATGGGTTATCTCCATGTCCACACCTTTTACATGAGAAACTAGGTTGTTTCCCTCAAATTTCAAATTGGTGTAGAAGACCTTCACCAAGTCTGGATATATGTTGCCCTTCATCTCCAGAAACCTTCTGAGATACTGATCTTTGAGAAGTTTCCTCACATTGTCCAGCTTTTGACTTTTCAGCCAATCAAAACTCACAACCTTGGGGTTATTGATTTTCTTGAGACTTGTCTCATATCTATATTTTTCTATGAGATCTTTATCTCCAGAAAACCATCCTTCCAGCCTTCCTCCAGACCTTACAGCTCTGGTTTTGATTCTTCCAGAAGTGGGAGGAGTTGATTCCATGGCAGCAGAGATGAGAAAACAGAGGGCAGCTCTTCTTTACAGTTTTTTCTCAAGAGATGGTGCAAGAGATGTTGCAAGAGATGTTGCAATTGGTTGTTCATCTGCACCTGATTTTATAACCATCCGAAAACCAATTTATGATTAATTCCATTCAATGGGTACCTGATTTTCAGAGAGAGAAGACTGTTCAGAACATGTCAGAAAAAGCTGAAAAACACATGGTCTTCACATGTGGACTTTGACTTGTCATTAAGGCACTTGAATTTCCAAGATTTTGGAATATATTCCTTTATGATATTTGTAACTTCTTTTCTGAACTTGTTAAGCATTCAATCACAGTATCATTGACCAAGATTCTCTATTTGAAATGATCTGCAACGAATAGAAATCCAAAAATAGAATTAAATCAATTTTCTCACAGTGCTGTCAGACCCAAAACAATCGGTTGTTTCGAAGAAACAATCGGTTGTTTTTCTGCAGCAGTTAAAACTTGATTTTAAGAAATTTTAACCAAAAACAGAAGTAGATAACAACAGATAACATTGACCAAAGAGGGATTAAACACAGGAAAGAACTTTAATACTTAAAAATAGAGGACAGTAAAAGAAAAAACTCATCCTTGTGTTGTTTCCTCAATGAGCCAATTGCTTGTTGATCAAGAAGGCTTCTTTTCATTGAATTGACCTTCTGCAGAGCATTGATTCAGCTTCAATGATTGCCCTTTGTCTTTCACAGTCTAACCAGTTGGCTCAGCTCCTCTTTTTCTATTAATTTTCCTGCACAAACATTAGTTCAAGCAACAAGATTTGGTCCTTTCACAAATGTGGGTCCAATTGGTTTCTTTTTCACACTTGGAACCTCACATCCTTTAGGGATCCATTTCATGTAGCCTCTTGGAACAGAAAACTTTCTTATTTTGCAGAATCTAACCGAATGGCCCTTTTTCATGCAATAAAAGCATGTCACAATCGATTGTTTCGTCTTAACAATCGGTTGTTTTTCTGGTTTTCTTAAAAAACTTTTTGAAAACCTATCTTGCTTGTTCTGTGGATTGAAGCCTAAACCAGCCTTTCCAAAAACACAACTTTGAGATGCCAAGACATTCTCAAAGTTTGATTTCCCTTTTGAAAGCTTGTCCACAGTTTCAACAAGATATTGAACCTTTTTCTCAAGATTTTCACAATTTTCACAAATGAGAGTATCACACTTACAAGAGGTGTTTTTGAAATGATTTTCCATCTTTTCAAAATCAATTTTTGCTTTTCTCAGATCCTCTTCAAGTGATTTAACTCTCTTTTCAAGCCCATTGTTAAGATCTCTCAATCGGTTGTTTGAAAGCACCAAGCGATTAGCTTCATCATGAGTTTCTTGAAAAGCTTCAAGCAATTCACAATAATTTTGTTCATTTAAGGAAGCACAAGAACTTACCTCACTTGAACTGCTTGAATCATCATCATCTTCAGCAATCAAACATAGGTTTGCTTTCTCATCTTCACTTGATGAAGAACTTGATGATGATACCTCATTTTCATCCCAAGCTATGTAGGCTCTCTTTGTCTTGCCTTTCTTCTCCTTGTAGCTTGCCTTTTTCTCCTTGCTTGTGTTGGGACAATCTGCCTTTATGTGACCTTGCTCACCACAACCAAAACAAGTATAGTTATTTGAATTTAAATCATTGGATTTCTTGTTTCCATACCTATCCCTGTTGTTGTCTTTGTTGCGGTTTCTCTTTAGGAATTTGCTGAATTTTCTTTACAGCAAACTCAGATTTTCCTCATCACTATCATCACTTGAATCTTGCTTTCCCTTGTGTTTGGATGCTTTCAAGGCTATGCTCCTTGTGTGCTTATCTTGATTCTCTTGAACATTGAGTCTATTCATCTCTAGCTCATGTTCCCTAAGCTTTCCAAACAAAGAAGCAACACTTAAGGATGTTAGATCTTTAGATTCAGAAATAGCAGTTACCTTTGGTTGCCATGCTCTATCAAGACATTTCAAGATCTTGATGTTTAGCTCTTCTTTGTCAAAAGTCTTGTCTAGGCTCATAAGGTGATTGATGATATGAGTAAACCTTTTCTGTACTTCAGCAATTGTTTCACCTTTAAGCATTCTGAACATTTCATACTCTTGGATTAGAGCATGCTTTCTAGCTCTTTTAACTTCATTTGTTCCTTCATGAGTGACCTCCAAAGTATCCCACATTTCCTTTGATGATTTACATTGTGATACCCTGAAAAACTCATCAGAATTTAAAGCAGAGGTTATAATATTTTTGGCAATGCAATCAAATTTGGCCTTTTTGCTTTCTGCATCAGTCCATTGAGACCATGGCTTCTCAATGACAGAACCATCTTTTTCAAACTTTGGTATAAAAGGACCATTTTCAATTGCATCCCAAATTCCTTTGTCAAGAGATTCCATGAATATTTTCATTCTAACTTTCCAAAACTGGTAATTCAAACCACAGAACAAGGGTGGTCTGTTTATTGAAGCACCTTCCCCAAAAGGTAGTCTATCAGCCATTTTAAAAGATTTTAGGATCAACTTTAATGACTTTCAAGAACCAAGCTCTTGATGCCAATTGTTAGGAAAGATGGCTTTAAACTAGAGGGGGGGTGAATTGTTTAAAGAGGTTTTCGCAAACTTTTCCAAGCTAGAATGAATATCTTTCAGAAATCAAATGATTAAGCAATTCAGTTTGCCAAAACAGCAAGCAAAACAGCACTGCCAGGAAAACAATCGGTTGTTTCTTCGAAACAATCGGTTGTTTATACCAGCAAACAACAAATAAACTGAAATTAAAGAGTTAGGGATAGAGAGATTGTACACAGATGTTTTATACTGGTTCACTCCAACCCAGAGTTACATCCAGTCTTCTCAGAAACCCTGAGGAAATCCACTAAGCAATCAACACTAGATTACTTACACACAACCAAGAAAGTGACCTTGAACACCCTCAAGAAACACACTTTCCTTGGTCAGCACACCACACTAAGAAAGCTGATCTTGATCCCCTCAAGAACACACAGCTCTTCTTAGCAACAGCACAAAACGAATGTTCACAGAATTACTAGGATTTCACTTGTTACAGAAGCAATCTGAAATCAATACAAGAGAATCCTATCTCAGCACTTTGATCAACCAAAACTCTAAGCAATCTCCAACTCTTAGAAAAACTTTCACAATTCACTTAGGTTCTCTCTTTTTCTCAAATCTGTTTTTCTGTATATATATAAAGAAGAAGTTTGTAAACAAATCTTAACAAACTCTTAATTGCTTTAGAAAGATTGGTCAAAGCATTTAATGACTGGAGCGTATGAATTAAAACCATTTAAAGCTCAGTCAAAGTCAAAACTGTTTTCTGTTATAAAAACATAACAAACAATCGATTGTTTCCTCGAATCAATCGGTTGTTTTGTTACTTAACCAATTTTCACATTTCAAAACAGTTTTCAAAACACCTAAGCTTAAACAATCGGTTGTTTCGATAAAACAATCGGTTGTTTTAACTCAGTTTGAAAAAACACTTTACTTTGTTTGAAAGTTGAGATGCTTGAGCTTTAGATTCAATCAAAGGTTGAGTTACACAACTCAAACTACCCAGATCCTAACTAAACTAGCACAGCAACAGCAAGCACAGCAAAAGCTTCATCATCCTTCAAAGGATTTGGATTCTTCAAAACCTTGAACACCACTTGGTTCAACACTATTGCCATGGCGCAGGTCATGGAGATGATGCGCGCGTTGCAAGAGAATGTCGCGGCGTCGAGAGTTGAGCAAGAGAAGATGCGTGCAGAGCTGACTGCATCGCACAGCAAAAATGAAGAGCTGGACCGCGTGAACGAGGAGTTGCGTAGGGAATTGCAGGCACAGAATGAGCGCGTATTCGAAGATAGGACGTCGATGCCGCCGTCGCCCCCTAGAGCATTTCCTATGCCTTTCTCCCCCAAGATCATGAACACGGTGGTGCCTCCCAACCTGGTGGGAGTGAAGGCGTCGTTCACGGGGGTGGAAGACCCAGAGGCACATTTGACAGCCTTCCACACTCAGATGATGCTTTCTGGAGGTTCAGACGCTGTGTACTGCAAAATGTTTATGAGCACGCTGAGCGGAGTAGCTATGGAGTGGTTCGTGAGCCTGTCGGAGGGCCACATCACCTCTTTCCATCAGTTTTCAAAACTGTTCACGGAGCAGTACATCGTCAACAGAGTGCCACCAGTGGTGTCTTACGATTTGTTCGACGTGCGCCAGTACCAGGGGGAGTCGCTGAGGGACTTCCTCAACCGTTTTGCTGCGCAGGTGGTGAGATTGCCCAGCAAGGACGAGAACATGTTAGTGCACGCGTTCAAGAAAGGCGTGCTGCTTGGTCTTTTCAGTGAATCCCTCATCAGGAGCCACCCCGCCACCTTTGCTGAGATACGGCGACGCGCGGTGGCGCACATTGTAGCAGAGGCAGAGGTCTCTGAGAAGAGAGGCAGCACTGCGCCAACGAAGCCGCATGGAGGTCAGGGGAAGCAGCAGCAGCAGGTGCGGGTGTATGAGACCAGGGAGGAGAGGAAGGCGCAGGGAAGGCCTCGTCCGTATGCACCCAGGAAGGACCAGCCCAGGGGGCGTGCAAGGGAGAACAACACACCCCCAAGGTATGATTTCGTGATAGAGTTGGCAGAGCTGATCGCCATCCCTGCCGTGGCTGCAAGACTCCGAGTACCAGAGAAAACTGACAAGGTACTTGGAGGGAGGAAAGACGAGTGGTGTGAGTTCCATTAGGTGTGTGGACACACACTCCACACATGCCTGGCGTTGGGGCGTCAAGTTGCTGAGTTGGTAAAGACAGGTTTCCTGACCGATTACCTGAGGGAGGCGCAAGGTGATCGCGCTTCGGGGTCCCAGGCAGGTGATCAGCAGCATGAAATCCCTGTGCACGGGGAAATCAGGTGATAGAAGATGCTACACTTGGGGGGCTCCCAGGTAGCTCAGGTGGAAGCTGAGGCAGAGTCTTTAAGCTCGGCGATAGAAAGTTGCAAAGAGAAAGGCGAAGAGTCCAGTTCTTTAGCTGTTGACTTTGTATATCCGCCAGTCGATCCCAAGACCTAGATGAACGAGGGTTACACTTCTGTGAACTTCGCCAGACCCAGGTAGTGTGGGATTTATGCACGTTTGCAGGAGAAAGAGGGATTGGAGAAGCACTTGAAATCATGAGCTTCCCGCACAAGTTCGAGGAAGTCCAGTCAGTTCGCTTTAACACACCTCGCGATGGTGTAACAAAGGGGAAGCAACGAGCTTATGGAGAGCTTGGGAAGCGCAAACAAGTTTGAAGTGAAGGACAGCTTTTCGTCGTTGCTGGAAGAATGGTGTGCTCGCCAGGTCGATCATCGCCAGGGAGAGTAGTTGAGGCGCTGGAGAATGGAGCTTATCGGCTGGAGACCCTAGATGGAGCACCTATCCCATGGACATGGAACGCTACACACTCAAGTTTCTACTTCAGTTAAGTTGTAAGGTAGATACGTTCTTGCGCTGTACACACACTCAATGTATATACTGTAAATAGTTGAGCAGATCAGGGGGCACTCTTTTCCCTGATGAGGGTTTTTAACGAGGCCTCCCAATAAAAAAGATTTCGGTATGTCAAGTGTGCACATGTTTCCCAGTTTCAAGTTCTGCTTGCCCCAGATGCAAGTGCAAGTGATCGGTTGGAGCCTGCTCGCCCCAGGCACGAGTACAGACCACTGACCTATATTCTCCTCACCCCAGGAGTGAGTGCAGGTGGCTAAAGTCTGAACCCACGACCACAAGGCAGATGCAACAGGAACCAGACCTAAAGGTCGATGACCTTGGGGCAAGCAAGAGGGGTCAACAAGAAAAACCCTTCCTCCCCGAAGCAAGACATCATCTTCGCGTTTAAGCACCAAGAAGAAGAGCGCGATCAGTCATCGGTACACCAAAAGCAAGATCAGCCGTCGGTGCATGTCGGGAGTGAGCACTCGGTCGGTGCATGGTCATCGGGGTCTTGCTAACACGTGTTAAGCTGGGACCCAGGTTCCCAGCGAGAGCGTTACGCATGCACCTCGCATGATTCCAGAAGAAGATTGGTCATCGGGGTCTTGCTAACACGTGTTAAGCTGGGACCCAGGTTCCCAGCGAGAGCGTTACGCATGCACCTCGCATGGTTCCAGAAGAAGATTGGTCATCAGGGTCTTGCTAACACGTGTTAAGCTGGGACCCAGGTTCCCAGCGAGAGCGTTACGCATGCACCACGCATGATTCCAGAAGAAGATTGGTCATCGGGGTCTTGCTAACACGTGTTAAGCTGGGACCCAGGTTCCCAGCGAGAGCGTTACGCATGCGCCCCGCACGATTCCAAACCAGAAGAAGAGGAGTTGCCCACTCAAGGGGCGTGCGGTGATACCATGCAGGCAGGGATGCGCCTAGCGAGTGCGCTTAGACAACCACCCCTGGTGCTCCCCTGGGAGCATGCACCCACTCAGAGGAGAAAGTCCTCACCCTCGACTTTGTACAGCGGGGTGCAGGCAGAGAAAGTCCTCTTCCTCTGCTTTTTACAGCAAGGTTGAGGCGAGAGAAAAGTCCTCTTCCTCTGCTTCTTACAGCAAGGTTGAGGCAAGAGAACCAAGTCCTTCTCCTCTACTTCATACAGCAAGGTTAAGGCAACAGAGAAAGTCCTCTTCCTCTGCTTTTTACAGCAAGGTTGAGGCGAGATAAAAAGTCCTCACCTCGACTTTGTACAGCGAGGCTGAGGCGAGAGGGGTCATCGAGAAGCATTCCCCAAAACACAGGCGTCATCTTTGGCGTTCGGGCCCTCTATGCAACTAGCGCTAGAGTGACACAGAAGTAATGTGAAACCTGAAGCGCGGTGACTGATCGGTGGTGCGCTAACATGCTAGTCGGTGGTCCGTAGTAAAGCTCCGAGTATGAAAGCTTCCCCAAACAAGCTCTTGGGCGATCAGTCGAAGCATTTAGACGCCATCAGGTCAGTCATCCAACATGAATTTATGCATAAAAGGCTTATATACAAGTTGGTAGCAGAAAAAGAAATTACACAAAAGGAGAAGTCGCAAGGGAAGAAGCTCAAGGAGGAGGAATGAGCCTGCCATCGACCACTGAATGGTGGAGGCTAGGTTGGGTAGAGTCCAAGTCTGGCAGGACGCAGTGATCTTGCTGCAAGCCCATGGAACCCATCTATCAGAGCCTCGGCACCAGCAGCCATGGTCTCAGGTACATCGGCTTCGAGCTCCTTCTTCTCTTTGGCAAGGGAGACCACTTAGTCTCTTCGCCGAGAACAAGTTCACAGCTCGAGACTGGGGGGCTTGTGATCCGGCCGGTCATCGGTAGTCGATGACGTCAGCAGCAGATGACCACGTGGGCCAGTCACAGAGCAACGCGTGGCATGAGATAGCAGATGAACCAGGGAGGAGATCGTTCAGGAACGGCGATCAGTGGTCAGCTACCGAGTGACCACCACTAGCAGATCGGTTCCTATGTGAGCGCTTGGAAGCAGAGCGCGAGAAGTGATGAAGCACCGATTAGTCATCGGTGCATGCAGAGCGATCAGTCGTCGAGGGTTCCTTGCCAACACGTGTTAAACTGGGACCCAGGCTCCCAACGAGAACGTTACCCAAGGACCTCGCCTGATTCCATAAGGAGAGCACGACAACGTGAAGAAGCGCCATCTGTCATCGGTCGGGGTAACACATCGATCACTGCCCAGAATGGCACATCGACCATCGGTCAGGATGAGAGATACCTCGGTCATCGGTGTGTGGCGAGTGACGTCGGCCACGACGACGTGAATGACGCGCTAAGTTACTCCGCAAAGGGATTGTAGTGGCCAGACCTCATACATCAGCCAGGGGCTGATAGATCGATGAGCCCTCAGAAGAGTCGATCACCAAGAACAAGGGCGATGAGAGATCGCCAACAGGGTGACACATCGGTCATCGGTGCCCAGAGCCAGGGAGCGTCCTTAGTCACGGAACGACCATGCATGAAGATGGGAAGAAGCAGTTAGGTGCAGAATCCTGCTGGTGCAAGAACCCGTCAAGGTTAGAGTCTCCCAGTGGGGTTGCATGCATGCCACGTGGGTTGTGAAGATGTTCCCAGAGAATAGGTAGGGCAGATAGGAACAGAAGTCGAGGGGTACAGAGGTACCCACGCAGCCTCCCCTGTCAGACTTTGCACTCAAGTGAGGAAGGCCTGCACGCAAGGTAGGCCTGGGGGGTAGATAGCAGCGGTGCAGAGCAATCAAGTGGCCCTAGAGGTAGCCAGTAGGGGGCGACGTGGGTTTATATGAGGAAGAAGAACGCTGAACCAGGTATGAGATACGGAACCCAGAAATTAGACAAAGAGAGTTCTTGATGTTTCCTTGCCCAAAACTGACTTGAGCGTCGGAGCTACACCGGCCGCTAGGGCGCCGCTCTGTGTTTGCAGGAACCATTTGCTTCATTCGAAGGGAAGCCAACCGGAGGAACAGACATGGACGCGGGAGGAACACGGAGCCCATCCACGCTCGAGTCCGCGGCGGGATCAGTTTCCAACCTGTATGCCCTGTTCCCCAGGGCCTCCGTTACTCTAAACGGGCCTGTCCACTTGGGAGATAGCTTGTTTTCCAACTGGTAGGAGTGGGCATTCCGCATTACAAGATCGGCTACTTGGAACTGCCGAGGTCTCAACTTTGACCTGTATTGCCGTTCTACTCTTCTCTTTAATGCTTCAGACTTAATGCGGGCCTCCTCCCTGACTTCATCTAGTAAGTTTAGATTCACCCTTCTTTCTTCATTTGATTCTTCTGCCACAAAATTCTGGAATCGAGGTGAGCTTTCCTGTATCTCTACCAGGATCATGGCATCTGACCCGTATACCAGGCTGAAGGGCGTCTCTTTAGTGGTGGACTGAGGGGTGGTGTGATATGCCCACACAATCCTGGGGACCTCCTCTGCCCAAGTCCCTTTAGCCTTCTCAAGCCTCCTCTTCAGGCCACTGAGCAGGACCCTGTTGGCCGACTCGACCTGTCCATTTGTTTGGGGGTGCTCGACTGACGTGAACACCTGTTTGATGCCGAGCTTCGAGCACAACTTTCCCAACTGCTGACTTGCAAACTGGGTACTAATCCTGCCGCTTGACTCGAACGTGGAGGATTGCCTCATCACTCCCTCGTTTAGCCTTCTGTTCTGCAGGAATGCTCCAAGAACCACCGCCAAAACTCCAAACGCTGCCTGCAAAACACACAGACGGCGCCTCTGGCGGGCGTTGTAGCTCCGACGCTCAAGTCAGGCAACAGGAACACCAAAACTATATCTGAATCTCTCTGTGAGACTCGTGTGTGCTCTCAGATCCACTTTCTCTCTCAAATGTGTAAGCTGTAAGAATCTATCAAAACCCTCTCTAATTTCGTTAAGAGTTTTGTATATATACCTGAGTCTTTCTCTCTCCTGACGGTTATTCTTCTTGACACGTGGATAACATCTGGTCATACACATGTCACCATCTGGAGTACCTGCAGCTGAAACGTTACTTCCACTGTTATCCTGCGACTAAGTTATCCACACAGGGAGTAGCTTAGTACACAGGCTACTCTGGGCGCAACCAAGTCTTCTCAAACACCCGGCGATGTGCTCTTTCGGCGACTTGCTGACCACCTGATCTCCTAACCTTCACACACGGCGATCATGTGCAATCTAGGCGATTACTGATCCATATCGGCGATGAGCGATTACTCATCCTCAAGGCGATAGGCGATTACTCATCCTCAAGGCGATAGGCGATTACTCATCCTCAAGGTGTAACATCCTGCCAAATTACTTTTCATAAATATAAATGAAATAAAGGTAAAACAAAAATATTTAAGTGAACATACGTATTTATATAAAATGAAGTTGCTCCCCACAGGGAGTTTAATACATAACCGGTCAATTTTTCCAAAACTTAAACAAAATACAGCCAAATAAAATGCAACCGGTGGTCTCCCTACATAAATCGGCGATCTCCTAACAGAAGACCCAAAACAGCCGATCTGCTATCAGAACAGAAATCAGGCGATCACCACATAGAGACAGAAACAGGCGATCTCCTTCCGGCGACCACTCACTAAGGAGCTCTACTTCCTGGAAAATCATCTGCTCCTGTGTAAAATACACGATCATCACAGTTTTAAGAGAAAATAGCCAGAGAACAATACCAAGGGTAAGCTAGATATTTTTTTAACTTTAAATTATAAACTGGACAACCAGCGTAGATCAGCCTTTTTAAACATTCACAAGAGTCCATCACTTTCTCATTCATACCACACAACCATCAAGTGTCTATCAACAATTTCTCAACATTACTCACGTCAGACTTCCACTGACTAATCACACATAGACACTTGACACTACTTCCGGAAGACTCGTGCATTGACTAGACTCAGAGATCTGCACCTGTCATAGTAAACTGCTGTAATGTTTCCACAGCTATACGCATCCACACAAATCTCGATCTCAATTTCATCACTCTCACAGTATGACAGGGTGAATCCACACAACAGGTCAAGTAGTTATCTTTCAAACACTTACCCATACGTATGAACCTCCATCGACTCTCAACGCCTGAATAACTTCATCTATATGAATTCATTATCTCAGGAGAGTCAGGATATCTCATTATAGAAATCACCGATCAATGCACATCCTACACGATCTTACACGGTATTTTCTTTCCTAAAAATACTATGCCTTGATCCCACATTCACAACATTCAACACGTCATACAACACTTAATGAACGATTTCAGTCACAGAAAAACTCATGCCAAGGTTCAGATTTTTGAATATCACATTTAAATCTCAAACAGTTTCAAACAACACCAAAAACAGGGGAGTTCGAAAAACAACGCCAAAACTGGCGATCTCGTCCAAAAACAGGGGATTTCGAAATCTGTATTTAAAACCGGCGATCACGTCGCCCAAACACATAAGAACAGAACATCCTGAAAGAGGGGTTTAAAACCGGCGACCACGTCGCCCGAACACATAGAACAGAGAATCACGAAAAAGAATATGAAACCGGCGACCACGTCGCCCTCACTTCAGAAACAACAAATCTACGGCTTTTATTGAAAATAAAGCTAGCTTCCCTTACCTGGACTTGCGTAAAACCTCACTTCGAGCTCTAACCCACCGAACTTAAAGGATGCCTTGGCTCTGTTTTAGCGTCTGGTTTGTAGAACTTGCAGAGAACCTCCCAGGTGCTCCAAGGGCAGTCGTCGATAGATAAGCAGGAACGTGATAAGGCCTGAATGGCAGAGTGAAGGAGAGAAAAGAGAAGGATGAAGGTAACTCACTCACCCACTCTGTCACTCTTGAACCACAACACCTTCTTTGCCTCTCAGAAGTGAGTTTTTAAATCTTAAACCAACTTGTCCACAAAAGCCGCTGCCACCACCCACTCTGTAGGAAGCTTGCGTGCACGCTGCCCTGAACAGTACAACCCCGCGTGACTCTGCGCATGCCAACAGTCTGAGGTCACTATTCTGAACCACCCTTTTTGTCTACGTGTCGCGCGTGCAGTACGTCTGATGCTGCGAGCCTGGGTCCCACCTTATCTGCGTGAAACTCGACATCGCGCGATAACCTTCCACCGATGACCGCTCGCGCGATGACTGTCCACCGAGGCCTCATCCTGGAGGATGACCGATGTCTCTCCCTGGGAGACGACCGATGTGTCTCTCATACCGGCGATGACTGAAGTGCCTCATCCCGGTGATGACTGATTCCTCACACTGGCAGACAACCGATGTCTCTCCCTGGCAGACCACCAATGTCTCACCCTGGAAGACCACCGATGTCTCACCCTTGAAGACAACCGATGTCTCAACCTGGCAGACCACCGATGTCTCACCCTGGCAGACCACCGATGTGTCTCCCATCCTGGTTGATGACCGATGTTCCTCTCATCCTGTTGGCGATCTCTTATCGCCCTTGTGTGTGACGAGAACACATCGCCTTACTCTGCTCACCGATGTCATATCTTCGCACCTTGCTGAAGGTTCTCCATCCCACTATGTTACGTCCAAGGTATTACCTCCACATGGCTTGGTGACATCGGTAGCTTCACATTTCTAAGAGTAGATCAGCACTACTCCTCGTGCTCCCATGCATGCAACACTAAGGATGACTTCTTATGCTCAAGCATAGAGCTTTGCATGCACAGCGTATCTAAGGCTTAACCACACCTTGATACGTGTGGTTTTGTGGAACCCACTCTGGTTGATCCAGTATCTTGACTCCGTACTACGTGCACTCCCGTCGATCACGTACACCATAGGCGATTGGCGGTCATGTCTCCTCTAAGCGACAGGCGATTATGTCCCAGAGAAGTCGGAGATCACCTCCGTCTTCAGTATCGGCGATCTCGTAGAAGACTTCTTAACTACACTTTTCTTCCTTTACTCTTCTTGATCCACACGTCATCCGACCGACCTCTACCAGCTGACCCCAGACCTTGGGCGACGTCCGATGTCCGACTACTACGAAACTTCATTTACCAGCTCTTTGTATTTTAAATAATAACATCCTCTGAAATTATTTAAATCTAACACTTTTATTCCAATTAAAGTTTCTGGGTCCTTACACAAGGCGATAGGCGATTGCCATTCTGAGTGATCGCCTCCCTGATTCACCTGCTATCCTCTACCACGTGTTACCCTGTGAATGGTCCACGTGGTCAACTGCTGCTGATGTCATCAACTACCGATGACCGACCGGATCACAAGCCCCCCAGTCTCGAGCTGTGAACTTGTTCTCAGCAAAGAGACTAAGAAATCGTCTTCTAGCGGTCTACAGGAGCGCGCACTCTGGTACTAACACTGTTTCATTCCTTCTTCTTCGCCTTCAAACATTCAAAGCATTTCTCTGTGCGGGCCGCGTGCTCCCAGGAGAGCGCCAGGCACATCCTGCCTGCATGGCCTTGCCGCACGTCCTCTGAGTGGGCATCATGCGAGGTGCATGCGCAACGTTCTCGCTGGGAACCCCGATGACCGATCACCCTCTGCATGCACTTACGACCGACCTCCCTCTGAATGCATTTACGACCGATCTCCCTCTTAACGCCCGGTCGCGCTCTTCATGTAGTCACACCTGATCGGTGCCTCATAACTTCCACCGATGACCGGGCGGTGCCTCATAACTTCCCCTGATAACCGGGCGGTGCCTCATGACTAACCACCGAAGTTCGTGCGGTGCATCATGACTATCCACCGACGTCCGTGCGGTGCTTGCAGGCGCTTATCTATGCTCTGAACCGGGAGTGGTGGCCACTTGGTATCTGACTACCGATCACCGTTCTAGGTGATCGCCTCCCTGATTCACCTTCTCTGTTTTCTTCTTCTCAAACGCGCTAGGGTTCGCTGCGTTTCTCCTCTTTAACTCTCTGCATGTGACTAACTGTTAACTAGCTTAGGCTTTAGCACGATCCCACTGCAACCCCTCAAACTTGGCTTCTGACTTGATCGCGGCTAACTGTTACCTTAGCATTGCCTTCAACATAACTTCGTGCTGGATGACTGACTTAACGGGGCCTAAACGCTTCGGCTTCACGCAGCAGAACTTGCTTCTACCACCGACCACCGACTAGCATGTTAGTGCACCACCGATCAGTCATCGCGCTTCTGGCTTCGCTACACTTCTCTGCCACACCAGCGCTGAGTGCATAGAGGGCCTGAACACCAACTATGACACCTATGTTTTGGGGAAGAGAAGTGCTTCTCGGTGACCCCTCTTGTCTCAACCTCGCTGTAAGAAGTCGTGGATGAGGTCTTGCTTCTCTCACCTCAACCTCGCTGTAAAAAGCAGAGGGAAGGGACTTGGTTCTCTTGCCTCAACCTTGCTGTAAGAAGCAGAGGAAGAGGACTTTTACTCATGCCTCAGCCTCGCTGTACAAAGTCGAGGTGAGGACTTTCTCTGTTGCCTCAACCTTGCTGTAAGAAGCGAAGGAAAAGGACTTTCACTCGCCTGCACCTCGCTGTACAAAGTCAAGGGAGGACTTTCTTCTTTCTCGCCTGCACTCGCTCAAAGGCAAGGAGGTCTTCCTCTGTTGCCTACACTTGCTCAAAGGCAAGGAGGACTTCCTCTGTTGCCTGCACTTGCTCAAAGGCAAGGAGGACTTCCTCTGTTGCCTGCACTTGCTCAAAGGCAAGGAGGTCTTCCTCTGTTCTCGCCTGCACTTGCTCAAAGGCAAGGAGGACTTCCTCTGTTGCCTGCACTTGCTCAAAGGCAAGGAGGTCTTCCTCTTTTGCCTACACTTGCTCAAAGGCAAGGAGGACTTCCTCTGTTGCCTGCACTTGCTCAAAGGCAAGGAGGTCTTCCTCTGTTCTCGCCTGCACTTGCTCAAAGGCAAGGAGGTCTTCCTCTTTTGCCTACACTTGCTCAAAGGCAAGGAGGACTTCCTCTGTTGCCTACACTTGCTCAAAGGCAAGGAGGTCTTCCTCTTTCTCGCCTGCACTTGCTCAAAGGCAAGGAGGTTTTCCTCTGTTGCCTCAACCTTGCTGTAAGAAGCGAAGGAAGAGGACTTGGTTCTTTTGCCTCAACCTTGCTGTAAGAAGCAGAGGAAGAGGACTTTTCTCTCGCCTCAACCTTGCTGTCAGAAGCAGAGGAAGAGGACTTTTCTCTCGCCTCAACCTTGCTGTAAGAAGCAGAGGAAGAGGACTTTCTCTCTTGCCCCAACCTTGCTGTATAAAGCAGAGGAAGAGGACTTTCGCTCTTGCCCCAACCTTGCTGTATAAAGCAGAGGAAGAGGACTTTCTCTCGCCTGCACCTTGCTGTACAATGTCGAGGGAGGACTTTCTCTCTTGCCCCAACCATGCTGTACAAAGCAGAGGAAAAGGACTTTCTCTCGCCTGCACCTCGCTGTACAATGTAACATCCCGCCAAATTCTTTTCATAATTAAAAAAATGAAATAAGGTAAAACAATAATATTGAAGTGAACATATGTGTATATATATATATAATGAAATTTCTCCTCACAGGGAGTTTAATACATATCCGGTCAGTTTTCCAAAACTTAAACAAAATACAGCAAAATAGAAAAATAGGCGATCTCCTAACAGAAAAAGGTGATCTCCTATCAGAAAACAGAAAAAGGGTGATCGCCTAACAGAAACAAAAACAGGCGATCTCCTTCCGGTGACCACTCACTGAGGAGCTCTACTTCCTGCAACATCATCTGCTCCCGTGTAAATTATACACGATCATCACAGGTTTAAGAAAAAGCCAAACACAACACCAAAAACACAGGGTAAGCTAGATATTTGAAAGAGAATTTAGATATGAAACTTTAAAATCAAGATAAAACAGATTTAAGACACCCACGTAAAAACCATCAACTTTCTCATTCCCTTCACATGACCATCAAGTAAATCACATATTTCACAATTCCTCAAGAGTCGTTCAATTCACATAATTCATCAAGTGTCTATCAATTTCAATGTTCCTCATTTCTCACGTCAGACTTCCACTGACTCATCACACAAGACACTTGACACTACTTCCGGAAGACTCGTGCGTTGAACTTAGCATCCAGAGACCTGCACCTGTCATACTTCATTGTTGTAATGTTCCCACAGCCATGCGCATCAACATAATCTCGATCTCAATCTCATCACTCTCACAGTATGACAGGGTTAATCCATATAACAGGTCAAGTCAGTTATCTTTCAAACGACTTACCCATACATATGGACCTCCTTTGACTCTCACCAACTGAATGACTTCATCTATGTGACTCCATCATATCAGCAGAGTCAGGATCGTCTCATTCACAGGATACTCACTGATCAATACACCTCATAACCAATCTCAACACGGTATTTCCTTTCCTGAAAATACTATGTCTTGATCCCACATTCACAACATTCAACACATCATATAACACTTAAATGAATGATTCCAATCACAACAACAATCATTCCATGGTTCAGATTTTCGATTATCACATTTCAATCTCAAACAGTTTCAAACAACACAAAAATAGGGGAGTTCGAAAAAAACCGCCAAAACCCGCGATCTCGTCCAAAAACAGGGGATTATGCAATAACAGTTGAAAACTGGCGACCACGTCGCCCCATCATCTCAATCATCTAATATAAGGTTTTCGTTGGAAATAAGGCTAGCTTCCCTTACCTGAGCTTGCGCAAACCACCAAGAGTTCCAAAACCCACCGAGCTTAAAGGTGCCTTAACTCTGTTTTAGCGTCCGGTCTGGAGAACTTGCAGAGAACCTCCTAGGTGTCCAAGGGTAGTCGTCGCTCGTCGTACTGGTGCTTGAGGGTGCCTGAATCGCAGCGTGAAGGAGAGAAAAGAGAAGGATGAAGGTGAACCCACTCTGTCACTCTTGAACCACAGCAACGTTCTCTGCCCACAGAAGTGAGTTTTTGAATCTAAACCAACTTGTCCACAAAAGCCGCTGCCACCACCCACTCTACAGGAAGCTTGCGTGCATGCTTCCCTGAACAGTACGACCACGCGTGACTCTGCGCATGTCAACTCTCTGATGTCACTATTCTGAACCACCCTTTTTGTCTACGTGTCGCGCGTGCAGGACGTTTCATGCTGGGAGCCTGGGTCCCACCTTATCTGTGTGAAACTCGACATCGCGCGATAACCTTCCACCGATGACCGCTCGCGCGATGACTATCCACCGATGTCTCATCCTGGCGGACGACCGATGTCTCTCCCTGGGAGACGACCGATGCCCGCATGCCTCGCGCCCGGCGATGCCCGCATGCCTCGTGCCCTGGCGATGTGTAACATCCCTTCCAAAACCTTTTCCTATTTATATAATAGAATAAAGCGTAGATATTAAATTTATAAAATCAACATATGTATTAGATATTGAAAATACATCATCCCGTACATCGTATTCAAAAAGAGACGTCCCTCTTATAGGGTTTTAATACATTCCATCAATTGTTTCGAAATAAAAACCAAATACAGCATGAAAAGGACAAAACAGGCGATCTCCTATCAGAAGACCCAAAACAGCCGATCTGCTATCAGAACAGAAAACAGGCGATCACCACATAGAGACAGAAACAGGCGATCTCATCCCGGCGACCACTCACTGAGGAGATCTACTCCTTGGAAGATCATCTGCTCCCGTGTAAAATACACGATCATCACAGTTTTAAGAGAAAACAGCCACATAACAATACAAAGGGTAAGCTAGATATTTTTAAACTTTAAATTATGAACTGGACAACCAACATAGATCAGCCTTTTTAAACATTCACAAAAGTCCATCACTTTCTCATTCATATCACATAGCCATCAAGTAATCACATATTTCACAATTTCCTCAAGAGTCGTTCAATTCACATAATTCCATCAAGTGTCTATAAATTTTCAATGTTTCTCATTTCTCACGTCAGACTTCCACTGACTCATCACACATGACACTTGACACTACTTCCGGAAGACTCGTGCGTTGAACTCAGCATCCAGAGACCTGCACCTGTCATACTACATCACCCACACAGGGTCGCTGTGAAACTCACACAGCCATGCGCATAAATGAATCTCAATATCTTCACTCTCCTAGTGATCCGGTCGGTCATCGGTAGGCGATGACGTCAGGAGCAGATGACCACGTGGGCCAATCATAGAGTGACGCGTGGCACGTAAAAGCAGATGAACCAGGGTGGAGATCGTTCAAGAACGGCGATCAGTGGTCAGCTACCGAGCGACCGCCACCAGCAGATCAGTTCCTACTTGAGCGCCTGGAAGAAGAGCGCGAGAAGGGACGAAGCACCGATCAGTCATCGGTGCGTTCAGAGTGATCTGTCATCGGTACATGCATTGTGATCAGTCATCGGTGCATGGAGAATGATCAGTCGTCGGGGGTTCCTTGTCAACACGTGTTAAACTGGGACCCAGGCTCCCAGCAAGAACGTTGCTCAAGGACCTCGCCTGATTCCATAAGCAGAGCACGAGGATGTGAAGAAGCACATCGGTCATCGGTGTGTGTTGAGGTGACATCGGCCGCGCGATGTGAACAACGCAATCGATGATCAGCAAAGCGCCCAGAGACAGTGAATGGCCTTAGTCGCGAGACGACCACGCATGAAGATGAGAAGACGCAGTTAAGTACAGAATCCCGCTGGGACGGGATAAAGTTAGAGTCTCCCAGTGGGGTTGCATGTCTGCCACGTGGGGTTGCATGTCTGCCACGTGGGGTTGCATGTCTGCCACGTGGATGGTGAAGATGTTCCCAGAGAATAGGTAAGGCAGGTAGGCACAGAAGTCGAGGGGTCCAGAGGTACCCACGCGGCCTGCCCTGTCAGACCTGGCATTCAAGTGAAGAAGGCTGGCACGCAAAGCACCCTGGGGAGTGGAAACGGCACTGCGGAGTAATTAAGTGAACCTAGAGGTAGCCTGTAGGGGCTACGCAGGGTTTATATGAGGAAGAAGAACACCAAACCAGGTATGCAATTCTTTACCTCAGACACACAACACAAATCCAAGGGCACTCAGTTTTCGAATCAAAGAGGACTGAGGGCACACACACACGGTCTCACACACAAAGAGATCTGAGAGAGACCTTTTGGTGTTCCCGTTGCCTGACTTGAGCGTCGGAGCTACAACGGCCGCTAGAGGCGCCGTTCGCGTGTTTTGCAGGTACCGCTTGGAGTCCCGTCGAAGATTCCTGGAGCGTCTTTGCAGGACGCGCAACAGTTAGAAAGCCAAACGAAGGAGTGGCGAGGCATTCTCCCCACGCTCGAGTCCGCGGCGAGATCATTTGGCGCCCACCGTGGGGCCCGGAGTAAAACGAAGCCCCCATACACAAGAACGAGGATAGAAATCGCACAGATGGGTAGAAGAGCCAGACAAACGACACCTCCACCACCTGCTGGTGAAGGAACTGTGACCATGGCGCAGGTCATGGAGATGATGCGCGCGTTGCAGGAGAACGTTGCGGCATCGAGAGCTGAGCAGGAGAAGATGCATGCAGAGCTGACTGCATCGCATAGCAGGAATGAAGAGTTGAACCGCGTCAACGAGGAGTTGCGTAGGGAATTGCAGGCGCAGAATGAGCGTGTATCCGAAGACAGAACGTCGATGCCGCCATCGCCCCCTAGAGCATTTCCTATGCCCTTCTCCCCCGAGATCATGAACACGGTGGTGCCCCCCAACTTGGTGGGAGTGAAGGCGTCGTTCACGGGGGTGGAAGACCCAGAGGCACATTTGACAGCCTTCCACACTCAGATGATGCTGTCTGGAGGTTCAGACGCTGCATACTGCAAAATGCTTATGAGCACGCTGAGCGGAGTGGCTATGGAGTGGTTCATGAGCCTGCCGGAGGGCCACGTCACCTCCTTCCATCAGTTCTCAAAGCTGTTCACGGAGCAGTATATAGTCAACAAAGCGCCGCCGTTGGTAGCTTACGACTTGTTCGACGTGCGCCAGAACCAGGGGGAGTCGCTGAAGGACTTCCTCAACCGCTTTGGTGCGCAGGTGGTGAGATTGCCCAGCAAGGATGAGAGCATGCTGGTGCATGCATTCAAGAAAGGCGTGCTACCTGGCCCTTTCAGTGAATCGCTCATCAGGAGCCACCCCGCCACCTTTGCTGAGATACGGCGACGCGCGGTGGCGCACATTGTAGTAGAGACAGAGGTCTCTGAGAAGAGAGGCAGCACTGCACCGACGAAGCCGCGCGGAGGTCAGGGGAAGCAGCAGCAGGTGCGGGTGTATAAGACCAAGGAGGAGAGGAAGGCACAGGGAAGGCCTCGTCCATATGCACCCAGCAAGAACCAGCTCAGGGGGCATGCAAGGGAGAACAGCACACCCCCTAGGTATGATTTCGTGATAGAGTTGGCAGAGCTGATCGCCATCCCTGCCGTGGCTGCGAGACTCCGAGTACCAGAGAAAACTGAGGAGGTACTTGGAAGGCGGAAGGACGAGTGGTGTGAGTTCCATCAGGCTTATGGACACACACTCCACACATGCCTGACGTTGGGGCATCAACTTGCTGAGTTGGTGAAGACAGGATTCCTGACCGATTACCTGCGGGAGGCGCAAGGTGATCGTGCTTCGGGGTCTCAGACAGGCGATCAGCAACACGAGGTCCCTGTGCATGGGGACGTGAGGTGATGGAGGATGCAACGCTGGGGGGGCTCCCAGGTAGCTCAGGTGGAAGCTGAGGCAAAGTCTTTAAGCTCAGCGATAGGAAGTGGCAAAGAGAAGGGCGAAGGGTCCAGTTCTCTAGCTGTTGACTTAGTATATCCGCCATTCGATCCCAAGGCCTGGATGAACGAGGGTTACGCTTCTGTGAACCTCGCCAGACCCCAGATAGTGTGGGATTTCTGCATGTTTGCAGGAGAAAGAGGGATTGGAGAAGCACTTGAAGTCATGAGTTTCCCGCACAAGTTCAAGGAAGTCCAGTCAGTTCGCTTTAACACACCTGGTATAACGAAAGGGAAGCAGCGAGCTTATGGAGAACTTGGGAGGCGTGAACAAGTTTGAAGTTAAGGACAGCTTTTCGACGTTGCTGGAAGAATGGTGTGCTCGCCAGGTCGGTCATCGCCAGGGCCCATACAGAGTAGTTGAGGCACTGGAGAGTGGAGCTTATCGGCTGGAGACCCTGGATGGAGCACCTATCCCATAGATGTGGAACGGTACACATTTGAAAGTTCCACTTTAGTTAAATTGTAAAGTAGATGCGTTCTTGCACTGCACACTCAATGTATATACTGTAAATAGTTGAGCAAATCAGGGGGCACTAACGAAGCCACCCAATAAAAAAGATTTCAGTATGTCAAGTGTGCACATGTTTCCCAGTTTCAAGTTCTGCTTGCCCCAAATACAAGTCCAAGGGATCAGTTGGAGCCTGCTCGCCCCAGGCGCGAGTACGGACCACTGACCTATGTTCTCCTCACCCTAGGAGTGAGTGCAGGTGGCCAAAATTTGGGAACTCGGGAGTTCTAGGAAAACCAAGAGAGGGAAAGGGAAGATTTCGAGAAACGTCCAAGAGGAATCAGACCCAAAGGTCGATGAACTCGGGGCAAGCAAGAGGGGTCAACAAGTAAAACTCTTCTTCCCCGTAACAAGACATCACCGTCGCGTTTAAGCACCAAGAAGCAGAGCTCGATCAGTCATCGGTGCACCCAAAGCAAGATCAGCCGTCGGTGCATGTCGGGGTAAGTACTCGGTCGGTCCATTGGTCATCGGGGTCATGTTAACACGTGTTAAGCTGGGACCCAGGTTCCCAGCGAGAGCGTTACGCATGCACCTCGCATGATTCCAAAATAAGGCTGGTCATCGGGGTCGTGCTAACACGTGTTAAGCTGGGACCCAGGTTCCCAGTGAGAGCGTTACGCACGCACCTCGCATGATTCCAGAAGAAGGTTTGTCATCGGGGTCTTGTTAACACGTGTTAAGCTGGGACCCAGGCTCCCAGCGAGAGCGTTACGCATGCACCCCGCATGATTCCAAACCAGAAGAAGAGGAGTTGCCCACTCAAAGGGCATACGGTGATACCATGCAGGCAGGGATGCGCCTGGCGAGTGCGCTTAGACAGCCACCCCTGGTGCTCCCTTGGGAGCATGCACCCACTCAGTAGAGAAAGTCCTCTTCCTCTGCTTCTTGTGGCAAGGTTGAGGCAAGAGATCCAAGTCCTTCTCCTCTGCTTCATACAGCAAGGTTAAGGCAACAGAGAAACTCCTCTACCTCTGCTTTTTACAGGAAGGTTGAGGCGAGAGAAAGTCCTCACCCTCGACTTTGTACAGCGGGGTGCAGGCGAGAGAAAGTCCTCATCCTCGACTTTGTACAGCGGGATGCAGGCAGAGAAAGTCCTCTTCCTCTGCTCCTTACGGCAAGGTTGAGGCAAAGGAACCAAGTCCTTATCCTCTGCTTCATACAGCAAGGTTAAGACTACAGAGAAAAGTCCTCGCCCTCGACTTTGTACAGCGGGGTGCAGGCAAGAGAAAGTCCTCACCCTCGACTTTATACAGTAGGGTGCAGGCAGAGAAAGTCCTCTTCCTCTGCTTCTTACGGCAAGGTCGAGGCAAAGGAACCAAGTCCTTATCCTCTGCTCCATACAGCAAGGTTAGGACTACAGAGAAAGTCCTCACCTCGACTTGTTACAGCGAGGCTGGGGCGAGAGGAGAAAGACCTCACCTCAACTTCCTACAGCGAGGCTAAGGCAAGAGGGGTCATCAAGAAGCAGTCCTCTTCCCCAAAACACAGGCATCAACTTCAGAGGTCGGGTCCTCTATGCACTTAGCGCTGGAGTGACGCGAAAGTAATGCGAAGCATGAAGCGCGATGACTGATCGGTGGTGCGCTAACATGCTAGTCGGTGGTCGGTAGCAAAGCCCTTAGTATGAAAGCTTGCCCAAACAAGGTCTTGGACGATCAGTCGAAGCATTTAAACGCCATCAGGTCAGTCATCCAACACGAACTTATGCATACAAGATTATATACAAGTTTGTAGCAGCAAGAGAAATTACACACAAGGAGAAGTGGCAAGGGAAGAAGCTCAAGAAGGAGGAATGAGCCTGCCGTCGGCCACTGAATGGTGGAGGCTAGGTTAGGTAGAGTCCGAGCCTGGTAGGACGCAGTGAACCTGCTGCAAGCCCATGGAACCCATCTATCAGAACCTCAGCACCAACAGCCGTGGTCTTAGGTACATCAGCTTCGAGCTCCTTCTTCCCTTTGGCAACGAAGACCACTTAGTCTCTTCGCTGAGAACAAGTTCACAGCTCGAGACTGGGGGGCTTGTGATCCGGTCGGTCATCGGTAGGCGATGACGTCAGGAGCAGATGACCACGTGGGCCAATCACAGAGTGACGCGTGGCACGTAAAAGCAGATGAACCAGGGTGGAGATCGTTCAAGAACGGCGATCAGTGGTCAGCTACCGAGCGACCGCCACCAGCAGATCAGTTCCTACTTGAGCGCCTGGAAGAAGAGCGCGAGAAGGGACGAAGCACCGATCAGTCATCGGTGCGTTCAGAGTGATCTGTCATCGGTACATGCATTGTGATCAGTCATCGGTGCATGGAGAATGATCAGTCGTCGGGGGTTCCTTGTCAACACGTGTTAAACTGGGACCCAGGCTCCCAGCAAGAACGTTGCTCAAGGACCTCGCCTGATTCCATAAGCAGAGCACGAGGATGTGAAGAAGCACATCGGTCATCGGTGTGTGTTGAGGTGACATCGGCCGCGCGATGTGAACAACGCAATCGATGATCAGCAAAGCGCCCAGAGACAGTGAATGGCCTTAGTCGCGAGACGACCACGCATGAAGATGAGAAGATGCAGTTAAGTACAGAATCCCGTTGGGACGAGATAAAGTTAGAGTCTCCCAGTGGGGTTGCATGTCTGCCACGTGGATGGTGAAGATGTTCCCAGAGAATAGGTAAGGCAGGTAGGCACAGAAGTCGAGGGGTCCAGAGGTACCCACGCGGCCTGCCCTGTCAGACCTGGCATTCAAGTGAAGAAGGCTGGCACGCAAAGCACCCTGGGGAGTGGAAACGACACTGCGGAGTAATTAAGTGAACCTAGAGGTAGCCTGTAGGGGCTACGCAGGGTTTATATGAGGAAGAAGAACACCAAACCAGGTATGCAATTCTTTACCTCAGACACACAACACAAATCCAAGGGCACTCAGTTTTCGAATCAAAGAGGACTGAGGGCACACACACACGGTCTCACACACAGAGAGATCTGAGAGAGACCTTTTGGTGTTCCCGTTGCCTGACTTGAGCGTCGGAGCTACAACGGCCGCTAGAGGCGCCGTTCGCGTGTTTTGCAGGTACCGCTTGGAGTCCCGTCGAAGATTCCTGGAGCGTCTTTGCAGGACGCGCAACAGTTAGAAAGCCAAACGAATGAGTGGCGAGGCATTCTCCCCACGCTCGAGTCCGCGGCGAGATCACCTAGTATGACAGGGTTAATTCATATAACAGGCCGAGCTCGTTCTTTTTCACACGACTCACCCATTCATATGAAGCTCCTTCGACTCTCACCAACTGAATAACTTCCTCTATGTGATTCCATTATCTCAGCAGAGTCAGGATCGCCTCATTCACAGGATACTCATAGATCAATACACCCTCATAAATCTCCACACGGTATTTTCTTTCCTGAAAATACTATGCTTTGATCACTCTTTCACATTCATCCAATGCATCATTCAACACGTAAAAGCACAATACCATCATATAACATTTTGAATCTTTTCTCAAAAAATCCGAATCACAGTAACAAGCATACCACCGATCAGGTTTTCGAATAGCATATACATTTTTCATTTCAATCTCTACAAGTTCAAAGCGACATTAAACAGGGGAGTTCGAAAAACAACGCCAAAACCGGCGATCACGTCCAAAATAGGGGATTTCGAAATCTGTATTTAAAACTGGCGATCACGTCGCCCAAACTCATAAGAACAGAACATCATGAAAAAGGGGTTTAAAACCGGCGACCACGTCGCCCAAACACATAGAACAGAGCATCACGAAAAAGAATATGAAACCGGCGACCACGTCGCCCTCACTTCAGAAACAGCAAATCTACGGCTTTTATTGAAAATAAAGCTAGCTTCCCTTACCTGGACTTGCGCAAAACACCAAGAGCTCCAAAACCCACCGAGCTTAAAGGATGCCTTGGCTCTGTTTTAGCGTCTGGTTTATAGAACTTACAGAGAACCTCCCAGGTGCTCCAAGGGTAGTCGTCGCTCGTCGCACTGGTGCTTGAGGATGCCTGAATCGCAGCGCAAAGGAGAGAAAAGAGAGGGATGAAGATGCACTCACTCTTTCACTCTTGAGCCACTGCAACGTTCTTTGCCTCCCCGCAGTGGGTTTTTGAATCCAAGTCTACTTGTCCACGCATGCTGCTGCCACCACCCCCTCTGCAGGAAAGCCTGAGTGTACGTTTCACTGAACAGTACGGCCACGGTTGTCTCTTGCGCATGCCAACCACTTCCCTGAACAGTACGACCGCGAGTGTCTCTTGCGCATGCCAACTTTCTGATGTCACTATTCTGAACCACCCTTTTTGTCCACGTGGCGCGCGTGCAGGACGTGTGATGCTGAGAGCCTGGGTCCCACCTTATCTGTGTGAAACTCGACATCGCGCGATAACCTTCCACCGATGACCGCTCGCGCGATGACTATCCACCGATGTCTCTCCCTGGAAAACGACCGATGTGTCCCTCATCCTGGCGATGACCGTCTGTCTCTCATACCGGCGATGACTGACGTGCCTCATCCCGGTGATGACTGATTCCTCATCCTGGCAGACAACCGATGTGTCACCCTGGAGGACCACCGATGTCTCACACTGGCAGACAACCGATGTCCACCCTGGAGGACCACCGATGTCTCACACTGGCAGACAACCGATGTCCCACCCTGGAGGATCACCGATGTCTCACCCTGGCAGACCACCGATGTGTCTCCCATCCTGGTTGATGACCTATGTTCCTCTCATCCTGTTGGCGATCTCTTATCGTCCTTGTGTGTGACGAGAACATATGGCCTTACTCTGCTCACCGATGTCACATCGTCACACCTTGCTGAAGGTTCTGCATTCCACTATGTTACGTCCAAGGTATCACCTCCACATGGCTTGGTGACGTCGGTAGCTTCACTACTCCTCTTGCGCCCATGCATGCAACACTAAGGGCGATCTCTTATGCTCAAGCATAGAGCTTTGCATGCACAGCGTATCTAAGGCTTAACCCACACCTTGATACGCGTGGTTTTTGGAACCCACTATGGTTAATCCAGCATCTTGACCACATACTACGTGTACTCCCGTCGATCACGTATACCATAGGCGATTGGCGATCATGTCTCCTCTAGGCGACAGGCGATTATGTCCCAGAGAAGTCGGAGATCGCCTCCGTCATCAATAACGGCGATCTCGTAGAAGACATCTTAGCTACACTTTTCTTCCTCTACTCTTCTTGATCTACATGCCAGCCGACCGACCTCTACCAGTTGACCCCAGACCTTGGGCGACGTCCGATGTCCGACTACTACGAAACTTCATTTACCAGCTCTTTGTATTTTAAATAATAACGTCCTCTGAAATTATTTAAATTTAACACTTTTATTCCAATTAAAGTTTCTAGGTCCTTACACGATGCCCGCATGCCTCGCGCCCTGGCGATGCCCGCATGCCTCGTGCCCGGCGATGCCCGCATGCCTCGCGCCCTTGCGATGCCCGACGACACATCGCCACGCCTTGCTGAAGGTTCTTCATCCCACTATGTTACGTCCAAGGTATCATCTCCACATGACTTGGTGACGTCGGTAGCTTCACATTTCCAAGAGTAGGTCAGCACTACTCCTCGTGCGCCCATGCATGCAACACTAAGGACGATTTCTTATGCTCAAGCATAGAGCTTTGCATGCACATCGTATCTAAGGCTTAACCCACACCTTGATACGCGTGGTTTTTGGAACCCACTATGGTTGATCCAGCATCTTGACCACATACTACGTGCACTCCCGTCGATCACGTACACCATAGGCGATTGGCGGTCATGTCTCCTCTAGGCGACAGGCGATTATGTGCCAGAGGAGTCGGAGATCGCCTCTGTCTTCAACAACGGCAATCTCGTAGACTTCTAAGCTACACTTTTCTTCCTTTACTCTTCTTGATCCACATGTCTTCCTCGAGCACACCCACGTGGTTACCTCACGATAAAGTCATCGCACCTGACTACTTGGTTAATACAATGGTCCGCCGGCCGACCTCTACCAGATGACCCCAGACCTTGGGCGACGTCCGAGGTCTGACTACAACGCAACTTCATTTACCAGCTCTTTGTATTTTAAATAATAACATCTTCTGAAATTATTTAAATATAACACTTTCATTCCAATTAAAGTTTCTAGGTCCTTACATTCTCCCCAACAAGAAAAATTTTCGTCCTCGAAAATTGAATTACAAGGAAAAGAGGTAGGGATAGGCTTCTCTCATTGTTTCTTCTAATTCCCAAGTTGTATCACCCGATCTGTCATCCCACACCACCTTCACCATGTTGATGGTCTTGCCTCTGAGCTGCTTACTCTGCTGATCGTCAGTCCTGACTGGTTTCGCTCCAAACAACAAGTCATCCCTGATCTGCACATCGTCTACTTCCAACACGTGACTAGGGTCTGCAAGATACTTCCTTTGCTGTGACACGTGAAAGACATTATGTAGATTTGCTAATTGGGGAGGTAGGGCGATTTCATAAGCCACTGGACCGATCCTCCTTAAGATCTGATATGGCCCGACTAACTTAGGAGACATCTCCTTTGATCTGATAGCTCGTCCTACACCCTTGGTCGGTGTCACTTTCATAAATGCATGATCTCCAACTACAACTCCAAAGGTCTTCTCCTCATTGTCAACATCATCACTGCCTCTACAAGAGTTATTATCCTTGTGTTCATTTAAGGCCAGAAGTGTCTTCACAGCCTTGTCAGCTTCGTCCTCATAGCCACCACTAGAGTTGTTACCCTTGTCCTCAGGAGCAACATAGAGTGGCTCCCTCAAAGTTATTCCCTTCATATTTTCCAGATCCACAGGGGTTTCCCAACCAAACGATTCTTGCTCACCTTCTTAGCAACTTCAACTTTGGGGATGGATGATGATTCACTTTCTAAGGCCGAGCCATCTGACGAAGATCCCTCTACCACTGACATTAGCTGCAGTTACAACACCTTCCCACCACCCATCATACCACCAGGCATACACTACTGATTCAAACTCAAGAGGGCGACCTGAATGGCGTTCAGGAGAGCATGGCTTGACTGTTAAGCGGTCTGAACATCGCATACCCAATTAATCAGTGGCTGCCACTCTGGACGAAGGGACCCATTCCTCTAGTTTCTGTGGTCCCTCTTTATCAAGCAAATCATCGTACTGGACCTTCAGCAGCCTTGGAGACACACTCCAGATTTTTCATCTAAACCAGCATTCTCTAATGCCACTATCATGCCAGAGTACCTCTATACTAGTACCGACCTGGAAGAACAGATTAGGGTTTGGTCCACATTTTGTCATTTCATTGGTAGGAGTAGAGACTTGCAGACCAGAAAACCCCTCTCAAAATTTTGATTCTTAAACTTCTAATTCCTCTTGTTTCAGATGTCCATCATTGGCACGAACTGATTTGCCATGACTTGGGTTGGCATCCACATTGTTATTCTGTCTAGAAACTGCAGAGATAGAGTTCCTTCCAGGATTTTCACTTTTCAGTTCAAAAACGACAGGTTTGTATCTCGAATTCACATTAGGCACCGTTTCTTGTCGAACCGATCTTGAAGCAGCAAAAGACTGAAAGAGAACGGCTTCCTTCCTTCAGGCGCCCATCTGGTTCATCTTTTCTTTGATTACTAATAGCAGATTATGAAAAACCCACCTCTTTAGCAACTGGTTGGGATTTCGAAGCTGCTCACTCAGGAATTCCAATGGATACATCCATATTAGCATTGCATGGGATCTCAGGGTGCTCAGTATTCAACACACAGATCATAAATCCCTCACTGTGATCAGGGTGAGGACTTGTTGCCACAGCTGACAATGCAGCATTGTTTCTAAGATCAGAAACGAAACGCTGACCACCACAACTGCCCATTTAAAGGATTAGCCGCAAATCCCATCCCATTAGAAACACAAGGCACGGAAAGTTCTGCTTCCACATCCAACTTTCTGCAATTTACTAACATCGCTAGAAGAACTCAACATCATCATAACACGGCTTACCCTTATTCTATCCATAGCCATTACCTCCTTCCCTTCTACGTTCACAGGCAGAACTGCATCCTCATTTTCCAAGTTCAGGAGACTTACGGCATCAGGAGCCTTAAATCTCAACCCACCATTTCCATACTCATCTTTCAAATCACGATCAACAAAACAACATCCATTCTGCGTGAAGCTTTCTCTCTTATCCCAGTAACTTCTCTACCTAGTATTTTTTAGCAAATTTCTTTGTCTAATTGAACTTTATACATAAATACAATATCTCATCTTTCCTTTTAAGCTTGTGGTTAAGCTAGAGTCATCTCATGCTGTTTCATCGACATAAACATCTTCCAAGCTTCTAATAAAAGAAAATTCATTCTTTCATTCTTGGAACTTAACTCTGGTACTTCCCATGGATACACATGCTTAAGTCTTTAAACCCTCAACATACTACTTATTTACTCTCCATAACTTATATGTAGCTGAAACTAAACCTTGGTACAACTAAATCTAACTTACACTTGCTTCTTTAATTCCATCAACTCAGCTGGAGCCATTCTGTAGGGAGCCATTGACACTGGTCCAGCTCCAGGTACCAAATCAATAGAGAATTCCACTTCTCTCTTAGGAGGTAATCCAGGTATTTCTTCTGGAAATACATCCATGAAATCTTTCACCACAGGTATCCTGCTTACGTCCTCTTCATTCTTCACTCCCAATCGAGCTAGGATTCACGAAGCACCTTGCACCAAGTTACCTGACTGAGACACCTCTGCTCCTGTCATGGCAAACACTCACCCTGCTGCCTGAGGTCTGCTGCCTTCATTCCTCATCTGTTGGGAACCACCGGATTGAGTCATCCTATTTCTGCTAAAACAATCTCTAGAAATGTGCCCCATCTTTTGGCACGTGAAACATCTGGGTTTCCATGTTTGTTGTTGCTGAAACTGGGGCGAAACTGCTCCTGCCCGATGTGGTGGAGGTCCCGCATAAGGCTTGCTTTGTGGGTGCTGCACCTTGGCCTTCCCACTGAAAGAACCCCCTGGGTGTGACCTGATCACCCGAGAATTACCCCTTTCCAAGGTTTCCACCATCTTTGCCTTCTCTACTAAGGCATGAAACTCTCTGATGCACATGGGTGCTATGGTCTTCTTCAACTCATGCTTTAAACCTTCTTCAAACTTCCTACACCTCCAAGCCTCAGAGGTCGCTTGGGCATAGAATCGGGCGAGGTACTCAAACCGAGCAGCATAGGCGTTCACAGACATATCCCCCTGCTCCAACCTTAGGAACTCAGCTTCCTTCGCAAACCTTGTGCTGTCTGGGAAGTATTTCTCCAGGAACCTCACCCTGAAGCTCTCCCAATCCAACATTTCCTCTCGGGCCTCCATCATCTGCTGAGTTCCCATCCACCAGAGCTCAGCTTCTCCAAACAGAAGATATGTGGCGAATACCAGCTTCTTATCTTCAGGGCAGGAGGTCGCCCTGACGATTTTCTCTAAACCCCTGACCCATCGATCTGCTTGGTCAACAGTAGCATTCCCACTGAACTTAAGTGGGTTGTGCCTGAGGAACTCGGTCAGTCCCATCTGTTTCTGAGGCTGACCGACATTGGGAGCTGTTGCAGCCGATCTGGCGGTCTCCCAATGCTGCATTGTAGCTTGGTGATTCTGAGACATCGCCGTATTCTGCTGCTGGATGGCACTCGCCATCATCTCAATGGCCCTGGCGATCTGGCCCATTTCAGCAGAAGGTTGGGGAGGGGTAGGCTGTCTAGGAGCCATTCTTCTCTGTAGAAGATTAGGAAACTATTGGTTTCTATATCCCCCCCACAACTATAAGAATGAGATCGATAAGAAATCGATTCATTCAGGAGGTAACATCTAGACCTTACAAAGGTCAGCATCTCAAAGTCATTAAGAATTTGAGTTCATCAACAGAATCATAATACTTATAACCTCAATTAAAACACCAGAACAGCTACTGGTATACAACCATCAATCCAAACAACCACTTTCAATCAATTACAAAAACACTCAATAAAATGAAATAAATCACACCAGAATTCAATGTATGCTAAACATCAAACCTTTGGAATTAAGATTGAGAATCATCTCGATCCAGTTATGAGTGTGCACCCTCACTACTTTATCAAGATCCTCTCATTCTTAATACTAAGATTTTCAGTTAGGGCATATATTCACTAAAGCACACACAAAATTTCAATACAAAAACGTTTGAAAACCTTTCACTATAGTTGTTATTTAAAACTCAAATAGATTTTATGAGCAGAAGAAACACAATGGAGCCACAGCCCTCAGGTCATCCTAAGGACGAACTGCTCTGATACCATTAATGTAACATCCCGCCAAATTCTTTTCATAATTAAAAAATGAAATAAGGTAAAACAATAATATTGAAGTGAACATATGTGTATATATATATATAATGAAATTTCTCCTCACAGGGAGTTTAATACATATCCGGTCAGTTTTCCAAAACTTAAACAAAATACAGCAAAATAGAAAAACAGGCGATCTCCTAACAGAAAAAGGCGATCTCCTATCAGAAAACAGAAAAAGGGTGATCGCCTAACAAAAACAGAAACAGGCGATCTCCTTCCGGCGACCACTCACTAAGGAGCTCTACTTCCTGCAACATCATCTGCTCCCGTGTAAATTATACACGATCATCACAGGTTTAAGAAAAAGCCAAACACAACACCAAAAACACAGGGTAAGCTAGATATTTGAAAGAGAATTTAGATATGAAACTTTAAAATCAAGATAAAACAGATTTAAGACACCCACGTAAAAACCATCAACTTTCTCATTCCCTTCACATGACCATCAAGTAAATCACATATTTCACAATTCCTCAAGAGTCGTTCAATTCACATAATTCATCAAGTGTCTATCAATTTCAATGTTCCTCATTTCTCACGTCAGACTTCCACTGACTCATCACACAAGACACTTGACACTACTTCCGGAAGACTCGTGCGTTGAACTTAGCATCCAGAGACCTGCACCTATCATACTTCATTGCTGTAATGTTCCCACAGCCATGCGCATCAACATAATCTCGATCTCAATCTCATCACTCTCACAGTATGACAGGGTTAATCCATATAACAGGTCAAGTCAGATATCTTTCAAACGACTTACCCATACATATGGACCTCCTTCAACTCTCACCAACTGAATGACTTCATCTATGTGACTCCATCATATTAGCAGAGTCAGGATCGTCTCATTCACAGGATACTCACTGATCAATACACCTCATAACCAATCTCAACACGGTATTTCCTTTCCTGAAAATACTATGTCTTGATCCCACATTCACAACATTCAACACATCATATAACACTTAAATGAATGATTCCAATCACAACAACAATATTCCATGGTTCAGATTTTCGATTATCACATTTCAATCTCAAACAGTTTCAAACAAAACAAAAACAGGGGAGTTCGAAAAACAACGCCAAAAACCCGCGATCTCGTCCAAAAACAGGGGATTATGCAATAACAGTTGAAAACCGGCGACCACGTCGCCCCATCATCTCAATCATCTAATATAAGGTTTTTGTTGGAAATAAGGCTAGCTTCCCTTACCTGAGCTTTCGCAAAACACCAAGAGTTCCAAAACCCACCGAGCTTAAAGGTGCCTTAGCTCTGTTTTAGCGTCCGGTCTGGAGAACTTGCAGAGAACCTCCCAGGTGTCCAAGGGTAGTCGTCGCTCGTCGTACTGGTGCTTGAGGGTGCCTGAATCGCAGCGCGAAGGAGAGAAAAGAGAAGGATGAAGGTGAACCCACTCTGTCACTCTTGAACCACAGCAACGTTCTCTGCCCTCAGAAGTGAGTTTTTGAATCTAAACCAACTTGTCCACAAAAGCCGCTGCCACCACCCACTCTGTAGCAAACTTGCGTGCACGCTTCCCTGAACAGTACGACCACGTGTGACTCTGCACATGCCAACTCTCTGATGTCACTATTCTGAACCACCCTTTTTGTCTACGTGTCGCGCGTGCAGGACGTTTCATGCTGGGAGCTTGGGTCCCACCTTATTTGTGTGAAACTCGACATCGCGCGATAACCTTCCACCGATGACTGCTCGCGCGATGACTATCCACCGATGTCTCATCCTGGCGGACGACCGATGTCTCTCCCTGGGAGACGACCGATGCCCGCATTCCTCGCGCCCGGCGATGCCCGCATGCCTCGCGCCCTGGCGATGCCCGCATGCCTCGCGCCCTGGAGATGCCCGCATGCCTCGCGCCCGGCGATGCCCGCATGCCTCGCGCCCTGGCGATGCCCGACGACACATCTCCACGCCTTGCTGAAGGTTCTTCATCCCACTATGTTACGTCCAAGGTATCATCTCCACATGACTTGGTGACGTCGGTAGCTTCACATTTCCAAGAGTAGGTCAGCACTACTCCTCGTGCGCCCATGCATGCAACACTAAGGACAATTTCTTATGCTCAAGCATAGAGCTTCGCATGCACAGCGTATCTAAGGCTTAACCCACACCTTGATACGCGTGGTTTTTGGAACCCACTATGGTTGATCCAGCATCTTGACCACATACTACGTGCACTCCCGTCGATCACGTACACCATAGGCGATTGGCGGTCATGTCTCCTCTAGGCGACAGGCGATTATGTGCCAGAGGAGTCGGAGATCGCCTCTGTCTTCAACAACGGCGATCTCGTAGACTTCTAAGCTACACTTTTCTTCCTTTACTCTTCTTGATCCACATGTCTTCCTCGAGCACACCCACGTGGTTACCTCACGATAAAGTCATCGCACCTGACTACTTGGTTAATACAATGGTCCGCCGGCCGACCTCTACCAGCTGACCCCAGACCTTGGGCAACGTCCGAGGTCCGACTACAACGCAACTTCATTTACCAGCTCTTTGTATTTTAAATAATAACATCTTCTGAAATTATTTAAATATAACACTTTCATTCCAATTAAAGTTTCTAGGTCCTTACATACAAAGTCGAGGGAGGACTTTCTCTCTTGCCCCAACCTTGCTGTACAAAGCAGAGGAAGAGGACTTTCTCTCGCCTGCACCTCGCTGTACAATGTTGAGGGAGGACTTTCTTGTGGGTGCACGCTCCCAGGGGGGCGCCAAGCGTGGCTGTCTAAGCGCACACACCAGGCGCGCCCTGCCTGCATTGCCTCATCGCGCGTTCTCCGCACATCCCGACCGGCGAGGAGCTCTTCTCTGTAATCATGCGAGGTGCATGCTTAATGATCTCGCTGGGAACTTGGGTCCCAGCTTAACACGTCTTAGCAAGACCCCGATGACCATGAATCGACCAAGCGCTCACTCTCTACATGCACCGACGGCTGATCGCGGTCTGCATGCACTGATGGCTGATCGCGCTCTACATCCAGGCGCTTATCTAGGGGTTGATCTGTGGGTGGTGGCCACTCGGTAACTGACCACCGATCACCTGTACTTGCACCTGGGGCAAGGAGAGCTTTGAACTGGGAATACTCGCACACTTTATGTACTGAAAATCTTTTATTGGGTGGCATCGTTAAAGAGAGTGCCCCCTGATCTGCTCAACTGTTTAATACACTAAGTGTGTGTACAGCGCGATAGCGCATCTACTTTATAGCTTAACCAAAGTAAGAAACAAGCGTGTAGCATTCTACATCCTGGGAATAGCTGCTCCGTCCAGAGTCTCCAGCCAACAAGCTCCATTCTCCAACATCTCAACCACTCTGGATGGGGTCTCCTTTAACCGGCGATGACCGCCCTGGCGATGCACACACGTGGGGCGATCATGCCTTCCGCTTCAGCTCTGGGAGCCCCCCAGTGTAGCCTCTTCCATCACCTCACCTCCCCAAACACAGGGAGTTCATGCTGCTGGTTGCCTGCCTGGGACCCCAAAGAGCGATCACCTTGTGTCTTCTGCAGGTAATCGGTCAGGAACCCTGTCTTCACCAACTCAGCAAGCTGACGCCCCAACGCCAGGCAGGTACGGAGTGTATGTCCATAAGCTTGATGGAATTCACACCACTCATCCTTCCTCCCTCCAAGTACCCTGTCGGTTTTCTCTGGCACATGGAGTCTTGCTGCCATAGCAGGGATGGCGATCAGCTCTGCCAAACTTATCATGAAATCATACCTGGGGGGTGCGGTGCTTGCACGCCCCCTGGTCTGGCCCTCCAAGTACCCTGCTCCTTCCTCCCTTCCTTGACCTCGTGCACCCACGCCTGCTGCTGCTGATTCCCCTGACCACCACGTGGCTTCGACGGTGCAACACTTCCTCTCTTCTCAGAGACCTCTGTCTCTGCTACTATGTGTGCCACCGCGCGTCACCGTATCTCGGTGAAGGTGGCAGGGTGGCTCCTGATGAGCGATTCACTGAAAAGAGCAGGGAGGACACCTCTCTTGAACGCATGCACCAGCATGTCCTCATCCTTGACGGGCAATCTCACCACCTGCGCCCCAAAGCGATTGAGGTAGTCCTTCAACGGCTCCCCCTGATACTGGCGCACGTCAAATAGGTCGTAGGACACCACTGGCGCAGGTCGGTTGATGATGTACTACTCCGTGAACAGCTTCGCAAACTGATGGAAGGAAGTGACGTGGCCCTCTGGCAGGCTCACGAACCACTCCATAGCCACTCCGCTCAGCGTACTCATGAACATCTTGTAGTACACAGCATCTGAACCTCCAGTCAGCATCATCTGAGTGTGGAAGGCTGTCAGGTGTGCTTCTGGATCCTCCACCCCCGTGAACGACGCTTTCAGTCCCACCAGATTGGGAGGCACCACCGTGTTCATGATCTCAGGGGAGAAAGGCATAGGGAATGCTCTAGGAGGCGATGGCAGCGTCGACGTCCTCTCTTCAACTGCGCGCTCCTTCTGCGCCTGCAATTCCCTACGCAGTTCTTCATTCATACGGTTCAACTCTTCGTTTCTTCTCTGTGATGCAGTTAGCTCTGTACGCATTTTCTCTTGCTCAGCTCTCGATTCTGCGACACTATGTTGCAGCGCACGCATCATCTGCACTACCTGCACCATGGTAACAGCTCCTTCTTCAGCAGATGGCGCAGGTGAGGTTTGTCTGGTTCTTCTAATCATCTCCTCTACACTTCGACGTAACTTCACTTCGACGAAATGATCAAGAAGCTCCAAGAAACCTCGAGAAACTTCAAGAACTGCGACGTGGATGGGAACAAAATTCACACGGGCCCCACGGTGGGCGCCAATGATCCTGCCGCTTGACTCGAACGTGGAGGATTGCCTCGTCACTCCCTCGTCTAGCCTTCTGTTCTGCAAGAACGCTCCAAGAACCACCGTCAGAACTCCAAACGCTGCCTGCAAAACACACAGACGGCGCCTATGGCGGCCGTTGTAGCTCCGACGCTCAAGTCAGGCAATAGGAACACCAAAACTATATCTGAATCTCTCTGTGAGACTCGTGTGTGCTCTCAGATCCACTTTCTCTCTCAAATGTGTAAGCTGTAAGAATCTGTCAAAACCCTCTCTAATTTCGTTAAGAGTTTCGTATATATACCTGAGTCTTTCTCTCTCCTGACGGTTATTCCTCTTGACACGTGGATAACATCTGGTCATACACGTGTCACCATCTGGAGTACCTGCAGCTGAAACGTTACTTCCACTGTGCTCCTGCGACTATGTTATCCATACAGGGAGCAGCTTAGTACACAGGCTACTCTGGGCGTAACCAAGTCTTCTCAAACACCCGGCGATGTGCTCTTTCGGCGACTTGCTGACCACCTGATCTCCTAACCTTCATACACGACGATCATGTGCAATCTAGGCGATTACTGATCCATATCGGCGATGAGCGATTACTCATCCTCAAGGCGATAGGCGATTACTCATCCTCAAGGCGATAGGCGATTACTCATCCTCAAGGCGATAGGCGATTGCCATTCTGAGTGATCGCCTCCCTGATTCACCTGCTATCCTCTACCACGTGTTACCCTGTGAATGGTCCACGTGGTCAACTACTGCTGATGTCATCAACTACCGATGACCAACCGGATCAGGTACCATTATCAGATACTAGATGCCTCAGGATTCCAAAACGACACACTATATTCTTCCAAACAAAATGCTGGACATTGTACGTTGTAATCTGTGCCACTGGTCCAGCTTCGATCCATTTGGTGAAGTATTCTATGGCAACCACCAGGTATTTCATCTGTCTTATTGCGAGTAGGAAAGGTCCTAGGATGTCGATCCCCCACGTGTAGAAAGGCCACGGGCTATGGAGGGATCTCAGCTCTTCTGGTGGTGCGCGATGCCAGTCCGCGTGCTCTTGACACTTCTTACACCTCTGTGCGTACCTTATGCAATCTTCTCTCATTGTGGGCCAATAGTACCCTGCGCGGATGGCCTTGGCTGCTAGGGCTCGGCCCCTGATGTGGCTTCTGCATATTCCTTCATGAAATTCTGCTATTATGAGAGTGCACTGTACCCCACTCACGCATATCAAAAGAGGATGGGAATAACCATGTCTGAATAGGTTTCTGTCAATCAACGTGTAGCGGGGTGCATTCTTCTTCACAACTCTTGCTTCCGTCGGGTCTAACAGAAGTGTCTCGTCTGCTAGATAACGTTGATAAAGCGTCGTCCAAGTCTCTCCTTCTTCCACCAAGCAAACCTGTGATGATATTTCTACTGGCAAGCCATAAGAACTTATGCGAGGTGCTTTCAACGTTTCTTCAGTCAGCGACCTATGACTCCTTCCTCCTTCCTGCACAATGTTTACCATTTGCACATCCGTGGGCTCTCCCGCAGCTGTTCGAGGTGCTCTTAAGGTTTCCTGTATTACAGTCCTCTGTCTGCCCCCCTTGCTTGAGCTGGCGAGTTTTGCTAACAAGTCAGCTCTGGCATTTTGCTCCCGTGCTACATGTAGCAGCTCAAACTCTAGAAATGTGCCTTTCAATAACTGTATGTGGCTGAGATAAGCAACCAGTTGTTGATCCTTGGCTTGATACTCTCCAGTGACTTGTCCTGTGACCAAGAGCGAGTCGCTTTTCGACAACAGGTGCCCCGCGCCCATTTTCTTTGCTAATAAAATCCCTGCTATCAGGGCTTCATACTCCGCCTGGTTGTTGCTGGCTTCGAAGGTGAAACGCAGAGCCTGTTCTATCAAGACTCCATCTGGACCTTCGAGTATGACCCCGGCACCGCTGCCCTGCAGGTTGGACGAGCCGTCAACCGAAAGGACCCATTTAAACCCTATCTCACTCCGGGGTGGAGCTGCCGAGGTGAGCTCGGGTACAAAGTCAGCGTAGACCTGACCCTTGATGGGGCCCCTGGGTTCGTATTGAATCTCGAACTCGAACAGCTCTACTGCCCAATGAACCATGCGCCCTGCTACATCAGGTTTTTGTAGGACCTTGCGGATGGGGAGGTCTGTCATTACTATGATAGTAAAACTGTGGAAGTAATGACGCAGCCTTCTTGATTAGAATACCACTGCTAGGGCCGCCTTTTCGATGGCCTGGTACCGTACCTCAGTCCCCTGAAGGACCTTACTGACAAAATAGATAGGCCTTTGTACCTGCTACTGATTCTGGACGAGGACCGAGCTTATCGCTCGATTTGTGATTGCGAAGTAGAGGCGAAGTGGGATGCCTGACACCGGCTTACACAACACCGGAGGGCTAGCTAGGTGTAAGGGTGATGGAGGAGGGCCAAGCACATCTAGCCAAGGAAGCCAAGGCCCAAACCAAGAAGACCGTCTAGACCAAGAGGAGCGTCTAGCTCCAAGAAGTGAGCGTCTAGAACGTGAAGGAGGGAGGCTATCCATGGAGCTAGACCGTCTAGGACCTCTCACAAGATCCATGGCTAAACATATCCAAGCACACATAGAAGAAGCCACGGATGGAAGAGAGAGATCCTTGTACATGTTTCATAAAGGCCCAAAGGGGGAGGGGGTGCTTAGTAGATTAGTGTAGTGTAGAAAGCAAAACTTGCTCACTTAGGGGTGTGCTATCAAAAAGGTGCCCTTAGCAATAGAAGGAGGGGTGTGCTAGCAAATAGGTGCCTTTAGCAAAAGAAGGAGGGGTGTACTATCAAATGTTGCATTTTTGACCTATCTTCTAGAATATTAGGATGATGGTGTGGTTTGACTAAAGTCAATACCCTAGGCAGCCCCACTTTTTGTATTTCCATCCCTACCCTTTAAGCTTGCTCACCAAGGCTCCTAAATCTATAAATAAGGAGGCCTACCTCATGTATTTTCAAGTTTATTTGAGTAATGTTATGCTGCCATTTTTTGTGCACAAGCTTTACTCCTCCTAGAAATCTAGGCTATAAACTTCAATCCTTTCACCTTCTCCCTTGAGCTGGCCGAACCACTCAACCCATACTCACCATGCACCTTCAAGACCAACACAACTCCTAGGAGGGTCTTGTTTCACTCATCCATTGCTTCCGCTCCATCTATTTCTACTTTGATTCAAGAAGAACACATGAAAATGCCATCATTTGGTATCATGAGCTTTTGGTTCTTCAAGATGAGTAGCTTGTCTTTTTAAATTTTCAGTTCTTCTTTATTTTCATCTTGTCATTTCAATTCCATAATTGTCTTGCTGTTTTTTACATTTTAAATTGTTCTTGGTGTGCTTATGGAAGATCCAACCGAAGCACATGTGTTCAATTGATCTTGAACATTTTCTTGTGCAATTGTGATAGGATTTCCTTACACATTGAGTGGCTGTTTTCTTTTAGGAATTTGAGTCTTTATTGCTTTCTTATAATTGCTTCATTTTATGCTTTGAGTCTTTATTTTCTGAATCTATAAATGTTGTGTCAAGTCATGTGAATCCATAATTGTCATCAATTCTTAGTAGTCCTATTTTTTTGGCTTGATTGTTTCTTGTTTTTGGGTCTCTTTAAGTTGCCTTAATCTGCTGTTATTTTTTATCCTTTGCTGCCTTTTTAATTTTAGCTTGAGTTCATATTTGTGTTTTAGTTCTACACAAATTCATTTACATCATTTTCCTTTGTGTCTTTTGGTATATCTTGCTGTTTTTCCAATTTACACAGAATCCCCTGTTTTACATCAATCTGTGCTGGCTGTTTTTGCTTGGGAAAATTATTTTTCCAGATAGGAAAATTTTGATTCTCTGGAATATGCAAGATTGAGGTGTTATAGAAAAGACAAAAAAAGAATCAGGTCAAAAAAAGAAATAGAAAAAAAATGATAAATATTTTAAAAACAGTGTGCAAATCTGGGCGCTCCAGCTGGCGTAACTGAACACTGATTTTGCAAAATTTATTAAAAAAAAATGGCTCATGCGTTTTGGGTGAAATCTGTCCCAGAATTTAGTTGAGATCTTGAAATATTTGCATATCAATTTTCAGAGGCAAATCTGTAAAGGACAGCTCAGCATAAATTGGGGAAAATCACGTTTTCTGGCCACAACAGTTTTTCAGTGGTGCTGTTTTTGATTTTGAAATCAATTCTAGTGCTACTCTTAGGATTCACTTTGTGTGCCTACCTTTCTTTGAATACCTTTATTTGCTTGTTTTATATTTCTTTGGAACTCTTTCTAGTTGTCACAATTTAACTCCATTTGGTGGTTCTGTTTTTCTAATTAATTTGTTTCTTGCTTTAATCCTTTGGCCTCTAAATTTGGTGCTGGAATTATTTCTCAATTGGTGCCTATTTGAGTATAAATTTAACTTGAGTGAGGTCTAGCTTGTGTGATAGGTGCTGGATTGGAGAATTAATTTTCTAATTCTAAGAGGAGCCAAAGCAAGGGCAGCAAACAAAGATTACTCAAAAACACGACAAACACTTGGAGGGCCCAACAAAGAAAAGACAACCAAGGGAGTGCCAATAGCAAAACAAGGATCAACAAAGGGGGTTTTCTTAATCTTCTTTGTAACTTAACCTTGTTAATTACTCTTTAACTACGTGATTAGACGGTGAGTGTGTCTTCAAGGGCTCCAAGTGTCCAAGAAGCCTCACCTAGGGCCGACTAGTGTAGACCTTACTTGTTTTAGCATGTGTTAATTGTTTTAATTGCTTTCCTTGCTTAATTAGTTACGTTTGGTAATTGTTTTGTTTTGTTTAAGTTCGTTAATTCTTTTGCTTGGTTAATTAGCTAGTTTGCATTGTTTTCTTGCATCAAAATTTGATTTCTTCAACCTAATTGTGTTTTAAGTGGTTTACTAAGAGAAAGCTTTGTGTGAAGACATTGAGGGATAGTCTTTGGCTAAGGCAAGGCTTGGTATTTAAGTAGTCCATTGTGACTCACCTCCCTTACCTGGAAGACTACCTTCTTTGACTTCCCTAAATTTTCTCAAGGTAAAATATTTCTATACACAAAGGTCTAGTCATGTCTTCTCATTCCTTTAAATCTCTTAAAAGTGAGGTGAAATCCTTGAAATCTCTTTTGGAACAACTTTCCAAGAATATTCAATCAATTTCATCTAAACAATTGGAGAATGAGGCCAAAACTAATGAATTGACTAAATCAAAGGATGTGAAGTCTCACATTTCAAAAAAATTACCTTCTCATGCATCTATCTCTAAAAAGCATGATTCTTTTGGGGAGGGAAGACATAGAAGAGATAGAAAAGAACAAGAAAGCCCAAGAGAGGTTAGGGTAGACCTACCCCATTCCCATGGAAAAGAAAATATAGAAACTTGCCTAGATTGGGAAATGAGGGTAGAAAAATTGTTTGCTTCCCATAAAGAAAGAAAGGAAAGAAAGATACAAAAGAAAAGAGAGGAAGCCGAAAGGGAAGCTAAAGAAAAAGAAAAAGAAAAAGAAAAGCATGAGAAGACCCTTGAGAAACAAAAGGCGTGGGAGAATAGTGTTCCTTCTCACAAGGTCATTCAACAAGACAAAAGATTTAAAAATACCTTTGAAAATATACGTCTTGTTGAACAACCTAGCCTTTCCTTTTGTAAAGGAACACTTGCAAGCATAGTAACAAAAAAAGAGTCTTCAAAAGAAGCTTGCATAGATAAAGATAAAGTGGATTATTTCTCATATGTGCTAGGATATCACCAAGTGAATGTCAAGTTATTTACAAGCATCTACAAAAACAAATTTTTATGTGAAGTAGTGCCTAAAGAAACTTGTCATGTCCTATTGAGACAACCATTGCCAAGTGTGCAACTTCTCATAAACAATGGTTGTAACAGCGAGACTATCTTTACACATAAGAGAAAAATTCTTCATGAAGGAGAACTCATGGACCAAATTAGAGTTGATAAAACTCTAGAGCTTTTAAAAGGAAAACTTTTGTCACCCATGAGAAAAGATGTTCAAAGACATTACCCTAGATACATTTCTTGTTTTAAAAATACACCTAAGGTGATGTCTCATGAACTCTATACTCCTTTACCTTTTGCAAATGATCCTTGGGAAGACATAAACCTCAATTTTATCTTAGAGCTTCCTAGGACAACAAAAGGTTTTGATTCCATTTTTATGGATATGGATAATCTCTTCTATATAGAAGTGACAAGTCTTCATGGTTTATCTTCAAGCATAGTATTGGATAGAGCTCCAAAATTTGAAAACCATCATTTGAGGAATCTTTTAGAAAAACTTGAAATTAAGTTGTACTCTTCAAATTTTTATCCTCAAAAGAATGGTCAAAATAAAATTGAAAACATAGCTCTTTTTACTATGCCTAGAGAAATCATGAAAGACAATCACAATTCTTGGGATGAGTATCCTTTTGAGCATGCATACAATGGAGTAGTCCACAAGACTACTAATATTTCTACATTTGAAATTGCATGTGGACTTAATCCTCTTTCGCTTTTTAAGTTGTTACCCTTTCCTAAAGGTATTGTGCCTAAGGAAAAGGTAACCAATATTGAAAATTTTCAAATACATAAGAGGATTAGAGAACACATACAACCATCAAAAGAGAAATATTGTACAAAGTTGCCAAAAACAAAAGAAAAACAAAAATGGCAACTTCATACAATTAAGTTCTCTCCAATTGCTCACACTAACACCTTTACTTTGTTTGATGATTTCCATAGGTGGACGTTTGATCCAGGAGGACAAGCCTTGCCGAAACAATAGGCTGCTATCCGAGATCAAATCTGTAGATCTGAGGATAGATCTTCTCAAAGGAGGAGGAGATGATGGACACCATCCAGCCCCATCCATCCCCCTAGTTGAAGACAAAGCAAGGGATTTGAGGACAAATCCTTTTTCAAGAGGGAGGGGATGATGGAGGAGGGCCAAGCACATCTAGCCAAGGAAGCCAAGGCCCAAACCAAGAAGACCGTCTAGACCAAGAGGAGCGTCTAGCTCCAAGAAGTGAGCGTCTAGAACGTGAAGGAGGGAGGCTATCCATGGAGCTAGACCGTCTAGGACCTCTCACAAGATCCATGGCTAAACATATCCAAGCACACATAGAAGAAGCCACGGATGGAAGAGAGAGATCCTTGTACATGTTTCATAAAGGCCCAAAGGGGGAGGGGGTGCTTAGTAGATTAGTGTAGTGTAGAAAGCAAAACTTGCTCACTTAGGGGTGTGCTATCAAAAAGGTGCCCTTAGCAATAGAAGGAGGGGTGTGCTAGCAAATAGGTGCCTTTAGCAAAAGAAGGAGGGGTGTACTATCAAATGTTGCATTTTTGACCTATCTTCTAGAATATTAGGATGATGGTGTGGTTTGACTAAAGTCAATACCCTAGGCAGCCCCACTTTTTGTATTTCCATCCCTACCCTTTAAGCTTGCTCACCAAGGCTCCTAAATCTATAAATAAGGAGGCCTACCTCATGTATTTTCAAGTTTATTTGAGTAATGTTATGCTGCCATTTTTTGTGCACAAGCTTTACTCCTCCTAGAAATCTAGGCTATAAACTTCAATCCTTTCACCTTCTCCCTTGAGCTGGCCGAACCACTCAACCCATACTCACCATGCACCTTCAAGACCAACACAACTCCTAGGAGGGTCTTGTTTCACTCATCCATTGCTTCCGCTCCATCTATTTCTACTTTGATTCAAGAAGAACACATGAAAATGCCATCAAAGGGCCTGAAAAATTAAATTGGAATAAAAGAGTTATATTTTAAATGAATTCTAAGTATGTTTTTATTTAGAATAGAAAGGGAGGAAAAAGTTAAGTTTAGAAGGCTACGAGGTCGCCGGTCGCCTGCTACACATGAGCGCCAGGTGGACATCGCGCGGGCGTGAGAGGCATGCAGGCATCGCGCGGGCGCGAGAGGCATGCAGGCATCGCGCGGGCGTGAGAGGCATGCAGGCATCGCGCGGGCGTGAGAGGCATGCAGGCATCGCGCGGGCGCGAGAGGCATGCAGGCATCGCGCGGGCGCGAGAGGCATGCAGGCATCGCGCGGGCGCGAGGGGCATGCGGGCATCGCGCGGGCGCGAGGCACGCGGGCATTGCCAGGGCGCGATGCATGTGGACGTGGCCAAGGCGCGAGAGTTATGAGGGCGTCGCCAGGGAAGACATCGGTTGTCTCCCAGAGGAAGACATCGGTCGTTCGCCAGGAAGATGTCATCGGTGGTAGTCTTCGCGCGAGGTCATCGGTGGTAGTCTTCGCGCGAGGTCATCGGTGGTAGTTTTCGCGCGAGGTCATCGGTGGTAGTCTTCGCGCGAGGTCATCGGTGGTAGTCTTCGCGCGAGGTCATCGGTGGATCGTCTTCGCGCGAGAGGTCATCAGTGGTTTCTCTTCGAGCTGGTAGTCATCGGCGAAAGGTCATCGCGCGATGTTGAGTTACACCCAGAGAACGTGGGCCCCAGACTCCCAGCAAGAGATGTTCTGCGCGCGTGCCACGTAGACAAAAGAGTGGTTCAGAATAGTGACCTCAGAGCGTAGCCTGCGCAGAGGCACGCTTAGTAGTACTGTTCAGGGAAGCGTGCACGCAAACTTCGCTGCAGAGTAGGTGGTGGCAGCTGCTTTTGGAGGGATAAGTTGGTTTAAGTTACAAAAAATCCACTGCTGAGAGAAAAGAAAACATTGTTGTATTCGACGAGAGAAAGAGTGAGTTCCTTCCCTTCTCCTCCAGTTACCTCCTCCGCGTTGCGATTTCAGCATCTCCACACAAGAGTACGACGAGAAGCGACACCATTGGAGCACCTGGGAAAGTTCTCTGCAACTCCTTCAAAACCAGACTCAAGAATAGAGCCAAGGCATTCTTCAAGCTCTGTTGGATTTCGAAGCTCCTGGTGGTTGCACAAGTCCAGGTAAGGGAAGCTAGACCTCTTTTTCCATACAAGCCACAGTGTAGCTATCTCTGAAGTGAGGGCGACGTGGTCGCCATTTTTGTTTTCATCTGCGTAAAATGCTCTGTTTGTGTGCTTGGGCGACGTGGTCGCCGGTTTTATATACAGTCTTCGAAACACCCTGTTTTTGAACTAGATCGCCGGCTTTGGCGCTGTTTTACGAACTCCCCTGTGTTTGACGTTGTTTGAAGCCGTTTGGGATTTAAATACAATATATATGTGATATTCGAAAGTTTGAAACGTTGAAATGGTTGTTGCTGTGATTTGAAATATTCCTTTGTATGGCATGACGTCTTGAATGCTGTGAATGTGGGATCGAGGCATAGTATTTTCAGGAAAGAAAATACCGTGTAAGATCTTGTAGTAGGTGCATTGATCGGTGATTCCTAAGGGGATATCCTGACTCTGCTGAGGTAATGGAATCACGTAGAGGAAGTTACTCAGTTGTTGAGAGTCGAAGGAGGTCTATATGATGGGCGTCTCGTGTGAAAAAGAACGAGCTCCGCCTGTCCTATGGATTAACCCTGTCATACCAGGAGAACTATTGACATTGAGATGATATATGCGCATGCTGTGTGGATTCACAGCGACCCTGTGTGGATTTCACAGTGGTGTGGTATGACAGGTGCAGATCTCTGAGTCTAATCAACGCACGAGTCAATCCGGAAGTAGTGTCAAGTGTCTTGTGTGGTGAGTCAGTGGAAAGTCTGACGTGAGAAATGAGAAACATTGATAGTTTATAGACACTTGATGCAGTATTGTGAAATGGAATGACTATGGGTGAATGTTGTGAAATGTGTGATTTTGGGCGATCAGGTGAATGATATGAGCAACTCTACGTTTTACATGAATATTTTGAAACTTGTTTTACTTTGATTTTTTTTCATGTTCATGATTTAAACTTCCTTTAAATTATATAGCTTACCCTGCGTGTTTTGGTTCTGTGGCTGTTCTTTTAAAACTGTGATGATCGTGTATAACTTACACGGGAGCAGATGATCTTCCAGGAAGTAGAGCTCCCTAGGGAGTGGTCGCCGGAAGCAGATCGGCTGTTTTGGGTCCTCCGATGGGAGATCGGCCTCGTTCGATAGGAGATCGGTCTCTTCCGATAGGAGATCGCCTGCTTCGTTTTTTTTACTGCATTTTGTTTATGTTTCTGGAAAAATTTGACCGAATTTGTATTAAACTCCCTGTGAGGAGAAACTACATTTCATATATATAATATTTTGTTCATAGAATCTATTTGTTACCTTTACTTTCATTTTATATTTATTTCAAAGTAATTTGGAGGGATGTTACACTAGGTACTCCTTTAATTTGAGGAAAGCCTTCTCGCATTCGCTGGTCCACGAGAATCTGTTGTTTCGCTTGAGGCACTTGAAGTAAGAATACCCTTTTTCTCCTCCTGCAGAGATGAAGCATGAGAGGGTGGCCATCCGACCTGTCAGTTGTTGGACTTCCTTGACTGTGGCTGGGCTCCTCATTGCCATGATGGCTGCGCACTTCTTTGGATTGGCCTCTATCCCTCACTCTGTATGTAAGAACCCTAGAAACTTTCCTTCCTCCACCCCGAACACGCATTTATCAGGATTCAACTTTAAATTATCCCTGGAGATGATGCGGAAGAGTTCCTCCAAATCGGTCACATGTTGACTCCTCTCTCGGGATGTGACCACCATGTCATCTACGTACGCCTGGATGTTTCGACCCAATATTGGGGCGAGTATGCGGTCCATTAACCTTTGGTACATTGCCCTTGCGCGTTGTCGACCAAAGAGTCGATACTGGGCAGTGGGTACGAGTCCTTGGGACAGGCTTTCTTGAGGTCCATGAAATCCACACACATTCTCCACTTGCCGCTTGCCTTCTTTACTTGTACCACATTGGCCAGCCACTCAGGGTACTGAATTTCCCTCATGTGGCCCGCCTGACCTGCCGTCTTTCTTCGTTAAACTTCCGACGTCTCTGACGCACCGGGCAGATCTGGGGGTTCAAGGTTAGGTGGTGGCATAGGAAGTCGGGATCAATCCCTAGCATGTCAGCTGCAGACCATGCAAAGGAGCTCAGGTGTCTTGATAGAACTGCTGCTATCTGGTCCTGATCCTCCTGGCTCAAGGCTTTGCCAAGCTTAAGGGTCTTACCCTCGATCACTCGTTCCAGCATCTCTCCCGCGGGCTCTGGTCTTCTGTCAGGGACAACCTCTTCTAGGTTCGAGTGCTCCCCGGCGGGTGAGTGGAACGTTACTGAGCACACCCCCCTCTTTATTTTGAGGCTGTTCTCATAAAACTTCCTGGATGTTTTTTGGTCAGATTTGATAGTGATGACCGTCCCCTCTAGGGAGGGTAGCTTCATCTTGATGTGCATAGATGAGGGTACCGCTCCTAACCTGTTTAACGCTGGCCTATCCAACAGAATCTTGTAGGCTGAAGGGGCATTGACTACGAGGTACCTGATGTCCACAATACGGGATCTCTGACCATCCGTGAACATCGTCCTCAATTTGATGTGCCCCCTGACCTCGACCTGGTCTCCTGCGAACCCGTATAGGCAGCCGTCGTATGGCCTCAGTTGATCAGGAGACAGCTGTAGCTTCTGAAAGGTGGACCAGAACATCACGTCTGCCCTGGTCCACAAGGACGCGGTGGACCCTTCTGTCGACAGTGACTACAGAGATCACAATTGGGTCACTGTCGTAGGGTACCACGTCCAGAAGATCCGCCCTCGTGAAGGTCAGGTCTGGCTCTGGGAACTGATTGACCTCTACTTCCTCCACTATCATGACCTCTCTAGCATATCTTCTTCTCTGGGAGGCAGTGCACCCTCCTCCTGAGAATCCTCCAGCGATGGTGTTGATTTCACCATGAATGGGTACTTCGCGCCCTTGGTCCCCTATTGGGGCTGCTACCACCATGTCTCCTGTGATTCTTGCAGGTAAGGCGTTAAAAAACTGTTTCTTACCAAATCATCCAGTTGATAGCCCAAGGCGAGGCAATTGCCCAAGGTGTGACCGTGCGCATGGTGGAAATCACACCACTTGTTTTTGCGGGGGCCCAGCTGCTTATCAGACTTTGGGGGAGCCTCTAACCTGCCTGCCACCTCTGGGAGCGCTATGAGTTCCTTGAGCCCGAATCTGAAGTTGTGCCCGCTGGGCTTGGGCCTCTTGGACTCATAAGACGCGGTCCTCGCCTTCTTCTCAACGGCGATGGCGTGGACCCTTGGGGGTTGAGCACGTCCCGTCGGGCGAGGTTTGGTCAGATCAATCCTCGCACGTTTCTCTGCTACACATTCTTCTGCCGTGATGTGAGTGACTGCCCTGCACTGAATCTCATCAAACGTCCTTGCGAGACACCGTATCAGAGCGTCACTGAAAGGTCATAGGAGGATCCCTCTTTCAAAGGCATGCACAATCATGGCCTCATCTTTGGTCTGCAATTTTACCACCAATGCTCCAAACCCGTTGAGGAAGTCTTTCAGCGGCTCCTCCTGGAATTGCTTCACATCAAAGAGGTCGAAAGCCACGGGGGTCCGTGCTCGATTGACAATGAATTGTTTCTTGAACAACTCTAAAAATTGCTCAATGGACGTTATGTACCCGTCTGGGAGCCCCACGAACCAGTTCAATGTCGTTCCTACAAAAGTACCCATGCACAACTTATAGTGCATGGCGTCTGTGCCCCCCAAAATCATCATCTGGGTGTGGAAGGCTGTTATGTGGGCTTCTGGGTCTTCCACGCCTGTGAAGGTAATTTTTGGGATCACGAAAGACGCAGGTATTGTAAGGACCTGAAAAATTAAATTGGAATAAAAGAGTTATATTTTAAATGAATTCTAAGTATGTTTTTATTTAGAATAGAAAGGGAGGAAAAAGTTAAGTTTAGAAGGCTACGAGGTCGCCGGTCGCCTGCTACACATGAGCGCCAGGTGGACGTCGCCAGGGCGCGAGAGGCATGCAGGCATCGCGCGGGCGTGAGAGGCATGCAGGCATCGCGCGGGCGCGAGAGGCATGTAGGCATCGCGCGGGCGCGAGAGGCATGCAGGCATCGCGCGGGCGCGAGAGGCATGCAAGCATCGCGCGGGCGCGAGGCATGCGGGCATTGCCAGGGCGCGAGGCATGTGGACGTGGCCAAGGCGCGAGAGTTATGAGGGCGTCGCCAGGGAAGACATCGGTTGTCTCCCAGAGGAAGACATCGGTCGTCTTCCAGGGCGAAGGAGACATCGGTCGTTCGCCAGGATGAGTCAGCAGTGGAAATTTATCGCGCGACGTCGAGTTTCACACAGAGAAGGTAAGACCCAGACTCCCAGCATGAAGCGTAGTGCACGCACGCCACGTAGACAAAAAGGGTGGTTCAGAATAGTGACATCAGAATGTTGGCATGCGCGGGAGACACTCGCGGTCGTACTGTTCAGAGCAGTGGCTGGCATGCACAAGCGACAACAGTGGCAGTACTGTTCAGAGCAGTGGTTCTCAGACTTCTCTGCAGAGTGGGTGGTGGCAGCTGCTTTTGGTGGATAAGTTGGTTTAAGATGCAGAAAACCCACTGCTGAGAAAAAGAAACGTTGCAGCCTTCAAAGAGAGAAAGAGTGAGTTACCTCCCTTCTCCTCCAGTTGCCTCCTTCGCGCTGCGATTCTAGCACCTTCACACGAGAGTACGACGAGCGACAGCCACCATTAGAGCACCTGGGCAGTCCTCTGCAAGTCCTTCAACCAGACGCAAAAACAGAGCCAAGGCGTTCTTCAAGCTTTGTTGGGTTTCGGAACTCTAGGTGTTTGCGCAAGTCCAGGTAAGGGAAGCTAGACTTCATTTTCAATACAAGCCATAGTTTAGCTATTTCTGAAGTGAGGGCGACGTGGTCGCCGGTTTTCGTTTCATCTTTGTAAAATGCTCTGTTCTTATGTGTTTGGGCGACGTGGTCGCCAGTTTTATATACAGTCTTCGAAATACCTTGTTTTTGAACTAGATCGCCGGTTTTGGCGTTGTTTGCGAACTCTCTGTTTTTGGTGTTGCTTTGAAAACTGTTTGAGATTCAAATGACATATTCGAAAACATGAACCTTTGAAATGACTGTTGCTGTGATTTGGATCATTCATTTGAGTGGTATGATGTGGAGAATGTTGTGAATGTGGGATCGAGGCATAGTATTTTCAGGAAAGAAAATACCGTGTAAGATCGTGTAGGATGTGCATTGATCGGTGATTCGTCATGATATCCTGACTCTCCTGAGATAATGAATTCATATAGATGAAGTTATTCAGGCGTTGAGAGTCGAAGGAGGTTCATACGTATGGGTGAGTTGTTTGAAAGAGAACGAGCTCGACCTGTGGTGTGGATTAACCCTGTCATGCTTGGATGGTGATGATATTGAGATTCATTCTACGCTTGTGAATGTGTGTGATTTCACGGCGACCCTGTGAATGTGTGTGATTTCACAGTGGGCAGTATGACAGGTGCGAATCTATGAGTCTAGTCAATGCATGAGTCTTCTGGAAGTAGTGTCAAGTGTCTTGTGTGTTGAGTCAGTGGTGGTCTGACATGTGAAATGAGGAACTTCAAATTGATAGACACTTGGTACAGTTGTGAAATAGAATGACTCTGGAAAATATTGTGAAATGTGTGATTTCTGGGTGAGCAGGTGAAGAGTATGAGAAACTTGATAACTTTACGTGAATATCTTGAAATTGTTTACCTTGATTTTATTTTAAGTATCCTTATTTAAACTCTTTTTAAATGTCTAGCTTACCCTGTGTTTTCGTTTGTGTTGTGGCCTTTTCTTAAACCTGTAATGATCGTGTAAAATTTACACGGGAGCAGATGATGTTGCAGGAAGTAGAGCTCTTTAGAAAATTGTCACTGGAAGGAGATCGCCTGTTTTCTTTTCTGTTGGGTGATCGCCCCTCTTGCTGCTTTATAATAGGAGATCGCCTTTATGAAAGGAGATCGCCCTTCTTATAGGAGATCGCCCTTTTTGCCAGGAGATCGCCTATCTGTCTTTTGTATTGTATTTCGTTTACGTTTTTAGTGGAGAAGTGATCGTTTGTATTAAACTCCCTGTGAGGAGAAACTTACTTATTTATATAAAGATTTTGCTCACTTCAATCTATTTGTCACCTTTATTTTCGTTTTATATTTATTTTCAAAGTAATTTGGCGGGATGTTACATTAATGGTATCAGAGCAGTTCGTCCTTAGGATGACCTGAGGGCTGTGGATCCATTGTGTTTCTTCTGCTCATGAAAGTTATTTGAGTTTAAAATAATAACTATAGTGAAAGGTTTTCAAACGTTTTTGTATTGAAATTTTGTGTGTGCTTTGGTGAATATATGTTCTAATTGAAAATCTTAGTATTAAGAATGAGAAGGTCTTGATAAAGTAGTGAGGGTGCACACTCATAACTGGATCGAGATGAGTCTCAATCTTAATTCCAAAGGTTTGATGTTTAGCATATATTGAATTCTGGTGTGAGCTATCTCATTCTCTTGAGTGTCTTTGTAATTGATTGAAAATGGTTGATTGGATTGGTGACTGCATACCAGTAGTTGTGCTGGTGTTATGCTTGATGTTATAAGCATTATGACTCTGTTGTTGAGCTCAAATTCTTAATGATTTTGAGATGCTGACCTTTGTAAGGTCTATATGTTACCTCCTGAATGAATTGATTTCTTATCGATCTCATTCTTGTAGTTGTAGGGAATATAGAAACCTGTAGTTTCAACTCTAAAACGAAGAGAGATGGCACGTAGACCTTCTACCCCTCCCCAATCTTCTTCGGAGATGAGCCAGATTGCTAAGGCTATCGAGATGATGGCAACTGCCATCCAGCAGCAGAATGCAGCGATGGCTCAGAACCATCAAGCTACAATGCACCACTGGGAAACTGCTCGGTCGGCTGAGACAAACTCCCACGGCGGTCAGCCTCAAGAACGGATGGGACTGACCGAGTTCATGAGGCACAACCCACCCAAGTTCAGTGGGAATGCTACCCCTGATCAGGCAGATCAGTGGGTCAGAGAGTTGGAGAAAATCTTTAGGGCGACCTCCTGCCCTGAAGAGAAGAAACTGTTGTTTGCCACCTATCTGCTATCTGGAGAAGCTGAGTTCTGGTGGATGGGAGCTCAGCAGATGATGGAGGCCCGAGAGGATGTATTGGATTGGGAGAGCTTCAGAGTGAGGTTTTTGGAGAAATACTTCCCAGACAGCGCCAAGTTTGCGAGGGAAGCTGAGTTCCTAAAGTTGGAGCAGGGGGATATGTCAGTAAATGCCTATGCTGCTCGGTTTGAGTACCTCGCCCGATTCTACACCCAGGCGACCTCCGAGGCCTGGAGGTGTAGGAAGTTCGAAGAGGGGCTGAAGCATGGGCTGAAGAGGGCCATAGCCCCGATGTGCATCAGGGAATTTCACGCCTTAGTAGAGAAGGCGAAGATGGTGGAGACTCTGGACAAGGGTGATTCTCGGGTGATGAGGTCACACCCAGGGAGTTCTTCCAGTGGGGAGGCCAAGGTGCAGCACCCACAAAGCAAGCCTTATTCGAGACCCTCTCAGCATAGGGCAGAAGCAGCACCGCCCCAGTTTCAGCAGCAACAACCCTGGAAACTTAAATGTTTCCACTGTGGTGGACCACACACAGCCAATGTGTGCCCCAAGAGAGATTCAGAGAGAAGATGTTTTGCCTGTCAAAAGACGGGACACGTTGCTAGAGATTGTCCTACCCAGAATAGGATGACTCAACCCAGTGGATCCCAACAGTTGAGGAATGGAGGCAGTCGACCTCAGGCAGCAGGGAGAGTGTTTGCCATGACCGGAGCGGAGGCATCTCAGTCAGGTAACTTAGTACAGAATGTTGCTCTATAGCTGGTAGATGCGTTAGAATTTTGTTTGATTTTGGAGTGACACACTCCTTTGTGTCAAGCCTGTGTGTAGCCGAGTTGGGCCTTCTAGTGAAGGAGTTACCGTTTGAAACTGTTGGTCTATACACCTGCATCAGGACAGGTGTTGACCTCTACAGTTTGCCCCGAATGTCCAATGATAGTAGAGGGACGCAGATTCAAGGTGAACTTGATCTGCCTACCTCTTCAGGATCTGGATGTTATCCTGGGAATGGATTGGCTAGCTGCCAATCACGTTCTCGTAGTCTGTGGTAGTCAGAAGATAGCGTTTCCAGACCTCCAAGGGGCAGACGTGATATCTACTCAGCGAGGGTGGTCGGTGTTGGAGGAAGGGGCGAGGTGCTTCGTGAATCCTAGCTCAGTTGGGAGTGAAGAATGAAGAGGACGTAAGTTGGATACCTGTGGTGAAAGATTTCATGGATGTAATTTCAGAAGAAATATACGGATTACCTCCTAAGAGAGAAGTGGAGTTCTCTATTGATTTTGGTACCTGGGGCTGGACCAGTGTCAATGGCACCTTACAGGAGGGCTCCAGCCGAGTTGGAAGAGTTTACCTATAATAACGGTGATCATGCTGGCATTGGGATGGCAACGTATGAAGCTTTGTATGGAAGGAAATGCAGAACTCCTTTGTACTGGTACCAGGAAGCAGTATTGGTTGAACCAGAGTTGATTCAGCAGACGACCGAGAAGGTGCAGATCAGGGATGACTTGTCCTTTGAAGTAAAACCAGTCAGGATTGACGATAGGCAAAGTAAGCAGCTCAGAGGCAAGACCATCAACATGGTGAAAGTGGTGTGGGATGAGCGATCGGGTGATTCAACTTGGGAATTAGAAGAACCCATGAGAGAAGCCTATCCATACCTCTTTTCCTTGTAATTCAATTTTCGAGGACGAAAATTTTTCTTGTTGGGGAGAATGTAAGGACCTGAAAAATTAAATTGGAATAAAAGAGTTATATTTTAAATGAATTCTAAGTATGTTTTTATTTAGAATAGAAAGGGAGGAAAAAGTTAAGTTTAGAAGGCTACGAGGTCGCCGGTCGCCTGCTACACATGAGCGCCAGGTGGACGTCGCCAGGGCGCGAGAGGCATGCAGGCATCGCGCGGGCGTGAGAGGCATGCAGGCATCGCGCGGGCGCGAGAGGCATGCAGGCATCGCGCGGGCGCGAGAGGCATGCAGGCATCGCGCGGGCGCGAGAGGCATGCGAGCATCGCGCGGGCGCGAGGCATGCGGGCATTGCCAGGGCGCGAGGCATGTGGACGTGGCCAAGGCGCGAGAGTTATGAGGGCGTCGCCAGGGAAGACATCGGTTGTCTCCCAGAGGAAGACATCGGTCGTCTTCCAGGGCGAAGGAGACATCGGTCGTTCGCCAGGATGAGTCAGCAGTGGAAAGTTATCGCGCGACGTCGAGTTTCACACAGAGAAGGTAAGACCCAGACTCCCAGCATGAAGCGTAGTGCACGCACGCCACGTAGACAAAAAGGGTGGTTCAGAATAGTGACATCAGAATGTTGGCATGCGCGGGAGACACTCGCGGTCGTACTGTTCAGAGCAGTGGCTGGCATGCACAAGCGACAACAGTGGCAGTACTGTTCAGAGCAGTGGTTCTCAGACTTCTCTGCAGAGTGGGTGGTGGCAGCTGCTTTTGGTGGATAAGTTGGTTTAAGATGCAGAAAACCCACTGCTGAGAAAAAGAAACGTTGCAGCCTTCAAAGAGAGAAAGAGTGAGTTACCTCCCTTCTCCTCCAGTTGCCTCCTTCGCGCTGCGATTCTAGCACCTTCACACGAGAGTACGACGAGCGACAGCCACCATTAGAGCACCTGGGCAGTCCTCTGCAAGTCCTTCAACCAGACGCAAAAACAGAGCCAAGGCGTTCTTCAAGCTTTGTTGGGTTTCGGAACTCTAGGTGTTTGCGCAAGTCCAGGTAAGGGAAGCTAGACTTCATTTTCAATACAAGCCATAGTTTAGCTATTTCTGAAGTGAGGGCGACGTGGTCGCCGGTTTTCGTTTCATCTTTGTAAAATGCTCTGTTCTTATGTGTTTGGGCGACGTGGTCGCCGGTTTTATATACAGTCTTCGAAATACCTTGTTTTTGAACTAGATCGCCGGTTTTGGCGTTGTTTGCGAACTCTCTGTTTTTGGTGTTGCTTTGAAAACTGTTTGAGATTCAAATGACATATTCGAAAACATGAACCTTTGAAATGACTGTTGCTGTGATTTGGATCATTCATTTGAGTGGTATGATGTGGGGAATGTTGTGAATGTGGGATCGAGGCATAGTATTTTCAGGAAAGAAAATACCGTGTAAGATCGTGTAGGATGTGCATTGACCGGTGATTCGTCATGATATCCTGACTCTCCTGAGATAATGAATTCATATAGATGAAGTTATTCAGGCGTTGAGAGTCGAAGGAGGTTCATACGTATGGGTGAGTTGTTTGAAAGAGAACGAGCTCGACCTGTGGTGTGGATTAACCCTGTCATGCTTGGATGGTGATGATATTGAGATTCATTCTACGCTTGTGAATGTGTGTGATTTCACGGCGACCCTGTGAATGTGTGTGATTTCACAGTGGGCAGTATGACAGGTGCGAATCTATGAGTCTAGTCAATGCATGAGGCTTCCGGAAGTAGTGTCAAGTGTCTTGTGTGTTGAGTCAGTGGTGGTCTGACATGTGAAATGAGGAACTTGAAATTGATAGACACTTGGTACAGTTGTGAAATAGAATGACTCTGGAAAATATTGTGAAATGTGTGATTTCTGGGTGAGCAGGTGAAGAGTATGAGAAACTTGATAACTTTACGTGAATATCTTGAAATTGTTTACCTTGATTTTATTTTAAGTATCCTTATTTAAACTCTTTTTAAATGTCTAGCTTACCCTGTGTTTTCGTTTGTGTTGTGGCCTTTTCTTAAACCTGTAATGATCGTGTAAAATTTACACGGGAGCAGATGATGTTGCAGGAAGTAGAGCTCTTTAGAAAATTGTCACTGGAAGGAGATCGCCTGTTTTCTTTTCTGTTGGGTGATCGCCCCTCTTGCTGCTTTATAATAGGAGATCGCCTTTATGAAAGGAGATCGCCCTTCTTATAGGAGATCGCCCTTTTTGCCAGGAGATCGCCTATCTGTCTTTTGTATTGTATTTCGTTTACGTTTTTAGTGGAGAAGTGATCGTTTGTATTAAACTCCCTGTGAGGAGAAACTTACTTATTTATATAAAGATTTTGCTCACTTCAATCTATTTGTCACCTTTATTTTCGTTTTATATTTATTTTCAAAGTAATTTGGCGGGATGTTACAGGTATCACTGTCTCCATGATTTCTCGCGAGAAGGGCATCGGATGGGCCCTGACTGGGGGTGGGGCTCCTTGCTCCACCGCAGCCCGCTCTCCTATCCCCCTTCTCAATTCTTTGTTCGCCCTACATAACTCCTCATTAGCCGCCAATAAAGCGTTCAAGTCTGCCCAAAACTAATCCTGCCTAAGGGCCTAGTCAGCGTGGGATGCAGCCTGGGATGCAGCGAACGCTTGCTAGAGATTGCGGATGGTCTCCATGAGCTCCTGGATGGTGGTCGTATGGTCACCCTCATCTCTTCCTGAACCACCTTGCCTCGTGCTCCTCATGTTGATTGATTCTACTGGTTGCTACTATGGATGAGACCTAGTTTTAACGGGCCCCACGGTGGGCGCCAAATGTTCCTGTCAGTTGACTCTTTCATCAGTTGACTTCTGCGATCGCTTGCACTTTCTCTCTTTCCCTTGATCAAAACAGCTGAACCTGCAAAGAAAGAAAGATGGGCGACCTAGCGGCCGTTTGCAATCCGATGCTCAAGTCAAGATTAAGGCAAGAAACACCAATGTATTGCAAAGAGTTATAGTCTCAAATGTTGCGTACCTTTGGGAATGCTTTGCTACCTGTTTTATAGCCCTTCTAGGGTTCCTGCCGCGCCTATCCTTGCGTCCCTACGCTGCCTCTTAGCAAATCTAGGGTTACCTTTTTGGGACTCCATCATATAATCTCCATGCGTGTCCTGCGGCAGCCTTCCATTGTTGGAGTGCAACTCTCGTGGAAACCTTCCTTTTCTGGAGTGATTAACTTAAGCATGGGCGCTTGGACATACACTATAACCCTAGCGGCATACGGCCAAATCTTCTGTCTTAAATTAATACGCACGTGCCTTTTATGTTGTTTCTTTCTCATAAGGACAGATCCTCTATGCCAAAGTCTTATGTCACATAGAAACTGTAACATCCCGCCAAAATACTATACAAATGTATATAATGAAAATAAAGGTAACAAATAGATTCTATGAACAAAATATTATATATATGAAATGTAGTTTCTCCTCACAGGGAGTTTAATACAAATTCGGTCAAATTTTTCCAGAAACATAAACAAAATGCAGTAAAAAAAACGAAGCAGGCGATCTCCTATCGGAAGAGACCGGTCTCCTATCGAACGAGGCCGATCTCCCATCGGAGGACCCAAAACAGCCGATCTGCTTCCGGCGACCACTCCCTAAGGAGCTCTACTTCCTGGAAGATCATCTGCTCCCGTGTAAGTTATACACGATCATCACAGTTTTAAAAGAACAGCCACAGAACCAAAACACGCAGGGTAAGCTATATAATTTAAAGGAAGTTTAAATCATGAACATGAAATTCAAAGTAAAACAAGTTTCAAAATATCCATGTAAAACGTAGAGTTGCTCATATCATTCACCTGATCGCCCAAAATCACACATTTCACAACATTCACCCATAGTCATTCCATTTCACAATACTGCATCAAGTGTCTATAAACTATCAATGTTTCTCATTTCTCACGTCAGACTTTCCACTGACTCACCACACAAGACACTTGACACTACTTCCGGATTGACTCGTGCGTTGATTAGACTCAGAGATCTGCACCTGTCATACCACACCACTGTGAAATCCACACAGGGTCGCTGTGAATCCACACAGCATGCGCATATATCATCTCAATGTCAATAGTTCTCCTGGTATGACAGGGTTAATCCATAGGACAGGCGGAGCTCGTTCTTTTTCACACGAGACGCCCATCATATAGACCTCCTTCGACTCTCAACAACTGAGTAACTTCCTCTACGTGATTCCATTACCTCAGCAGAGTCAGGATATCCCCTTAGGAATCACCGATCAATGCACCTACTACAAGATCTTACACGGTATTTTCTTTCCTGAAAATACTATGCCTCGATCCCACATTCACAGCATTCAAAAACATCATACCACTCGAGTAATTGATTCAAGTCACAGCAACGAATCATTTCAAGGTTCAGATCTTCGAATATTTCATTTAAATCTCAAGTAGTTTTCAAAACAACACCCAAAAACAGAGAGTTCACAAACAACGCCAAAACCGGCGATCTAGTTCAAAAACAGGGTGTTTCGAAGACTGTATATAAAACCGGCGACCACGTCGCCCAAGCACACAAACAGAGCATTTTACGCAGATGAAAACAAAAATGGCGACCACGTCGCCCTCACTTCAGAGATAGCTACACTATGGCTTGTATGGAAAAAGAGGTCTAGCTTCCCTTACCTGGACTTGCGCAACCACCAGGAGCTTCGAAATCCAACAGAGCTTGAAGAATGCCTTGGCTCTATTCTTGAGTCTGGTTTTGAAGGAGTTGCAGAGAACTTTCCCAGGTGCTCCAATGGTGTCGCTTCTCGTCGTACTCTTGTGTGGAGATGCTGAAATCGCAACGCGGAGGGGGTAACTGGAGGAGAAGGGAGGGAACTCACTCTTTCTCTCGTCGCATACAACAATGTTTTCTTTTCTCTCTGCAGTGGATTTTTTGTAACTTAAACCAACTTATCCCTCCAAAAGCAGCTGCCACCACCTACTCTGCAGGGAAGTTTGCGTGCACGCTTCCCTGAACAGTACTACTAAGCGTGCCTCTGCGCAGGCTACGCTCTGAGGTCACTATTCTGAACCACTCTTTTGTCTACGTGGCGCGCGTGCAGAACATCTCTTGCTGGGAGTCTGGGGCCCACGTTCTCTGGGTGTAACTCAACGTCGCGCGATGACCTTTCGCCGATGACTACCAGCTCGAAGAGAAACCACTGATGACCTCTCGCGCGAAGACGATCCACCGATGACCTCGCGCAAAGACTACCACCGATGACATCTTCCTGGCGAACGACCGATGTCTCCTTCGCCCTGGAAGACGACCGATGTCTTCCTCTGGGAGACAACCGATGTCTTCCCTGGCGACGCCCTCATAACTCTCGCGCCTTGGCCACGTCCACATGCATCGCGCCCTGGCAATGCCCGCGTGCCTCGCGCCCGCGCGATGCCCGCATGCCCCTCGCGCCCGCGCGATGCCTGCATGCCTCTCGCGCCCGCGCGATGCCTGCATGCCTCTCGCGCCCGCGCGATGCCTGCATGCCTCTCACGCCCGCGCGATGCCTGCATGCCTCTCACGCCCGCGCGATGTCCACCTGGCGCTCATGTGTAGCAGGCGACCGGCGACCTCGTAGCCTTCTAAACTTAACTTTTTCCTCCCTTTCTATTCTAAATAAAAACATACTTAGAATTCATTTAAAATATAACTCTTTTATTCCAATTTAATTTTTCAGGTCCTTACATTCTCCCCAACAAGAAAAATTTTCGTCCTCGAAAATTGGATTACAAGGAAAAGAGGTATGGATAAGCCTCCCTCATGGGTTCTTCTAACTCCCAAGTTGAATCCCCCGATCTCTCATCCCACACCACTTTCACCATGTCGATGGTCTTGCCTCTGAGCTGTTTACTTTGCCGATCGTCAATCCTGACTGGTTTTGCTTCAAAGGACAAGTCATCTCTGATCTGCACGTCGTCTACATCCAGCACATGATTGGGGTCTGCCATGTACTTCCTCAGCTGTGACACGTGAAAGACATTGTGCAGATTCGCCAGATGGGGAGGTAGGGCGATCTCATACGCCACTGGGCCAATCCTTCTTAAGATCTAATATGGTCCCACGAACTTAGGGGACAACTTCTTTGACCTGATCGCCCGCCCTACACCCTTGGTTGGTGTCACTTTCATGAACACGTGATCTCCAGCAGCAAACTCCAAAGGCTTTCTCCTCTGATCTGCATAGGACTTCTGCCTACTCTGAGAAGCTTTCATTCTGCTTTGTATCTGCTTTACCTTCTCGGTCGTCTGTTGAATCAACTCTGGCTCAACCAAGACTGCCTCACCCTCTTGGTACCAACATAAGGGGGTTCTGCATTTCCTCCCATACAGGGCTTCATATGGGGCCATCCCAATACTGGCGTGGTAGCTATTGTTATAGGTAAACTCCACTAGTGGCAACACCTCCTCCCAACTTCCCAATTGATCCAAGACGCACGCCCTCAGCAGATCTTCCAGAGATTGGATCGTTCTCTCTGACTGACCATCTGTTTGGGGATGATATGCAGAGCTCATCCTCAACTTAGTTCCCAAGCATTCTTGTAAGGTCTGCCAAAACCGTGAAGTAAACCTGGGATCTCTATCTGAAACGATGCTGGAAGGCACTCCATGCAGCCTTACTATTTCTTGGATGTATAGCTGTGCCAGCTTGACCATAGGCATCTTCATATTCACTGGAAGAAAGTGGGCACTCTTCGTCAGCCTATCAATGATGACCCAGATTGCATCATGACCTTTTGTCGATCTGGGTAAATGAGTGACAAAATCCATGGCGATGCTGTCCCACTTCCACTCAGGGATATCCAGTTGCTGCAACAGCCCGCCAGGTCTTTGATGCTCTACCTTCGCCTTCTGACACGTTAAGCAGGTTGTCACATACTGGGCGATGTCCCTCTTCATGCCCGACCACTAAAATGACTCCTTCAAGTCATGGTACATCTTGTTCATGCCTGGATGAAGGTTAAGGCGACTCTTATGACCTTCCTCTAGGATCATCTTCTTCAACTCATCATTTGCAGGTATGCAAATTCTGCCATCAAACCTCAAGATCCCATCATCGCCCATCTCAAAGCCTCTCGCCTGATCTGTCCCTAGTGACTCTACAGTGCGCTTCAGGCTAGGGTCCTCCAATTGCTTATCCTTCAACATTCCCAGGAAGTCATTAGTTATAGTCAGCTTGCTACAACTAATGTGATTCACGTGAAATTCTACTCCAAGGTTTAAGTCTCTGAACTGCTCGATCAGTTTCTGCTCTTCCATCATCATGGTGGCGACTTGTATAGACTTCCTACTCAAGGCATCTGCCACTACATTGGCCTTCCCCGGGTGATACATGAGTTGAAAGTCGTAATCCTTTAGGAATTCCATCCACCTTCTTTGTCTCATGTTTAGTTCCTTCTGATCGAACAGGTACTTCAAGCTCTTGTGGTCACTGAACACCTGGAACCGAGCTCCATATAGATAGTGCCTCCAGATCTTCAAGGCAAAAACCACTGCCGCCAACTCCAAGTCATGCGTAGGGTAGTTTCTCTCATGAACCTTGAGTTGTCTTGAAGCATATGCAACCACTCTCTTCTCTTGCATTAAAACACATCCCAAGCCTTGATGTGAAGCGTCACAGAAGACATCAAAAGGTCTTCCTACCTCGGGGATCACCAGCACTGGAGCACTGGTCAACCTCTCCTTTAGTTCCATGAAGCTCTGCTCACATCGGTCGGTCCAAGCAAAAGGTTGGTCCTTGCGGGTTAGCTGTGTTAAAGGAGCCACTATCTTGGAAAAATCCTCAATAAACCTCCGATAGTAGCCCGCCAACCCCACAAAGCTCCTTATCTCAGTCACGGTCTTAGGACGTTCCCATTGCAGCACTGCCTCTACCTTGGCTGGATCTACCGAGATCCCTTGGGCAGATATCACGTGTCCTAAGAAGTTGACTTCCCTCAGCCAGAACTCACACTTGGAGAACTTGGCATAGAGCTGCTTCTCTCTCAGTATTTCCAATACTGTCCTCAGGTGTTCCTCATGCTCTTCCTCGGTCCTTGAATAAATGAGGATGTCATCTATGAAGACCACCACAAACTTATCCAAGAAAGGGCGAAAGATCCTATTCATGTAGTCCATGAATAGAGCTGGAGCATTGGTGACTCCAAATGGCATCACTACATACTCGTAGTGCCCATATCGAGACCTAAAAGCTGTCTTCTGAACATCTTCAGCTTTTACCAAGATTTGGTGATACCCCGATCTCAGGTCAATCTTGGAGAACACCGAGGCCCCATGAATTTGGTCCATCAAATCATCAATCCGAGGTAGGGGGTACTTGTTCTTGATGGTCAATTTGTTCAATTGCCTGTAGTCTATACACAACCGAGACCCTCCATCCTTCTTCTTGACTAGGAGCACTGGAGCTCCCCATGGAGATACGATGGGTCTGATGAATTGCTTCTCCAGCAACTCTTCCACTTGCTTCTTTAACTCCACTAACTCGGCTGGTGCCATCCTGTAAGGTGCCATTGATATTGGTCCAGCTCCAGGTACCAAGTCAATAGAAAATTCCACTTCTCTCTTAGGGGGTAACCCAGGCACCTCTTCTGGGAATACATCTGTGAAATCTTTCACCACTTGTATCCTGTTTACGTCCCCTTTATTCTCCACTTCCAACCGGGCGAGCACCACGAAGCACCTCGCCCCTCCTTCCAGCTCTGATCGCCCTCGTTGAACTGATAACACATCCGATTCTTGGGGGTCTGGAAACGCTACTTTCTGCCTACCACAGTCTATGAGAACGTGATTGGCAGCTAACCAATCCATTCCCAGGATAACATCCAGGTCCTGAAGAGGTAGGCAGATCAAGTTCACCTTGAATCTGCGTCCCTCCACAATTACTGGACATTCGGGGCACACCGTAGAGGTCGACACCTGTCCTGACGCAGGTGTAGAGACCAACAGGTCGAAAGGTAACTCCTTCACTAGGAGGCCCAACTCAGCTACACACAGGCTTGACACAAAGGAGTGTGTCGCTCCAGAATCAAACAAAGGCCTTACACCTCTACCAGCAATAAAACAAACACCTTGGATGAGGTTACCTGACTGAGCTGCCTCTGTTCCAGACATGGCGAACACCCTCCCTGTTGCCTGAGGTCTGTTGCCCTCGTTCCTCAACTGTTGGGAGCCACTGGGTTGGGTCGCCCCATTCCTGCTAGGGCACTCTCTAGCAACGTGCCCCATCTTTTGGCAGACAAAACATCTCCTCTCTGAAATCTTCTTGAAACAAGCATTGGAGGCGTGTGGTCCACCACAGTGAAGACACTTGGGTTTCCAAGGTTGCTGCTGTTGAAACTGGGGAGGTGCTGCTCCTGCCCGATGTGGTGGAGGTCTCGCATAGGGTTTGCTTTGTGGGTGCTGTGCCTTAGCCCTCCCACTGGAGGAACCTCCTTGGTGTGACCTGATCACCCGAGAATCACCCTTTTCCAGGGTCTCCACCATCTTCGCCTTCTCCACTAAGGCGTGGAATTCCCTGATGCACATCGGGGCTAGGGTCCTCTTCAGCCCATGCTTCAGTCCTTCTTCGAATTTTCTACATCTCCAGGCCTCGGAGGTCGCCTGGGTATAAAACCGGGCGAGGTACTCAAAACGAGCAGCATAGGCATTTACTGACATGTCCCCCTGCTCCAATTTTAAGAACTCAGCTTCCCTTGCAAACTTGGCACTGTCAGGGAAGTATTTCTCCAAGAACTTCACCCTGAAGCTCTCCCAATCCAATACATCCTCTCGTGCCTCCATCATCTGCTGAGCTCCCATCCACCAGAACTCAGCTTCTCCTGATAGCAGATAAGTGGCGAACAGCAGCTTCTTCTCTTCAGGGCAGGAGGTCGCCCTAAAGATTTTCTCCAACTCCCTGACCCACTGATCTGCCTGGTCAGGGGTAGCATTCCCACTGAACTTAGGTGGGTTGTGCCTCATGAACTCGGCCAGTCCCATCTGTTCTTGGGGCTGACCGACGTGGGAGTTTGTCTCAGCAGATCGGGCAGTTTCCCAGTGTTGCATTGTGGCTTGATGGTTCTGAGCCATCGCCGCATTCTGCTGCTGAATGGCAGTCGCCATCATCTCGATGGCCTTGGCGATCTGGCTCATCTCTGAGGAAGGTTGGGGTGGGGTAGAAGGTCTACGTGCCATCTTCTTCGTTCTGGATTCTGAATCTATTGGTTTCTATATTCCCTACAACTACAAGAATGAGATCGATCAGAAATCAATTCATTCAGGAGGTACCATCTAGACCTTACAAAGGTCAGCATCTCAAAGTCATTAAGAATTTGAGTTCAACAACAGGATCATAATGCTTATAACATCAAGCATAACACCAGAACAACTACTGGTATGCAGTCATCAATCCAATCAACCATTTTCAATCCATTACAAGGACACTCAAGAAAATGAAATAGCTCACACCAGAATTCAATATATGCTAAACATCAAACCTTTGGAATTAAGGTTGAGACTCATCCCGATCCAGTTATGAGTGTGCACCCTCACTACTTTATCAAGACCTTCTCATTCTTAATACTAAGATTTTCAGTTATAACATATATTCACCAAAGCACACACAAAATCTCAATACAAAAACGTTTGAAAACTTTTCACTATAGTTGTTATTTTAAACTCAAATAAATTTCATGAGCAGAAGAAACACAATGGATCCACAGCCCTCAGGTCATCCTAAGGACGAACTGCTCTGATACCATTAATGTAACATCCCGCCAAAATACTATACAAATGTATATAATGAAAATAAAGGTAACAAATAGATTCTATGAACAAAATATTATATATATGAAATGTAGTTTCTCCTCACAGGGAGTTTAATACAAATTCGGTCAAATTTTTCCAGAAACATAAACAAAATGCAGTAAAAAAAACGAAGCAGGCGATCTCCTATCGGAAGAGACCGGTCTCCTATCGAACAAGGCCGATCTCCCATCGGAGGACCCAAAACAGCCGATCTGCTTCCGGCGACCACTCCCTAAGGAGCTCTACTTCCTGGAAGATCATCTGCTCCCGTGTAAGTTATACACGATCATCACAGTTTTAAAAGAACAGCCACAGAACCAAAACACGCAGGGTAAGCTATATAATTTAAAGGAAGTTTAAATCATGAACATGAAATTCAAAGTAAAACAAGTTTCAAAATATCCATGTAAAACGTAGAGTTGCTCATATCATTCACCTGATCGCCCAAAATCACACATTTCACAACATTCACCCATAGTCATTCCATTTCACAATACTACATCAAGTGTCTATAAACTATCAATGTTTCTCATTTCTCACGTCAGACTTTCCACTGACTCACCACACAAGACACTTGACACTACTTCCGGATTGACTCGTGCGTTGATTAGACTCAGAGATCTGCACCTGTCATACCACACCACTGTGAAATCCACACAGGGTCGCTGTGAATCCACACAGCATGCGCATATATCATCTCAATGTCAATAGTTCTCCTGGTATGACAGGGTTAATCCATAGGACAGGCGGAGCTCGTTCTTTTTCACACGAGACGCCCATCATATAGACCTCCTTCGACTCTCAACAACTGAGTAAGTTCCTCTACGTGATTCCATTACCTCAGCAGAGTCAGGATATCCCCTTAGGAATCACCGATCAATGCACCTACTACAAGATCTTACACGGTATTTTCTTTCCTGAAAATACTATGCCTCGATCCCACATTCACAGCATTCAAAAACATCATACCACTCGAGTAATTGATTCAAGTCACAGCAACGAATCATTTCAAGGTTCAGATCTTCGAATATTTCATTTAAATCTCAAGTAGTTTTCAAAACAACACCCAAAAACAGAGAGTTCACAAACAACGCCAAAACCGGCGATCTAGTTCAAAAACAGGGTGTTTCGAAGACTGTATATAAAACCGGCGACCACGTCGCCCAAGCACACAAACAGAGCATTTTACGCAGATGAAAACAAAAATGGCGACCACGTCGCCCTCACTTCAGAGATAGCTACACTATGGCTTGTATGGAAAAAGAGGTCTAGCTTCCCTTACCTGGACTTGCGCAACCACCAGGAGCTTCGAAATCCAACAGAGCTTGAAGAATGCCTTGGCTCTATTCTTGAGTCTGGTTTTGAAGGAGTTGCAGAGAACTTTCCCAGGTGCTCCAATGGTGTCGCTTCTCGTCGTACTCTTGTGTGGAGATGCTGAAATCGCAACGCGGAGGGGGTAACTGGAGGAGAAGGGAGGGAACTCACTCTTTCTCTCGTCGCATACAACAATGTTTTCTTTTCTCTCTGCAGTGGATTTTTGTAACTTAAACCAACTTATCCCTCCAAAAGCAGCTGCCACCACCTACTCTGCAGGGAAGTTTGCGTGCACGCTTCCCTGAACAGTACTACTAAGCGTGCCTCTGCGCAGGCTACGCTCTGAGGTCACTATTCTGAACCACTCTTTTGTCTACGTGGCGCGCGTGCAGAACATCTCTTGCTGGGAGTCTGGGGCCCACGTTCTCTGGGTGTAACTCAACATCGCGCGATGACCTTTCGCCGATGACTACCAGCTCGAAGAGAAACCACTGATGACCTCTCGCGCGAAGACGATCCACCGATGACCTCGCGCGAAGACTACCACCGATGACATCTTCCTGGCGAACGACCGATGTCTCCTTCGCCCTGGAAGACGACCGATGTCTTCCTCTGGGAGACAACCGATGTCTTCCCTGGCGACGCCCTCATAACTCTCGCGCCTTGGCCACGTCCACATGCATCGCGCCCTGGCAATGCCCGCGTGCCTCGCGCCCGCGCGATGCCCGCATGCCCCTCGCGCCCGCGCGATGGCTGCATGCCTCTCGCGCCCGCGCGATGCCTGCATGCCTCTCGCGCCCGCGCGATGCCTGCATGCCTCTCACGCCCGCGCGATGCCTGCATGCCTCTCACGCCCGCGCGATGTCCACCTGGCGCTCATGTGTAGCAGGCGACCGGCGACCTCGTAGCCTTCTAAACTTAACTTTTTCCTCCCTTTCTATTCTAAATAAAAACATACTTAGAATTCATTTAAAATATAACTCTTTTATTCCAATTTAATTTTTCAGGTCCTTACAGAAACCCTGCCTGCGTGACACATCCACGAACCTGATTCATATTTTTACACGTGTTATTTTGTGGGTCCCTCTATGGGTCCCATCGTGCCGACCTCTCCTTTGCCGACCTCTCGCTCAGTGGCCGACGTCCGAGGTTGGGCCACTACAGGATGATTTAAAGTTATGCATGCGCACGCGATTTGTTCCTCCGAATTATAGGATGCAACTCTTATTGAAGCTCCAATGACTTCATCAAGGACCTAGGTTGGTAGATGAATACTAATCTTGTCGGTTGACTCTACTGTCGGTTGACTCTCCTTCTTCCCTCTCCTTAGGTAATGCTTCTTTGTATTGAAACGACCTGCACCTACAAAGACAGAAGGGGCGCCCTAGTGGTCGTTTGCACTCCGACGCTCAAGTCAATACTGGGGCAAGCACACCAAGTGTATAGTGTATTTCATTTTAGGTCTAAAAACTGCATACCTTTGTGAAGTGTTTTACTACCCTTTATATAGTCTATGGTTTCCTCTGCGCCACTACCCATATTAGGGTTTCTGCAGGAATACCCTTGCGCCGCCATTACCCAGTCTTAGGGTAATCTAAGACGTAAGGCTTCCCTTATCTGGAGTGCAAATTCTAACAGGATGACCACCTGGGTACCCCCTCGTGCACCTAATCTTTGGGGCCACCTGTCCTGGGAATGCCTTCACTGTTCACGTGCCATACATGTAGCTTCACTTGGAAACCCTAATCATGATGGGCACTTAAACCCTTCAAGACTTTGCACATTTTCCCTGCCACACACATGGTGCTTTGTGACTTAGGCCTCTTCCTACCTCTGGGCAGTTTACTAATAACTGGTCTTCTCTCGGGACCCACCTTAGATGTTCTAGTTCTATTGTTCAAAACACCCAAGACCGATGTCACCTCATCACACCCTGTTGCGGAGGACTCATCACCCCGTTGCATGACGAGGACACATCGTTCCACTCTGGTGATCGACACGCTGATGACTAATCAACCCACTAGTCCATACTGCCTGTGGGACCCATCCCACGTGGTTCTGGCCCCTGCTATGGGACCCAACTGACATGGCTCACCATTATTAGCTGTTCTCTGTACCCGAGGACTGGTCGGTACACAAGCCCCCAGTCTCAAGCTGTTAACATGTTCAGCGAAGAGACTAAGTCATCGGCTCGGGCGACCTACGTGGCACTGAGTGAAAGGACATGAACAGTGCGTTGAAGGGATATCTCACCAAACCCCCTTAATCTGCGGACGTGTGGCTAGATCAACGGTTAGGGTTTCTTAACGTTTGCACGCCCTTGCCTACGTTAAACCTCTTCAAAAACCCGCGCCTCAGCACTGTTTCATCACTTTCACTCAAACCTTTGCGATCACCATCTTCCCTTGAACGTTTCCACTCTCGTAACCCCTCATCTTCACTTACTCAAAGGTATGATTTTTACTCCTCCTATTGCCTTTGCTTTATGGTTCTGCTACCCCTTACATGTTGTAACTGCTTTGGGCCTGTTTATGATTTCTGCATTTTAGGGTTTCTGTTTTTCTGTCCTATTTGCATTCTTCGTCTTTGAGTCTTTGTCCACTGTTTGAAACACACCCTCGCTTCCTTCTAAAGCTTTGTTTCCTTCCTCTTGCCTCTCCTTTTGTTTTAGATTCGATATGGCAAGAACCAAAACTACATCCAACCCTCCTCCCACAGTTGACTACAGAGCCCTCTACTCCTAAGCCCCTGAGGAACTCCTTGCTGAGACCTCGACACTCACCTCCTGTGAGGACTTGAGGAGGCACAGGGATGGCGATAACGAGGTTAAAGGATGTGTCTTTGGCAGGGAAAGCGATGTGTACGTCTCGATTTGACCTTGCACAGAAGGCGAACCGGTGTGCACGGACGACCGCTCCAATGACAGGGAACCTTTCTTCTTCCTCTACGCCACCATCTTCAAGCGGATCAAGGTCCGCTTGCCCTTCACTGGGTTCGAGAGGGCCCTCCTCACAGAGCTCAACGTGGCGCCTGCCCAGCTGCACCCCAACAGCTGGGCCTTCGTGAGGGCCTTCTCCATCTTATACAACAACCTGGGTTTCCCTTGCTCTATGCAAGTCTTCCTCCATTTCTTTGAAACGAAGAGCCCCGGGAAGAGGCTTTGGGTAAGCCTCAATGGGGTGGCGGGGAGAGTTCTGCTAACTCTCTTCCAGCAATCCCATAAAGGCTTCAAAGGGAAGTTCTTTAGGTTCTGGCAATGCCCGCATGCCTCGCACCTGGCGATGCCCGCATGCCTCGCGCCCGGTGATGTCCGCATGCCACGCGCCCCGGCGATGCCCGCATGCCTCGTGCCTGGCAATGACCGACGACACATCGCCACGCCGTGCTGAAGGTTCTTCATCCCACTATGTTACGTCCAAGGTATCATCTCCACATGACTTGGTGACGTCGGTAGCTTCACATTTCCAAGAGTAGATCAGCACTACTCCTCGTGCGCCCATGCATGCAACACTAAGGACGATCTCTTATGCTCAAGCATAGCGCTTCGCATGCACAGCGTATCTAAGGCTTAACCCACACCTTGATACGCTGGTTGTTGGAACCCACTCTAGTTGATCCTGTATCCTGACCACATACTGAGTGCACTTTCGGCGATCATGTGCACCATAGACGACTCGCGATCACGTGTAACCTAGGCGACAAGCGATCATGTACTAACCAGGCGATCTCGTAGTCTTCTAAATTACACTTTCCTTCCTTTTTATTTTAAATAAAAACATACTTAGAATTCATTTAAAAATATATCCCTTTTTATTCCAATTTAATTTTACAGGTCCTTACATTCTCCCCAACAAGAAAATTTTCGTCCTCGAAAATTGAATTACAAGGAAAAGAGGTATGGATAGGCTTCTCTCATGGGCTCTTCTAACTCCCAAGTTGAATCACCCGATCTCTCATCCCACACCACTTTCACCATGTTGATGGTCTTGCCTCTGAGCTGTTTACTCTGCCGATCGTCAATCCTGACTGGTTTCGCTTCAAAGGACAAGTCATCCCTGATCTGCACATCGTCCACTTCCAGCACATGACTAGGGTCTGCCATGTACTTCCTCAGCTGTGATACATGAAAGACGTTGTGCAGATTCGCCAAATGGGGAGGTAGGGCGATCTCATAAGCCACTGGACCAATCCTCCTTAAGATCTGATATGGTCCCACGAACTTAGGGGACAACTTCTTTGATCTGATCGCCCGTCCTACACCCTTGGTTGGTGTCACTCTCATGAACACATGGTCTCCAGCAGCAAACTCCAAAGGCTTTCTCCTCTGATCTGCATAGGACTTCTGCCTACTTTGAGAAGCTCTCATTCTGCTTTGTATTTGTTTCACCTTCTCGGTCGTCTGCTGAATCAACTTTGGTCCAACCAATACTGTTTCGCCCTCCTGGTACCAGCACAATGGAGTTCTACATTTCCTTCCATACAAGGCTTCGTATGGCGCTATCCCTATGCTGGCGTGATAACTGTTATTATAGGTAAACTCCACCAGCGGCAACACCTCATCCCAACTTCCCAATTGATCCAAGACGCACGTCCTCAGTAGATCTTCCAAGGACTGGATCGTTCTCTCTGACTGTCCATCTGTTTGAGGATGATATGCCGAGCTCATCCTCAACTTAGTTCCCAAACAATCTTGTAAGGTCTGCCAAAACCGTGAGGTGAACCTGGGATCTCTATCCGAAATAATGCTGGAAGGCACTCCATGCAACCTCACAATTTCTCTGATGTACAGCTGTGCCAATTTGGCCATGGGCATTTTCAAATTCACTGGAAGAAAGTGGGCACTCTTCGTCAACTGATCTACTATGACCCAGATTGCATCATGACCCTTTACCGATCTGGGTAAATGGGTAACAAAATCCATGGCGATGCTGTCCCATTTCTACTCAGGGATATCCAGTTGCTGTAACAACCCGCCAGGTCTTTGATGCTCTACCTTTGCCTTCTGACACGTCAAGCAGGTAGTAACATACTGGGCGATGTCTTTCTTCATGCCTGACCACCAAAATGACTCCTTCAAGTAATGGTACATCTTGTTCATGCCTGGATGTAGGCTAAGGCGACTCTTGTGACCTTCCTCTAGGATCATCTTCTTCAACTCTTCATTTGCAGGTATGCAAATTCTGCCATTAAATCTCAAGATCCCATCATCGCCCATCACAAAGTCTCTAGCCTGGTCGGTCCCTAGTGACTCCACAGTACGCTTCAGACTAGGGTCCTCCAACTGCTTGTCCTTTATCATTCCAAGGAAGTCATTAGTTATAGCCAGCTTACTACAACTAATGTGATTTACGTGAAATTCTACCCCAAGGTTTAAGTCTCTGAACTGCTCGATCAGTTTCTGCTCTTCCATCATCATGGTGGCTACTTGTATTGATTTTCTACTCAAAGCATCTGCCACTACATTGGCCTTCCCTGGATGATACATGAGTTGAAAATCGTAGTCCTTTAGAAACTCCATCCACCTTCTTTGTCTCATGTTTAGTTCCTTCTGATCGAACAGGTATTTCAGGCTCTTATGGTCACTGAACACCTGGAACCGAGCTCCATATAAATAGTGCCTCCAGATCTTCAAGGCAAACACCACAGCCGCCAACTCCAAATCATGTGTAGGGTAGTTCCTCTCATGAACCTTGAGTTGCCTTGAAGCATATGCAACCACTCTTTTCTCTTGCATCAAAACACATCCCAAACCCTGATGTGAAGCGTCACAGTAGACATCAAAAGGTCTTCCTACCTCTGGGATCACCAGCACTGGAGCACTAGTCAACCTCTCCTTTAGTTCCATGAAGCTCTGCTCACATCGGTCGGTCCAAGCAAAAGGTTGATCCTTGCGGGTCAGCTGTGTTAAAGGAGTCACTACCTTGGAAAAGTCCTCAATAAACCTCCCATAGTAGCCAGCCAAACCCACAAAGCTCCTTATCTCAGTGACTGTCTTAGGACGTTCCCACTATAGCACTGCCTCTACCTTGGCTGGATCCATTGAGATTCCCCGAGCAGATATCACGTGTCCTAAGAAATTGACTTCCTTCAGCCAGAACTCGCACTTGGAGAACTTGGCATAGAGTTGCTTCTCCCTCAGAATCTCCAACACTGTCCTCAGATGTTCTTCATGTTCTTCCTCGGTCCTTGAATAAATGAGTATGTCGTCTATGAAGACTACCACAAACTTATCCAAGAAAGGGCGAAAAATCCTATTCATGTAGTCCATGAACAGAGCTGGAGCGTTTGTGACTCCAAACGACATCACCACATACTCATAGTGCCCATACCGAGACCTAAATGCTGTCTTTTGAACATCTTCAGCTTTTACTAAAATTTGGTGGTACCCCGATCTCAGATCAATCTTGGAGAACACCGAGGCCCCATGTATTTGATCCATCAAATTGTCAATTCTAGGTAGGGGGTACTTGTTCTTGATGGTCAACTTGTTCAACTGCCTGTAATCTATACACAGCCGAGACCCTCCATCCTTCTTCTTAACTAGGAGCACTGGAGCCCCCCATGGAGATACACTGGGTCTGATGAATTGTTTCTCCAATAACTCTTCCACTTGCTTCTTTAATTCTACCAACTCGGCTGGTGCCATCCTGTAAGGTGCCATTGACACTGGTCCAGCTCCAGGTACCAAATCAATAGAGAATTCCACTTCTCTCTTAGGGGGTAACCCAGGTACCTCTTCTGGAAATACATCCGTGAAGTCTTTCACTACATGTATCCTGCTTACGTCCTCTTCATTCTTCACTTCCAACCGAGCTAGCATCACGAAGCACCTCGCCCCTTTTTCCATTTCCGACCACCCGTGCTGAACAGATATCACATCTGACTCTTGGAGGTCTGGAAACGTTATCTTCTGACTACCGCAGTCTATGAGAACGTGATTGGCAGCTAGCCAATCCATTCCCAGGATAACATCCAGGTCCTGAAGAGGTAGGCAGATCAAGTTCACTTTGAATCTGCGTCCCTCTACTATCACTGGACATTCGGGGCAAACTGTAGAGGTCAACACCTATCCTGACGCAGGTGTAGAGACCATCAGTTCGAAAGGTAACTCCTTCACTAGGAGGCCCAACTCGGCTACACACAGGCTTGACACAATGGAGTGTGTCGCTCCAGAATCAAACAAGGCTTTTACACCTCTACCAGCTATAAAATAAACACCTTGCACGAGGTTACCTGACTGAGACGCTTCTGCTCCTGACATGGCAAACACTCTCCCTGTTGCCTGAGGTCTGCTGCCTTCATTTCTCAACTGCTGAGAACCACTGAGTTGAGTCGCCCCATTCCTGTTAGGGCACTCTCTAGCAACGTGCCCCGTCTTTTGGCAGGTGTAACACCTTTTCTCTGAATTCTTCTTGAAGCACACATTGGAGGTGTGTGGTCCACCACAATGGAAACACTTGGGTTTCCAAGGTTGCTGCTGCTGAAACTGGGATGACGTTGTTCCCGCCCGATGTGGTGGAGGTCTCGCATAGGGCTTGCTTTGTGGGTGCTGTACCTTAGCCTTCCCACTGGAAGAACCCCCTGGGTGTGACCTGATCACCCGAGAATCACCCTTTCCCAGGGTCTCCACCATCTTCGCCTTCTCTACTAAGGCGTGAAATTCCCTGATGCACATCGGGGCTATGGTCCTCTTCAGGCCATGCTTCAGTCCCTCTTCGAACTTCCTACACCTCAAGGCCTCGAAGGTCGCCTGGGTATAGAATCGGGCGAGGTACTCAAACCGAGCAGCATAGGCGTTCACAGACATATCCCCCTGCTCCAACTTTAGGAACTCAGCTTCCCTCGCAAACCTTGCGCTGTCTGGGAAGTATTTCTCCAGGAACCTCACCCTGAAGCTCTCCCAATCCAACACATCCTCTCGGGCCTCCATCATCTGCTGAGCTCCCATCCACCAGAACTCGGCTTCTCCAGATAGCAGATAGGTGGCGAACAACAATTTCTTCTCTTCAGGGCAGGAGGTCGCCCTAAAGATTTTCTCCAACTCTCTGACCCACTGATCTGCTTGATCCGGGGTAGCATTCCCACTGAACTTGGGTGGGTTGTGCCTCATGAACTCGGTCAGTCCCATCTGTTCCTGAGGCTGACCGACGTGGGAATTTGTCTCAGCCGACCGAGCAGCTTCCCAATGGTGCATTGCAGCTTGATGGTTCTGAGCCATCGCTGCATTCTGTTGTTGGATGGCAGTTGCCATCATCTCAATAGCCTTGGCAATCTGGCTCATCTCTGAAGAAGGTTGGGGAGGGGTAGGAGGTCTACGTGCCATCTTCTTCGTTTCAGATTTTGAAACTATGGGTCCTACAACTACAAGAATGAGATCGATAAGAAATCAATTCATTCAGGAGGTAACATCTAGACCTTACAAAGGTCAGCATCTCAAAGTCATCAAGAATTTGAGCTCATCAACAGAATTATAATACTTATATCCTCAAGCAAAACACCAGAACAGCTACTGGTATACAACCATCAATCCAAACAACCACTTTCAATTAATTACAAAAACACTCCATAAAATGACGTAAATCACACCAGAATTCAATGTATGTTAAACATCAAACCTTTGGAATTAAGATTGAGAATCATCTCGATCCAGTTATGAGTGTGCACCCTCACCACTTTATCAAGACCCTCTCATTCTTAATACTAAGATTTTCAGTTAGGGCATATATTCACTAAAGCACAAACAAAATTTCAATACAAAAACGTTTGAAAACCTTTCACTATAGTTGTTATTTAAAACTCAAATAAACTTTATGAGCAGAAGAAACACAATGGATCCACAGCCCTCAGGTCATCCTAAGGACGAACTGCTCTGATACCATTAATGTAACATCCTGCCAAATTCTTTTCATATTTATATAATAAAAATAAAGGTAAACAAATATATTGAAGTGAACATAATTATATATATGTAATGAAGTTTTCTCCCCACAGGGGGTTTAATACATAATCGGTCAAATTTTTCAAAAACGTAAACAAAATTACAGCAAAAAGACAAACAGTCGATCTCGTATCAGAAAAGGGCGATCTCCCATCAGAAAAGGGCGATCTCCTATCAGACAACAGAAAAAGGGTGATCGCCTAACAGAAATAGAAACAGGCGATCTCCATCCGACGACCACTCACTGATGAGCTCTACTACCTGTAACCTCGTCTGCTCCCGTGCAAAAATACACGATCATCACAGGTTTTAGAAAGCAATCACAATACCAGATAAAAGGGTAAGCTAGATGTTTTAAAAACTTTAAATATGAAACTTTAAATCAAAAGAAAACATAAATCTTCACACCATTCATAATCCATATCAATTTCCACCATCAACATTCCCATATTCCACAAACTCGTCAAGTGTCTATTCGCTACTTTCAATATTCATGGTTCACACGTCAGACTTTCCACTGACTCATAATATATAGACACATGACTCTACTTCCGGAAGACTCGTGCGTTGACTCAGGCTCAGAGCTCTGCACCTGTCATACCACACCACTGTGAAATCCACACAGGGTCGCTGTGAAATCCATACAGCCATGCGCATACATAATCTCAATATCATCACTCTCCCGGTATGACAGGGTTAATTCATATAACAGGTCAAGCTCGTTCTCTTTCAAACAACTCGCCCATACATATGAACCTCCTTCGACTCTCCACAACTGAATAACTTCATCTATGTGATTCCATTATGTCAGAAGAGTCAGGATATCTCCTTCTAGACAAGCCCCTAGTCAATACACATTACACACGATCTTACACGGTATATTCTTTCTTGAAAATACTATGCCTTGATCCCACATTCACAACATTTAACACTTAATGAACGATTCCAGTCACAGCAAAACTCATGCCAAGGTTTAGATTTTCGAATATCACATTTAAATCTCAAACAGTTTCAAACAACACCAAAAACAGGGGAGTTCGAAAAACAACGCCAAAACCGGCGTTCTCGTTCAAAAACAGAGGATTATGCAATAACAATTGAAAACCGGCGACCACGTCGCCCCATCATCTCAATCATCTAATATAAGGTTTTCATTGGAAATAAGACTAGCTTCCCTTACCTGGACTTGCGCAAAACCCACCGAGCGTAAAGGATGCCTTAGCTCTGTTTTAGCGTCTGGTTTGTAGAACTTGCAGAGAACCTCCCAGGTGCTCCAAGGACAGTCGTCGCTCGTCGTACTTTTGCTTGAAGGTGCCTGAATTGTAAGGACCTGTACTTTTGAATTGGAATAAAAAGAGTTATATTTTAAATGAATTCTATGTATGTTTTATTTAAAATAAAAAGGAAGGAAAGTGTAGCCTAGTAGTGCATGATCGCCGGTCGCCTGCTACAAATGAGCGCCAGGGCGCGAGGCATGTGGACGTCGCCAGGGCGCGAGGCATGCAGGCATCGCGCGGGCGAGAGGCATGCGGGCATCGCCAGGGCGTGAGGCATGCGGGCATTGCCAGGGCGCGAGAGGCATGCGGGCATCGCCAGGGCGCGAGGCATGCGGGCATTGCCAGGGCGCGGGCATTACCAGGGCGCGAGGCATGAGGGCGTCGCCAGGGATAGACATCGGTCGTCTCCCAGAGGGAGACATCGGTCGTCTTCCAGGGCGAGGGAGACATCGGTCGTCTTCCAGGGCGAGGGAGACATCGGTCGTCTTCTAGGGCGAGGGAGACATCGGTCGTTCTCCAGGATGAGTCAGCGGTGGAAAGTTGTCGCGCGATGACGAGCTTCACACAGATAAAGTGGGACCCAGACTCCCAGCATGAAACGTCCTGCACGCGCGCCACGTAGACAAAAAGGGTGGTTCAGAGTGGTGACATCAGAATGTTGGCATGCGCAGGAGACACTCACGGTCGTATTGTTCAGGGCAGTGGTTGGCATGCACCAGAGACAACAGTGGTCGTACTGTTCAGGGCAGTGGTTGGCATGCACAAGAGACAACACTGGTCGTACTGTTCAGGGCAGTGGTTGTCAGGCTTTCCTGCAGAAGGGGTGGCAGCAGCAGCATACGTGGATAGGTAGGCTTGGATTCAAAAGCCACTGCGGGAAGGCAAAGAGCACTACAGACTCAAGAGTGTTAGAGTGAGTGCAAACTTCCTCCCTCCCTTCTTCTCTCCTTTGCGTTGAGACTCAGGCCGCCTCAAGCATCAGTGCGACAAGCGACGTTTGCCCTTAGAGCACCTAAGAGGTTCTCTGCAAGTTCTACAAACCAGGCACTGAAAACAGAGCTAAGGCATCCTTCAAGCTCGGTGGGTTTTGAGCTCTCGGTGTTTTGCGCAAGTCCAGGTAAGGGAAGCTAGCCTTATTCCAACGAAAATCCTTATATTCATGATTGAGATGATGGGGGCGACGTGGTCGCCGGTTTTTCAACTGTTATTGTATAATCCTCTGTTTTTGAACGAGATCGCCGGTTTTGGCGCTGTTTTTCGAACTCTACTGTTTTTGGTGTTGTTTGAAGCTGTTTGAGATTTAAATGTGATATACATGTGATATTCGAAAATCTGAACCTTTGTAATGACTGTTGCTGTGATTTGAATCATTCATTTGAGTGGTATGATGTTTTGAATGTTGTGGATGTGGGATCAAGACATAGTATTTTCAGGAAAGGAGATACCGTGTTGAGATTTGGTTATGAAGTGTATTGATCTGTAAGTATCCTGTGAATGAGGCGATCCTGACTCTGCTGAGATAATGGAATCACATAGAGGAAGTTACTCAGTTGGTGAGAGTCGAAGGAGGTTCATATGAATGGGTGAGTCGTGTGAAAAAGAACGAGCTCGGCCTGTCTTATGGATTAACCCTGTCATACTGTGAGAGTGATGAATTGAGATCGAGATTGTGTTGATGCGCATGGTTGTGGAAACATTACAGCCAATGAAGTATGACAGGTGCATGTCTCTGGATGTTAGGTTCAACACACGAGTCTTCCGGAAGTGGTGTCAAGTGTCTTGTGTGATGAGTCAGTGAAGTCTGACGTGAGAAATGAGAAACTTTGAATTGATAGACACTTGATATATGTTGTGATTTTAATGACCTTCGAGGAATCGTGCAATATGTGTTTAATTGATGGTTTACGAGGGTATCTTGAATTTGTTTTACCTTGATTTTAAAGTTCATATCTAACTCTTTTTAAATGTCTAGCTTACCCTGTGTTTCTTTTGTGTTGTGTTTGGCCTTTTCTTAAACCTGTAATGATCGTGTATAATTTACACGGGAGCAGATGATGTTGCAGGAAGTAGAGCTCCTTAGTGAATTGTCGCTGGAAGGAGATCGCCTGTTTTCTATATCTGTTGGGCGATCACCCCTTTTGCTGCTTTCTGATAGGAGATCGCCTTTATGATAGGAGATCGCCCTTCTAATAAGAGATCGCCCTTCTATCAGGAGATCGCCTATCTTTCTATTGTATTGTATTTTGTTTACGTTTTAATGGAAAAGTGATCGTATTTGTATTGAACTCCCTATGAGGAGAAACTTTATTTACATATATATAATTTTGTTCACTTCAATCTATTTGTTACTTTTATTTTCATTATATAAATATGAATAGTATTTTGGCGGGATGTTACATTAATGGTATCAGAGCAGTTCGTCCTTAGGATGACCTGAGGGCTGTGGATCCATTGTGTTTCTTCTGCTCATGAAATTTATTTGAGTTTAAAATAACAACTATAGTGAAAGGTTTTCAAACGTTTTTGTATTGAAATTTTGTGTGTGCTTTGGTGAATATATGCTCTAACTGAAAATCTTAGTATTAAGAATGAGAAGGTCTTGATAAAGTAGTGAGGGTGCACACTCATAACTGGATCGAGATGATTCTCAATCTTAATTCCAAAGGTTTGATGTTTAGCATGATGGCATTTTCATGTGTTCTTCTTGAATCAAAGTAGAAATAGATGGAGCGGAAGCAATGGATGAGTGAAACAAGACCCTCCTAGGAGTTGTGTTGGTCTTGAAGGTGCATGGTGAGTATGGGTTGAGTGGTTCGGCCAGCTCAAGGGAGAAGGTGAAAGGATTGAAGTTTATAGCCTAGATTTCTAGGAGGAGTAAAGCTTGTGCACAAAAAATGGCAGCATAACATTACTCAAATAAACTTGTCAAATACAAAGAGATAGCCTTCCTATTTATAGGCTATTTGGGACTTGAGGTGCAAGCTACATTTTAATAAAAAGAAAACCAAAATTAATTCTAAAATCTAAGGTGCCATGACCGGCCATACTAACCCTAGCTTCTAGAATGTTTCCATCCAAAGTGCTTTCTACACTATCCTATCTACTAAGCACCCCCTCCCCCTTTGGGCCTTTATGAAACATGTACAAGGATCTCTCTCTTCCATCCGTGGCTTCTTCTATGTGTGCTTGGATATGTTTAGCCATGGATCTTGTGAGAGGTCCTAGACGGTCTAGCTCCATGGATAGCCTCCCTCCTTCACGTTCTAGACGCTCACTTCTTGGAGCTAGATGCTCCTCTTGGTCTAGACGGTCTTCTTGGTTTGGGCCTTGGCTTCCTTGGCTAGATGTGCTTGGCCCTCCTCCATCATCCCCTCCCCCTTGGAAAGGATTTGTCCTCAAATCCAGTTCGTCATCGTCATTGGTACCTACAAATGGAGAAAGATCAATTACATTAAATGTGTCATGTACTCCATATTCAAGAGGTAGGTCCAATTTATACGCATTGTTGTTGACTCGCTTAAGGACTTGGAAGGGTCCATCACCTCGGGGACTTAGTTTGGACTTCCTTTGATTTGGAAATCTATCTTTTCGAAGATGAAGCCAAACTAAGTCTCCTTCCTCAAAAATTATTTCTCTCTTCCCTTTGTTGTTGTGTTTTGTGTACTTCTCATTTTGTTGTTGTATTTGAATTTTAATCTTCTCATGCATTTTCTTGACAAAATCAGCCTTAATTACTCCTTCCTTATGCACAAAATCTTGTGGATTAGGAAGGGGAATTAAATCCATGGGCGTGAGAGGATTAAAACCATATACTACCTCAAAAGGAGAAGCATTAGTAGTCTTGTGAACTACTCTATTGTAAGCAAATTCAATGTGGGGACGGTACTCATCCCAAGATTTGTGGCTGCCCTTCATGATAGCCCTAAGCATAGTTCCAAGAGATCTATTGACTACTTCTGTTTGCCCATCCGTTTGAGGATGACAAGAAGTTGAAAATTGTAGTCTTGTTCCAAGTTTACCCCAAAGAGTTTTCCAAAAGTGACTTATAAACTTGGGATCTCTATCGGACACTATACTTCTAGGGAGACCATGGAGTCTCACCACTTCTCTAAAGAAGAGTTTAGAAATATTTTGAGCATCATCTACTTTGTGGCATGGAATAAAGTGAGACATTTTGCTAAAACGGTCCACTACCACAAAGATAGAGTCATGGCCTCTTGCAGTCCTAGGAAGTCCTAAAATGAAATCCATGCTAATGTCTTCCCAAGGAGCATTTGCAATCGGCAAAGGGGTGTAGAGTCCATGCGGCATTGTTCTAGACTTTGCTTTTAAACATGAGATACATCTAGAGCAATGGCGTTGGACATCTTTCCTCATGTGTGGCCAACAAAATTTTGCTTTCAAAAGATCTAGAGTCTTATCAACTCCAAAATGGCCCATGAGTCCCCCTTCATGTGATTCTTTGACAAGGAGTTTTCTATGTGTTCCTTGAGGAATGCAAAGTTTTCCTTCTTTAAAAAGATATCCCTCGGACACATAGTAACCTCCTTGCGCTCTATGTAGACATTGGGCATAGATGGATGAAAGTTCTTGATCTTCTTGGTAAAGCTCTCTTATGTGGTCAAATCCAAGAATTTGGGCACCCAATTTTGAAAAGAGTGTGTGGCGTCTTGAAAGAGCATCGGCCACTATATTGGTGCTTCCTTTCTTGTATTTGATTACATAAGGAAATTGTTCAAGAAATTCCATCCATTTTGCATGTCTCTTATTGAGCTTGTGTTGGCCCTTTAAATATTTTAAAGACTCGTGATCACTATGGATAACAAATTCTTTGGACACAAGATAGTGTTCCCAAGTCTTTAGGGCTCTCACAAGAGCATAGAGCTCTTTGTCATAAGTGGGGTAGTTGAGGGTGGCACCATGGAGTTTTTCACTAAAATAAGCAATGGGGTGTCCACCTTGCAACAATACCGCGCCTATGCCTACTCCCGATGCATCACACTCTATCTCAAAAGTTTTGGAAAAATTTGGGAGAGATAGGATGGGTGCATTGGTGAGTTGAGCTTTTAGCCTTTGAAAGGCTTGCTCATGCTTTTCATTCCAACAAAAGGCAACATCTTTTTTAACAAGTTCATTCAAAGGCGAAGCTAGGCTAGAAAAATTAGGCACAAACCTTCTATAGAAGCTAGCTAACCCATGAAAACTTCTTACATCACTTACATTTTGTGGAGTTGGCCACTCTTGGATGGCTTTGATTTTCTCGGGATCTACATGCACCCCCTTTTTGTTTACTATAAAGCCTAAAAAGACTACACTATCTACACCAAAGGTACACTTATCCCTATTTGCAAAAAGACTATTTTTCCTAAGAACTAGAAAGACTTCCCTAAGGTGACTTAGATGGTCTTCTAGGGTTTTACTATATACTAAGATATCATCAAAGTAAACTACTACATATTTACCTATACAATCCCTCAAGGTGTGATTCATAAGCCTCATGAATGTGCTTGGAGCGTTAGTGAGTCCAAAGGGCATCACCAACCACTCATATAATCCAAATTTGGTCTTAAAAGCGGTTTTCCACTCATCACCCTCCTTGATTCGAATTTGGTTATATCCACTTTTAAGGTCAATTTTGGAGAATAGAGTTGACCCATGCAATTCATCAAGCATATCATCAAGCCTTGGGATTGGATGCCTATACTTGATGGTGATGTTGTTGATTGCTCTACAATCACAACACATGCGCCATTTTCCATCTTTTTTGGGCACCAACAAGACAGGTACAACACAAGGGCTTAGACTCTTTTGAACCCAACCCTTCTCCAACAAGTCTTGAACTTGTGATTCTATCTCCTTTGTTTCCTCGGGGTTGGTTCTATAAGCAGGCCTATTTGGTAGGCTTGCCCCCGGAATGAAGTCAATTTGATGTTCTATCCCCCTAAGAGGAGGAAGCCCATTGGGTCCTTCTTGTGAGAATAGATCGTCAAATTCACTCAAAAGGTTTTCTATTTGAGGAGGTAAAACCATGAGTTCATTACTTGTGGCAGTGCATGTAAGTGCTCCTTTACAAAAGATAAGGCTTGGTTGTTCAACAAGAAGCAAGTTTTCTAAAACATTTTCAAAAGGCTTTTCTTGTAGACCAACCTTGTGGGAAGGAACACTCTTCTCCCACGCCTTCCTATCCCTAAGGATTTTCTCTTTTTCTAGCACTCTTTTTTTTTTTGTTTTCCTCATCCTTCTTTTGTTTCATTTGTATTTGGTCTTTCACCACTTGAGAATGTGGTAAAGGACTAAGTACAAACTTCTTATTTTTATGGGTGAAGGAAATCTCGTTAGTGAGACCATCATGCAAGGTTTTCTTGTCAAATTGCCATGGCCTCCCTAATAAGATATGGCAAGCTTCCATAGGCACTACATCACATAAAACTTTATCTTTGTAGTTCCCTATGGAAAACTTGATTTCCACTTGCTTATCTACATGTAGTTCCCCATTTTCATTAAGCCATTGAAGTTTGTAAGGTTTTGGGTGAGGAACCACTTGTAGGTTAAGTTTTTCAACCATCCTAGCACTACAACAATTACAACTAGATCCACTATCCACAATGAGGGAACATATATTTTCTAAAACATTGCATCTTGTATGAAATATGTTCTCCCTTTGTGTTTCAATGGATGTGCTAGGGTGATTGTTGAGGGTTCTCCTAATCATAAGCAATTCTCCCTCTAATGGAGCTACCCTCTCATCCTCTCCCCCTTCCTCTTTCTCACTAAGCTCATCCTCGCCACTAGTGTATTCGTCTACACCTTTAAGAAACAAAGTCCTTTGGTTTGGACATTGTGCTTGCACATGCCCCCTACCATAGCACTTAAAACATTTAACATCTCTAGCTCGGATGGGTGGGGTTGAGGTTTCTTTGGTGAAGGGTTTGGTAGGTTCTTTTGGTTTTTCCTTAGATGTACTACCCTCCCTTTTTGTTCTTGCCGGTTGACCCGCCTGTCGGTTGACTCACGACACTCACACGCCTCCTTCCTCACGTTGTTATGTGCTTGGTTCTTTCGAAGCAATCTGCACCTGCAAAAGAGAAAGGGGGCGCCCTAGAGGCCGTTTGCACTCCGACGCTCAAGTCAGTATAGGGCAAGCACACCAAGTGTATAAGTTTCTCTGTATGTGTTTAGGTCTAGAAACTGCGTACCTTTGTGAAGTATCTTACTGTCCCTTATATAGTCTAGGGTTTACTGCGCCGCTAGCCCTAATTAGGGTTCGCTGCGCTACTAGCCATATTTAGGGTTTACTGGAATACCCTTGTGCCGCTATCACCCAATCTTAGGGTAATCTAGCACATAAGGTTTCCTTCTCTGGAGTGCAAACTTTAACAGGGTGACCACCTGGATGCCCCCTTGTGCACCTAGTCTCTGGGGCCACCTGTTCTGGGAGTGCCTTCACTGTTCACGTGCCATGCATGTAGCTTTACTGGGAAAACCCTAGCTCTGGTGAGCACTCGTCCCCTCAGGACTCTACACCCAACTGTGCTCTGCCTGCTACCCGCATAGGCACTTCGTGATTCAGGCCTCTCCCTACCTCTGGGTATTTAACTGGTCATTGGCCCCCTCTGGGAACCAATCTTAACTGTTCTGTTTATGCTATTCAAATCACCCAAGGCCGATGTCACCTCGCCATACTCTGTTGCCGAGGACTCCTCGACCTGCCGAGTGACGATGACACCTCCGCCCATCCTGGTGTTGACAACTACTCACCCGTTTCTATGGGCTGACGACTCGTCACCCATCTCTGTAGGCTGATGACTCGTCACCCCTCTCTGTAGGCTGATGACTCGTCACCCCTCTCTGTAGGCTGATGACTCGTCACCCCTCTGTGTAGGCTGATGACTCGTCACCCCTCTCTGCAGGCTGATGACTCGTCACCCCTCTCTGTAGGCTGATGACTCGTCACCCCTCTGTGTAGGCTGATGACTCGTCACCCCTCTCTGCAGGCTGATGACTCGTCACCCCTCTCTGTAGGCTGATGACTCGTCACCCTGTGGGGTCTATTCCACGTGTCTTTGACTCATGCTGTGGGACCCAGCTGATGTCCGAGGACTGGTCAGTACACAAGCCCCCCAGTCTCAAGCTGTTAACTTGTTTTAGCGAAGAGACTAAGTGATAGACGAGGACTGATCGGTACACAAGCCCCCCTAGTCACGAGCTGTTAACCTGTTCCAGCGTAGGGACTAAGTCATTGTCTTGGGCGGCCTACGTGGCTCTGCGCGTAAGTACATGAATAGTACGCTGAGAAGACACTTCACCAACCCCCTCTCATCTGCTAACACGTGGCCGTATCAACGGTTTGAGATTCATAACGTTTACGCTCCCTAGGGCTACGTTAAACCTCTTCAAAACCTCGCGCCACTTCACTGTTTCATCACTTTGCATTCTCATTTTTGTAGACTCTATCTTCCAGCGCACGCTCTCTTCTACTCACCAAGCTTTCCACACTTCTCCGCCCTCATTCGACCAAAGGTATGATTTTTATGTCTTCTTCCCCTTCATAACATAATCTCGATCATCCTTATGGCATGTTGTGACTGTTCTGGGCTTATGGTGTGGTTTTCGCATTCTAGGGTTTTTGTTCTTCCTTTCTGGGTTCGTTCTACCTTCGAGTCTTCGTCCACCATTGCTTTCTTCTAAACCTCTTTCTTTTCCTGCCTCTCACTTGTTTAGATTCGAGATGGCCAGAACTAAAACTACCTCCAACCCTCCTCCAACCGTAGCGATCGATTACAAGGCCCTCTACCCATGGGCTTCTGAGGATCTTCTGACTGAGACCTCCAAACTCACATCCTGCGAGGATCTTCGCAAGCACAGGGATGATGAGACTGATACTAAAGGGCGCATCTTTCGCAGAGAAACCGACGCGTACGTCTCTGTGCGACCCTGTACAGTGAACGAGCCTGTGTGCGCTGATGATCGCTGCAACGATGGGGAACCCTTCTTCTTCTTCTACGCCACCATTTTTAAAAGAGTCAAAGTCCGTCTCCCCTTCACAGGATTCGAAAGGGCTTTGCTCACCGAGTTAAACGTGGCGCCCGCTCAACTGCACCCCAACAGTTGGGCCTTTATTAAGGCGTTCTCCATCCTCTGCAATAACTTAGGGTTCACCCCCTCCGTCGACGTCTTCCTATACTTCTTCGAGGCGAAGAGCCCCGGCAAGAGGCTTTGGGTGAGCCTGAATGGGGTGGCCGGGAGAGTCCTCCTAACGCTCTTCTCGCAGTCGTACAAGAACTTCAAAGGAAAGTTCTTCCGAGTCTGCTGCAGCTCTTACGACCCCACCATGCTCGATGGATTTCCCTTGTACTGGGTGGGGGAGTTGAAGTTCAAAAAGCCACGCAAGCTCGAGGAGTTGACGGTCCCCGATCAAGAACTCTGCCAAATCATCTCCAGCTGGGGGGTGGTGTTTGACTCCACCCAGCTGATTAGGCATGAGTATGACGCTGAGACTCTCAGCGTGTACCTTGGTATACTGACTTCATTTTGCATTTATCCGCTTCATCTTGCATGCCCAATACTTTGCCTTTCTAATACTTCCGATTCACTGCAGGCATGGTACTCAGCGCTGATAAGAAGAAGAGGCTGGCGGATGTGCTGAATCGCCGCAATGCCAGCGGTTCAGCCCCTGCAGGTCCGTCATCACCCGCGGGTGTTGCCCTGGAACCCATCGCTGAAAAATTCAAGAGGGCAGCCCCTATGGAGGTTTCTGACGACGAGGACACCTGCTCCGGCCTCGTCTTCAAAAGGAAAAGGGTGGAGACAGCCGCAGAGGTCTCCTCAGTCACAGAAGGGCACCCTTCTTCCTTTAGGGAGCACCCTCCCAGCGCCTCCTCCCCTCCTGAGCCAATCCTAACACTTGAGGGGGGTGGGGAGAGTGCTCCTTCCTCTGGTTCGATGCCTTCTGCCCCAGAGCTGCCTTCTCTGCTCCAAAGGTCGCTCGCTCAAATGCCTGGCAGAGTTGTCTTGGAGGCCATGGACAGAAACTCTCTTGAGAACCTCCTTAGCCATGGTCTCGGGGAGTTCCTGGCCGCTTCCAACTTCTTGCTGGTCCAGGGTAGCGCTGAGGCGGAGCTGTTAGAGGAGACCGCCCAGCTGAAGAGGGAGTTGGACCAAAAGCTAGAAGAGGCCGCCCAATTGAGAAGGGAGCTGGAACAAAAGGATCTCCAACTTCGTCAAGCGACCACGCGAGAGACTGCCCTCAATCAAGAACTGGGTAGTCTCCGTTAATCCGAGAAGGAGACCAAGAAGCTTCTTTTCTCCAAGGGGCAGGAGGCCCTCCAGCTTGAAGCTAAGATACTTCCCCTCCGCAACAAGATCATTGAGCTGGAAGAGCAAGCGGAGGGGGCACAAGCTAAAATGGCCAAGCTGGAGGAGAGGGCGACCAATCGAGAAGTTCAGCTGGGCAAGGTTGAGGAGGAACTTGCCCAACAGATCGAACTGTCGAAGAAGACCGAAGCTGAGCTTATTGATGATGCCGCTGACACCTATGGGGAAGGCTTTGGTGATGCCCTTGCTCAGGTTGCCTGCGTGCATCCTGAGATGGACCTCTCACCATACTCCGCAACCCTGCAGGTAGTCGACGGGCAAATAGTGCCCAGATAGGTCCTCGAAACAGTTGTATTTTAGCTGAACCTCTTGTAATTATCCTCTTTGCAATATAAAACTTTGTTCATGCATTGTTCATTTTCTGCTGTGCTTTGTATTTGATAGGCTCACGATCACAAATAACACACCTGCAAAATGAACCTCAAGTAACTTGTCTTTCCGCTACTTCATTAATGAACCTTTACCTTAACTTGGGCGTTCTCACTTGGCGGGGAAAGTGTTCTTCATGAACTCCCATTCCCCTCACAAGACCTCTAACCCCACTTATAGGTTCTGACTGACCTGTCATCGTTCACGGTCGATGGAGGATTTAACCAAACGAACCTTTCTTTCACATTGGAAGTTCTCACTCGAAGTGGAGGTGTTCTCTACGAACCTACCTCTCCACTTACGAGACCTCTAACTCCACGTGACAGGTTCTAACTGACCTCACATCGCTCACAGGCGAGGAGGATTTCTCTGGGCGAACCCTTCTTTCACATGGAAGTTCTCACTCGAAGTGGAGGTGTTCTCTACGAACCTACCTCTCCACTTACGAGACCTCTAACTCCACGTGACAGGTTCTAACTGACCTCACATCGCTCACAGGCGAGGAGGATTTCTCTGGGCGAACCCTTCTTTCACATGGAAGTTCTCACTCGAAGTGGAGGTGTTCTCTACGAACCTACCTCTCTACTTACGAGACCTCTAACTCCACGTGACAGGTTCTAACTGACCTCACATCGCTCACAGGCGAGGAGGATTTCTCTGGGCGAACCCTTCTTTCACATTGGAAGTTCTCACTCGAAGTGGAGGTGTTCTCTACGAACCTACCTCTCCACTTACGAGACCTCTAACTCCACGTGACAGGTTCTAACATCATTGTACAAACACACTAAAAAACATATATCTTTAACTGAATTTTATTGGGTGACCTCATTAAAAACCCTTAGAAGGGAAAAAAGAGTGTCCCCTGTATCGTGTTGCATACAAGATTACATAGCTTTTAACTGAAATAATACTTCAAGTGAGTCGCATTCCATGTTCGAGGAATCGGACCTCCTTCTAAAGTTTCAAGTCTATATGCTCCATTCCCTAGGGCCTCTGTCACTCTGAAAGGACCAGTCCACTTAGGGGATAGCTTGTTCTCTATCTGGTATGGGGATGCCTTCCGCATGACAAGGTCTGCCGCCTGGAACCGCCGAACTCTCAGCTTGGAACTGTGTTTGAGCTCGACTTTCCTCTTTATCGCCTCAGCCTTGATTCCAGCTTCTTCCCTGGCTTCATCCAAAAGATCGAGATTCACCTTCCTCTCCTCATTGGATTCCTCAGCCACAAAGTTCTGGAAGCGGGGCGAGCTCTCCTGGATCTCCACAGGGATCATGGCATCTGAACCATACACCAAACTAAAGGGAGTCTCCTTGGTAGTGGACTGGGGGGTAGTATGGTAAGCCCATACTATTCTGGGAACCTCCTCAGCCCACCTTCCCTTTGCTTTCTCCAGCCTTCTCTTCAATCCTCTGAGGAGGACTCGATTGGCCGACTCGACCTGCCCATTGGTCTGTGGGTGCTCGACTGATGCAAACACCTGCTTGATTCCCAGCTCTGTACATAGCTTTCCCAACTGTTGGCTCGCAAACTGAGTGCCATTATCAGACACCAAGCGTTTTGGTATGCCGAAACGGCAAACTATGTTCTTCCACACGAAGTGTTGGATCTTTTGTGCTGTAATCTGTGCTACTGGCTCAGCTTCAATCCACTTCGTGAAATATTCTATGGCAACCACGAGGTACTTCATCTGCCTTATCGCCAAAGGGAAAGGTCCCAGGATGTCAATTCCCCAAGTGTGAAACGGCCAAGGGCTGTAAATCGACCTGAGCTCCTCTGGTGGCGCCTTAGGCCAGTCAGCATGCAACTGGCACTGCTTGCATTGTTGTGCATACTTAGTACAATCTTCCCTCATTGTCGGCCAGTAGTACCCTGCTCGCACGGTCCTAGAGGCTAGTGCTCGGCCTCCGATATGACTACCGCAGATACCTTCATGGAGCTCTGCCATTATCCTCACACACTGCTCGCCATGCACGCAGACTAAGATGGGGTGAGTAAACCCATGTCTGTATAACTCGCCTTCAACGAGCGTGTACTTGGACGAGTTTTTCTTTATCTTTTTTGCCTCCTCCGGCTCTGCTGGGAGCATTCCATCTGCTATATAACGCTTGTATGGCGTCATCCATGTCTCACCATTTTGTAATAGACAGATCTGTGGTGCTTCTATCCCCAACAGCATGCATGCGTTGACTCGTGGCTTTTTTAAAGTTTCTTGAGTCAACGACCGATGACTCCTCTTCTCGCCATCTGACTGGCTGATCTGATGGACTCCCACTAAGTTATCAGCTGTATAAGTACGAGGCGCCCTCAGGGTCTCCTGGATGACTGTCCTCTGTCGGCCTCCCTTGCCTGAGCTGGCGAGTTTGGCCAACAAGTCAGCTCTGGCATTTTGCTCCCTGGGCACGTGTACCAGTTCAAATACTCCAAATGAACTCTTCAATCTCTGGACATACTCCAGGTAAGAGGCCATCTGAGGATCTTTTGCCTGGTATTCCCCGGCCACCTGACCGGTGACCAACAACGAGTCACTCTTGGCTATAAGGCTCTGTGCCCCCATCTCCTTTGCCAATAACATCCCAGCGATCAAAGCCTCATACTCCGCTTGGTTATTGCTGGCTTTAAACGCGAATCGCAGGGCCTGCTCTATCAACAACCCCTTGGGTCCTTCTAAGATCACCCCCGCTCCGCTGCCTTGCTGATTCGAGGACCCATCTACTGACAATACCCATTTAAAATCGGGTCCTTCTTGCTGAGCTTCGGTTGAAGACATCTCTGCCACAAAATCAGCGTAGACTTGTCCTTTGATCGGGCCCCTGGGTTCATACTGGATGTCAAATTCCGACAGTTCAACCGCCCAGCGCACCATCCTTCCTGCCACATCAGGCTTCTGCAAGACCTTACATATCGGCAGATCTGTCAGCACCACCACTGTGAAGCTTTGGAAATAGTGGCGTAATCTCCTGGCCGAGAACACCACTGCTAATGCTGCCTTCTCTAAGGCTTGGTATCTCGTCTCGGGTCCCTGTAGCACCTTGCTGACAAAATAGATGGGCTTCTGGCTCTGTTGTTGTTCTTGTACCAAGACAGAACTCACCGCCCTATCTGTAACCGCAAAGTACAAACGCAGGGGTGTTCCAAGTTGAGGCTTGCACAAAACTGGTGGGCTGGCCAGGTATTCTTTGAGCTTGAGGAAAGCCTGCTCACATTCCGCCGTCCAGGTGAATCTGCTATTCCTCCTTAAGCACTGGAAATAAAGATGGCCTTTATCTCCCCCGGCTGACACGAATCGGGAGAGTGCAGCCATTCGACCTGTCAACTGTTGCACCTCTTTCACCGACGTCGGGCTCCTCATGGCTATGATTGCTGCACACTTGTCTGGGTTGGCCTCAATCCCTCTTTCCGTGAGCAAAAACCCAAGGAACTTGCCTGCCTCCACCCCAAAGACGCACTTTTCGGGATTCAACTTTAACCTGTACTTTGCTATGGTGTTGAACAGCTCCTCCAAGTCGTCGACATGCTGATCTCGTGCCTGGGACGTCACCACCATGTCATCTACATATGCCTGCACATTGCGTCCCAACATGGGTGCGAGAACCCTGTCCATTAGCCTCTGGTACGTGGCACCCGCATTCTTCAAACCGAACGGCATGACTGTGTAGCAGTAACAAGACAGCTCTGTCATGAACGCCGTCTTGTTCTCATCCATCGGGTGCATCTTGATCTGATTGTACCCAGAAAAAGCGTCTAAGAAACTGAGCAATTTGCAGCCTGAAGCGCTGTCTACCAATGCATCTATGTTGGGCAGAGGATAGGAATCTTTCGGACACGCCCTGTTAAGATCTGTAAAGTCCACGCACATCCTCCACTTCCCGTTGGCCTTTTTCACCAGGACAACGTTTGCAAGCCACTCAGGGTATTGTATTTCCCGTATGTGGCCTGCTTTCAGCAATTTGCGTGTTTCCTCCTTGACTACCTGCCTTCGCTCATCATTGAACTTCCGCCTCCTCTGGCGGACCGGCCTGGCCTGGGGATTCAGCGCCAGGCGGTGGCATATGAAATCAGGGTCTATGCCAGGCATGTCTGAGGGGGACCAAGCGAAAGCGTCCAGATGCTTCCTTATAACTCTCGCTACCTGATCCTGGGTCTCCTGAGATAGAGATTTACCCAGCCTGAAGATCTTCCCTCCGATCTCCTTCTCCACGACCTCCTCCGCGGGTTCTGGCCGCCTCGCCCGGGCGACCTCTGCTCGGGTGACCCCGACATCACCTCGAGGCATACCTGTTTCATTGGTTCCTCCTCCCGGTGGTGAGGTGGTCACCATGCAGACTCCCCTCTTCGTCTTGAGGCTATTTTCGTAGCACCTTTTAGCCTCCTTTTGGTCCGACTTAATGGTTACCACCTTTCCCTCCATCGATGGCAACTTCATCTTCATGTGCCTTGTGGAGACTACGGCCCCCAACCGGTTCAGGGCCGGTCTGCCCAGAAGTATATTGTAGGCAGAGGGAGCGTTCACCACAAGGTACCTGATGTTCTCTGTGCGGGACGCTACTCCGTCGGTGAACGTGGTCCTCAACTCTATGTATCCCCGCACTTCTACCTGATCTCCTGCGAACCCGTATAAACAGCCGACGTAAGGTCGCAACTGATCAGGGGACAGCTGTAGTTTGTTAAAGGTCGACCAGAACATCACATCGGCCGAGCTCCCCTGATCAACCAGCACCCGGTGCACCTTACGCGCGGCAGTGACTACTGAAATAACTACCGGATCGTTGTCATGGGGAACAACATCTCGGCGATCGGCTTTTGTAAAGACGAGGTCAATGTCCGGAAAGTGATCTTCCTCGCAGGCCTCTACTGCCATCACTGAACGCGCATACTTCTTTCGTTGTGAAGAGGTGCATCCTCCTCCTGAAAACCCACCTGATATAGTGTGGATCTCCCCATGAATGGGCACTTCATGCCCCTGGTCTGCCCTTGGCGCAGCAACTGTCTCACCTTCCGACGCCTCCTTCAGATAGTCACTCAAAAACCCACTCTTCACCAACTCATCCAGTGGATGAGCCAGAGCCAGGCAATTTCGTACGGGGTGCCCAAAAGCCTGATGGAACTCGCACCATGCATTTTTATTGGGCCCCAACCTCTTGTCACTCTTTGGGGGCACCTTCAATCTTTCCGCCACATTGGGAATAGCAATCAATTCCTTCAACTCCACCACGAATTCATGCCTAGGGGGCATGTCATCTTTGCTTCGCGCCCTAGGCTGTGATTTTCGGGGCTCATAGGGCTTCTGTTTCCCTTGAGCTTTTTTCTTCGTGGTCGCCTCATGTACCCGCAGCGGTTGAGGCCGAATAGGCGCTCGGGGCCTTAACGAGGCCGCACTTTCTCTCTTCTCGCTAAGCTCCCCCTCAGCGACAATGTGGGCGACAGCACGCCGTTTTATGTCGCTGAAGGTCTTGGGACGGCTGCGTATTAAGGATTCGCTGAAAGGCCCTGGCAGTACGCCCTTCCTGAAAGCGTGCACCACCATGTCTTCATCCTTGGTGTGCAACCTTACCACCATCGCTCCAAACCTATTGAGGTACTCTTTGAGGGATTCCCTCTGATGCTGCCTTACATCAAAAAGATCGTAAGACACTGGCGGAGGGGCCCTGTTGACAAGATACTGCTCCCTGAATAGCGCGGAAAACTGAGCGAAAGACGTGATATGTCCTTCTGGCAAACTCACGAACCATTCTAGCGCAGTTCCTGTCAGCGTGGCCATGAAGAGTTTACAGTGCACTGCGTCGGACCCTCCTGACAACATCATCTGCGTGTGAAACGCAGTGAGATGCGTTTCAGGATCTTCCTTCCCGGTGAACACGGTTTTGGGTCCTACAAAGGTAGCTGGGACCACCGTGTTCATGATTGCTTGGGAGAAAGGCATGGGAAAGGCCCTTGGGGGCACTGGTGGGGCTCGATCATCTTCCCCACGATCTCCAGCTTGTTGTATATGCTGCAAATTCAAACGCAGCTCCTCATTTGCCCGGTGTAACTCTTCGTTCCTGGCCTGTGAGGCAGCCAGGTCTTCCTGCATACGCGCTTGATGCGCTTGAGACTCCGCCACCGTTTCTTGGAGGGCGCGCATCGTTTCCATCAGCTGTTGCATGGTAACGGCGTCGCCTCCGTTTGGTGGAACGGACCCGTGTCTGGTATTCCTCATCTTCTATGATTTTTTCTCTCACTCTTGTGTATGGGACCTTGTTTTACTCCGGCCCCACGGTGGGCGCCAAATGTTCTTGCCGGTTGACCCGCCTGTCGGTTGACTCACGACACTCACACGCCTCCTTCCTCACGTTGTTATGTGCTTGGTTCTTTCGAAGCAATCTGCACCTGCAAAAGAGAAAGGGGGCACCCTAGAGGCCATTTGCACTCCGACGCTCAAGTCAGTATAGGGCAAGCACACCAAGTGTATAAGTTTCTCTGTATGTGTTTAGGTCTAGAAACTGCGTACCTTTGTGAAGTATCTTACTGTCCCTTATATAGTCTAGGGTTTACTGCGCCGCTAGCCCTAATTAGGGTTCGCTGCGCTACTAGCCATATTTAGGGTTTACTGGAATACCCTTGTGCCGCTATCACCCAATCTTAGGGTAATCTAGCACATAAGGTTTCCTTCTCTGGAGTGCAAACTTTAACAGGGTGACCACCTGGATGCCCCCTTGTGCACCTAGTCTCTGGGGCCACCTGTTCTGGGAGTGCCTTCACTGTTCACGTGCCATGCATGTAGCTTTACTGGGAAAACCCTAGCTCTGGTGAGCACTCGTCCCCTCAGGACTCTACACCCAACTGTGCTCTCCCTGCTACCCGCATAGGCACTTCGTGATTCAGGCCTCTCCCTACCTCTGGGTATTTAACTGGTCATTGGCCCCCTCTGGGAACCAATCTTAACTGTTCTGTTTATGCTGTTCAAATCACCCAAGGCCGATGTCACCTCGCCATACTCTGTTGCCGAGGACTCCTCGACCTGCCGAGTGACGATAACACCTCCGCCCATCCTGGTGTTGACAACTACTCACCCGTCTCTATGGGCTGACGACTCGTCACCCGTCTCTGTAGGCTGATGACTCGTCACCCCTCTCTGTAGGCTGATTGTAACATCCCGCCAAAATAATACATACATCCATGTATAATTGAAATTAAGTGTAACCAAATAATATTGAAGAGTGCAAAATAATATGTATTTATATATATATCAGAAATGAAGTTACTCCTCTTAGGGAGTTTAATACATAACCAAATCAAATGTTTGCAAGATTTTACGAAAATAAAAGAAATGCAGTAAGACAGGCGGTCTCAAAAGAAAACGGCGATCTCCAACTTTAAAACGGCGATCTCTAACAGAAGACCTCAAAACGGGCGATCATCTATCAGGACACGAAAACCGGCGATCACCCGATGGAGGCATAAACCGGCGATCACCCGGTAGAGACGGAGATAGGCGATCTCCTTCCGGCGACCACTCGCTAGAGGGCTCTTCTTCCTGGAAGATCATCTGCTCCCGTGTAACAGACACACGATCATCACAGTTTTGAGAAAACGACCACAATAACAGATAAAAGGGTAAGCTAGATAATTTAAAAGAAGTTTAAATCATGAACATGAAAAATCAAAGTAAACCAAGTTCCAAAATATCCATGTAAAACGTAGAGTTGCTCATATCATTCACCTGATCGCCCAAAATCACACATTTCACAACATTCACCCATAGTCATTCCATTTCACAATACAGCATCAAGTGTCTATCAATATTCCAGTTTCTCATTTCACATGTCAGACTTTCCACTGACTCTCAACACAAGACACTTGACACTACTTCCGGAAGACTCGTGCGTTGATTAGACTCAGAGATCTGCACCTGTCATACCACACCACTGTGAAATCCACACAGGGTCGCTGTGAATCCACACAGCATGCGCATATATCATCTCAATGTTACCATAGTTCTCCTGGTATGACAGGGTTGATCCATAGGACAGACGGAGCTCGTTCTTTTTCACACGAGACGCCCATCATATAGACCTCCTTCGACTCTCAACAACTGAGTAACTTCCTCTACGTGATTCCATTACCTCAGCAGAGTCAGGATATCCCCTTAGGAATCACCGATCAATGCACCTACCACAAGATCTTACACGGTATTTTCTTTCCTGAAATTACTATGCCTCGATCCCACATTCACAGCATTCAAAGACATCAGGCCACACTTAAAAGAATGATTTCAATCACAGCAATAGCCATTTCAAAGGATTCATATTTTCGAATATCTCATGTAAATCTCAAGCAGTTCTCAAAACAACATCAAACACAAGGAGTTCGCAAAACAGCGCCAAAACCGGCGATCTAGTTCAAAAACAGGGTGTTTCGAAAACTGTATATAAAACCGGCGACCACGTCGCCCAAGCACACAAACAGAGCACTTTACGCAGATGAAAACAAAAATGGCGACCACGTCGCCCTCACTCCAGAGATAGCTACACTGTGGCTTGTATGGAAAAAGAGGTCTAGCTTCCCTTACCTGGACTTGCGCAAACACCAGGGGTTCCGAAACCCAACAAAGCTTGAAGAACGCCTTGACTCTGTTCTTGTGTCTGGTTTTGAAGAGCTTGCAGAGAACTGCCCAGGTGCTCTAATGGTGGCTGTCGCTCGTCGTACTCTCGTGTGAAGGTGTTAGAATCGCAGCGCGAAGGATATATCTGGAGGAGAAGGGAGGTAACTCACTCTTTCTCTCTTCGAAGGCTGCAACGTTTCTTCCTCTTCAGTAGTGGATTTCAGTGACTTAAACCAACTTATCCCTCCAAAAGCAGCTGCCACCACCTACTCTGCAGGGAAGTTTGCGTGCACGCTTCCCTGAACAGTACGACCACTGTTGCCTCTGGTGCATGCCAACCACTGCTCTGAACAGTACTGCCACTGTTTGTCGCTTGTGCATGCCAGCCACTGCTCTGAACAGTACGACCGCGAGTGTCTCCCGCGCATGCCAACATTCTGATGTCACTATTCTGAACCACCCTTTTCGTCTACGTGGCGCGCGTGCAGAACGTCTCATGCTGGATGTATGGGTCCCACGTTCTCTGTGTATAACTTAACGTAGCGCGATGACCTTTTAACCGATGACCTCTCGTGCGAAGGCTAACAACCGATGACCTCTCGCGCGAAGGCTAACAACCGATGACCTCTCGCGCGAAGGTTAACAACCGATGACCTCTCGCGCGAAGGCTAACAACCGATGACCTCTCGCGCGAAGGTTAACAACCGATGACCTCTCGCGCGAGGGCTAGCAACCGATGACCTCTCCCCCTGATGATGCCCGCATGCCCCTCGCGCCCAGGCGATCCTGCATGCCTTGCGCCCTGGCGATGCTCGATGACACATCGCCACGCCTTCCTGGAGGTTCTTCATTCCACTATGTTACATCCAAGGTATTTTCTCCACAAGGCTTGGTGACGTCGGTAGCTTCACACTTCCAAGAGTTGATTAGCACAAGTCCTCGTGCGCCCAAGCGTGTAACGTTAAGGATGATTCTCTTATGCTCAAGTATAGAGCTTCGCCTGCCCAGCGTATCCAAGGTTTAACCCACACCTTGATACGCGTGGCTTTTGGGACGTACCAGGGTTGATCCAACATTTTGGCTACACACTAAGTGTAGTTTCGGCGATTAGGTGTACTCTAGGCGACAGGCTACTAGGTACACACAGGCGATAGGCGTTCAAGCATAAGCTGGGCGATAGGCGTTCAAGCATAATCTAGGCGATAGGCGTTCAAGCATAAGCTAGGCGATAGGCGTTCAAGCATAAGCTGGGCGATAGGCGTTCAAGTGCCAGAGAAGTTGGAGATCGCCTACCCGCTTAATAACGGCGATCTCGTAGTTTTCTCAGCTAAACATTCCTTCCTTTATATTTAAATAAACACGTGCTTTGAATTTATTTATAATATAACACTTTTATTCCAATATAAACTTCTAGGTTCTTACACTGATGACTCGTCACCCCTCTCTGTAGGCTGATGACTCGTCACCCCTCTCTGCAGGCTGATGACTCGTCACCCCTCTCTGTAGGCTGATGACTCGTCACCCCTCTGTGTAGGCTGATGACTCGTCACCCCTCTCTGCAGGCTGATGACTCGTCACCCCTCTCTGTAGGCTGATGACTCGTCACCCTGTGGGGTCTATTCCACGTGTCTTTGACTCATGCTGTGGGACCCAGCTGATGTCCGAGGACTGGTCAGTACACTTTTAAACTCTCTCTTGGGATAAAAGTTAGAATAGCGGCTCACCTTTTGACTTGATGTTTTGCGCAAATTTTGTTGCTCAACTTTAATGCAAAGTTGAACCAAATCATTCAAGTCTTGATAAGGTAAGAGCTCTACTCTATCTCTTATCTCAAGTGATAGGCCACTAAGGAACCTAGATATGGTGGTTTCCTCTTCCTCTCTAATAGAGGCTCTCATCATATAGAGCTCCATCTTTTGCCTATACTCTTCTACACTCATATTCTTTTGTTGGAGTCTTTGGAGCTTGTCCATCAACTCCCTATGGTAGTAAGAAGGTATATGTCGACGTCTTAGGGCTCCCCTAAGGTCATTCCAATATTCTATGGGAGGTTCCCTATGAAGACGTCGGTCTCTTTCTAAAGAGGTCCACCAATACATGGCATTTCCTTGGAAACTAAGGGTGGCTAAGGGTACTTTTCGTTCCTCACTTACCCTATGGCAAGCAAAGAGTTGCTCTACCTTCATCTCCCAATCTAGATATATTTCTACATTTTCCTTTCCATGAAAATGAGGTAGGTCTACTCTAGTTTCCCTTGGCACCTCTTGTTCCCTTTGCCTAGTTCTTCTAGGGGGTGGTTGGTAGTAGTCATTAATTCTAAGGCTTCCCTCCCCTAGAGTTGCAATGCTTTGTGATGCATGAGTATTTGTTTTTTTTTATTTTTGAGATTTTTGGGATTTCTCTTCTTGAGCTCTAGCCAACTCATTAATCTTGTTTTCATTCTCCACTTGCCTAAAAGAGATTAATTGTACCGCTTGGGATACCTCTTTCAAAAGGGTTTTCAAAGATTTTACTTCACATTCTATAGACTTTGGAGAATTAGAAGAAGAAGACATGGCTATACCTTTGTGTATTTAGGCGTTTTTACTTTGAGAAAGATTAGGGAAGATAAAGAAGGTAGTTTTCCAGGTAAGGGAGGTGAGTCTCAAAGGACTACTTAAGTACCAAGCCTTTTCCTTGCCAAAAACTAGTCTCCAATGCCTTCACACAAAAATTTCTCTTAGTGAAACACTTAAAACACAAGAAGTTGAGAAATCAAAAAGCAATAAAACTATGTAAGCTAAAAAAAAAAAAATATGCAACAAACTAGTCGGTTTTAGCACAAAATTAAACTAAACTAATCATGCAAAACGTTTCTACCAAAACAATAGAAAACAAGTTCAAACAAGCAACAAATTACTAAGTAAAAAATTTACTATGCTATTCGGCCCTAGGTGAGGCTTCTTGGACACTTTGAGCCCTTGAAGACACACTCACCGTCTAAACGTAATTAAAAAGGTAATTAACAATAAACCAAGTTGCAAAGGAAAAGAAGACTCCCTTTGTTGATCCTCTTTTGGGTTAGTGCACTTCCTTGTTGTCTTGAATTTTTGATCTTTTAGGTGTTTGTATTGTTTGTTTCAAGCAACCTTGTTTCGGCTTTAGCTTTGTCTCCTCCTTAAAATGATGGCTTTAATTCTCCAATTTCCAGCACCTATTCACAAGAGCTAAACCTAAACCAAGTCAAGTTCCATGCACATATGCACCAAGGAGAATTAAATTCCAGCACCCAAAAGAGAGGTCAAGAAACAAAAGCAAGAAACAAATTTAATTGAATAAAAACAGTACCACCAAAAGGATTTATAATATGACAACTTAGAAAGAGAGTCAAGAAATTAAAGCAAACAATTAAAGGTACTCAATAAAAGTTGGCACACAAAAGGAATACCTAAAGAAAAGCACTAGATTAGATGACCAAATAAAAAAAAAAAAAAAAAAAAAACAGCACCACTGAAAATTGTTGTGGGCCAGAAAACGTGTTTGTTCCCCGATTTATGCTGAGCTGTATTTTTAAAATTTGTCTCTGAAATTTATATGCAAGAAAAATTCAGGATCTTATCTAAACAATGGCTTTGGAATCGCCTAAAACGCATGCACCATTGTTTTTTAATAATTTTTGCAAATTTGGTGTGCAGTTAGGCCAGCTGGAGCGCTCAAGGTTTGCACTCTGATTTTGTAAGATTTATCATATCTTTTCTGTTGCCTTTTTTGATCTGATTCTTTTTTTGTCCTTTTTGTAACACTTCAAAATTGCATTTTCCAGAGAATCACAAATTTCCTATGAGTGGAAATAATTTTTGAAACAAAAAAACAGCCAGACAGAGAGAGAAACAGGGGAAATCTGGAAAACTGAAAAAAAAAACAGCAAGATACCAAAATTTAACACAAAGGAAATGTAAGAAGAAAATTGTGTAAGAACTAAGACACAATTATGAACTCAAACTAAAATTAAAAAGGCAGCAAAGGATAAAAAATAACAGCAAATTAAGGCAACTTAAAGAGACCCAAAAACAAGAAACAATCAAGCCAAAAAAATAGGACTACTAAGAATTGATGACAATTATGGATTCACATGACTTGACACAACATTTATAGATTCAGAAAATAAAGACTCAAAGCATAAAATGAAGCAATTATAAGAAAGCAATAAAAACTCAAATTCCTAAAAGAAAACAGCCACTCAATGTGTAAGGAATCCTATCACAATTGCACAAGAAAATGTTCAAGATCAATTGAACACATGTGCTTTGGTTGGATCTTCCATAAGCACACCAAGAACAATTTAAAATGTAAAAAACAGCAAGACAATTATGGAATTGAAATGACAAGATGAAAATAAAGAAGAACTGAAAATTTAAAAAGACAAGCTACTCATCTTGAAGAACCAAAAGCTCATGATACCAAATGATGGCATTTTCATGTGTTCTTCTTGAATCAAAGTAGAAATAGATGGAGCGGAAGCAATGGATGAGTGAAACAAGACCCTCCTAGGAGTTGTGTTGGTCTTGAAGGTGCATGGTGAGTATGGGTTGAGTGGTTCGGCCAGCTCAAGGGAGAAGGTGAAAGGATTGAAGTTTATAGCCTAGATTTCTAGGAGGAGTAAAGCTTGTGCACAAAAAATGGCAGCATAACATTAGTCAAATAAACTTGTCAAATACAAAGAGATAGCCTTCCTATTTATAGGCTATTTGGGACTTGAGGTGCAAGCTACATTTTAATAAAAAGAAAACCAAAATTAATTCTAAAATCTAAGGTGCCATGACCGGCCATACTAACCCTAGCTTCTAGAATGTTTCCATCCAAAGTGCTTTCTACACTATCCTATCTACTAAGCACCCCCTCCCCCTTTGGGCCTTTATGAAACATGTACAAGGATCTCTCTCTTCCATCCGTGGCTTCTTCTATGTGTGCTTGGATATGTTTAGCCATGGATCTTGTGAGAGGTCCTAGACGGTCTAGCTCCATGGATAGCCTCCCTCCTTCACGTTCTAGACGCTCACTTCTTGGAGCTAGACGCTCCTCTTGGTCTAGACGGTCTTCTTGGTTTGGGCCTTGGCTTCCTTGGCTAGATGTGCTTGGCCCTCCTCCATCATAGCATACCTTGAATTCTGGTGTGATTTACTTCATTTTATTGAGTATTTTCGTATTGATTGAAAGTGGTTGTTTGGATTGATGATTGTATACCAGTAGCTATTCTGGTGTTTTGCTTAAGTTTATAAGCGCTATGATTCTGTTGATGAGCTCAAATTCTTGATGACTTTGAGATGTTGACCTTTGTAAGGTCAAGATGTTACCTCCAGAATGAATTGATTTCTTATCGATCTCATTCTTGTAGTTGTAGGGAATATAGAAACCTGTAGTTTCAAATCTGAAACGAAGAGAGATGGCACGTAGACCTTCTACCCCTCCCCAACCTTCTTCGGAGATGAGCCAGATTGCTAAGGCTATCGAGACGATGGCAACTGCCATCCAACAACAGAATGCAGCGATGGCTCAGAACCATCAAGCTACAATGCACCACTGGGAAACTGCTCGGTCGGCTGAAACAAATTCTCACGCCAATCAGCCTCAAGAACGGATGGGACTGACTGAGTTCATGAGGCACAACCCACCCAAGTTTAGTGGGAATGCTACCCCTGATCAGGCAGATCAATGGGTCAGAGAGTTGGAGAAAATCTTTAGGGCGACCTCCTGCCCTGAAGAGAAGAAGTTGGTGTTCGCCACCTTTTTGCTATCTGGGGAAGCTGAGTTCTGGTGGATGGGAGCTCAGCAGATGATGGAGGCCCGAGAGGATGTGTTGGACTGGGAGAGCTTCAGGGTGAAGTTCCTGGAGAAATACTTCCCAGACAGCGCAAGGTTTGCGAGGGAAGCTGAGTTCCTAAAGTTGGAGCAGGGGGTTATGTCTGTGAACGCCTATGCTGCTCGGTTTGAGTATCTCGCCCGATTCTACACCCAGGCGACCTCTGAGGCTTGGAGGTGTAGGAAGTTTGAAGAGGGACTGAAGCATGGGCTGAAGAGGACCATAGCCCCGATGTGCATCAGGGAATTTCACGCCTTAGTAGAGAAGGCGAAGATGGTTGAGACCCTGGAAAAGGGTGATTCTCGGGTGATCAGGTCACACCCAGGGAGTTCTTCCAGTAGGAAGGCTAAGGTGCAGCACCCACAAAGCAAGCCTTATGCGAGACCTCCACCACGTCGGGCGGGAGCAGCGTCACCCCAGCTTCAGCAGCAACAACCTTGGAAACCCAGATGCTTCACGTGCCAAAAGATGGGGCACATTTCTAGAGATTGCCCAAGCAGGAATGGTGCGACTCAACCCAGCAGTTCTCAGCAGTTGAGGAACGAAGGCAGCAGACCTCAGGCAACAGGGAGAGTGTTTGCCATGTCAGGAGCAGAAGCGTCTCAGTCAGGTAACCTCGTGCAAGGTGTTTGTTGTATAGCTGGTAGAGGTGTAAAAGCCTTGTTTGATTCTGGAGCGACACACTCCTTTGTGTCAAGCATGTGTGTAGCCGAGTTGGGCCTTCTAGTGAAGGAGTTACCTTTCGAACTGTTGGTCTCTACACCTGCGTCAGGACAGGTGTTGACCTCTACAGTTTGCCCTGAATGTCCAGTGATAGTAGAGGGACGCAGATTCAAAGTGAACTTGATCTGCCTACCTCTTCAGGACCTGGATGTTATCCTGGGAATGGATTGGCTAGCTGCCAATCACGTTCTCATAGACTGCGGTAGTCAGAAAATAGCGTTTCCAGACCTCCAAGAGCCAGATGTGATATCAGCTCAGCACGGGTTGTCGGAGTTGGAAAGAGGGGCAAGGTGCTTCGTGATGCTAGCTCGGTTGGAAGTGAAGAATGAAGGGGACGTAAGCAGAATCCATGTGGTGAAAGAATTCATGGACGTATTTCCAGAAGAAGTACCTGGGTTACCCCCTAAGAGAGAAGTGGAATTCTCCATTGATTTAGTGCCTGGAGCTGGACCAGTGTCAATGGCACCTTACAGGATGGCACCAGCCGAGTTGGTGGAACTAAAGAAGCAAGTGGAAGAATTATTGGAGAAACAATTCATCAGACCCAGTGTATCTCCATGGGGGGCTCCAGTGCTCCTAGTTAAGAAGAAGGATGGAGGGTCTCGGCTGTGTATAGATTACAGGCAGTTGAACAAGTTGACCATCAAGAACAAGTACCCCCTACCTAGGATTGATGATTTGATGGATCAAATACATGGAGCCTCGGTGTTCTCCAAGATTGATCTGAGATCGGGGTACCACCAAATTTTGGTTAAAGCTGAAGATGTGCAAAAGACAGCTTTTAGGTCTCGGTATGGGCACTATGAGTATGTGGTGATGCCGTTTGAAGTAACCAATGCTCCAGCTCTGTTCATGGACTACATGAATAGGATTTTTCGCCCTTTCTTGGATAAGTTTGTGGTGGTCTTCATTGACGACATACTCATTTATTCAAGGACCGAGGAAGAACATGAAGAACACCTGAGGACAGTATTGGAAATACTGAGGGAGAAGCAACTCTATGCCAAGTTCTCTAAGTGTGAGTTTTGGCTGAAGGAAGTCAACTTCTTGGGACACGTGATATCTGCCCAGGGGATCTCGGTGGATCCAGCCAAAGTGGAGGCAGTGCTTCAATGGGAACGTCCTAAGACAGTTACTGAAATAAGGAGTTTTGTGGGCCTAGCTGGCTACTATCGGCGGTTTATTGAGGACTTTTCCAAGGTAGTGGCTCCTTTAACACAGCTGACCCGCAAGGATCAACCTTTTGCTTGGACCGACCGATGTGAGCAGGGCTTCAAGGAACTAAAGGAAAGGTTGACTAGTGCTCCAGTGCTGGTGATCCCAGAGGTAGGAAGACCTTTTGAGGTCTACTGTGATGCTTCACATCAGGGTTTGGGATGTGTTTTGATGCAAGAGAAAAGAGTGGTTGCATATGCTTCAAGGCAACTCAAGGTTCATGAGAGGAACTACCCTACGCATGATTTGGAGTTGGCGGCTGTGGTGTTTGCCTTGAAGATCTGGAGACACTATTTATATGGAGCTCGGTTCCAGGTGTTCAGTGACCATAAGAGCCTGAAATACCTGTTCGATCAGAAGGAACTAAACATGAGACAAAGAAGGTGGATGGAGTTTCTAAAGGACTACGATTTTCAACTCATGTATCATCCAGGGAAGGCCAATGTAGTGGCAGATGCCTTGAGTAGAAAATCAGTACAAGTAGCCACCATGATGATGGAAGAGCAGAAACTGATCGAGCAATTCAGAGACTTAAACCTTGGGGTAGAATTCCACGTAAATCACATTAGTTGTAGTAAGCTGGCTATAACTAATGACTTCCTTGGAATGATAAAGGACAAGCAGTTGGAGGACCCTAGTCTGAAGCGCACTGTGGAGTCACTAGGGACCGACCAGGCTAAAGGCTTTGTGATGGGCAATGATGGGATCTTGAGATTTGAGGGCAGGATTTACATACCTGCAAATGAAGAGTTGAAGAAGATGGTCCTAGAGGAAGGTCACAAGAGTCGCCTTAGCCTACATCCAGGCATGAACAAGATGTACCATGACTTGAAGGAGTCATTTTGGTGGTCAGGCATGAAGAGAGACATCGCCCAGTATGTTACTACCTGTTTGACGTGTCAGAAGGCAAAGGTAGAGCATCAAAGGCCTGGCGGGTTGTTACAGCCATTGGATATCCCTGAGTGGAAATGGGACAGCATTGCCATGGATTTTGTCACCCATTTACCCAGATCGGTAAAGGGCCATGATGCAATCTGGGTCATCACTGATCGGCTGACGAAGAGTGCTCACTTTCTCCCAGTGAACATGAGGATGCCTATGACCAAGTTGGCATAGTTGTACATCAAAGAAATAGTGAGGTTGCATGGAGTGCCCTCCAGCATTGTTTCGGATAGGGATCCCAGGTTCACTTCGCGGTTTTGGCAAACCTTACAAGATTGCTTGGGAACTAAGTTGAGGATGAGCTCTGCATATCATCCCCAAACAGATGGTCAGTCAGAGAGAACGATCCAGTCCTTGGAAGATCTGCTGAGGACGTGTGTCTTGGATCAATTGGGGAATTGGGACGAGGTGTTGCCACTGGTGGAGTTTACCTATAATAACAGTTATCACGCTAGTATTGGGATGGCACCATATGAAGCCCTGTATGGGAGGAAATGCAGAACTCCCTTATGTTGGTACCAGGAGGGCGAAGCAGTCTTGGTTGGGCCAGAGTTGATTCAGCAGACGACCGAGAAGGTGCAACAGATACAAAGCAGAATGAAGGCTTCTCAAAGTAGGCAGAAGTCATATGCAGACCAGATGAGAAAGCCTTTGGAGTTTGCTGCTGGAGACCATGTGTTCATGAAAGTGACACCAACCAAGGGTGTAGGACGGGCGATCAGACCGAAGAAGTTGTCCCCTAAGTTCGTGGGACCATATCAGATCTTAAGGAGGATTGGCCCAGTAGCTTATGAGATCGCCCTGCCTCCCCATTTAGCGAATCTGCACAATGTCTTTCACGTATCACAGCTGAGGAAGTACATGGCAGACCCTGGTCATGTGCTGGAAGTGGACGACGTGCAGATCAGGGATGACTTGTCCTTTGAGGCAAAACCGGTCAGGATTGACAATCGTCAAAGTAAACAGCTCAGAGGCAAGACCATCAACATGGTGAAAGTGGTGTGGGATGAGCGATCGGGTGATTCAACTTGGGAGTTAGAAGAACCCATGAGAGAAGCCTATCCATACCTCTTTTCCTTGTAATTCAATTTTCGAGGACGAAAATTTTTCTTGTTGGGGAGAATGTAAGGACCTGTACTTTTGAATTGGAATAAAAAGAGTTATATTTTAAATGAATTCTATGTATGTTTTATTTAAAATAAAAAGGAAGGAAAGTGTAGCCTAGTAGTGCATGATCGCCGGTCGCCTGCTACACATGAGCGCCAGGGCGCGAGGCATGTGGACGTCGCCAGGGCGCGAGGCATGCAGGCATCGCGCGGGCGAGAGGCATGCGGGCATCGCCAGGGCGCGAGGCATGCGGGCATTGCCAGGGCGCGAGAGGCATGCGGGCTTCGCCAGGGCGCGAGGCATGCGGGCATTGCCAGGGCGCGAGAGGCATGCGGGCATTACCAGGGCGCGAGGCATGAGGGCGTCGCCAGGGATAGACATCGATCGTCTCCCAGAGGGAGACATCGGTCGTCTTCCAGGGCGAGGGAGACATCGGTCGTCTTCAAGGGCGAGGGAGACATCGGTCGTCTTCCAGGGCGAGGGAGACATTGGTCGTTCTCCAGGATGAGTCAGCGGTGGAAAGTTGTCGCGCGATGACGAGCTTCACACAGATAAAGTGGGACCCAGACTCCCAGCATTAAACGTCCTGCACGCGCGCCACATAGACAAAAAGGGTGGTTCAGAGTGGTGACATCAGAATGTTGGCATGCGCAGGAGACACTCACGGTCGTACTGTTCAGGGCAGTGGTTGGCATCCACAAGAGACAACAGTGGTCGTACTGTTCAGGGCAGTGGTTGGCATGCACAAGAGACAACAATGGTCGTACTGTTCAGGGCAGTGGTTGTCAGGCTTTCCTGCAGAAGGGGTGGCAGGAGCAGCATACGTGGACAGGTAGGCTTGGATTCAAAAGCCACTGCGGGAAGGCAAAGAGCACTACAGACTCAAGAGTGTTAGAGTGAGTGCAAACTTCCTCCCTCCCTTCTTCTCTCCTTTGCGTTGAGACTCAGGCCACCTCAAGCATCAGTGCGACAAGCGACGTTTGCCCTTAGAGCACCTAAGAGGTTCTCTGCAAGTTCTACAAACCAGGCACTGAAAACAGAGCTAAGGCATCCTTCAAGCTCGGTGGGTTTTGAGCTCTCGGTGTTTTGCGCAAGTCCAGGTAAGGGAAGCTAGCCTTATTCCAACGAAAATCCTTATATTCATGATTGAGATGATGGGGGCGACGTGGTCGCCGGTTTTTCAACTGTTATTGTATAATCCTCTGTTTTTGAACGAGATCGCCGGTTTTGGCGCTGTTTTTCGAACTCTACTGTTTTTGGTGTTGTTTGAAGCTGTTTGAGATTTAAATGTGATATACATGTGATATTCGAAAATCTGAACCTTTGTAATGACTGTTGCTGTGATTTGAATCATTCATTTGAGTGGTATGATGTTTTGAATGTTGTGGATGTGGGATCAAGACATAGTATTTTCAGGAAAGGAGATACCGTGTTGAGATTTGGTTATGAAGTGTATTGATCTGTAAGTATCCTGTGAATGAGGCGATCCTGACTCTGCTGAGATAATGGAATCACATAGAGGAAGTTACTCAGTTGGTCAGAGTCGAAGGAGGTTCATATGAATGGGTGAGTTGTGTGAAAAAGAACGAGCTCGGCCTGTCTTATGGATTAACCCTGTCATACTGTGAGAGTGATGAATTGAGATCGAGATTGTGTTGATGCGCATGGTTGTGGAAACATTACAGCCAATGAAGTATGACAGGTGCATGTCTCTGGATGCTAGGTTCAACGCACGAGTCTTCCGGAAGTGGTGTCAAGTGTCTTGTGTGATGAGTCAGTGAAGTCTGACGTGAGAAATGAGACACTTTGAATTGAGAGACACTTGATATATGTTGTGATTTTGATGACCTTCGAGGAATCGTGCAATATGTGTTTAATTGATGGTTTACGTGGGTATCTTGAATTTGTTTTACCTTGATTTTAAAGTTCATATCTAAATCTTTTTAAATGTCTAGCTTACCCTGTGTTTCTTTTGTGTTGTGTTTGGCCTTTTCTTAAACCTGTAATGATCGTGTATAATTTACACGGGAGCAGATGATGTTGCAAGAAGTAGAGCTCCTTAGTGAATTGTCGCTGGAAGGAGATCGCCTGTTTTCTATATCTGTTGGGCGATCACCCCTTTTGCTGCTTTCTGATAGGAGATCGCCTTTATGATAGGAGATTGCCCTTCTAATAGGAGATCGCCCTTCTGTCAGGAGATCGCCTATCTTTCTATTGTATTGTATTTTGTTTACGTTTTAATGGAAAAGTGATCGTATTTGTATTGAACTCCCTCTGAGGAGAAACTTTATTTACATATATATAATTTTGTTCTCTTCAATCTATTTGTTACTTTTATTTTCATTATATAAATATCTGAATCGCAGCGCGAAGGAGAGCAAAGGAGAAGAATGAAGGTAAACTCACTCTTTCACTCTTGAACCACTGCAACGTCCTTTGCCTCTCAGAAGTGGGTTTTTGAATCTTAAACCAACTTGTCCACAAGAGCCGCTGCCACCACCCACTCTGCAGGGAAGTTTGCGTGTACGCTTCCCTGAACAGTACGACTACGCGTGCCTCTGCGTAGGCTAACACTCTGAGGTCACTATTCTGAACCACCCTTTTTGTCTACGTGTCCTGCGTGCAGTACGTCTGATGCTCAGAGCCCGGGTCCCACTTTATCTGTGTGAAACTCGACATCGCGCGATAACCTTCCACCGATGACCGCTCGCGCGATGACTAACCACCGATGCCTCATCCTGGCGGACGACCGATGTCTCTCCCTGGGAGACGACCGATGTCTCGCCCTGGCAATGCCCGCATGCCTTGCGCCTGGCGATGCCCGCATGCCTCGCGCCTGGCGATGTCTGCATGCCTCGCGCCCCGGCGATGCCCGCATGCCTCGTGCCTGGCGATGACTGACGACACATCGCCACGCCGTGCTGAAGGTTCTTCATCCCACTATGTTACATCCAAGGTATCATCTCCACATGACTTTGTGACGTCGGTAGCTTCACATTTCCAAGAGTAGATCAGCACTACTCCTCGTGCGCCCATGCATGCAACACTAAGGACGATCTCTTATGCTCAAGCATAGTGCTTCGCATGCACAACGTATCTAAGGCTTAACCCACACCTTGATACGCGTGGTTGTTGGAACCCACTCTGGTTGATCCAGTATCCTAACCACATACTGAGTGCACTTTCGGCGATCATGTGCACCATAGACGACTGGCGATCACGTGTAAACTAGGCGACAGGCGATCATGTACTAACCAGGCGATCTCGTAGTCTTCTAAATTACACTTTCCTTCCTTTTTATTTTAAATAAAAACATACTTAGAATTCATTTAAAAATATATCCCTTTTTATTCCAATTTAATTTTACAGGTCCTTACAGTTCGCCTTCAAAGCCAATAATAACCAAGCAGAATATCAAGCCTTGATTGCTGGAATGCTATTGGCTAAGGAGATGGGAGTGCAGAGTCTTATGGTGAAGAGTGACTCGCAGTTGGTCACAGGTCAAGTGGCGGGAGAGTACCAGGCCAAAGATCCCCAGATGGCCTCCTACTTGGAGTATGTTCATCAATTGAAGAGTTCTTTTGAAACCTTCGAGCTAGTGCATCTACCCAGGGAGCAGAATGCCAGAGCTGACTTGTTGGCCAAACTCGCCAGCTCAGGCAAAGGGGGCAGGTAGGGGACGGTCATCCAGGAGACCCTGAGGGCACCTCGTACTTATACAGCTGACAATTTGGTGGAAGTCCATCAAATCAGCCAATCACGCAGTGAGGCGAGGAGTCATCGGTCGTTGACCCAAGTAACTCTGAAGCCACGGGTCAATGCTGGCATGCCAATGGAGGAGGGGCCATCGCAAGTCTGCCTCTTACAGAGTGGGGAGACATGGATGACGCCTTATAAGCACTACATAGCCGATGGAATGCTCCCAATAGAGCCAATGGAAGCAAGGAAGATAAAGAAGAACTCGGCCAAGTACACACTCATTGATGGCGAGCTGTACAGGCATGGGTTTACTCACCCCATCCTGGTGTGCGTACATGGTGAGCAGTGTGCGAGAATAATGGCAGAGCTCCATGAAGGCATATGTGGGAGTCACATCGGAGGTCGTGCTTTGGCATCTAAGGCCGTTTGAGCAGGGTATTACTGGCCGACTATGAGGGAGGATTGCACTAAGTACGCGCAGCAGTTCAAGCAGTGCCAATTGCATGCTGATTGGTATAAGGCGTCACCAGAAGAGCTCAGGTCGATATACAGCCCTTGGCCATTCCATACTTGGGGAATTGACATCCTGGGGCCTTTTCCTTTGGCGGTGCGACAAATGAAGTACCTCATGGTCGCCATTGAATATTTCACGAAGTGGATCGAGGCTGAGCCAGTAGCCCAGATCACACCCCAGAAGATCCAGCACTTTGTGTGGAAGAACATAGTGTGCCGCTTTGGAGTACCCAAGCGTTTGGTGTCTGATAATGGCACCCAATTCGCAAGTCAACAGTTGGGAAAGCTATGCACAGAGCTGGGGATCAAGCAGGTGTTTGCATCGGTCGAACACCCACAAACCAATGGGCAGGTCGAGTCGGCCAATCGAGTTCTACTCAGGGGACTGAAGAGAAGGCTGGAGAAAGCGAAAGGAAGGTGGGCTGAGGAGGTTCCCAGAATTGTATGGGCTTACCATACTACCTCCCAGTCCACCACCAAGGAGACCCATTTCAGCCTGGTGTATGGTTCAGATGCCATGATCCCTGTGGAGATCCAGGAGAGCTCACCATGATTCCAGAACTTTGTGGCGGAGGAGTCCAACAAAGAAAGGAAGGTGAATCTTGATCTCTTAGATGAAGTAAGGGAAGAGGCAGGAATCAAGGCCGAGGCATTGAAGAGGAGAGTCGAGCTCAAGCACAGTTCCAAATTGAGAGCTCGGCAGTTCCAGGTGGCTGACCTAGTTATGCGAAAGGCATCTCCTTACAAGATAGAGAACAAGCTATCCCCTAAGTGGACAGGTCCCTTTAGAGTGACAGAGTCCCTGGGGAATGGAGCGTATAGGCTGGAGACTTTAGAAGGTGGTCCGATTCCTCGTACATGGAATGCGACTCACCTGAAGTTCTATTTTAGTTAAAGCCGTGTAATATTGCACACAGTTTAGGGGGCACTCTCTTTTCCCTTTTTAAGGGTTTTTAATGAGGTCACCCAATAAAATTTTCAGTTAGAATATATATCTGAGTGTGTTTTCACAATACAGTTATATCCTCCCTCGCCTGCGAGCGATGTGAGGTCAGTTATAACTGTTAGGAAAGATGGCTTTTGTAAGGAACTGTAAAATTAAATTGGAATAAAAGGAATATATTTTAAATGAATTCTAAGTATGTTTTTATTTAAAATAAAAAGGAAGGAAAGTGTAGCTTAGAAGACTATGAGAACGCCTGGTTAGTACATAATCGCCTGTAGTGTACATGATCGCCAATCACCTGTAGTGTACATGATCGCCAATTGCCTATGGTGCACATGATCGCCGAAAGTGCACTCAGTATGTGGTCAAGATACTGGATCAACCATAGTGGGTTCCAAAAACCACGCGTATCAAGGTGTGGGTTAAGCCTTAGATACGCTGTCCATGCGAAGCACTATGCTTGAGCATAAGAAATCGTTCTTAGTGTTGCATGCATGGGCGCACGAGGAGTAGTGTTGATCTACTCTTGGAAATGTGAAGCTACCGATGTCACCAAGTCATGTGGAGATGATACCTTGGACGTAACATAGTGGGATGAAGAACCTTCAGCAAGGCGTGGCGATGTGTCGTCGGGCATCGCCAGGGCGCGAGGCATGCGGGCATCGCCAGGGCGCGAGACATGCGGGCATCGCCAGGGCGCGAGGCATGCGGGCATCGCTAGGGCGCGAGACATGCGGGCATCGCCAGGGCGCGAGGCATGCGGACATCGCCAGGGCGCGAGGAATGCGGGCATCGCCAGGGCGAGACATCGGTCGTCTTCCAGAGAAAGACATCGGTCGTCCGCCAGGATGAGTCATCAGTGGAAGGTTATCGCGCGATGTCGAGTTTCACACAGATAAGGTGGGACCCAGGCTCCCAGCATGAGACGTCCTGCACGCGCGACACGTAGACAAAAAGGGTGGTTCAGAATAGTGACATCAAAGAGTTGGCATGCGCAGAGACACACGTGGCCGTACTGTTCAGGGAAGTGTGCACGCAAGCTTTCCTGCAGAGTGGGTGGTGGCAGCGGCAATTGTGGACAAGTTGGTTTATATTCAAAAACTCACTTCGGAGAGGCAAAGAACGTTGCTGTGGTTCAAGAGTGACAGAGTGAGTTTACCTTCATCCTTCTCTTTTCTCTCCTTCGCGCTGCGATTCAGGCATCCTCAAGCACTAGTACGACGAGCGACGACTGCCCTTGGACTCCTGGGAAGTTCTCTGCGAGTTTTTCGTCAGGACGCTAGAACAGAGTTAAGGCATCTTTAAGCTTCGGTGGGTTTTGGAGCTCTTGGTGTTTTGCGCAAGTTCAGGTAAGGGAAGCTAGCATTTTTGTTTATAAAAACGTTAGGCGAGTAGGTTCTGAAGTGAGGGCGACGTGGTCGCCGGTTTTCATATTTCTTTTCACGATGCTCTGTTTTTATGTGTGGGGCGACGTGATCGCCGGTTTTAATGTTGATTTCAAACTCCCCTGTTTTAGTGTCGTTTGAAACTGTTTGAGATTGAAATGTGATATTCGAAAATCTGAACCTTGGAATGATTGTTGCTGTGATTGGAATCGTTCATTTAAGTGTTATATGATGTGTTGAATGTTGTGAATGTGGGATCAAGGCATAGTATTTTCAGGAAAGAAAATACCGTGTAAGATCGTGTAGGATGTGCATTGATCGGTGATTTCTATAATGAGATATCCTGACTCTCCTGATATAATGGAATCATATAGATGAAGTTATTCAGGCGTTGAGAGTCGATGGAGGTTCATACCTATGGGTAAGTTGTTTGAAAGATAACTACTTGACCTGTTGTGTGGATTCACCCTGTCATACTAGGAGAGTGATGAGATTGAGATTGAGATTATGTTGATGCGCATAGCTGTGGGAACTTTACAACAGTGTAGTATGACAGGTGCAGATCTCTGAGTCTAGTCAATGCACGTGTCTTCCAGAAGTAGTGTCAAGTGTCTGTGTGTGATGAGTCAGTGGAAGTCTGACGTGAGAAATGAGAAACATTGAAATTGATAGACACTTGATGGATTATGTGAATTGAACGACTCTTGAGGAAATTGTGAAATATGTGATTACTTGATGGTCATGTGAAGGGAATGAGAAAGTTGATGGTTTTTACGTGGGTGTCTTAAATTTGTTTTATCTTGATTTTAAAGTTTCATATCTAAATTCTCTTTCAAATATCTAGCTTACCCTGCATTTTTGTTTTGTGGATGTTTTCTTAAACCTGTGATGATCGTGTATAATTTACACGGGAGCAGATGATGTTGCAGGAAGTAGAGCTCCTCAGTGAGTGGTCGCCGGAAGGAGATCGCCTGTTTCTGTTTCTGTTAGGTGATCGCCTGTTTTCTGTTTCTGATAGGAGATCGCCTGTTTTCTGTTAAGAGATCGCCTGTTTTTCTATTTTGTTGTTTTGGAAAACTGACTGGATATGTATTAAACTCCCTGTGAGGAGAAATTTCATTATATATATATATATGTTCACTTTGATATTATTGTTTTACCTTTATTTCATTATATAAATATGAAAAGAATTTGGCGGGATGTTACAGCTTTAAACTAGAGGGGGGGTGAATTGTTTAAAGAGGTTTTCGCAATCTTTTACAAGCTAGAATGAATATCTTTCAGAAATCAAATGATTAGGCAATTCAGTTTGCCAAAACAGCAAGCAAAACAGCACTGCCAGGAAAACAATCGGTTGTTTCTTCGAAACAATCGGTTGTTTATACCAGCAAACAACAAACAAACTGAATTTAAAGAGTAAGGGATAGAGAGATTGTACACAGTTGTTTATACTGGTTCACTCCAACCCAGAGCTACATCCAGTCTTCTCAGAACCCTGAGGAAATCCACTAAGCAATCACACCTTGATCACTTACACAACAACCAAGAGAATGACCTTGAAAACCTCAAGACACACACTCTCCTTGGCCAACACTAAGATTGTTGATCTTGAACACCTCAAGAACACACAGCCAATCTCAGCAACAATACACAGAAGAAATGTTTCAGCAGTTTACACAGATTACACTTGTTACAGATGAAGATCTAAAATCAATACAAGTAGAAACCTATCCCAGCACTTTGATCAATCTCTTTAGCTCTTAAGCAATTCCAGCACTTTGAAAACTCTCTTAGTAAAACTTTTTTTGTCAAAAGCATTCTCTCTTTTTTTTTTTAAAAGAGATTTTCTGAATTATATAAAAGGAAGTTTGTTACCAAATCTTAACAAACCTGATCCGGTCGGTCATTGGTAGTCGATGACATCAGCAGCAGTTGACCACGTGGACCATTCACAGGGTGACATGTGGTAGAAGATAGCAGGTGAATCAGGGAGGAAGATCACTCATAATGGTGATCGGTTATCGGTTGCCAAGGAACCACCACCCGCAGATCAGTGCCAGGTGAGCGGCTGGTAGCAGAGCGCGAGAAGTAAAGAAGCACTGATCAGTCATCGGGTGTTTCCTGTTAACACACAGTTAAGCTTGGATCCAGGTCCCCAGCGAGAGCGTTACGCAAGAAGTACAGGTCAAGTAATCGCCTATCGCCTGTGATGATGAGTAATCGCCTATCGCCTTGAGGATGAGTAATCGCTTATCGCCGGTATGGATCAGTAATCGCCTAGATTGCACATGATCGCAGTGTGTGAAGGTTAGGAGATCAGGTGGTCAGCAAGTCGCCGAAAGAGCACATCGCCGGGAATTTGAGACGGCTTGGCAAGCACTTGTTGTATGGTCTAAATACAGAGTATAAGTGGCATGTCTGCCACCATGTGTAGTGTGAGCTGTGATACCCAGTGTTAACCAGCTCGCCATGTTAAGGTTGCGCCCAGTGTAGCCTATGCACTAAGCTACTCCCTGTGTGGATAACTTAGTCGCAGGAGCAAAGTGAAGGTAACGTTTCAGCTGCAGGTACTCCAGATGGTGACACATGTATGACCAGATGTTATCCACGTGTCAAGAGGAATAACCGTCAGGAGAGAGAAAGACTCAAGTATATATATGAAATTCTTAACAGAATAGGGGGGGATTCATTTTTAGTTGTAATTCACTTGTACACGGTTCTAAGTTTTCTTTGAAGTTCTTTGTTGATTCACTCACTGACTTGAGCGTCGGAGCACGACCGGCCGCAGAGGCGCCATATTGTCCTTTCAGGTGTCTTGAAGGATTCTCAGGTGGAGGTCGTTGATGTGCTTGGCGTGAAACTGGTGAGAACGAGGTTCGAGAAGGAGAAGCTCTAGCGCTTTGGTCAAGATGCTGGATCAAAACCCATAAAAGCTTTCAAAAAGATTGGTCAAAGCATTTAATGAATGGAGCGTATTCAGTTTCAAATCATTTAAAGCTCAGTCAAAGAAAATAGTTTTTCTGTTAAGGTTCCAAAACAAACAATCGGTTGTTTCCTCGAATCAATCGGTTGTTTTGTCACTTAACAGTTTTCTTCATTCAAAAACAGTTTTCAAACTTTCTCAAAACATCTAAGTATAAACAATCGGTTGTTTCGACAGAACAATCGGTTGTTTCAACTTAGTTTGAAAAACTCTTTGTTTTATTAAAAACTGAGATGCTAATTGCTTTGAGATTCAATCTAAGGGTGGATTACAACATAAACTACCCCAGAACAAAACAATAAACCAGCACAGCAGCATCAAGCAAGCAGAAGCTTCATCATCCTTCAAAGGATTTGGATTCTTCAAAACCTTGAACACCACTAGGTTCAACAATAACCTGTCACTTGGGGTTAGAAGTCTCGTAAGCGGGAAGGTAGGTTCGTGAGAACACCTCCCCTTCGAGTGAGAACTCCCAATGTGAGTAGAAGGGTTCACCCAGTTAAATCCTCCCTCGCCTATGAGCGATGTGAGGTCAGTTAGAACCTGTCACTTGGGGTTAGAACTCTCGTAAGCGGGAAGGTAGGTTCGTGAGAACACCTCCCCTTCGAGTGAGAACTTCCAATGTGAGCAGAAGGGTTAACCCAGTTAAATCCTCCCTCGCCTATGAGCGATGTGAGCTCAGTTCGAACCTATCATTTGGGGTTAGAGGTCTCGTAAGTGCGAAGGTAGGTTCGTAAGGAACACCTCCTCTTCGAGTGAGAACTCCCAATTTGAAAGAAAGGTTCACTAGCGAAGTCACCCGTGAAATCCTCTCTCGCCCATGGCGATCAGGGGTTAGATTGAGCCTTTCGGGTGAGGTTAGAGTCTCGACGGTTAGAAAGTGAGTTTGCACAAAGCACCTCCTCGTCGATGAGGAAGTCCTCTATTCGAGTAGAAGGTTTGTCAGGAAGGTCCACCTTCGCCTAAGGGCGATGAGTAGCCATATAAAGCTTGAATGTTAAACACATACAGATCAACTTCGTCCAGGTGGTGAGGCATGTTTTGAGAAAGAAGTTTTTTATGAGGTTTTGCCAACAACAGCTCAACAAAGTCAAGCGTGCTACCTGTAGTTAATTATGAGTCAAGCGCGCTATTTGTGGTCTGAATCTATGCTGAGTAGAGAGTTCGACCAAGCATATCAAACAGTTAAACAACAGCAAAGTAGAATACAAAGGCAAACAAATATGAAGGCAAGTAAATGAATTATTTACATTATAATGGAGGTTAGTTACAAGAAGTTCAGTTATGAGATACAATTGCTTAGAAGACCTATCTGGGCACTATTTGCCCGTCGACCACCTGCGAAGTTATAGAGAATGGTGAGAGGTCCATCTCAGGATGCATGCAGGCAAACTGAGCAAGGGCATCGCTAAACCCCTCCCCGTAGGCGTCGGCGGCATCTTCAGTGAGCTCCGCCTCAGTCTTCTTCAGCAATTCAGTTTGTTGGGCAAGTTCCTCCTCAACCTTGCCCAGCTGAACCTCTCGGTTGGTGGCCCTCTCCTCCAACTTCCTCATTTTGGTTTGAGCCCCCTCCAATTGCTCTTCCAATAAAATAATTCTGTTGCGGAGGGGGAGCATCTTGGCCTCAAGCTGGAGGGCCTCCTGCCCCTTGGAGAAGAGGACCTTCTTAGTCTCCTTCTCAGACTAGCGGAGGCTGCCCAACTCCTAGCTCAGGGCAGTCTCGCGCTTGGTCGCCTAGTGGAGTTGGAGATCTTTCTGCTCCAACTCTTTCTCCAGTTTGGCAGCCTTCTCTAGCAGCTCTGCCTCTGCACTGTTCTTCACCAGGAGGAAATTGGAAGCAGCAAGGAACTCCCCAAGGCCATGGCAGATGAGGTCCCCCAGGGAGTTCCCGTCCATGGCCTCCATGGCAGCTTAGCCAGGCATTTGCGCAAGAGCCCGCTGGAGAAGGGGAGGCAGCTTGGGAGCAGGAGGCATTTGGCTGGTTGAAGGGGCACCCTCCCCTCCACCCTCGAGCGCTAAGATTGGCTCAGGGGGAGATGAAGCACTGGGAGGGTGCTCCCTGAAGGAGGGAGGTTGCCCCTCTGTTGCGGAGGAGACCTCTGCGACAACCTCCACCCTCTTCCTCTTGAAGACGAGGCCAGAGCAGGTGTCCTCGTCCTCAGAGATCTCTACTGGGGCTGCCCTCTTTGACTTCTTAGTAGTTGGTTCTTGGGCAGCCACAGCAGGGGATGAAGGGCCAACAGGGCCTGAGCCACCCGCAGTACGGCGACTCAGCACATCAGCCAGCCTTTTCTTCTTCTCAGCGTCTAACACCATACCTGCAGTGTGCAACAAGGAAGGGTGAGAAGGGTGAAGCGTAAAACACAGAAGCAAGTAGAAACGAGAAAAGACAATGTACCAAGGTAAATGCTGAGAGTCTCGACATCATATTCATGCCTAATCAGCTGGGTGGTGTCGAACACCACACCCCAGCTGGAGAGTGTTTGGCACACTTCTCGGTCAAAAGGCGTCAGCTCTTCGAGTTCGCGGGGCTTCTTGAACTTCAACTTCTCCACCCAATATAGTGGGAAACCATTGAGCATGGTGGAGTCGTAGGAGCTGCAGCAGACTCGGAAGAACTTCCCCTTGAAGCCCTTATATGATTGAGAGAAGAGGGTGAGCAGAACCCTCCCAACCACTCCGTTAAGGCTTACCCAAAGCCTTTTCCTAGGGCTCTTAGCCTCGAAGAAGTATAAGAATACATCTACCGAGGGAGTGAACCCTAAGTTGTTGCAAAGAACGATGAAGGCCCAACTGTTGGGGTGCAACTGGGCGGGTGCCACGTTCAGTTCCGTGAGCAAGGTCCTCTCGAACCCGGTGAAGGGAAGGCGGACTTTGACTCGTTTGAACACAGTGGCATAGAAGAAGAAGAAGAGCTCCCCGCCATTGCATCGCTCGTCGGTGCAGACAGGTTCACCCTCAGTGCAAGGATGCACTGAGATGTACGCATCGCTCTCCCTACCGAAGACACGCCCTTTAATCTCGTTTTCATCATCCTTGTGCTTCCTCCAATCTTCAGTGGAGGTGAGTTTGGAGGTCTCAGCGAGGAGATCCTCAGAAGCCCAGGGGTAGAGGGCCCTGTAATCAACCGCTACGGTTGGAGGAGGGTTGGAGGTGGTTTTGGTTTTGGCCATCTCGAATCTAAAACAAATGAGAGGCAGGAAGAAGGAAAAGGGTTTTAGAAGAAAATGATGACGAAACTATGGCGGACAAAGACTCAAAAGAAGGACGAACGCAGAAAAGAAGAACAGAAACCCTAAAATGCAAAAATCATAAACAGACCCAGTGTAGTTAGAAGATGCGAAGAGAAGCAGAATCATAAGGTGAAAGCAGAAAGGGAGAGTAAAGGTTATACCTTTGCGTGAGCAAAGTCGAAGGGTCGCGAGCATAGGGGTTGGAGTAGGACAGAAGCGTGCGAGAGAAGTTAGAAGATATGAAGGCTGGAATGCAAAGTGATGAAATAGTGAACTGGGGCGGGATTTTGAAGGGGTTTAACGTAGCCCTAGGGAGCGCAGACGTTAAGAATCCCAGACCGTTGATGTGGCCACGTGTCTGCAGATAAAAGGGGGTTGGTGAAACATCCCCTTAGCGCACTGTTCATGTCCTTACGCGTAGCGCCACGTAGGTCGCCGGGCCGATTACTTAGTCTCTTCGCTGAAACAAGTTAACAACTCGAGACTGGGGAGCTTGTGTACCGACCAGTCCTCGGACACCAAGTGATCCGGTCATTCATCGGTAGTCGATGACATCAGCAGCAGTTGACCACGTGGACCATTCACAGGGTGACACGTGGTAGAGGATAGCAGGTGAATCAGGGAGGCGATCACTCAGAATGGTAATCGCCTATCGCCTTGAGGATGAGTAATCGCCTATCGCCTTGAGGATGAGTAGCCGCTCATCGCCGGTATGGATCAGTAATCGCCTAGATTTCACATGATCGCCGTGTGTGAAGGTTAGGAGATCAGGTGGTCAGCAAGTCGCCAAAAAAGCACATCGCCGGGTGTTTGAGAAGACTTGGTTGCGCCAAGAGTAGCCTGTGTACTAAGCTACTCCCTGTGTGGATAACTTAGTCGCAGGAGCACAGTGGAAGTAACGTTTCAGCTGCAGGTACTCCAGATGGTGACACGTGTATGACCAGATGTTATCCACATGTCAAGAGGAATAACCGTCAAGAGAGAGAAAGACTCAGGTATATATACGAAACTCTTAGCGAAATTAGGGGGGGTTTTACAGATTCTTACAGCTTACACATTTGAGAGTTTACAATTACACACGAGTCTCACAGAGAGATTCAGAGATAGTTTTGGTGTTCCTGTTGCCTGACTTGAGCGTCAGAGCTACAACGGCCGCCAGAGGGCCACGTCAGTGGTACCTCCCAATCTGGTGGGACTGAAAGCGTCGTTCACGGGGGTGGAAGATCCAGAAGCACACCTGACAGTCTTCCACACTCAGATGATGCTGACTCGAGGTTCAGATGCTGTGTACTGCAAGATGTTCATGAGTATACTGAGCGGAGTGGCTATGGAGTGGTTCGTGAGCCTGCCAGAGGGCCACGTCACTTCCTTCCATCAGTTTGCGAAGCTGTTCACGGAGCAGTACATCATCAACCGACCTGCGCCAATGGTGCCCTACGACCTGTTTGACGTGCGCCAGTATCAGGGGGAGCCGTTGAAGGACTACCTCAATCGCTTTGGGGCACAGGTGGTGAGATTGCCCGTCAAGGATGAGGACATGCTGGTGCATGCGTTCAAGAGAGGTGTCCTCCCTGGTCCTTTCAGTGAATCGCTCATCAGGAGCCACCCTGCCACCTTCACCGAGATACAGCGACGCGCGGTGGCACACATAGTAGCAGAGACAGAGGTCTCTGAGAAGAGAGGAAGTGCTGCACCGTCGAAGCCACGTGGAGGTCAGGGGAATCAACAACAGCAGGCGCGGGTGCATGAGATCAAGGAAGGGAGGAAGGAGCAGGGAAGGTCTCGCCCTTATGCACCCAGGAAGGACCAGACCAGGGGGCGTGCAAGCAATGCACCCCCCAGGTATGATTTCATGATAAGTTTGGCGGAGCTGATCGCCATCCCTGCTGTGGCAGCAAGACTCCATGTGCTAGAGAAAACCGATAGGGTACTTGGAGGGAGGAAGGATGAGTGGTGTGAATTCCATCAAGCTTATGGACATACACTCCGTACCTGCCTGGCGTTGGGGCGTCAGCTTGCTGAGTTGGTGAAGACAGGGTTCCTGACCGATTATCTGCAGAAGGCACAAGGTGATCGCGCTTCGGGGTCCCAGGCAGGCGACCAGTAGCATGAACTCCCTGTGTTTGGGGAGGTGAGGTGATGGAAGAGGCTACACTAGGGGGGCTCCCAGAGCTGGAGCGGAAGGCATGATCGCCCCACGTGTGTGCATCACCAGGGCGGTCATTGCCGGATAAAGGAGACCCATCCAGAATGGTTGAGACGTTGGAGAATGGAGCTTGTCAGCTGGAGACTCTGGATGGAGTAGCTATTCCCAGGATGTAGAACGCTACACGCTTGTTTCTTACTTTGGTTAAGCTATAAAGTAGATGCGCTATCGCGCTATACACACACTTAGTGTATTAAATAGTGGAGCAGATCAGGGGGCCCTCTTTTTAACGATGCCACCCAATAAAAGATTTTAAGTATATAAAGTGTGCAAGTAATTCCCAGTTCAAAGCTCTCCTTGCCCCAGGTGCAAGTATAGGTGATCGGTGGTCAGGTACCGAGTGGCCACCACCCACAGATCAGCCCCTAGATAAGCGCCTGGATGTAGAGCGCGATCAGCCATCAGTGCATGCAGACCGCGATCAGCCGTCGGTGCATGTAGAGAGTGAGTGCTCGGTCGGTGCATGGTCATCGGGGTCTTGCTAACACATGTTAAGCTGGAACCCAAGTTCCCAGCGAGAGCGTTAAGCATGCACCTCGCATGATTCCAGAAGAAGAGCTCCTCGCCGGTGGGGACGTGCATGCACTCACACAGAGAACGTGCGGTGAGACCATGCAGGCAGGGTGCGCCTGGTGAGTGCGCTTAGACAGCCACGCCTGGCGCTCCCCTGGGAGCGTGCACCCACGAGAAAGTCCTCCCTCGACTTTGTACAGCGAGGTGCAGGCGAAAGAAAGTCCTCTTCCTCTGCTTTATACAGCAAGGTTGGGGCAACAGCGAAAGTCCTCTTCCTCTGCTTTATACAGCAAGGTTGGGGCAAGAGAGAAAGTCCTCTTCCTTTGCTTTTTACAGCAAGGTTGAGGCAACAGAGAAAGTCCTCAGCTCTGCTTTATACAGCAAGGTTGAGGCAAGAGAAAGTCCTCTTCCTTTGCTTTTTACAGCAAGGTTGAGGCAACAGAGAAAGTCCTCACCTTTGCTTTATACAGCAAGGTTGAGGCAAGAGAAAGTCCTCTTCCTTTGCTTTTTACAGCAAGGTTGAGGCAACAGAGAAAGTCCTCACCTCTGCTTTATACAGCAAGGTTGAGGCAAGAGAAAGTCCTCTTCCTTTGCTTTTTACAGCAAGGTTGAGGCAACAGAGGAAGTCCTCCTTGCCTTTGAGCAAGTGCAGGCAACAGAGGAAGTCCTCCTTGCCTTTGAGCAAGTGCAGGCGAGAACAGAGGAAGTCCTCCTTGCCTTTGAGCAAGTGCAGGCAACAGAGGAAGTCCTCCTTGCCTTTGAGCAAGTGCAGGCAACAGAGGAAGTCCTCCTTGCCTTTGAGCAAGTGCAGGCGAGAACAGAGGAAGTCCTCCTTGCCTTTGAGCAAGTGCAGGCGAGAACAGAGGAAGTCCTCCTTGCCTTTGAGCAAGTGCAGGCAACAGAGGAAGTCCTCCTTGCCTTTGAGCAAGTGCAGGCAACAGAGGAAGTCCTCCTTGCCTTTGAGCAAGTGCAGGCAACAGAGGAAGTCCTCCTTGCCTTTGAGCAAGTGCAGGCAACAGAGGAAGTCCTCCTTGCCTTTGAGCAAGTGCAGGCAACAGAGGAAGTCCTCCTTGCCTTTGAGCAAGTGCAGGCAACAGAGGAAGTCCTCCTTGCCTTTGAGCAAGTGTAGGCAACAGAGGAAGACCTCCTTGCCTTTGAGCGAGTGCAGGCGAGAAAGAAGAAAGTCCTCCCTCGACTTTGTACAGCGAGGTGCAGGCGAGTGAAAGTCCTCACCCCGACTTTGTACAGCGAGGCTGAGGCAAGAGAGAAAGTCCTCTTCCTCTGCTTTTTATAGCAAGGTTGAGGCAAGAAGAAAAGTCCTTCTCCTTCGCTTCTTACAGCAAGGTTGAGGCAACAGAGAAAGTCCTCACCTCGACTTTGTACAGCGAGGCTGAGGCATGAGGAAAAGTCCTCTTCCTCTGCTTTTTATAGCAAGGTTGAGGCAAGAGAACCAAGTCCCTTCCCTCTGCTTTTTACAGCGAGGCTGAGGTGAGAGAAGCAAGACCTCACCCACGACTTCTTACAGCGAGGTTGAGGCAAGAGGGGTCGTCGAGAAGCACTTTTCTTCCCCAAAACACAGGCATCATAGTTGGTGTTCAAGCCCTCTATGCACTCAGCGCTGGTGTGGCAGAGAAGTATAGCGAAGCCAGAAGCGCGATGACTAATCGGTGGCGCACTAACATGCTAGTCGGTGGTCGGTGGTAGAAGCAAGTTCTGCTGCGAGAAGCTGAAGCGTTTAGGCCCCGTTAAGTCAGTCTTCCAGCACGAAGTTATGTTGAAGGCAATGCTAAGGTAACAGTTAGCCGTGATCAAGTCAGAAGCCAAGTTTGAGGGGTTGCAGTGAGATCGCGCTAAAGCCTAAGCTAGTTAACAGTTAGTCACATGCAGAGAGTTAAACAGGAGAAACGCAGCGAGCCCTAGCGTGGTTGAGAAGAAGAAAACAGAAAAGGTGAATCTCTAGATGATCCAGAGGGATGCGCACGCTTCTGTTGAATGAAGGAAACGATAGCGACACTCAGTGGGGGCCATTGATGCGTCCATGTGTCGAGAGATAAAAGTATGGAGGTCGTGACGCTGAGGAACAGATAGTAAAGGGTGAACCACGTCAGCTGGGTCCCACAGCATGGACCAGAGCCACGTGGAGTGGACCTCCCAGGCAGCTTGGACTAGCGAGTGATCAGTCATCAGTGTGCCTCCTTGGGGAGGGGTGATCAGTCATCAGTAGAAGAGGTAAAAAGGTTACCTTTGGATAATCAGAGAAGCGTCACAAAGGTTGGAGATTGAAGAAGTCGAAGGGTCTCACAGAGAAATGCTTTGAATGTTTGAAGGCGAAGAAGAAGGAATGAAACAGTGTTAGTACCAGAGTGCGCGCTCCTGTAGACCGTCAGAAGACGATTTCTTAGTCTCTTCGCTGAGAACAAGTTCACAGCTCGAGACTGGGGGGCTTGTGATCCGGTCGGTCATTGGTAGTCGATGACATCAGCAGCAGTTGACCACGTGGACCATTCACAGGGTGACACGTGGTAGAGGATAGCAGGTGAATCAGGGAGGCGATCACTCAGAATGGTAATCGCCTATCGCCTTGAGGATGAGTAGCCGCTCATCGCCGGTATGGATCAGTAATCGCCTAGATTGCACATGATCGCCGTGTGTGAAGGTTAGGAAATCAGGTGGTCAGCAAGTCGCCAAAAGAGCACATCGCCGGGTGTTTGAGAAGACTTGGTTGCGCCCAGAGTAGCCTGTGTACTAAGCTACTCCCTGTGTGGATAACTTAGTCGCAGGAGCACAGTGGAAGTAACGTTTCAGCTGCAGGTACTCCAGATGGTGACACATGTACGACCAGATGTTATCCACGTGTCAAGAGGAATAACCATCAGGAGAGAGAAAGACTCAGGTATATATACGAAACTCTTGGCAAAATTAGGGGGGGTTTTTACAGATTCTTACAGCTTACACATTTGAGAGTTTATAGTTACACACGAGTCTCACAGAGAGATTCAGTGATAGTTTTGGTGTTCCTGTTGCCTGACTTGAGCGTCGGAGCTACAACGGCCGCCAAAGGCGCCGTCTGTGTGTTTTGCAGGCAGCGTTTGGAGTTCCGGTGGTGGTTCTTGGAGCGTTCCTGCAGAACAGAAGGCTAGACGAAGGAGTGACGAGGCAATCCTCCACGTTCGAGTCAAGCTAGTAAGGGGTGAGCCACGTCAGCTGGGTCCCACAGTGTGGGCCAAAGCCACGTGGGATGGACCCCACAAGTGGTAAGGTCTAGTAGGGTGATTAGTCATCAGCGTATCCCCACAGAAAAGGGTGATTAGTCATCAGCGTGATGATCACTAGAATAGGCTGATGTGTCTTCGTCACTCCGCAGGTTGAGGAGTCCTCGGCAACAGAGTGTGACGAGGTGACATTGGTCGTGGGTGATTTGAACAACATAACCAGAACAGCTAAGATTGGTCCCCAGAGTGGGCCAATGAGAAGGAAATACCCATAGGTAAGGAGAGGCCTGAATCACAAAGAGCTTATGCGTGTGGCAGGGAAAGCACAGTTAGGTGCAGAGTCCCAAGGGGTCGAGTACTCATCAGAACTAGGGTTTCCCAGTGAAGTTACATGCATGGCACGTGAACAGTGAAGGCACTCCTAGAACAGGTGGCCCTAGAGATTAGGTGCAAGAGGAGGCACCCAGGTGGTCATCCTGTTAGAGTTTGCACTCCAGTTAAGGAAACCTTACGTGCTAGATTACCCTAAGTTTGGGTAATAGTGGCGCAAGGGCATTCCAGTAAACCCTGAATATGGCTAGCAGCGCAGTGAACCCTAATTAGGGCTAGCGGCACAGTAAACCCTAGACTATATAAGGGGGCAGTAAAATACTTCACAAAGGTACGCAATTACAAACCCTAAACACAGTTACTCAAACACTTGGTGTTTCTTGCCCAATCTTGACTTGAGCGTCGGAGTGCAAACGGCCTCTAGGGCGCCCCCTTCCTCTTTTGTAGGTGTAGATTGCTTCGAAAGAACCAAGCACAACACACGTGAGGAAGAAGGCGTGTGAGTGTTATGGGGTCAACCGATAGGCGAGTCAACTGGCAAGAACACATCCCATCAGCCAAGTAGCGCTTATAAGGCGTCATCCACATTTCTCCCCTCTACACCAGGCAGACTTGCAACGACTCTTCCCCCAACGCTAGATACGCATTGACCCTTGGGTTCTTCAAGGTTTCTTGGGTCAACGACCGATGACTCCTTTTCCCACCATCTGACTTGCTAATCTGATGGACTCCTACCAAATTATCAGTCGTATAGGAGCGAGGTGTCCTTAGGGTCTCCTGGATGACCGTCCTCTGCCTGCCCCCTTGCCCGACCTTGCGAGTTTTGCTAACAAGTCGGCTCGGGCATTCTGTTCTCTGGGGACATGCACCAACTCGAATGCTGCAAATGAACTCTTCAATACTTGGACATATTCTAGGTAGGAGGCCATCTGGGGGATTCGGCCTAGTACTCTCCCGCCACTTGGCTCGTGACCAATAGGGAGTCACTTTTTGCTAGAAGACTCTACGTACCCATCTCTTTGGCCAACAGCATTCCAGTGATTAGGGCCTCATACTCTACCTGATTGTTGCTGGCCTTGAAAGCAAACCATAGAGCCTGCTCAATTAGTAGCCCCTTTGGTCCTTCTAAGATCACCCCAGCTCCACTACCTTGTTGATTAGAAGACCCATCTACTGAGAGCACCCATATGAAGTCAGGCTCTTTCTGGTGGGTTTCTGCCGAGGACAGCTCGACTACAAAATCGGCATAAACTTAGCCTTTGATTGGGCCTCTAGGTTCGTACTGTATGTCGAACTCTGACAATTCTACTGCCCATCGTACCATCCTTCTTGCTACATCTGGGTTTTGCAAAACCTTACGAATGGGCAGGTCTGTCATCACCACCACTGTAAAGCTCTGGAAGTAATGGCGAAGCCTTCTTGCAGAGAACACTGCGGCCAGTGCTGCCTTCTCTAGGGCTTGGTGTCTCACCCCAGGCCCTTGCAATACTTTGCTAACGAAATAGATGGGCTTTTGAATTTGGTCTTGCTCCTGCACAAGAACTGAGCTTACTGCCCTCTCAGTGACTGCGAAATACAAGCGTAGCAGGGTGCCAAGTTGTGGTTTTCACAACACTAGTGGGCTGACCAGGTATTCTTTCAGCTTGAGGAATGCTTCCTCACACTCCTTGGTCCACAAGAACCTGTTGTTCCTCCTCAAGCACTAAAAATAGGGGTGGCCTTTATCTCCCCCAGCTGATACGAATCTGGAGAGAGCGGCCATCCGACCTGTCAACTGCTGAAACTCCTTTACCGACATCGGGCTCCTCATAGTGAGGATTACGGCGCATTTATCTAGATTAGCTTCTATCCCATGCTCACTAAGCAAGAAGCCTAGAAACTTGCCTGCTTCCACCCTAAAAACGCACTTCTCTGGGTTTGGGTTCAGCTTCAGCCTGTACTTAGCTATCATAGTGAATAGTTCCTCCAAATCAGCAACGTGCTGATCCTTCACCTGTGACGTCACCCCCATGTCATCCATGTAGGCCTGCACATTGCGTCCTATCATGGGCACGGGGACCTTGTCCATCAACATTGGGTAGGTGGCACCTACATTCTTCAATCCAAATGGCATGATTGCGTAACAGTAGCAAGACAGCTCGGTCATGAACGCTATCTTGCACTCATCCATGGGATGCATCTTGATCTGTTTGTAACTAGAAAAAGCATCCAGGAAACTGAGCAACTTGCAACCTGAGGCCCTATCTACCAACGCATAAATACTTGGCAGAGGATAAGAGTCCTTTGGGCATGCCTTGTTGAGGTCAGTGAAGTCAACACACATCCTCCACTTCCCATTGGCTTTCTTCACCAACACAATGTTTGCTAGCCATTCAGGATATTCAATTTCCCGTATATGACCAGCCCTCAGCAACTTCTGCATCTCCTCCTTGATCACCTGTTTCCTCTTTTCATTGAATTTCCTTCTCCTCTGACAGACAGGTCTGATCTAGGGATTCAGCGCCAGGCGATGACACAAAAAATCGGGGTCGATGCCTGGCATGTTTGAGGCAGACCAAGCGAAGGCATCCAAGTGCCGCTCTATGACTCTCGCAATTTGGTCCTATGTATCTCGGCACAAGGATTTGCCAAGCTCGAATACTTTGCTCAAATCTCCCTCTCCAGTTCGTCTTCGGCTGGCTCAGATCATCTCTCTCGGTCGGCTTTTGCTCGTGTGACCCCGACTCCTCCTTGGGGCAGGTCAGCAACGGCGCACTCTCCACCTGGTGCTTGGGTGGTCACTGTGCACACTCCTCTTCTTGTTTTGAGGCTATTTTCATAACACTTCTTCGCCTCCTTCTAATATGACCTGATGGTGATCACCGCTCTTTCCATAGAAGGCAACTTCATCTTCATGTGCCTTGTCAACGCCATTGCCCCTAGTCTGTTCAGGGCTGGCCTGCCCAGTAATATGTTGTAAGCTGAGGGGGAATTCACGACAAGGTACCTAATGTTCTCTGTACAGGAGGCCACTCCATCCATGAAGGATGTCCTCAATTCTATATGCCCCTGCACTTCGACCTGGTCTCCAGCAAACCCATATAAGCAACCAGTATAAGGTCTTAACTGGTCTGGAGACAACTGCAGCTTATTAAAGGTTGACCAGAATATCACATCGACTGAACTTCCCTGATCAACAAGGACCCGATGCACCCTTCTTCCTACTGTAACATCCCGCCAAATTCCTTTTCATATTTATGTAATAAAATAAAGGTGAAACAAATATATCGAAGTGAACATAATTATATATATGTAATGAAGTTTTCTCCTCACAGGGAGTTTAATACATAATCGGTCAGTTTCCAAAAACGTAAACAAAATACAGTAAAATAGAAAGACAGGCGATCTCCTAACAGCAAAAAGGCGATCTCCTATCAGAAAAGGGCGATCTCCTATCAGACAACAGAAAAAGGGTGATAGCCTAATAGAAACAGAAACAGGCGATCTCCTTCCGGCGACCACTCACTGAGGAGCTCTACTTCCTGCAACATCATCTGCTCCCGTGTAAATTATACACGATCATCACAGGTTTAAGAAAAAGCCAAACACAACACCAAAATCACAAGGTAAGCTAGATATTTGAAAGAGAATTTAGATATGAAACTTTAAAATCAAGATAAAACAAATTTAAGACACCCACGTAAAAACCATCAATTTTCTCATTCCCTTCACATGTGTAACATCCCTCCAAAACCTTTTCCTATTTATATAATAGAATAAAGCGTAGATATTAAATTTATAAAATCAACATATGTATTAGATATTGAAAATACATCATCCCGTACATCGTATTCAAAAAGAGACGTCCCTCTCATAGGGTTTTAATACATTCCATCAATTGTTTCGAAATAAAAACCAAATACAGCATGAAAAGGACAAAACAGGCGATCTCCTATCAGAAGACCCAAAAAAGCCGATCTGCTATCAGAACAGAAAACAGGCGATCACCACATAGAGACAGAAACAGGCGATCTCCTCCCGGCGACCACTCACTGAGGAGATCTACTCCCTGAAAGATCATCTGCTCCCGTGTAAAAATACACGATCATCACAGTTTTAAGAGAAAACAGCCACATAACAATACAAAGGGTAAGCTAGATATTTTAAAACTTTAAATTATGAATTGGACAACCAACATAGATCAACCTTTTTAACCATTCACAAAAGTCCATCACTTTCTCATTCATATCACACAGCCATCAAGTAATCACATATTTCCATCAAGAGTCGTTCAAATCACATAATTCATCAAGTGTCTATCAATTCAATGTTTCTCATTTTTCACGTCAGACTTCCACTGACTCATCACACAAGACACTTGACACTACTTCCGGAAGACTCGTGCGTTGAACTTAGCATCCAGAGACATGCACCTGTCATACTTCATTTGCTGTAATGTTTCCACAGCCATGTGCATCAACACAACCTCGATCTCAATTTCATCACTCTCACAGTATGACAGGGTTAATCCATATAACAGGCCGAGCTCGTTCTTTTTCACACGACTCACCCATTCATATGAACCTCCTTCGACTCTCACCAACTGAATAACTTCCTCTATGTGATTCCATTATCTCAGCAGAGTCAGGATCGTCTCATTCACAGGATACTCACAGATCAATACACCCTCATAAATCTCCACACGGTATTTTCTTTCCTGAAAATACTATGCTTTGATCACTCTTTCACATTCATCCAATGCATCGTTCAACACGTAAAAGCACAATACCATCATATAACATTCTGAATCTTTTCTCAAACAATCCCAATCACAGTAACAAGCATACCACCGATCAGGTTTTCGAATAGCATATACATTTTACATTTCAATCTCTACAAGTTCAAAGCGACATTAAACAGGGGAGTTCGAAAAACAACGCCAAAACCGGCGATCACGTCCAAAATAGGGGATTTCGAAATCTGTATTTAAAATCGGCGATCACGTCGCCCAAGCACATAGAACAGAGCATCACGAAAAAGAATATGAAACCGGTGACCACGTCGCCCTCACTTCAGAAACAGTAAATCTACGGCTTTTATTGAAAATAAAGCTAGCTTCCCTTACCTGGACTAGCGCAATACTCCAAGAGCTCCGAAACCCAACGAAGCTTAAAGATGCTTTCACTCTGTTTTAGTGTCCCGGTCTGGAGAACTTGCAGAGAACCTCCCAGGTGCTCTAATGGTAGTCTTCGCTCATCGTACTGGTGCTTGAGGGTGCCTGGATCGCAGCGCGAAGGAGAGAAAAGAGAGGGATGAAGATGCACTCACTCTTTCACTCTTGAGTCACTGCAACGTTCTTTTCCTCCTTTCAGTGGGTTTTTGAATCCAAGCCTACTTGTCCACGCATGCTGCTGCCACCACCCCCTCTGTAAGAAAGCCAGAGTGTACGTTTCACTGAACAGTACGGCCACGGTTGTCTCTTGTGCATGCCAACCACTTCCCTGAACAGTACGACCGCGAGTGTCTCTTGCGCATGCCAACTTTCTGATGTCACTATTCTGAACCACCCTTTTTGTCCACGTGGCACGCGTGCAGGACGTGTGATGTTGAGAGCCTGGGTCCCACCTTATCTGTGTGAAACTCGACATCGCGCGATAACCTTCCACCGATGACCACTCGCGCGATGACTATCCACCGAGGCCTCATCCTGGAGGACGACCGATGTCTCTCCCTGGAAAACGACCGATGTGTCCCTCATCCTGGCGATGACCGTCTGTCTCTCATACCGGCGATGACTGACGTGCCTCATCCCGGTGATGACTGATTCCTCATCCTGGCAGACAACCGATGTGTCACCCTGGAGGACCATCGATGTCTCACCCTGGCAGACAACCGATGTCTCAACCTGGCAGACCACCGATGTGTCTCCCATCCTGGTTGATGACCGATGTTCCTCTCATCCTGTTGGCGATCTCTTATCGCCCTTGAGAACACATCGCTTTACTCTGCTCACCGATGTCATATCGTCACACCTTGCTGAAGGTTCTTCATCCCACTATGTTACGTCCAAGGTATCACCTCCACATGGCTTGGTGACGTCGGTAGCTTCACATTTCCAAGAGTAGATCAACACCACTCCTCTTGCGCCCATGCATGCAACACTAAGGGCGATCTCTTATGCTCAAGCATAGAGCTTCGCATGCACAGCGTATCTAAGGCTTAACCCACACCTTGATACACGTGGTTTTTGGAACCCACTATGGTTAATCTAGCATCTTGACCACATACTACGTGCACTCCCGTCGATCACGTACACCATAGGCGATTGGCGGTCATGTCTCCTCTAGGGGACAGGCGATTATGTCCCAGAGAAGTCGGAGATCGCCTCCGTCTTCAACAACGGCGATCTCGTAGACTTCTAAGCTACACTTTTCTTCCTTTACTCTTCTTGATTCACATGTGAGCCGACCGACTTCTACCAGCTGACCCCAGACCTTGGGCGACGTCCGAGGTCCGACTACTACGAAACTTCAATTACCAACTCTTTGTATTTTAAATAATAACATCCTCTGAAATTATTTAAGTCTAACACTTTTATTCCAATTAAAGTTTCTAGGTCCTTACAACATGACCATCAAGAAATCACACATTTCACAATTTCTTCAAGAGTCTTTCAATTCACATAATTCATCAAGTGTCTATCAATTTCAAAGTTTCTCATTTCTTGCGTCAGACTTCCACTGATTCAACACACATAGACACATACCACACCACTGTAAAGTCCACACAGGACAGCTAGTAAAGTCCACACAGGACAGCTAATGAAGTCCACACAGGACAGCAAGTAAAGTCCACACAGGATACTTGACACTACTTCTGGAAGACTCGTGCGTTGAACATAGCATCCAGAGACCTGCACCTGTCATACTTCATTGCTGTAATGTTCCCACAGCCATGCGCATCAACACAATCTCGATCTCAATTTCATCACTCTCACAGTATGACAGGGTTAATCCATATAACAGGTCAAGTCAGTTATCTTTCAAACGACTTACCCATACATATGGACCTCCTTCGACTCTCACCAACTGAATGACTTCATCTATGTGACTCCATCATATCAGCAGAGTCAGGATCGTCTCATTCACAGGATACTCACAGATCAATACACCTCATAACCAATCTCAACACGGTATTTCCTTTCCTGAAAATACTATGTCTTGATCCCACATTCACAACATTCAACACATCATATAACACTTAAATGAATGATTCCAATCACAACAACAATCATTCCATGGTTCAGATTTTCGAATATCACATGCATTTCACATTTAAAACTCAAACAGTTTCAAACAACACAAAAACAGGGGAGTTCGAAAAACAACTCCAAAACCGGCGATCTCGTCCAAAAACAGGGGATTATGCAATAACAGTTGAAAATCGGTGACCACGTCGCCCCATCATCTCAATCATCTAATATAAAGTTTTCGTTGGAAATAAGGCTAGCTTCCCTTACCTGGACTTGCGCAAAACACCAAGAGCTCCAAAACCCACCGAAGCTTAAAGATGCCTTAGCTCTGTTTTTGCGTCTGGTTTGTAGAACTTGCAGAGAACCTCCCAGGTGCTCTAAGGGCAGTCGTCGCTCGTCGTACTGGTGCTTGAGGGTGCCTGAATCGCAGCGCGAAGGAGAGAAAAGAGAAGGATGAAGGTAAACTCACTCTTTCACTCTTGAACCACTGCAACGTTCTTCGCCTCTCAGAAGTGGGTTTTTGAATCTTAAACCAACTTGTCCACAAAAGCCGCTGCCACCACCCACTCTGTCGGGAAGTTTGCGTGTACGTTTCCCTGAACAGTACGACTACGCGTGCCTCTGCGCAGGCCAACACTCTGATGTCACTATTCTGAACCACCCTTTTTGTCTACGTGTCGCGCGTGCAGGACATTTCATGCTGGGAGCCTAGGTCCCACCTTATCTGTGTGAAACTTGACATCGCGCGATAACCTTCCACCGATGACTGCTCCTGGCGGACGACCGATGTCTCTCCCTGGGAGACGACCGATGTCTCTCCCTGGAAGACGACCGATGTCTCTCCCTGGAAGACGACCGATGTCTCTTCCTGGAAAACAACCGATGTGTCCCTCATCCTGGCGATGACCGTCTGTCTCTCATACCGGCGATGACTGACGTGCCTCATCCCGGTGATGATTGATTCCTCATCCTGGCAGACAACCGATGTCTCACCCTGGCAGACAACCGATGTCTCATCCTGGAGGACCACCGATGTCTCACCCTGGCAGACCACCGATGTGTCTCCCATCCTGGTTGATGACCGATGTTCCTCTCATCCTGTTGGCGATCTCTTATCGCCCTTGTGTGTGACGAGAACACATTGCCTTACTCTGGTCACCGATGTCACATCGTCACACCTTGCTGAAGGTTCTTCATCCCACTATGTTATGTCCAAGGTATCACCTCCACATGGCTTGGTGACGTTGGTAGCTTCACATTTCCAAGAATAGATCAGCACTACTCCTCGTGCGCCCATGCATGCAACACTAAGGACGATTTCTTTTGCCCCAGCATAGAGCTTCGCATGCACAGTGTATCTAAAGCTTAACCCACACCTTGATACGCGTGGTTTTTGGAACCCACTATGGTTAATCCAGCACCTTGACCACATACTAAGTGCACATTCAGCGATCATGTACACCATAGGCGATTATGTGCCAGAGAGGTCGGAGATCGCCTCCGTCTTCAATAACGGCGATCTCGTAGAAGACTTCTTAGCTACACTTTTCTTCCTTTACTCTTCTTGATCCACATGTCTTCCTCGAGCACATCCACGTGATTACCTCACGATAAAGTCATCGCACCTGACTACTTGGTTAATACAATGGTCAGCCGACTGACCTCTACCAGCTGACCCCAGACCTTGGGCGACGTCCGAGGTCCGACTACTATGAAACTTCATTTACCAGCTCTTTGTATTTTAAATAATTACATCTTCTGAAATTATTTAAATATAACACTTTCATTCCAATTAAAGTTTTTAGGTCCTTACACCTACGGTAACCACCGATATCACCACTGGATCATTGTCATGAGGAACAACATCCTAGTGATCTGCCTTCGTGAATATGAGGTCAACATCTAGGAAGTGGTCCTCCTTGTGTGCCTCAACTGCCATCACCGATCGTGCGTACTTCTTATGTTGTGATGAAGTGCACCCTCGTCCCGAGAATCCTCCTGTGATGGTGTGGATCTCGCCATGAATGGGCACCTCATGCTCCTGGTCAATTCTTGGGGTTACCGCCACCTCTCCCCCATGTGACTCCCGCAGATAGTCGTTCAAGAAACCACTCTTAACCAACTCATCCAACTGGTGACCTAGGGCCAAGCAGTTGCGGATGGGATGGCCAAATGCCTGGTGGAACTCACACCATGCATTCTTATTGGGCCCCAGCCTCTTGTCTGTTGATCCAGCATCTTGACCAAAGCGCTAGAGCTTCTCCTTCTCGAACCTCGTCCTTACCAGCTTCACGCCAAACACACCAATGACCTCCACCTTCAGCTCTTCCAAGACACCTGAAAGAACAATATGGCGCCTCTGCGGCCGGTTGCGCTCCGACGCTCAAGTCAGTGATTGAATCAACAAAGAACTTCAACGAAAACTTAGAACCATGTAAAAGTGAATCACCCCTGAAAATGACTCCCCCCCTTTGATTCCGTTAAGAATTTCGTATATATACCTGAGTCTTTCTCTCTCCTGACGGTTATCCCTCTTGACACGTGGATAACATCTGGTCATACACGTGTCACCATCTGGAGTACCTGCAGCTGAAACGTTACTTCCACTGTGCTCCTGCGACTAAGTTATCCACATAGGGAGTAGCTTAGTACACAGGCTACTCTGGGCGCAACCTTAACATGGCGAGCTGGTTAACACTGGGTATCACAGCTCACACTACACATGGTGGCAGATATGCCACTTATCCTCTGTATTTAGACCATACAACAAGTGCTTGCTAAGTCTTCTCAAATACCCGGCGATGTGCTCTTTCGGCGACTTGTTGACCACCTGATCTCCTAACCTTCACACACGGCGATCATGTGCAATCTAGGCGATTACTGATCCTCGCGCACGGTGATAGGCGATTATTCATCCTTACACACGGCGATAGGCGATCACTGATCTGTGCTTCTTGCATAACGCTCTCGCTGGGAGCCTGGGTCCCAGCTTAACTGTGTGTTAACAGGAAACCCCCGATGACTGATCAGTGCTTCTTTACTTCTCGCGCTCTGCTTCCAGGCGCTCATCGCGCTTTGCCTCCAGGCGCTCGCCTCCTTGATTCACCTGCTATCCTCTACCACGTGTCACCCTTGAATGGTCCACGTAGTCAACTGCTGCTGACGTCATCTACTACCAATGACCGACCGAATCATCTGTCTTTAGGGGCACCTTCAGTCTTTCCGCTACATTAGGAATAGCGATCAACTCCTTCAACTCTACCAAGAAGTTATGTCTGGGGGGCACATCCTCCTTCGCGCGTGCCCTGGTTTGGGGCTTCCTGGCCTCGTAGGGTTTCTGCTTACCCTGTGCGCTCTTCTCCATTTTCGCCTCGTGCACCCGCATGGGTTGTGGACGACTGGGCACCCGTGATCGTGAGGTGGCCACGCTCTCGTGTTTCTCGTTGAGTTCCCCCTCTGCTGCGATGTGGGCGACGGCGCGGCGCCTTATATCGCCAAAAGTCTTGGGGCTATTTCTAATGAGCAATTCACTGAAGGGTCCTGGCAGTATTCCCTTCCTGAAGACGTGCACCACCATATCTTCGTCCTTGGTGTGCAGCCTCACCACCATTGCTCCAAATCGCTTGAGATAGTCTCTTAGAGACTCTCCTTGATACTGCCTTACATCAAAAAGGTCATACGACACTGGTGGGGGAGCCCAATTGACAATGTACTGCTCCCTAAACAACGTGGAAAACTGCGTATAGGATGTTATGTGTCCCTCAATCAGGCTGATGAACCATTCCAGTGCTGTCCCCATCAATGTGGTCATGAAGAGTTTGCAATGCACCGCATCGGAACCTCCTGACAGCATCATCTGAGTGTGGAATGCTGTGAGATGCGCCTCTGGGTTCTCTACCCACATGAACACAATTTTAGGGCCCACGAAGGTGGCTGGCACCACGATGTCCATTATCGCCTAGGAAAAGGGCATTGGGAATGCCCTACGTGGTGTAGGCGGGGCTCGATCATCCACCACGCGATCCCCTGTCTGCTACAAATTACGTAGATTCGTACGCAATTCCTCATTCGCCCTATGCAGTTCTTCATTCCTGGCCTATGATGCATCCAGGTCCATCTGAATACGCGCCTGATCCGCCCTTGATTCTACCACTGTCTCCTGGAAAGCGCGCATTGTTTCCCTGAGTTGATGCATGGTGACACCTTCACCCCCATTTCGTGGGACAAATCCTTGTCTGGTATTCCTCGTTTCAATGAATTCTCCTCTTTTCTCTTGTGCATGGGACCATGTTTTATATCAGCCCCACGGTGCGCCCCAAATCTTCTTGCCGGTTGACTCTACGCCAAACTTGCACCTTCTTCCCTCTCCTTAGGTAATGCTTTGCTGTATCGAAACAACTTGCACTTGCAAAGATAGAAGGGGCGCCCTAGAGGCCGTTTGCACTCCGACGCTCAAGTCAATACTGGGGCAAGCACACCAAGTGTATAGTGTATTTCAGTTTAGGTCTAAAAACTGCATACCTTTGTGAAGTGTTTTACTACCCTTTATATAGTCTAGGGTTTCCTTTGCGCTGCTACCCATATTAGGGTTTCTACAGGAATACCCTTGTGCTCCTATTACCCAATCTTAGGGTAATCTAGCGCGTAAGGCTTCCCTCATCTGGAGTGCAAATTCTAACAAGATGGCCACCTGGGTACCCCCTCGTGCACCTAATCTCTAGGGCCACCTGTTCTGGGAGTGCCTTCACTTTTTACGTGCTATGCATGTAGCTTCACTTGGAAACCCTAATCCTAATGGGCACTCAAACCCTTCAAGACTTTGCACCTTTTCCCTGCCACACACGGTGCTTCGTGACTTAGGCCTCTCCCTACCTCTGGCAGTTTACTGATAACTGGTCTTCTCTCGGGACCCACCTTAGATGTTCTAGTTCTGTTGTTCAAAACACCCAAGACCGATGTGACCTCGTCGCACCCTGTTACTGAGGACTCATCACCCTGTTGCGTGACGAGGACACATCGTCGACTCTGGTGATCGATGCGCTGATGACTAATCAGCCCACTTACCCAGCCCACGTGGTTCTGGCCCCTGCTGTGGGACCCAGCTGACGTAGCTCACCATCACTAGCTGTTCTCGGTACCCGAGGACTGGTCGGTACAAATACTGTAAGGACTTAGAAATCACTTTGACTAAAATTAATATGCATGATAGTGAAGAGTCAAAGATATTTAGGTTTGTGGGTGGTTTACAGAGAGAATATCAAGATATTGTAGAGTTATATGAGTACTGTAAGGACCTTGAAAAATTAAGTTGGAATAAAAAGGATTATTTTAAATAAATTCTAAGTATGTTTTTATTTAAGTTAAAAAGGAAGGAAAGTGCAGTCTAGAAAACTATAAGAGTTCTTTGTTAATACATGATCGCCGGTCGTCTACTACACATGATCGCCGGGGCGCGAGGCATGCGGTCATCGCCAGGGCGCAAGGCATGCGGGCGTCGCCAGGCGCGGGACATGCGGGCATCATCAGGGGGAGACATCGGTCGTTCGCCAGGGAGAGGTCATCGGTGGATTGTCTTCGCGCGAGAGGTCATCGGTGGATAGCCTTCGCGCGAGAGATCATCGGTGGATAGTCTTCGCGTGAGAGGTCATCGGTGGATTGTCTTCGCGCGAGAGGTCATCGGTGGATTGTCTTCGCGCGAGAGGTCATCGGTGGATAGCCTTCGCGCGAGAGGTCCTCAGTGGATAGTCTTCGCGCGAGAGGTCATCGGTGGATTGTCTTCGCGCGAGAGGTCATCGGTGGATAGCCTTCGCGGGAGAGGTCATCGGTGGATAGACTTCGCGCCTGTGGTCATCGGTGAAAGGTCATCGCGCGACGTCGAGTTACACACAGAGAAGGTGGGACCCAGACTTCCAGCATGGAACGTCTTGCACGCGCGCCACGTAGACAAAAAGAGTGGTTCAGAATAGTGACCTCAGAGTGTTAGCCTGCACAGAGGCACGCTCAGTAGTACTGTTCAGGGAGTGGTTGGCCTGCGCAAGAGACAACTGTAGTCGTACTGTTCAGGGAAACGTACACTCAGACTCCTCTGCAGAGTGGGTGTGGCAGCTGCTTTTGGTGGATAAGTTGGTTTAAGATGCAGAGACCCACGGCTGAGAGAAAAAAAGACGTTGCAGCATTCAAAGAGAGAAAGAGTGAGTTACCTCCCTTCTCCTCCAGATATCTCCTTCGCGCTGCGATTCTAGCACCTTCACACGAGAGTACGACGAGCGACAGCCACCATTAGAGCACCTGGGCAGTTCTCTGCAAGTCCTTCAACCAGACGCAAAAACAGAGCCAAGGCGTTCTTCAAGCTTCGTTGGGTTTCGGAACTCTAGGTGTTTGCGCAAGTCCAGGTAAGGGAAGCTAGACTTCATTTTCAATACAAGCCATAGTTTAGCTATTTCTGAAGTGAGGGCGACGTGGTTGCCGGTTTTAAATGCAGACTTCGAAATACCCTGTTTTTGAACTAGATCGCCGGTTTTGGCGTTGGTTACGAACTCCCTGTTTTTGGTGTTGCTTTGAAAACTGTTTGAGATTCAAATGACATATTCGAAAACATGAACCTTTGAAATGACTATTGCGGTGATTGAATCATCTAGTTGAGAGTGGTATGATGTGTTGAATGTTGTGAATGTGGGATCGAGGCATAGTATTTTCAGGAAAGAAAATACCGTGTAAGATCGTGTAGGATGTGCATTGACCGGTGATTCGTCATGATATCCTGACTCTCCTGAGATAATGAATTCATATAGATGAAGTTATTCAGGCGTTGAGAGTTGAAGGAGGTTCATACGTATGGGTGAGTTGTTTGAAAGAGAACGAGCTCGACCTGTGGTGTGGATTAACCCTGTCATGTTTGGATGGTGATGATAGTGAGATTCATTATACGCTTGTGAATGTGTGTGATTTCACGGCGACCCTGTGAATGTGTGTGATTTCACAGTGGGCAGTATGACAGGTGCAGATCTATGAGTCTAGTCAATGCACGAGTCTTCCGGAAGTAGTGTCAAGTGTCTTGTGTGCTGGGTCAGTGGTGGTCTGACATGTGAAATGAGGAACTTGAAATTTATAGACACTTGATGCTGTTTTGTGAAATAGAACGACTCTGGGAAATATTGTGAAATGTGTGGTTTCTGGGCGATCAGGTGAAGGGTATGAGCAACTCTAAGTTTTACATGGATATCTTGAAAAATGTTTTTACCTTGATTTTAATGTTCTTATTTAAACTCTCTTTAAAATATCTAGCTTACCCTGCGTGTTTTGGTGCTGTGGCTGTTCTCTTAAAACTGTGATGATCGTGTAATTGTTACACGGGAGCAGATGATCTTCCAGGATGTAGAGCTCCTTAGTGAGTGGTCGCCGAGGAAGAGATCGCCGGTTTTCTATCTCTTGGTGGTGATCGCCGGATTTATGTCCTGCTGCAGATCGCCTGTTTTGGGCCTTCTGTTACCAGATCGCCGGTTCATGTATGGAGACCGCCGGTCTTGTTGTATTTGGTTGAATTTCGTTTAAATTTTGAAAACATTTGACCTGGTTATGTATTTAACTCCCTAAGAGGAGCAACTTCATTACTTATATATATATTATCATGTACTCTTCAATATTATTTGTTTACCTTTATTTTCATTATACATGTATGTATGGTTTTATTTTGCGGGATGTTACAAGTACTCTTCTTTAAAGAAATATGTTCACCTAGCCATCAAGGTAGAATCAACAATTTTGAAAAAAACAAGTTTAAAAAATACTCATAATGATTGCTTCTACAAATCTTCATGGAAGGATAAAAACCAAATTTCTACTAAAACTTTTCCTTCCAATTTTTCTAAAGAAACCACTTCTCACCACAGAGTTTGATACAACCCAAGTAGCTACGAAGATGACCAAGGAAGTAAAAGACAAAGCACAAGGTGAACAATCATCTCAGCAAACAATTCAAGACCCGACCAAGGATCACATGGACCTCACCGGAGGAGCTGGGCATAAACCAGCACATAAACTATTCTTCCTTTTGGTCTTCTTATAAGATACAAATATGTTATAAATAATTGGGCTCACTTTAGGGGTCCAAATAGCAAAGATAGGCTAGAATAAGGTGCCTTTAGCATAATAGGGGGTGTAGTTATCATTTAAGCTTGTTCCTAGCCCTTTTGAAAGGCATTTTGACCTAGTTTCTAGAAGGACTACCCAGTGTTGATGCCTTGGTAGATAGCGCATCAAGCCGCCGACTCCTCAGTTTTCTGGATGCGTTTTTAGGATACAACCAAATCCGTATGCATCCTCGAGATGAGAGCAAGACTACCTTCATGACAAAGCTCTCCAGTTATTGCTATAAGGTAATGCCTTTCGGGCTGAAGAACGTTGGGCAACTTATCAGAGGTTGATGGATAGGATCTTCGCCCCCATGATAGGGAGAAATGTGCAAGCGTATGTGGACGACATGGTCGTCACCTCAAAGGAGAGAGACCAATATGTCACTGATTTGGAAGAACTATTCACCACAATAGCTAAGTACAACTTGAAGCTGAACCCTAAAAAGTGCGTGTTTGGGGTGGAAGCAGGAAAGTTCTTAAGGTTTCTCCTCACAGAACGGGGGATAGAAGTAAACCCTGAGAAATGTGCAGCTATCATTGCAATGAGAAGCCCTGCCACCATGAAGGAGGTGCAACAGTTGACTTGAAGAATGGCCGCCCTATCCCACTTCCTATGATCTGGAGGGGATAGGGGGTACCCCTACTTTCAATGCCTGAAGAGGAATATCATTTTGTGTGGACTAGTGAGTGCGAAGAGGCATTTCTAAAGCTAAAGGAGTACTTGGCTAGCCCGCCTGTTCTTTGTAAGCCGCTACTAGGCACTCCCCTTCGCCTTTATTTCGTAGTTACTGATGGAAGAGTGCCTTCATGCTTGGAGAAATTGTTGGTGAGCGAAAGCAATTGTGGATTGAAAATGGACAAGGTCCTCCTAAGAGGTGTGGTGACCTTGGAGGTTCATGCTAGGTAGGGAATGAGAGTGGTGAGGCCATCTCTCTTTGGTAAGGTGAGAATTGAAGATCAATAGCCTAACCTTGAGAGGTTTTTGGGCAAGAAGTGAAATTGGCTCAAACTTGGCAGCAATTCACTAAGTATATTAATCTTGTAAAAACATGAGCCAAGGCACTCCTTATATAGCAATGGAGGCCGGTTTACATCAAGTAAAAAGAGAGGGAAATTTAAACTACAAGCTTTTGAAAGGTGGCGCCTAAAAGTGTGAGCATATGGGCAGCAAATTCAATTAGAATTTGCGCTCCAATTGGGCTTGGTTTGGATCGGCCTAAGTTTGATTAAAAGTTTAGAAAACTCTAATTAAACTTAGGTTGGTGTTTTAGGTACCAATTTCCTTTTTAGCTATATTTACAAAAGAAATTTCCTATGCTAATTTTAACATGAATTTAAATGTTACTATACACTAGAGTCTATGGCATCTTGAGCATATATAGGTAGGTCTCTCTGCCATCAGTAGCAGTGTCCCAATCTTCTTGTTGCTTCCTAGCCATGGGTCTAGTGATTGGTCCATTTTGACATGTTGGTGGGCTTTCAATTGAGGTGTTGCTGGGCCTTCTTCCATCATCCCCTCCCTCTTGAAAAGGATTTGTCCTTAAATCCAATGTGTCATCTTCTTCATTAGTACCTACAAAAGGAGATAAATCAATGAAATTAAATGTATCATGTACTCCATATTTAGCAGGTAAATCAAGTTTATAAGCATTGTTATTGACTTTCTTAAGGACTTGGAAAGGTCCATCACCTCAGGGACTTCGTTTAGACTTTCTCTTAGTTGGAAATCTATCCTTCCTAAGATGAAGCCAAACTAGGTCTCCTACCTCAAAAATGATTTCTCTCTTCCCCTTATTATTATATTTGACATATTTCTCAGATTGTTGTTGTATTTGTTCTTTAACCTTCTCATGCTTTTTCTTCACAAATTCAGCTTTGATAGCGCCTTCCTTATGCACAAAAGTTTGTGGATTAGGAAGGGGTAACAAATCTAAAGGAGTAAAAGGGTTAAAGCCATATACAACTTCAAATGGAGAAATATTTGTAGTCTTGTGAACTACTCTATTGTATGCAAACTCGATATGGGGAATGTTCTTGTCGGTTGACTCTCCTGCCGGTTGACTCTATGACAATCTCGCGCCTCCTTCCCTCTCCTTAGGTAATGCTTCACTGGATCGAAACAAGCTACACCTACAAAGACAGAAGGGGCGCCCTAGAGGCCATTTGCATTCCGACGCTCAAGTCAATACTGGGGCAAGCACACCAAGTGTATAGTGTATTTTTGTTTAGGTCTAGAAACTGCGTACCTATGTGAAGTGTTTTACTACCCTTTATATAGTCTACGGTTTCCTCTGTGCCGCTACCCATATTTAGGGTTTCTGCGGGAATACCCTTGCGCCGCTATTACCCAGTCTTAGGGTAATCTAGTGCATAAGGCTTCCCTTAACTGGAGTGCAAATTCTAACAGGATGGCCTCCTAGGTACCCCCTTGTGCACCTAATCTCTGGGGCCACCTATCCTGGGAGTGCCCTCACTGTTCACGTGCCATGCATGTAGCTTCACTTGGAAACCCTAATCCTGATGGGCACTCAAACCCTTCAAGAATCTGCACCTAACTGTGCTTTCCCCGCCACACGCATGGATGCTTCGTGACCTCGGCCTCTCCCTACCTCTAGACATTTTACTGATAAATGGTCTTCTCTCGGGCTCACCTTCCATGGTCTAGTTCTGCTGTTCATAACACCCAAGACCGATGTCACCTCGTCCCACTCTGTTGCCAAGGACTTATCACCCCGTTGCATGACGAGGACACATCGTTCCACTCTGGTGATCGACATGCTGATGACTAATCAGCCCATTAATCCATGCGACTTGTGGGACACAGCCCATGTGCCTGTAACCCATGTGTGGGGCCCTGCTGACGTGGCCTACCATTACTAACTGTTCTCGGTGTCTGAGGACTGGTCGGTACAGGGAAGATACTCATCCTAAGATTTGTGGTTACCCCTTATGACCGCCCTAAGCATAGTAGAAAGAGATCTGTTAACTACTTCTGTTTGCCCATCTGTTTGAGGATGACAAGATGTGGAAAATTGAAGTTTAGTGCCAAGTTTTTCCTAAAGAGTTTTCCAAAAATGGCTTATGAATTTGGGATCTCTATCTGATACTATGCTTCTAGGTAATGCATGAAGTCTTACCACTTCTCTAAAGAAGAGTTTGGAAACATTTTGAGCATCATCCACCTTGTGGCATGGAATAAAATGTGCCATTTTGCTAAAATGGTCCACAACCACAAAAATGGAGTCAAAACCTCTTGCAGTCCTAGGGAGTCGTAAAATAAAATCCATGCTAATGTCTTCCCATGGAGCACTTGCAATCGGTAGAGGAGTATAAATTCCATGAGGCATTGTTTTAGATTTAGCTTTTAAACATGAAATGCATCTAAAACAAAGTCTTTGAACATCTTGTCTCATGTGAGGCCAAAAGAACTTTTCTTTTAAAAGATCAGGAGTCTTATCAACTCCAAAGTGGCCCATGAGACCTCCTTCATGAGATTCCTTTACAAGAAGTTTTCTATGTGTACCTTGGGGTATGCAAAGTTTTCTTTCTTTAAAAAGATAACCCTCGGACACATAAAATCTTTCTTGTGCTCTATGTTCACACTTAGCAAAGAGGGATGCAAAATCTTGATCTTCTTTGTAAAGTTCTCTTATGTTGTCAAATCCAAGAATTTGGGCTCCAAGTTTTGAAAATAGCACATGTCTCCTTGAGAGAGCATCGACCACTATATTTGTACTACCCTTCTTGTACTTGATGACATAAGGAAATTGTTCAAGAAATTCTATCCATTTTGCATGGCGTTTTTTTTAACTTATGTTGACCTTTCAAGTATTTCAAAGACTCATGATCACTATGAATAACAAATTCTTTAGAGACTAAATAGTGTTCCCAAGTCTTCAAGGCCCTCACAAGTGCATAGAGCTCTTTGTCATAGGTGGGATAGTTAAGGGTGGCTCCTTGAAGTTTTTCACTAAAATAAGAAATAGGATGCCCTCCTTGTAACAAAACTGCACCTATGCCCACCCCCGATGCATCACACTCTAGCTCAAAAGTTTGTGCAAAATTTGGTAAGGCTAGAATGGGTGCATTAGTGAGTTGAGCTTTTAGCCTCTGGAAAGCTTGTTCATGCTTCTCATTCCAACAAAATGTAGTGTCTTTCTTCACTAACTCATTTAGTGGTGAAGCTAGACTTGAGAAGTTAGGCACAAAACGTCTATAGAAACTTGCCAAACAATGGAAACTCCTAACATCTCCTACATTTTGTGGTGTTGGCCATTCTTGGATGGCTTTAATTTTCTCGGGGTCAACATGTACCCCATTTTTATTAACTGCAAAACCCAAAAATACTACATTATCAACACAAAAAGTACATTTGTCACTATTAGCGAACAAACTATTAACTCTAAGCACTAAGAAAACTTCCTTAAGGTGTCTTAGGTGGTCTTCTAGACTTTGACTATAGACTAAGATATCATCAAAATAAACTACTACATATTTACCTATACAATCCCTTAAGACATGATTCATGAGCCTCATGAAGGTACTAGGTGCATTAGTGAGGCCAAAAGGCATCACCAACCACTCATATAGTCCAAATTTGGTTTTAAAAGCAGTTTTCCACTCATCACCTTCTTTGATTCTAATTTGGTGATATCCACTTTTAAGATCAATTTTGGAAAATATGATGGACCCATGCAATTTATCAAGCATATCGTCTAGTCTTGGAATTGGGTGCCTATACTTGATGGTGATGTTATTGATGGCTCTACAATCACAACACATTCTCCACTTGCCATCTTTTTTTGGCACCAACAAGATAGGTATAACACAAGGGCTTAAGCTCTTTTGAACCCAACCCTTCTCCAACAAATCTTGTACTTGTGATTCTATCTCCTTTGTTTACTCTGGATTAGTTCTATAGGCTAGTCTATTAGGTAGACTAGCCCCCGGAACTAAATCAATTTGATGTTCTATGCCTCTAAAAGGGGGAAGTCCTGTGGGGCCTTCATTAGAGAATATATCATCAAACTCTTTTAAAAGTTCTTTGACTTGAGGAGGTAGAACCTGTTGAAGCTGAAGGAAGCTTCTTCCCAACCTTGGCTTAAAGTGTGTTTGATGAAGAAAATTGCTTCGGTGCTTTATAGTTTTGTAATAGGTCTTAAGTGAATTTTGGTTTAGGCTTAGGATGTGAGGAGAAGTGATGAGGCACCGATCTGTCATCGGTCATTGGGGGGAAGTAATGAGGAACCAATCGGTCGTCGGTCATTGGGGAAGTATGAGGAACCAATCGGTCATCGATCATTGGAGGAAGTGATAAAGAACCGATCGGTCATCGATCATTGGAGGAAGTGATGAGGAACCGATCGGTCATCGGTCATTGAGGAAATAATGAGGTACGATCGGTCATCGGTCTTTTAGGAAGTAATGTGATCAGTCATCGGTCATTCTGTTCCAGTTGCCTAAGCAAGCTTAAATCAAGCACATGGAGTGTTTAAAGTTTTCAAAATCCTGTTTAAAGTTTTCTCAAAAAGTCTGAATACTGGACAAAAATAAATCTGTTTCCTGGATAATGAATAGATTTATTTTTTTTGGTTCTGTTATTCTTAACTGTTTTTCAAACTGTTTTTTGAAAAGTGGTTAGAAACTATTTTCTTTAAATATAGAAGACTTCTCTCACACAAAATAGAGAGTGCAATCACATTTCAATCAGTTTCTGAGTGAGAAGAAGAATTCAAAGGCTTTTGTGAAAGGTTTTCAAAAGGAATTTCAAGTGTGCTTGTTCTAGTAAAACCTTGTGCTTTGTGAAGGTGCTGGTGCAGTTTCTGCAGCAGATTGAACTACTGGTTTGAGTTCTTACATCTTCTTTTCAGGTGTAATTTTTCCTTTCTCATTTGTTGTAAAGGTGTAAGTGTTAGTCACTCCTTGATAGGGTTTCTTGGAGTGCAAGGTGTGCTGAAATAGGTGTTTTTCAGGCTTGTATGTGAGTGTTCTTGTAGGTTTCAAGAACTGCTGTATATGCTGTAATTGTTGTATGTGTTTAGTGGATTCCACCTTGGTGTAAGGTGAACTGGATGTAGCTCTTGATGAGTGAACCAGAATAAAAACTTGTGTGCAATCTTCTTTCCTTTCTTGCACTTATTTCTAGAATTTGAATTGATAACTGTCCAAAATAAATCTGTTCATTTGAAATTGAATCTGTTAATTCTGGGTTTAATAAGAACTGTTCTTCTCTTGGTTGAAACCTTCTTGCAAATATCTGAACAAGTGTGTTCTGCTGTTCCTTCTAATTAAGTAAAATCTTGTTTGATTAAGTTCTGATTGTACGAAGGTGATTTGGAAAAATAAATCTGTTTTCTTTGAAATCAATCTGTTCTTTTAATCTCTGTTAAACAGAAGTCAGTTCCTGTTGCAAAAATTTTAAAAGATCAATTCACCCCTCCCCTCTTGATCTTCAAACCCTGCTTAACTCTAACAATTGGTATCAAGAGCAAGGGCTTGTAGGTTACTAAAGTTGTGCAGATATGTCTGAATTCAAGATGCCTTTTGCTGAGGGAGCATCCATCAATAGGCCTCCTATGTTCGGTGGAGTCAACTATGCTTTCTGGAAAATCAGGATGAAGATTTTCATGGAGTCCATTGATATGGGCATCTGGGATGCTGTGGTGAGCGGACCTTTCATACCTATGAAGGAAGTTAAAGAAGAAACTGTGAAGAAGCCTTGGTCTGAATGGAGTGAAGCTGAAAGGAAGAAGGCTCAATATGATTCTCTGGCCAAGAACATCATCACATCTGCTCTGAATATGGACGAATTCTTCAAGGTATCTCAATGTAGCTCAGCCAAGGAGATCTGGGAGATACTGGAGGTAACTCATGAAGGCACAGAAGATGTTAAACGGGCTAGGAAGCACTCATTGATCCAGGAATATGAGTTGTTCAGAATGCAATCTGGTGAGAGCATTGCAGATGTACAGAAACGATTTACACACATTGTAAATCATCTCACGGGTCTTGGCAAGGTTTTTGATAAGGAAGAGCTCAACATAAAGGTATTGAAATGCCTTGATAGGAGTTGGCAGCCAAAGGTAACAGCAATTTCAGAATCAAGGGATCTTTCCAAGATGTCCACTGCAGCACTCTTTGGAAAGCTGATGGAACATGAATTGGAGCTGAAAAGATTGAAAGACCAAGAAACTGTGGAGAAGAAAGCCAAAGGAATTGCCTTAAAGACCACCATGGAGCATGACACAAGTGAAACAGAAGAAGAGAATCCTGAACAAGAGGAAACCTTAAGTTTGCTCACTAGAAAATTCAGCAAATTTCTTAAAAGGAAGACTATAGACAGAACACAGCAAAGAAAAAGGTATTCAAAACAGAATGATTCTAATTCTTCTACTTACACCTGTTTTGGATGTGGCAAACCAGGTCATATAAAAGCTGATTGTCCAAACAATCCACATAAAGAAAAATCAGCAAGCAAGAAGAATGAAAAAGGCAAGGGAAAAAGGGCTTACATATCTTGGGAGGATAATGATGTATCTTCAACAAGTGAATCCTCAAAAGAGAGTGAAGAAGTAAATCTGTGCTTCATGGCAAATGATGAAGGTTCAACTTCAGACTCAGTAAGTAATTACTCAACTGATTCTGAAAATTATGATCAGCTTTTAATTGCATTTAAGGAAACTCATGATGAAGCCAATAGACTTGCTGTCATGTGTAATAAGCTGACCAGAATTAATAAAGTTCTTGAACCTAAGGTAAAGGCTCTTGAAGAAGAACTAAACAAAGCTAAAACTGAGTTAATTAGTCTTGAATTAACCTGCCTGCATGCATCCATCAAAACATGTGAAAATTGTAAGAAATTGGAAAAACAGGTTGAATATCTTCTAAAGACTTTATCAAATTTCACAAAAGGAAGAGAAAATCTTGAAACATTGCTGGGTTCACAAAATGTTGTCTTTAATAAAAATGGTTTAGGATATAATCCTGGAATAAATCAAATGTTAAAAAGCTATCCAGTTTTTTTGTTCCTGCCAAAATAGGTTTTTCTTCTTTTAACAGATTAAATACAGTACATATTGTATCCTGTTTCTACTGCATGAAATCTGGTCATACATCAAGAACATGTAGGGCTAGAAAATATCTTGTTCCTAAAGGCTTAGCCAAATGGCTTCCTAAGGAAAGGTATTAATCATGCTGGACCCTATACCCAGAGGGGTACCATATGTGTAATCTGTTTTGCAGAAAAACAGCAGGAAAAATAAGTGGTACCTTGATAGTGGCTGCCCAAAACATATTGTAAGGACCTGTAAAATTGAATTGGAATAAAAAGGGATATATTTTAAATGAATTCTAAGTATGCTTTTATTTAAAATAAAAAGGAAGGAAAGTGTAGTTTAGAAGACTATGAGATCGCCGGTCGTCTACTACACATGATCGCCAGGGCGCGAGAGGCATGCGGGCATCGCCAGGGCGCGAGGCATGTGGATGTCGCCAGGGCGCGAGAGGCATGCGGGCATCGCCAGGGCGCGAGGCATGTGGACATCCTCGGGACGCGAGGCATGCAGGCATCGCCGGGTCGCGAGAGGCATGCGGGTGTCGCCAGGGATAGACATCGGTCGTCTCCCAGAGAGAGACATCGGTCGTCTCCCAGAGAGAGACATCGGTCGTCTTCCAGGGAGAGACATCGGTCGTTTGCCAGTATGAGACCTCAGTGGATAGTCATCACGCGAGCGGTCATCGGTGGAAGGTTATCGCGCGATGTCGAGTTTCACACAGATAAAGTGGGACCCAGACTCCCAGCATGAAACGTCCTGCACGCACGCCACGTAGACAAAAAGGGTGGTTCAGAATAGTGACATCAGAATGTTGGCATGCGCAAGAGACACTCGCGGTCGTACTGTTCAGGGCAGTGGTTGGCATGCACAAGAGACAACAGTGGTCATGCTGTTCAGGGCAGTGGTTGGCAGGCGCAAGAGACAACCGTGGCTGTACTGTTCAGTGAAATAGTACACTCAAGCTTTCTGCAGAAGGGGTGGCAGCAGCAGCATACGTGGACAGGTAGGCTTGGATTCAAAAGCCCACTGCGGGAAGGCAAAGAAGGTTACAGAGACTCGAGAGTGAAAGAGTGGGTGCATCTTCATCCCTCTCTTTTCTCTCCTTCGCGCTGCGATTTAGGCAACATCAAGCACCAGTGCAACCAGCGACGACTGCCCTTGAAGCACCTGGGAGTTTCTCTGCAAGTCCTACAAACCAGACGCTAAAACAGAGCTAAGGCATCCTTTAAGCTCGGTGGGTCTTGGAGCTCTTGGTGTTTTGCGCAAGTCCAGGTAAGGGAAGCTAGCTTTATTTTCAATAAAACCTGTAGATTTAGCTGTTTCTGAAGTGAGGGCGACGTGGTCGCCGGTTTCATATTCTTCTTCGTGATGCTCTGTTCTATGTGTTTGGGCGACGTGGTCGCCGGTTTTAAATACAGATTTCGAAATCCCCTGTTTTTGGACAAGATCGCCGGTTTTGGCGTTGTTTTGCGAACTCCCCTGTCTTTGGTGTTATTTCGAAAACTGTTTGAGATTTAGATGTGATATTCAAAAATATGAACCTTGGAATGAGTTTTGCTGTGATTGAAATCATTCATTTAAGTGTTATATGATGTGTTGAATGTTGTGAATGTGAGATCAAGGCATAGTATTTTCAGGAAAGAAAATACCGTGTAAGATCGTGTAGGATGTGCATTGACTGGTGATTCGTCATGATATCCTGACTCTCCTGATATAATGGAATCATATAGATGAAGTTATTCGGGCGTTGAGAGTCGAAGGAGGTTCATACGTATGGATGAGTTGTTTGAAAGAGAACGAGCTCGACCTGTTGTGTGGATTAACCCTGTCATGCTAGGATAGTGATGATATTGAGATTCATTTATACGCTTGTGAATGTGTGTGATTTCACGGCGACCCTGTGAATGTGTGTGATTTCACAGTGGGCAGTATGACAGGTGCAAATCTATGAGTCTAGTCAATGCATGAGTCTTCCGGAAGTAGTGTCAAGTGTCTTGTGTGATGAGTCAGTGGAAGTCTGACGTGAGAAATGAGAAACATTGAATTGATAGACACTTGGTGCATTATGTGAATAGAAGAACTCTTGAAAATATTATGAAATGTGTGATTTCTTGGCGATCAGGTGAAGGGAACGAGAAAATTTATAGTTTTACGTGGGTACCTTGAATTTGTTTTATCTTGATTTTAAAAGTTCATATCTAAACTCTCTTTAAAATATCTAGCTTACCCTGCGTGTTTTGGTTCTGTGGCTGTTTTTCTTAAAACTGTGATGATCGTGTATAATTTACACGGGAGCAGATGATCTCCCAGGAAGTAGAGCTCCTTAGTGAGTGGTCGCCGGAAGGAGACCGCCTGTTTCTATCTCTTTGTGGTGATCGCCTGATTTTTGTCCTGATAGCAGATCGGCTGTTTTGGGTCTTCTGATAGGAGATCGCCGGTTTATGTATGGAGACCGCCGGTTTCAATGTATTTGACTGTATTTTGTTTAAGTTTTGAGAAAAATTGACCGGTTATGTATTAAACTCCCTGTGAGGAGCAACTTCATTTTATATAAATAAGTATGTTCACTTAAATATTATTGTTTTACCTTTAATTCATTTTATATTTATGAAAAGTAATTTGGCGGGATGTTACATTAATGGTATCAGAGCAGTTCGTCCTTAGGATGACCTGAGGGCTGTGGATCCATTGTGTTTCTTCTGCTCATAAAATTTATTTGAGTTTTAAATAACAACTATAGTGAAAGGTTTTCAAACGTTTTTGTATTGAAATTTTGTGTGTGCTTTAGTGAATGTATGCCCTAACTAAAAATCTTAGTATTAAGAATGAGAGGATCTTGATAAAGTAGTGAGGGTGCACACTCATAACTGGATCGAGATGATTCTTAATCTTAATTCCAATGGTTTGATGTTTAGCATACATTGAATTCTGGTGTGATTTATTTCATTTTATTGAGTGTTCTTGTAATTGACTAAAAGTGGTTGTTTGGATTGATGGATTGTATACCAGTAGCTGTTCTGGTGTTTTGCTTGATATTATAAGTATCATGATTCTGTTGATGAACTCAAATTCTAAATGACTTTGAGATGTTGACCTTTATAAGGTCTAGATGTTACCTCCTGAATGAATCGATTTCTTATCGATCTCATTCTTATAGTTGTGGGGGGGGGGGGGATATAGAAACCAATAGTTTCCTAATCTTCTACAGAGAAGAATGGCTCCTAGACAGCCTACCCCTCCCAAACCTTCTGCTGAAATGGGCCAGATCGCCAGGGCCATTGGGATGATGGCGAGTGCCATCCAGCAGCAGAATACGGCGATGTCTCAGAATCACCAAGCTACGCTGCAGCATTAGGAGACCGCCAGATCGGCTGCAACAGCCCCCAACGTCGGTCAGCCTCAGGAGCAGATGGGACTGACCGAGTTCATGAGGCACAACCCACCCAAGTTCAGTGGGAATGCTACCCCTGATCAAGCAGATCAGTGGGTCAGGGAGTTGGAGAAAATCTTCAGGGCGACCTCCTGCCCTGAAGATAAGAAGCTAGTATTTGCCCCATATATTCTGTCTGGAGAAGCTGAGCTCTGGTGGATGGGAACTCAGCAGATGATGGAGGCCCGAGAGGAAGTGTTGGATTGGGAGAGCTCAGGGTGAGGTTCCTGGAGAAACACTTCCCAGACAGCGCAAGGTTTGCGAAGGAAGCTGAGTTCCTAAAGTTGGAGCAGGGGGATATGTCTGTGAACACCTATGCTGCTCAGTTTGAGTACCTCGCCCGATTCTATACCCAGGCGACCTCCGAGGCCTGGAGGTGTAGGAAGTTTGAAGAGGGGCTGAAGCATGAGCTGAAGAGGACCATATCCCCGATGTGCATAAGAGAATTTCACACCTTAGTGGAGAAGGCGATGATGGTGGAGGCACTGGAGAAGAGTGATTCTCGGGTGATCAGGTCACACCCAGGGGGTTCTTTCAGTGGGAAGGCCAAGGTGCAGCACCCACAAAGCAAGCCTTATGCGGGACCTCCACCACATCGGGCAGGAGCAGTTTCGCCCTAGTTCCAGCAGCAACAAACATGGAAACCTAGATGTTTCACGTGCCAAAAGATGGGGCACATATCTAGAGATTATCCTAGCAGAAATAGGATGACTCAATCCAGTGGTTCCCAACAGATGAGGAATGAAGACAGCAGACCTCAGGCAGCAGGGAGAGTGTTTACCATGACAGGAGTAGAGGTGCCTCAGTCAGGTAACTTGGTAGAAGGTGCTTCATGATCCTAGCTCGGTTGGGAGTGAAGAATGAAGAGGACGTAAGCAAGAGACCTTGGTGAAAGATTTCATGGATGTATTTCCAGAAGAAATACCTGGATTACCTCCTAAGAGAGAGGTGGAACTCTCTATTGATTTGGTACCTAGAGCTGGACTAGTGTCAATGGCTCCAGCTGAGTTGATGGAATTTAAGAAGGAAGTGTAAGTTAGATTTAGTTGTACCAAGGTTTAGTTTCAGCTGCATATAAGTTATGGAGAGTATATAAGCAGAATGTTGAGGGTTTAAAGACTTAAGCATGTGTACCCATGGGAAGTACCGGGGTTAAGTTCCAAGAATGAAAGAATGAATTTTCTTTTATTTGAAGCTTGGGAGATGTTTATGTCGATGAAACAGCATGAGATGACTCTAGCTTAACCACAAGCTTAAAAGGAAAGAGGAGATATTGTATTTATGTCTAAAGTGCAATTAGACAGAGAAATTTGCGGAAAAATACCAAGTAGAGAAGTTACTGGGATAAGAGAGAAAGCTTCACGCAGAATGGATGCTGTTTTGTGGATCGTGATTTGGAAGATGAGTATGGAAATGGTGGGTTGAGATTTAAGGCTCCTGATGCAGTAAGTCTCCTGAACTTGGCAAATGAAGATGTCGTTCTGCCTGTGAACTTAGAAGGGAAGGAGGTAATGGCTATGGATAGAATAAGGGTAAGCCGTGTTATGATGATGTTGAGTTCTTCTAGCAATGTTAGTAAATTGCAGAAAGTTGGAGGTGGAAGCAGAACTTTCCGTGCCTTGTGTTTCTAATGGGATGGGTTTTGCAGCTAATCCTTTAGAGGGGCAGTTGTGGTGGTCAGCGTTTTGTTTCTGATTTTAGAAACAATGCTGCATTGTCAGCTGTATCTGTTCTTCCAGGTCGGTGCTAGTATAGGGGTACTCTGGCGTGATGGTGGCGTTACAGAATGCTGATTTAGATGAAAAATCTGGAGTGTGTCTCCAAGGCTGCTGGAGGTCCAGAACGATGAGTTGCTTGATAAAGAGGGACCACAGAAACTAGAGGAATGGGTCCCTTCGTCTAGAGTGGCAGCTACTGATTAATTTGGGTATGCGATGTTCAGACCGCTTAACAGTCAAGCCATGCTCTCCTGAACGCCATTCAGGTTGTCCTCTTGAGTTGAATCAGCAGTGTATGCCTGGTGGTATGATGGGTGGCGGGAAGGTGTTGTGACTGCAGCTTATGTCAGTAGTAGATGGATCTTCGTCGGGTTGCTCTACCTTAGAAAGTGAATCATCATCCATCCCCAAAGTTGAAGTTGCTAAGAAGGCGAGCAAGAATCGTTTGGTTGGGAAACCCTTGTGGATCTGGAAAATATGAAGGGAATAACTTTGAGGGAGCCACTCTATGTTGTTCATGAGGACAAGGATAATAACTCTTGTAGAGGTAGTGATGATGTTGACAATGAGGAGAAGACCTTTGGAGTTGTAGTTGGAGATCATGCATTTATGAAAGTGACACCAACCAAGGGTGTAGGACGGGCGATCAGATCAAAGCAGTTGTCCCCTAAGTTCGTGGGACCATATCAGATCTTAAGGAGGATTGGTCCAGTGGCCTATGAGATCGCCCTACCTCCCCATTTAGCGAATCTGCACAATGTCTTTCACGTATCACAGCTGAGGAAGTACATGGCAGACCCTAGTCATGTGCTGGAAGTGGACGATGTGCAGATCAGGGATGACTTGTCCTTTGAAGCGAAACCAGTCAGGATTGACGATAGGCAAAGTAAACAGCTCAGAGGCAAGACCATCAGCATGGTGAAAGTGGTGTGGGATGAGAGATCGGGTGATTCAACTTGGGAGTTAGAAGAACCCATGAGAGAAGCCTATCCATACCTCTTTTTCTTGTAATTCAATTTTCGAGGACGAAAATTTTTCTTGTTGGGGAGAATGTAAGGACCTGTAAAATTGAATTGGAATAAAAAGGGATATATTTTAAATGAATTCTAAGTATGCTTTTATTTAAAATAAAAAGGAAGGAAAGTGTAGTTTAGAAGACTATGAGATCGCCGGTCGTCTACTACACATGATCGCCAGGGCGCGAGAGGCATGCGGGCATCGCCAGGGCGCGAGGCATGTGGACGTCGCCAGGGCGCGAGAGGCATGCGGGCATCGCCAGGGCGCGAGGCATGTGGACGTCGTCGGGACGCGAGGCATGCAGGCATCGCCGGGTCGCGAGAGGCATGCGGGTGTCGCCACGGATAGACATCGGTCGTCTCCCAGAGAGAGACATCGGTCGTCTTCCAGGGAGAGACATCGGTCGTTTGCCAGTATGAGACCTCAGTGGATAGTCATCGCGCGAGCTGTCATCGGTGGAAGGTTATCGCGCGATGTCGAGTTTCACACAGATAAAGTGGGACCCAGACTCCCAGCATGAAACGTCCTGCACGCGCGCCACGTAGACAAAAAAGGGTGGTTCAGAATAGTGACATCAGAATGTTGGCATGCGCAAGAGACACTCGCGGTCGTACTGTTCAGGGCAGTGGTTGGCATGCACAAGAGACAACAGTGGTCGTACTATTCAGGGCAGTGGTTGGCAGGCGCAAGAGACAACCGTGGCTGTACTGTTCAGTGAAATAGTGCACTCAGGCTTTCTGCAGAAGGGGTGGCAGCAGCAGCATACGTGGACAGGTAGGCTTGGATTCAAAAGCCCACTGCGGGAAGGCAAAGAAGGTTACAGAGACTCGAGAGTGAAAGAGTGGGTGCATCTTCATCCCTCTCTTTTCTCTCCTTCGCGCTGCGATTTAGGCAACATCAAGCACCAGTGCAACCAGCGACGACTGCCCTTGGAGCACCTGGGAGTTTCTCTGCAAGTCCTACAAACCAGATGCTAAAACAGAGCTAAGGCATCCTTTAAGCTCGGTGGGTCTTGGAGCTCTTGGTGTTTTGCGCAAGTCCAGGTAAGGGAAGCTAGCTTTATTTTCAATAAAACCCGTAGATTTAGCTGTTTCTGAAGTGAGGGCGACGTGGTCGCCGGTTTCATATTCTTCTTCGTGATGCTCTGTTCTATGTGTTTGGGCGACGTGGTCGCCGGTTTTAAATACAGATTTCGAAATCCCCTGTTTTTGGACAAGATCGCCGGTTTTGGCGTTGTTTTGCGAACTCCCCTGTCTTTGGTGTTATTTCGAAAACTGTTTGAGATTTAGATGTGATATTCGAAAATATGAACCTTGGAATGAGTTTTGCTGTGATTGAAATCATTCATTTAAGTGTTATATGATGTGTTGAATGTTGTGAATGTGAGATCAAGGCATAGTATTTTCAGGAAAGAAAATACCGTGTAAGATCGCGTAGGATGTGCATTGACCGGTGATTCGTCATGATATCCTGACTCTCCTGATATAATGGAATCATATAGATGAAGTTATTCGGGCGTTGAGAGTCGAAGGAGGTTCATACGTATGGATGAGTTGTTTGAAAGAGAACGAGCTCGACCTGTTGTGTGGATTAACCCTGTCATGCTAGGATAGTGATGATATTGAGATTCATTTATACGCTTGTGAATGTGTGTGATTTCACGGCGACCCTGTGAATGTGTGTGATTTCACAGTGGGCAGTATGACAGGTGCAAATCTATGAGTCTAGTCAATGCATGAGTCTTCCGGAAGTAGTGTCAAGTGTCTTGTGTGATGAGTCAGTGGAAGTCTGACGTGAGAAATGAGAAACATTGAATTGATAGACACTTGGTGCATTATGTGAGTAGAAGAACTCTTGAAAATATTGTGAAATGTGTGATTTCTTGGCGATCAGGTGAAGGGAACGAGAAAATTTATAGTTTTACGTGTGTACCTTGAATTTGTTTTATCTTGATTTTAAAAGTTCATATCTAAACTCTCTTTAAAATATCTAGCTTACCCTGCGTGTTTTGGTTCTGTGGCTGTTTTTCTTAAAACTGTGATGATCGTGTATAATTTACACGGGAGCAGATGATCTCCCAGGAAGTAGAGCTCCTTAGTGAGTGGTCGCCGGAAGGAGACCGCCTGTTTCTATCTCTTTGTGGTGATCGCCTGATTTCTGTCCTGATAGCAGATCGGCTGTTTTGGGTCTTCTGATAGGAGATCGCCGGTTTATGTATGGAGACCGCCGGTTTCAATGTATTTGACTGTATTTTGTTTAAGTTTTGAGAAAAATTGACCGGTTATGTATTAAACTCCCTGTGAGGAGCAACTTCATTTTATATAAATAAGTATGTTCACTTAAATATTATTGTTTTACCTTTAATTCATTTTATATTTATGAAAAGTAATTTGGCGGGATGTTACACATAGACTGGTGATTTGGCCCAGTTCATAAGTTTGAAACTCAAAGCTGAAGGTTATGTCACATATGGGAACAACAATAGAGGAAAAATTCTTGGAAGAGGAGATGTTGGCACTAAAGACTCAACTATAATTGAGAATGTCCTGTATGTTGAAGGCTTAAAGCATAATCTTCTTAGTATTAGTCAGCTTTGTGATAAGGGATACATGGTTAATTTTGAAGCCAACACATGTACAATTTCAAATCAGAACTCTGGTAAGGTGCTGTTCACAGGGAAAAGGGTAAACAACATCTATCTCCTAGACATTGTTAATAACAATTCTGAAAATGAATGCTTGCTGTCAAAAAGTGATGAGTCTTAGCTATGGCACAGGAGGTTGGCTCATATCCATACAGATCACTTGAATAAATTGTTGTCTAAGGACCTTGTTTCTGGTCTACCAAAATATGTTTTAAAAATAACAGGTTGTGTGATGCATGTGTAAAAGGAAAACAGATTAGAACCTCTTTTAAATCTAAAGATATAGTTTCTACAAATAAAATTCTGGATGTATTGCATATGGATTTATTTGGACCATCTAGGACTGCTAGCCTTGCTGGAAATTATTATGCTTTGGTGATTGTTGATGACTTCTCTAGATATACTTGGACTCTATTCATTGCTTCTAAAAATGATACATACAAAGCTTTCAAGAAATTGGCAAAGGTTTTGAACAATGAAAATGAGAACTGCATAAAACAGATTCGTAGTGATCATGGGGGAGAATTTCAAAATGCAAAATTTGATAAGTTTTGTGAAAAGCATGGCATAACACATAGCTATTCTGCTCCTAGGACACCTCAACAAAACGGTGTGGTTGAAAGAAAGAATAGATCTTTGGAAAAATTAGCAAGAACTATGTTAAATGAATCAAATTTACCAAAGTATTTCTGGGCTGATGCTGTTTATACTGCTTGCTATGTGCTTAACAGAACATTAATAAGACCTATTCTTAAGAAAACCCCTTATGAACTGTACAAAGGAAGAAAGCCTAGCATTAGCCATCTTAGAGTATTTGGATGCAAATGTTTTATTCTAAATAATGGTAAAGATAATCTTGGGAAATTTGACCCTAAATCTGATGAAGGTATACACCTTGGTTATGCTATAAATGGACATGCTTATAGAGTCTATAACAAAAGATTGCTTGCTGTAGAAGAGTCTATGCATGTGGTGTTTGATGAAACAAATTGTTCTATACCGAAATCTGTTTTGGATGAATCTGGTGTGGATGATTTAAGAATAATTCTGCAGAAAAATCAATCCACTGAATTTGATACAACTAATCCAAATGCTGTCAAAGAGTCTGTTGTGAATGCTGTAACATCCCGCCAAACTCCTTTCATATTTATATAATAAAAATAAAGGTAAACAAATATATTGAAGTGAACATAATTATATATATAAAATGAAGTTTCTCCTCACAGGGAGTTTAATACATACTCGGTCAATTTTTCCAAAAACGTAAACAAAATTACAGTAAAAAGACAAACAATCGATCTCGCATCAGAAAAGGGCGATCTCCCATCAGAAAAGGGTGATCTCCTATCAGACAACATAAAAAGGGTGATCGCCTAACAAAAATAAAAACAGGCGATCTCCTTCCGGCGACCACTCACTGAGGAGCTCTACTACCTGCAACCTCGTCTGCTCCTGTGCAAAAATACACGATCATCACAGGTTTAAGAAAGCAATCACAATACCAGATAAAAGGGTAAGCTAGATGTGTTAAAAACTTTAAATATGAAACTTTAAATCAATAGAAAACATAAATCTTCACACCATTCATAATCCATATCAATTTCAACCATCAACATTTCCATATTCCACAAACTCGTCAAGTGTCTATTCGCTACTTTCAATATTCATGGTTCACACGTCAGACTTTCCACTGACTCATAACATATAGACACATGACTCTACTTCCGGAAGACTCGTGCGTTGACTCAGGCTCAGAGATCTGCACCTGTCATACCACACCACTGTGAAATCCACACAGGGTCGCTGTGAAATCCACACAGCCATGCGCATACATAATCTCAATATCATCACTCTCCCAGTATGACAGGGTTAATTCATATAACAGGTCAAGCTCGTTCTCTTTCAAACAACTCACCCATACATATGAACCTCCTTCGACTCTCCACAACTGAATAACTTCATCTATGTGATTCCATTATATCAGCAGAGTCATGATATCTCCTTCTAGACAAGCCCCTAGTCAATACACATTACACACGATCTTACACGGTATTTTCTTTCCTGAAAATACTATGCCTTGATCCCACATTCACAACATTCAACACGTCATACAACACTTCATGAACGATTCCAGTCACAGCAAAACTCATGCCAAGGTTCAGATTTTCGAATATCACATTTAAATCTCAAACAGTTTCAAACAACACCAAAAACAGGGGAGTTCGAAAAACAACGCCAAAACCGGCGATCTCGTTCAAAAACAGGGGATTATGCAATAACAGTTGAAAACCGGCGACCACGTCGCCCCATCATCTCAATCATCTAATATAAGGTTTTTCGTTGGAAATAAGGCTAGCTTCCCTTACCTAGACTTGCGCAAAACACCAAGAGCTCCAAAACCCACCGAAGCATAAAGAATGCCTTAACTCTGTTTTAGCGTCTGGTTTGTAGAACTTGCAGAGAACCTCCCAGGTGCTCTAAGGGTAGTCCTCGCTCGTCGTACTGGTGCTTGAGGATGCCTGAATCACAGCGCGAAGGAGAGAAAAGAGAAGGATGAAGGTGAGCTCACTCTTTCACTCTTGAACCACTGCAATGTCCTTTGCCTCTCAGAAGTGGGGTTTTGAATCTTAAACCAACTTGTCCACAAAAGCCGCTGCCACCACCCACTCTGCAGGGAAGTTTGCGTGTACGCTTCCCTGAACAGTACAACTACGCGTGCCTCTGCGCAGGCCAACACTCTGATGTCACTATTCTGAACCACCCTTTTTGTCTACGTGTCGCGCGTGCAGGACGTCTCATGCTGGGAGCCTGGGTCCCACCTTATCTGCGTGAAACTCGACATCGCGCGATAACCTTCCACCGATGACCTCTCGCGCGATGACTATCCACCGATGACTTATCCTGGCGGACGACCGATGTGTCCCTCATCCTGGCGATGACCGTCTGTCTCTCATACCGGCGATGACTGACGTGCCTCATCCCGGTGATGACTGATTCCTCATCCTGGCAGACAACCGATGTATCACCCTGGAGGACCACCGATGTCTCACCCTGGCAGACAACCGATGTCTCACCCTGGAGGATCACCGATGTCTAACCCTGGCAGACCACCGATGTGTCTCCCATCCTGGTTGATGACCGATGTTCCTCTCATCCTGTTGGTGATCTCTTATCGCCCTTGTGTGTGACGAGAACACATCGCCTTACTCTGCTCACCGATGTCACATCGTCACACCTTGCTGAAGGTTCTTCATCCCACTATGTTACGTCCAAGGTATCACCTCCACCTGGCTTGGTGACGTCGGTAGCTTCACATTTCCAAGAGTAGATCAGCACCACTCCTCTTGCGCCCATGCATGCAACACTAAGGACGATCTCTTATGCTCAAGCATAGAGCTTCGCATGCACAGCGTATCTAAGACTTAACCCACACCTTGATACGCGTGGTTTTTGGAACCCACTATGGTTAATCCAGCATCTTGACCACATACTACGTGCACTCCCGTCGATCACGTACACCATAGGCGATTGGCGGTCATGTCTCCTCTAGGCGACAGGCGATTATGTCCCAGAGAAGTCAGAGATCGCCTCCGTCTTCAATAACGGCGATCTCGTAGAAGACTTCTTAGCTACACTTTTCTTCCTTTACTCTTCTTGATCCACATGTCAGCCGACCGACCTCTACCAGCTGACCCCAGACCTTGGGCGACGTCTGACGTCCGACTACTACGAAACTTCATTTACCAACTCTTTGTATTTTAAATAATAACATCTTCTGAAATTATTTAAATATAACACTTTCATTCCAATTAAAGTTTCTAGGTCCTTACAAATGCAGGGTTGCCTAAGGAATGGAAGACTCCCTAGGATCTTACTCTTGACAATGTAATTGGAAAACTAGAGAAAGTGATGGAGGAGGGCCAAGCACATCTAGCCAAGGAAGCCAAGGCCCAAACCAAGAAGACCGTCTAGACCAAGAGGAGCGTCTAGCTCCAGGAAGTGAGCGTCTAGAACGTGAAGGAGGGAGGCTATCCATGGAGCTAGACCGTCTAGGACCTCTCACAAGATCCATGGCTAAACATATCCAAGCACACATAGAAGAAGCCACGGATGGAAGAGAGAGATCCTTGTACATGTTTCATAAAGGCCCAAAGGGGGAGGGGGTGCTTAGTAGATTAGTGTAGTGTAGAAAGCAAAACTTGCTCACTTAAGGGTGTGCTATCAAAAAGGTGCCCTTAGCAATAGAAGGAGGGGTGTGCTAGCAAATAGGTGCCTTTAGCAAAAGAAGGAGGGGTGTACTATCAAATGTTGCATTTTTGACCTATCTTCTAGAATATTAGGATGATGGTGTGGTTTGACTAAAGTCAATACCCTAGGCAGCCCCACTTTTTGTATTTCCATCCCTACCCTTTAAGCTTGCTCACCAAGGCTCCTAAATCTATAAATAAGGAGGCCTACCTCATGTATTTTCAAGTTTATTTGAGTAATGTTATGCTGCCATTTTTTGTGCACAAGCTTTACTCCTCCTAGAAATCTAGGCTATAAACTTCAATCCTTTCACCTTCTCCCTTGAGCTGGCCGAACCACTCAACCCATACTCACCATGCACCTTCAAGACCAACACAACTCCTAGGAGGGTCTTGTTTCACTCATCCATTGCTTCCGCTCCATCTATTTCTACTTTGATTCAAGAAGAACACATGAAAATGCCATCATTTGGTATCATGAGCTTTTGGTTCTTCAAGATGAGTAGCTTGTCTTTTTAAATTTTCAGTTCTTCTTTATTTTCATCTTGTCATTTCAATTCCATAATTGTCTTGCTGTTTTTTACATTTTAAATTGTTCTTGGTGTGCTTATGGAAGATCCAACCGAAGCACATGTGTTCAATTGATCTTGAACATTTTCTTGTGCAATTGTGATAGGATTCCTTACACATTGAGTGGCTGTTTTCTTTTAGGAATTTGAGTCTTTATTGCTTTCTTATAATTGCTTCATTTTATGCTTTGAGTCTTTATTTTCTGAATCTATAAATGTTGTGTCAAGTCATGTGAATCCATAATTGTCATCAATTCTTAGTAGTCCTATTTTTTTGGCTTGATTGTTTCTTGTTTTTGGGTCTCTTTAAGTTGCCTTAATCTGCTGTTATTTTTTATCCTTTGCTGCCTTTTTAATTTTAGTTTGAGTTCATAATTGTGTCTTAGTTCTTACAAAATTTCCTTCTTACATTTCCTTTGTGTTAAATTTTGGTATCTTGCTGTTTTTTTTTTCCAGTTTTCCAGATTTCCCCTGTTTCTCTCTCTGTCTGGCTGTTTTTTTGTTTCAAAAATTATTTCCACTCATAGGAAATTTGTGATTCTCTGGAAAATGCAAGTTTGAAGTGTTACAAAAAGGACAAAAAAAGAATCAGATCAAAAAAGGCAACAGAAAAGATATGATAAATCTTACAAAATCAGAGTGCAAACCTTGAGCGCTCCAGCTGGCCTAACTGCACACCAAATTTGCAAAAATTATTAAAAAAAAATGGTGCATGCGTTTTAGGTGATTCCAAAGCCATTGTTTAGATAAGATCCTGAATTTTTCTTGCATATAAATTTCAGAGACAAATTTTAAAAATACAGCTCAGCATAAATCGGGGAACAAACACGTTTTCTGGCCCACAACAATTTTCAGTGGTGCTGTTTTTTTTATTTGGTCATCTAATCTAGTGCTTTTCTTTAGGTATTCCTTTTGTGTGCCAACTTTTATTGAGTACCTTTAATTGTTTGCTTTAATTTCTTGACTCTCTTTCTAAGTTGTCATATTATAAATCCTTTTGGTGGTACTGTTTTTATTCAATTAAATTTGTTTCTTGCTTTTGTTTCTTGACCTCTCTTTTGGGTGCTGGAATTTAATTCTCCTTGGTGCATATGTGCATGGAACTTGACTTGGTTTAGGTTTAGCTCTTGTGAATAGGTGCTGGAAATTGGAGAATTAAAGCCATCATTTTAAGGAGGAGACAAAGCTAAAGCCGAAACAAGGTTGCTTGAAACAAACAATACAAACACCTAGAAGATCAAAAATTCAAGACAACAAGGAAGTGCACTAACCCAAAAGAGGATCAACAAAGGGAGTCTTCTTTTCCTTTGCAACTTGGTTTATTGTTAATTACCTCTTTAATTACGTTTAGACGGTGAGTGTGTCTTCAAGGGCTCAAAGTGTCCAAGAAGCCTCACCTAGGGCCGAATAGCATAGTAAATTTTTACTTAGTAATTTGTTGCTTGTTTGAACTTGTTTTCTATTGTTTTGGTAGAAACGTTTTGCATGATTAGTTTAGTTTAATTTTGTGCTAAAACCGACTAGTTTGTTGCATATTTTTTTTTAGCTTACATAGTTTTATTGCTTTTTGATTTCTCAACTTCTTGTGTTTTAAGTGTTTCACTAAGAGAAATTTTTGTGTGAAGGCATTGGAGACTAGTTTTTGGCAAGGAAAAGGCTTGGTACTTAAGTAGTCCTTTGAGACTCACCTCCCTTACCTGGAAAACTACCTTCTTTATCTTCCCTAATCTTTCTCAAAGTAAAAACGCCTAAATACACAAAGGTATAGCCATGTCTTCTTCTTCTAATTCTCCAAAGTCTATAGAATGTGAAGTAAAATCTTTGAAAACCCTTTTGAAAGAGGTATCCCAAGCGGTACAACTGATCTCTTTTAGGCAAGTGGAGAATGAAAACAAGATTAATGAGTTGGCTAGAGCTCAAGAAGAGAAATCCCAAAAATCTCAAAAATCAAAAAAAACAAATACTCATGCATCACAAAGCATTGCAACTCTAGGGGAGGGAAGCCTTAGAATTAATGACTACTACCAACCACCCCCTAGAAGAACTAGGCAAAGGGAACAAGAGGTGCCAAGGGAAACTAGAGTAGACCTACCTCATTTTCATGGAAAGGAAAATGTAGAAATATATCTAGATTGGGAGATGAAGGTAGAGCAACTCTTTGCTTGCCATAGGGTAAGTGAGGAACGAAAAGTACCCTTAGCCACCCTTAGTTTCCAAGGAAATGCCATGTATTGGTGGACCTCTTTAGAAAGAGACCGACGTCTTCATAGGGACCCTCCCATAGAATATTGGAATGACCTTAGGGGAGCCCTAAGACGTCGACATATACCTTCTTACTACCATAGGGAGTTGATGGACAAGCTCCAAAGACTCCAACAAAAGAATATGAGTGTAGAAGAGTATAGGCAAAAGATGGAGCTCTATATGATGAGAGCCTCTATTAGAGAGGAAGAGGAAACCACCATATCTAGGTTCCTTAGTGGCCTATCACTTGAGATAAGAGATAGAGTAGAGCTCTTACCTTATCAAGACTTGAATGATTTGGTTCAACTTTGCATTAAAGTTGAGCAACAAAATTTGCGCAAAATATCAAGTCAAAAGGTGAGCCCCTATTCTAACTTTTATCCCAAGAGAGAGTTTAAAAAGGAGGGTAGTACATCTAAGGAAAAACCAAAAGAACCTACCAAACCCTTCACCAAAGAAACCTCAACCCCACCCATCCAAGCTAGAGATGTTAAATGTTTTAAGTGCTATGGTAGGGGGCATGTGCAAGCACAATGTCCAAACCAAAGGACTTTGTTTCTTAAAGGTGTAGACGAATACACTAGTGGCGAGGATGAGCTTAGTGAGAAAGAGGAAGGGGGAGAGGATGAGAGGGTAGCTCCATTAGAGGGAGAATTGCTTATGATTAGGAGAACCCTCAACAATCACCCTAGCACATCCATTGAAACACAAAGGGAGAACATATTTCATACAAGATGCAATGTTTTAGAAAATATATGTTCCCTCATTGTGGATAGTGGATCTAGTTGTAATTGTTGTAGTGCTAGGATGGTTGAAAAGCTTAAGCTACAAGTGGTTCCTCACCCAAAACCTTACAAACTTCAATGGCTTAATGAAAATGGGGAACTACATGTAGATAAGCAAGTGGAAATCAAGTTTTCCATAGGGAACTACAAAGATAAAGTTTTATGTGATGTAGTGCCTATGGAAGCTTGCCATATCTTATTAGGGAGGCCATGGCAATTTGACAAGAAAACCTTGCATGATGGTCTCACTAACGAGATTTCCTTCACCCATAAATATAAGAAGTTTGTACTTAGTCCTTTACCACATTCTCAAGTGGTGAAAGACCAAATACAAATGAAACAAAAGAGGGATGAGGAAAACAAAAAAAAAAAAAGTGCTAGAAAAAGAGAAAATCCTTAGGGATAGGAAGGCGTGGGAGAAGAGTGTTCCTTCCCACAAGGTTGGTCTACAAGAAAAGCCTTTTGAAAATGTTTTAGAAAACTTGCTTCTTGTTGAACAACCAAGCCTTATCTTTTGTAAAGGAGCACTTACATGCACTGCCACAAGTAATGAACTCATGGTTTTACCTCCTCAAATAGAAAACCTTTTGAGTGAATTTGACGATCTATTCTCACAAGAAGGACCCAACGGGCTTCCTCCTCTTAGGGGGATAGAACATCAAATTGACTTCATTCCGGGGGCAAGCCTACCAAATAGGCCTGCTTATAGAACCAACCCCGAGGAAACAAAGGAGATAGAATCACAAGTTCAAGACTTGTTGGAGAAGGGTTGGGTTCAAAAGAGTCTAAGCCCTTGTGTTGTACCTGTCTTGTTGGTGCCCAAAAAAGATGGAAAATGGCGCATGTGTTGTGATTGTAGAGCAATCAACAACATCACCATCAAGTATAGGCATCCAATCCCAAGGCTTGATGATATGCTTGATGAATTGCATGGGTCAACTCTATTCTCCAAAATTGACCTTAAAAGTGGATATCACCAAATTCGAATCAAGGAGGGTGATGAGTGGAAAACCGCTTTTAAGACCAAATTTGGATTATATGAGTGGTTGGTGATGCCCTTTGGACTCACTAACGCTCCAAGCACATTCATGAGGTTTATGAATCACACCTTGAGAGATTGTATAGGTAAATATGTAGTAGTTTACTTTGATGATATCTTAGTATATAGTAAAACCCTAGAAGACCATCTAAGTCACCTTAGGGAAGTCTTTCTAGTTCTTAGGAAATATAGTCTTTTTGCAAATAGGGATAAGTGTACCTTTGGTGTAGATAGTGTAGTCTTTTTAGGCTTTATAGTAAACAAAAAGGGGGTGCATGTAGATCCCGAGAAAATCAAAGCCATCCAAGAGTGGCCAACTCCACAAAATGTAAGTGATGTAAGAAGTTTTCATGGGTTAGCTAGCTTCTATAGAAGGTTTGTGCCTAATTTTTCTAGCCTAGCTTTGCCTTTGAATGAACTTGTTAAAAAAGATGTTGCCTTTTGTTGGAATGAAAAGCATGAGCAAGCCTTTCAAAGGCTAAAAGCTCAACTCACCAATGCACCCATCCTATCTCTCCCAAATTTTTCCAAAACTTTTGAGATAGAGTGTGATGCATCGGGAGTAGGCATAGGCGCGGTATTGTTGCAAGGTGGACACCCCATTGCTTATTTTAGTGAAAAACTCCATGGTGCCACCCTCAACTACCCCACTTATGACAAAGAGCTCTATGCTCTTGTGAGAGCCCTAAAGACTTGGGAACACTATCTTGTGTCCAAAGAATTTGTTATCCATAGTGATCACGAGTCTTTAAAATATTTAAAGGGCCAACACAAGCTCAATAAGAGACATGCAAAATGGATGGAATTTCTTGAACAATTTCCTTATGTAATCAAATACAAGAAAGGAAGCACCAATATAGTGGCCGATGCTCTTTCAAGACGCCACACACTCTTTTCAAAATTGGGTGCCCAAATTCTTGGATTTGACCACATAAGAGAGCTTTACCAAGAAGATCAAGAACTTTCATCCATCTATGCCCTATGTCTACATAGAGCGCAAGGAGGTTACTATGTGTCCGAGGGATATCTTTTTAAAGAAGGAAAACTTTGCATTCCTCAAGGAACACATAGAAAACTCCTTGTCAAAGAATCACATGAAGGGGGACTCATGGGCCATTTTGGAGTTGATAAGACTCTAGATCTTTTGAAAGCAAAATTTTGTTTGCCACACATGAGGAAAGATGTCCAACGCCATTGCTCTAGATGTATCTCATGTTTAAAAGCAAAGTCTAGAACAATGCCGCATGGACTCTACACCCCTTTGCCGATTGCAAATGCTCCTTGGGAAGACATTAGCATGGATTTCATTTTAGGACTTCCTAGGACTGCAAGAGGCCATGACTCTATCTTTGTGGTAGTGGACCGTTTTAGCAAAATGTCTCACTTTATTCCATGCCACAAAGTAGATGATGCTCAAAATATTTCTAAACTCTTCTTTAGAGAAGTGGTGAGACTCCATGGTCTCCCTAGAAGTATAGTGTCCGATAGAGATCCCAAGTTTATAAGTCACTTTTGGAAAACTCTTTGGGGTAAACTTGGAACAAGACTACAATTTTCAACTTCTTGTCATCCTCAAACGGATGGGCAAACCGAAGTAGTCAATAGATCTCTTGGAACTATGCTTAGGGCTATCATGAAGGGCAGCCACAAATCTTGGGATGAGTACCTTCCCCACATTGAATTTGCTTACAATAGAGTAGTTCACAAGACTACTAATGCTTCTCCTTTTGAGGTAGTATATGGTTTTAATCCTCTCATGCCCATGGATTTAATTCCCCTTCCTAATCCACAAGATTTTGTGCATAAGGAAGGAGTAATCAAGGCTGATTTTGTCAAGAAAATGCATGAGAAGATTAAAATTCAAATACAACAACAAAATGAGAAGTACACAAAACACAACAACAAAGGGAAGAGAGAAATAATTTTTGAGGAAGGAGACTTAGTTTGGCTTCATCTTCGAAAAGATAGATTTCCAAATCAAAGGAAGTCCAAACTAAGTCCCCGAGGTGATGGACCCTTCCAAGTCCTTAAGCGAGTCAACAACAATGCGTATAAATTGGACCTACCTCTTGAATATGGAGTACATGACACATTTAATGTAATTGATCTTTCTCCATTTGTAGGTACCAATGACGATGACGAACTGGATTTGAGGACAAATCCTTTCCAAGGGGGAGGGGATGATGGAGGAGGGCCAAGCACATCTAGCCAAGGAAGCCAAGGCCCAAACCAAGAAGACCGTCTAGACCAAGAGGAGCGTCTAGCTCCAGGAAGTGAGCGTCTAGAACGTGAAGGAGGGAGGCTATCCATGGAGCTAGACCGTCTAGGACCTCTCACAAGATCCATGACTAAACATATCCAAGCACACATAGAAGAAGCCACGGATGGAAGAGAGAGATCCTTGTACATGTTTCATAAAGGCCCAAAGGGGGACGGGGTGCTTAGTAGATTAGTGTAGTGTAGAAAGCAAAACTTGCTCACTTAGGGGTGTGCTATCAAAAAGGTGCCCTTAGCAATAGAAGGAGGGGTGTGCTAGCAAATAGGTGCCTTTAGCAAAAGAAGGAGGGGTGTACTATCAAATGTTGCATTTTTGACCTATCTTCTAGAATATTAGGATGATGGTGTGGTTTGACTAAAGTCAATACCCTAGGCAGCCCCACTTTTTGTATTTCCATCCCTACCCTTTAAGCTTGCTCACCAAGGCTCCTAAATCTATAAATAAGGAGGCCTACCTCATGTATTTTCAAGTTTATTTGAGTAATGTTATGCTGCCATTTTTTGTGCACAAGCTTTACTCCTCCTAGAAATCTAGGCTATAAACTTCAATCCTTTCACCTTCTCCCTTGAGCTGGCCGAACCACTTAACCCATACTCACCATGCACCTTCAAGACCAACACAACTCCTAGGAGGGTCTTGTTTCACTCATCCATTGCTTCCGCTCCATCTATTTCTACTTTGATTCAAGAAGAACACATGAAAATGCCATCAGAAAGGAGTCTCAACCAGAAATTCTCTCAACAATTTCTGCAGAATAGTAGCTTTTGTGTCACAGATTGAGCCTAAAAGCCTGGAAGAAGCACTGCAAGACAGCAATTGGATAACAACAATGCAGGAAGAACTGAACTAGTTTGAATACAATGAAGTGTGGACCTTGGTTCCAAGAAAGCATGAGATGAATATCATAGGAACCAAGTGGGTGTACAGGAACAAGTTGGATGAACATGGAGCTATCACTAGAAACAAAGCAAGGCTGGTTGCTAAAGGATACAACCAAGAAGAAGGTATTGATTTTGGTGAAACCTATGCACCAGTAGCACGTCTTGAAGCTGTCAGATTACTTCTAGCATTTTCCAGCATCAAAGGCTTTAAATTGTTTCAAATGGATGTTAAAAGTGCATTCCTAAATGGGTACATAAATGAGGAGGTGTTTGTTTCCCAGCCCCCAGGCTTTGAAGATTACAAAAATCCAGAACATGTGTACAAGCTTAAGAAGGCCTTGTATGGACTAAAACAAGCACCAAGGCAATGGTATGAAAGGTTAAGTGAATTTTTGCTTTCTCAAGGCTATAACCGTGGTAATTCTGACAAGACTCTATTCATTAAGAAGAAAAGGGAAGATATTATCCTGGTACAAGTGTATGTAGATGATATAATCTTTGGGTCAACCAATGAGGAAATGTGTGAAGCTTTTGTCAATACAATGATGAGAGAGTTTGAGATGTCAATGTTGGGGGAAATGAACTTCTTCCTTGGCCTGCAAGTGAAACAGCTCAAGGATGGAATCTTCATTAGTCAAGAAAAATACTGCAAAGAGCTGCTGAAAAAGTTTGATATGGATCAATGTAAGGCAATCAGCACTCCTATTTCAACAAGCTGTCAACTAGACCAAGACTGTGCAGGAAAACCTGTTGACCAATCCAAGTTCAGAAGCTTAATTGGATCCCTGCTGTACTTAATTGCCAGCAGACCTGATATTATGTTTGTTGTATGCCTATGTGCCAGATATCAATCTGATCCAAGGGAATCTCACTACAATGCAGTCAAGAGAATTCTGAAATACTTGCAAGGGACAAAATCTGTTGGACTATGGTATCCTAACCATGTTTCCTTATACTTAAACTGTTTTTCAGATTCTGATTTTGCAAGGTGCAAGGTTGACAGAAAGAGCACTAGTGGAACATGTCACATGCTAGGATCAAGCCTGATTTCTTGGCATTGCAAGAAACAAGCTTGTGTTTCCCTCTCTACAGCAGAAGCAGAATACATTGCTGCTGGAAGCTGTTGTGCTCAAACATTTATGGCTAAGGCAACAGCTAAGTGACTATGTAATACTGTTAAACAAGATACCTATTAATTGTGATAATACCAGTGCCATAAACCTGTCTAAAAATCCTGTGTTACATTCAAGAACAAAGCACATAGAGATTAGACATCATTTCTTAAGAGAAAATATAGCTAATGGTATTTGTGATATTAAATTCATTAGTACTGAGTTTCAATTGGCTGATCTGTTTACAAAACCTCTGGCTAAAGATAGGTTTTATTTCTTGTTAAACGAATTGGGTATTATCAACTTAAACTGTTCACTGCAGTGATATTTTAAATCTATAACATGTTATTTCTCTGTTTAATTTGTTTATTTCTGTGCCTGAAATATACATAACTAGGAAAGAGAAATTATACATGCACCTTGACTGCTTTATTGCTTTGACCAGCAGGTTTATGGCTGTTCTATCTGGATATTCAAACTGGTTTGACTAACTGTGTGGAAAGCTATTTTTCATTAAAAGCTAAAACACTTTTTCAAAATGATTTTGTCTCTTTCCAAAAAAAAAAAAAAAAAAAAAAAAAAAAAAAAACTGAAACTGCTGCAGGAATAAAATCTGTACTGACTCTGTGTTTTTGATTTGTTTCTTCTTCACACTCCAACTCTGCTAAGCATTAATGCAATCTGTTTAATTCTATAAATAATGGTATTCAAAATCTGTAGTTCTCACATTCAACTTCTGCTTGCAATCTCTCAGGTTATCCTATTCTTTTAAACATATTTTTTTCAGTCTCTTAAATGGTCTGTAATACTAATAAAATGGTTTCCAGTTCAGTTTTATTTTGATAAACAGGAACAGGTTTCAAAAATGGCATCATTGGTATAGAAAAGGAAGAAATCCCGTGAGCAGAAGAATAACACTCAAGGTATTTTAGAGAAATGGTTCGATGGTGATGCTGAAGCCATGACCACTTACTTACATGAGATAAGTAGAAAACAAGTAAATGTGCCAAAGATCCTCGAGTTTTCATGGATGAAGAGTGAAAAGCTGACTGAACCCAAAGTACTTCTCAAGCATCAGAGATTGAAGCCATTTCTTGAAATGACTGGCAACATCTATCTAGATCTAGTGAAGGTATTCTATACCAATCTGACCCTTGATGGGAAAAATTTAATTTCCCACGTAAAAGGTGTCCAAATAAAAATAACAAGTGAAGTTTGGAGCAACATCGCTGGAATCAAGTATTCAGGCCTCAAGGTGGGAAAGGGGAACACAAACATGATTCAAGAATTCAATAAGATTCAGTTCTACACAAGCTGCATGAGAGATAAGAATCAACACATAAACAGGTTTCATGCAGGTAATCTGAACCTAACTCCTAGGTTTCTAGCCTATGTTAGTGCATGGCAACTGACACCTAGGGGAAGTAATCATGCTACATTACATGAGGAAGACCTCATTCTACTCTACTGTCTCATGCATCGCATAAAAATAAATTGGGTTTGTGTAATGACAGAGCATATGCTCAAATCCAAGAGGCTATCTGATTACAGATTTCCCTATGCAATTTTCATTTCAAAATTAATCGATTGTTTTGAGATTGACACTGCTAATGAGAGAAACGAGCCAATCAAAGCAATTAGTGAAATCGACAACTCTATGCTCATGAAGATGGGATTCCTCAAGGAAGGTGAAGAGTGGATTTTTACAAGGACAACAGGTCCTAGAATGGAACATGGTACGTCCAACCATAACAACAATGATGATGAAGAAGCTGGTGTTCCTATGGAAGATGACAATGTTCATGCTGATCATCAACCGAATCATGATGACTTGGATGCTACAGAACACAATGCACTGGTTGCATATCATTCTCCCGAATTCAGAGGTGAACCTTTGTCTAGTTTTGAAAGGCAAGTACTGCATCGACTTGACACTCTTTCAGAAGACCAGAAAGCCTACTTTGAGATGACTCAAGCCAGGTTCCAGCATCTAGATTATCAACTCGAGGGAGTACAGGAACAACTGGCTGAGCTTTACTACAGGGAATAGTTTTCTTTCTTCCCAATATTGTCTTCTTATATCTGTTGAACATGATCCTTTTATTTCTGTGTTTTGGTGCCTGTTTCTAGACATTATATTTTCATCTCTATTCTGGAATGTATTCCACTCTTAAGGACTTTATGAACTATCATGTATGGCTATTATATGCTTCTATTCTTATTTGCTCCCATGCTGTTTGATGAATCCAAAGGGGGAGAAAAATAGCTGATCTTATAAGCTGCAGTGGTATAGGGAGGTATATATATTCTCTACTCTTCTCTTGTTCAATATTCACTTTAAATCTGTGTATTGTGGAATCAAGCTTTGTACAGGTATTGATCTTTCTTCAAAGCAACCGAGCTATGGGGATTTGTCTCCATCAAACAGGGGGAGATTGTTGAAGCTGAAGGAAGCTTCTTCCCAACCTTGGCTTAAAGTGTGTTTGATGAAGAAAATTGCTTCGGTGCTTTATAGTTTTGTAATAGGTCTTAAGTGAATTTTGGTCTAGGCTTAGGATGTGAGGAGAAGTGATGAGGCACCGATCTGTCATCGGTCATTGGGGGGAAGTAATGAGGAACCAATCGGTCATCGGTCATTGGGGAAGTATGAGGAACCAATCGGTCATCGATCATTGGAGGAAGTGATAAGGAACCGATCGGTCATCGATCATTGGAGGAAGTGATGAGGAACCGATCGGTCATCGGTCATTGAGGAAATAATGAGGTACGATCGGTCATCGGTCTTTTAGGAAGTAATGTGATCAGTCATCGGTCATTCTGTTCCAGTTGCCTAAGCAAGCTTAAATCAAGCACATGGAGTGTTTAAAGTTTTCAAAATGCTGTTTAAAGTTTTCTCAAAAAGTCTGAATACTGGACAAAAATAAATCTGTTTCCTGGATAATGAATAGATTTATTTTTTTGGTTCTATTATTCTTAACTGTTTTTCAAACTGTTTTTTGAAAAGTGGTTAGAAACTGTTTTCTTTAAATATAGAAGACTTCTCTCACACAAAACAGAGAGTGCAATCACATTTCAATCAGTTTCTGAGTGAGAAGAAGAATTCAAAGGCTTTTGTGAAAGGTTTTCAAAAGGAATTTCAAGTGTGCTTGTTCTAGGAAAACCTTGTGCTTTGTGAAGGTGCTGGTGCAGTTTCTGCAGCAGATTGAACTACTGGTTTGAGTTCTTGCATCTTCTTTTCAGGTGTAATTTTTTCTTTCTCATTTGTTGTAAAGGTGTAAGTGTTAGTCACTCCTTGATAGGGTTTCTTGGAGTGCAAGGTGTGCTGAAATAGGTGTTTTTCAACCTTGTATGTGAGTGTTCTTGTAGGTTTCAAGAACTACTGTATATGCTGTAATTGTTGTATGTGTTTAGTGGATTCCACCTTGGTGTAAGGTGAACTGGATGTAGCTCTTGATGAGTGAACTAGTATAAAAACTTGTGTGCAATCTTCTTTCCTTTCTTGCACTTATTTCTGGAATTTGAATTGATAACTGTCCAAAATAAATCTGTTCATTTGAAATTGAATCTGTTAATTCTGGGTTTAATAAGAACTGTTCTTCTCTTGGTTGAAACCTTCTTGCAAATATCTGAACAAGTGTGTTCTGCTGTTCCTTCTAATTGAGTAAAATCTTGTTTGATTAAGTTCTGATTGTACGAAGGTGATTTGGAAAAATAAATATGTTTTCTTTGAAATCAATCTGTTCTTTTAATCTCTGTTAAACAGAAGTCAGTTCCTGTTGCAAAAATTTTAAAAGATCAATTCACCCCTCCCCTCTTGATCTTCAGACCCTGCTTAACTCTAACAAAACCAAAGTCTCAAGATTAGTGGCTGTGCATGTAAGTGTTCCTTTACAAAAAGATAAGGCTTGGAGGTTGTTCAACAAGAAGCATATTTCTAAAGGTGTTTTCAATTTTTTTTATCTTGTTGAATGACCTTGTGGGAAGGAACACTCTTCTCCCATGCCTTTTGCTCCCTAAAGGCTTTTTATTTTTTCTCTTCATCCCTCTTTTGTTTCATTTATACTTGATCTTTTACCACTTGTGAATGTGATAAAGGATAGGGTATAATTTTTTTTTCATTATGGGTGAAGGTAATCTCGTTGGTTAGACCATTGTGCATGGTTTTCTTGTCAAATTGCCAAGGTCTACCCAATAAGATGTGACAAGCTTCCATGGGAACTATGTAACATCCCGCCAAAATACTATACAAATGTATATAATGAAAATAAAGGTAACAAATAGATTCTATGAACAAAATATTATATATATGAAATGTAGTTTCTCCTCACAGGGAGTTTAATACAAATTCGGTCAAATTTTTCCAGAAACATAAACAAAATGTAGTAAAAAAAAAACGAAGCAGGCGATCTCCTATCGGAAGAGACCGATCTCCTATCGAACGAGGCCGATCTCCCATCGGAGGACCCAAAATAGCCGATCTGCTTCCGGCGACCACTCCCTAAGGAGCTCTACTTCCTGGAAGATCATCTGCTCCCGTGTAAGTTATACACGATCATCACAGTTTTAAGAGGACAGCCACAGAACCAAAACACGCAGGGTAAGCTATATAATTTAAAGGAAGTTTAAATCATGAACATGACAATCAAAGTAAAACAAGTTTCAAAATATCCATGTAAAACGTAGAGTTGCTCATATCATTCACCTGATCGCCCAAAATCACACATTTCACAACATTCACCCATAGTCATTCCATTTCACAATACTGCATCAAGTGTCTATAAACTATCAATGTTTCTCATTTCTCATGTCAGACTTTCCACTGACTCACCACACAAGACACTTGACACTACTTCCGGATTGACTCGTGCGTTGATTAGACTCAGAGATCTGCACCTGTCATACCACACCACTGTGAAATCCACACAGGGTCGCTGTGAATCCACACAGCATGCGCATATATCATCTCAATGTCAATAGTTCTCCTGGTATGACAGGGTTAATCCATAGGACAGGCGGAGCTCGTTCTTTTTCACACGAGACGCCCATCATATAGACCTCCTTCGACTCTCAACAACTGAGTAACTTCCTCTACGTGATTCCATTACCTCAGCAGAGTCAGGATATCCCCTTAGGAATCACCGATCAATGCACCTACTACAAGATCTTACACGGTATTTTCTTTCCTGAAAATACTATGCCTCGATCCCACATTCACAGCATTCAAAAACATCATACCACTCGAGTAATTGATTCAAGTCACAGCAACGAATCATTTCAAGGTTCAGATCTTCGAATATTTCATTTAAATCTCAAGTAGTTTCAAAACAACACCCAAAAACAGAGAGTTCACAAACAACGCCAAAACCGGCGATCTAGTTCAAAAACAGGGTGTTTCGAAGACTGTATATAAAACCGGCGACCACGTCGCCCAAGCACACAAACAGAGCATTTTACGCAGATGAAAACAAAAATGGCGACCTCGTCGCCCTCACTTCCAAGATAGCTACACTATGGCTTGTATGGAAAAAGAGGTCTAGCTTCCCTTACCTGGACTTGCACAACCACCAGGAGCTTCAAAATCCAACAGAGCTTGAAGAATGCCTTGGCTCTATTCTTGAGTCTGGTTTTGAAGGAGTTGCAGAGAACTTTCCCAGGTGCTCCAATGGTGTCGCTTCTCGTCGTACTCTTGTGTGGAGATGCTGAAATCGCAACGCGGAGGAGGTAACTGGAGGAGAAGGGAGGGAACTCACTCTTTCTCTCGTCGAATACAACAATGTTTTCTTTTCTCTCAGCAGTGGATTTTTTTGTAACTTAAACCAACTTATCCCTCCAAAAGCAGCTGCCACCACCTACTCTGCAGGGAAGTTTGCGTGCACGCTTCCCTGAACAGTACTACTAAGCGTGCCTCTGCGCAGGCTACGCTCTGAGGTCACTATTCTGAACCACTCTTTTGTCTACGTGGCGCGCGTGCAGAACATCTCTTGCTGGGAGTCTGGGGCCCACGTTCTCTGGGTGTAACTCAACGTCGCGCGATGACCTTTCGCCGATGACTACCAGCTCGAAGAGAAACCACTGATGACCTCTCGTGCGAAGACGATCCACCGATGACCTCGCGCGAAGACAACTACCGATGACCTCGCGCGAAGATAACCACCGATGACATCTTCCTGGCGAACGACCGATGTCTTCCTCTGGGAGACAACCGATGTCTTCCCTGGCGACGCCCTCATAACTCTCGCGCCTTGGCCACGTCCACATGCATCGCGCCCTGGCAATGCCCGCGTGCCTCGCGCCCGCGCGATGCCCGCATGCCCCTCGCGCCCGCGCGATGCCTGCATGCCTCTCGTGCCCGCGCGATGCCTGCATGCCTCTCGCGCCCGCGCGATGCCTGCATGCCTCTCGCGCCCGCGCGATGCCTGCATGCCTCTCACGCCCGCGCGATGCCTGCATGCCTCTCGCGCCCGCGCGATGCCTGCATGCCTCTCACGCCCGCGCGATGCCTGCATGCCTCTCGCGCCCGCGCGATGCCTGCATGCCTCTCACGCCCGCGCGATGCCTGCATGCCTCTCGCGCCCGCGCGATGCCTGCATGCCTCTCACGCCCGCGCGATGCCTGCATGCCTTTCACGCCCGCACGATGCCTGCATGCCTCTCGCGCCCGCGCGATGCCTGCATGCCTCTCACGCCCGCGCGATGTCCACCTGGCGCTCATGTGTAGCAGGCGACCGGCGACCTCGTAGCCTTCTAAACTTAACTTTTTCCTCCCTTTCTATTCTAAATAAAAACATACTTAGAATTCATTTAAAATATAACTCTTTTATTCCAATTTAATTTTTCAGGTCCTTACAAACTACATCACATAAAATGTTATCTTTGTAGTTACCCACAGAAAACTCGACTTTCACTTGCTTGTGTACAGTTAGTTCCCCATCTTCATTGATCCATTGAAGTTTGTACGATTTTGGATGAGGGACTAATTGTAGACTTAGCTTGTCAACCATTCCAGCGCTATAACAATTGCAGCAAGAGCCACTATCCATAATGAGAGAACAAACATTTTCTAAAACCTTGCATCTTGTATAAAAGATGTTCTCTCTTTGTGTTTCTAGGTTCACACTAGTTTAGTTGTTGAGGGTTCTTCTAATCATCAATAATTCCCCCTCACATGGATATACTCTCTCATTATTCTCCTCTTATTTCTCACTAGGTTCGTCATCACAACTACTATACTTATCTACCCCTCTTAAAAACAAGATTCGTTGGTTTGGGCATTGAGCTTGTACATGACCTCTTCCATAACATTTAAAAAACTTGACATCCCTAGCATGGATAGGTGGAGTGAGCATATCTTTTCCTACACTCTTGGGAGTTTCTTTTGGTTTTTCCTTAGTTACACTTTCCCCCCTTTTAATCTCTCTTCTTGGATAAGAATTAGGGTATGAACGTTCCCTTCTACTTGAGGTTTTCCTCAAATTTTGTTTTTCCACTTTTATACATAGTTAAACTAAATCATTCAAGTCTTTGTAGGGTAAGAGTTCAACTCTATCTCTAATCTCAAGATTAAGCCCACTTAAAAATCTTGGTATGGTGGTGGATTCAAATTCCCTAATGGATGCTCTCATCATGTATAGTTCCATTTTCTGCCTATATTCCTCAATACTCATGGTCTTTTGTTGGAGTCTTTGGAGCTTGTCCATTAACTCCCTATTATAGTAGGAGGAATATGTCGGCGTCTTAAGGCTCCCCTAAGTTTATTCCAATATTCTATGGGAGGATCCTTATGAAGACGCCTGTCTCTCTCTAAGGCAGTCCACCAATACATAGCATTTCCTTGAAAGCTAAGGGTAGCTAGGGGTACTTTTCGTTCCTCACTTACTCCATGGCAAGCAAACAATTGTTCCACCTTCATTTCCCAATCTAGATAGGCTTCTACATTCTCTTTCCCATGGAAATAAGGTAGATCTACCCTAACCTCCTTAACACTTTCTTTTTCTTTTCTTTCTCTTCTAGTTCTCCTAGGTGGTGGTTGATAATACTCATTTATCCTAAGATTTTCTTCCCCCCATAAGATTCATGATCTTTAGAACTAGATGCATGTAAACTCTTTTCAGTTTTATTAGAGTAATCACTCTTTTCTTTAGCCATTTTCAGCTCTTTAATTTGTTCCTCATGTTCCAAATGTCTATATGAGAGTGATTGAAAGTCCTTTGCTAGCTGTTTTAAAAGAGTTTTAATGGACTTTAGAACACTTTCATTAAAAGAATGAGCTGACATGATTAAAGTTTTGAGTTAAAAGTAATTTACCTCAAAAAAGATAAGGAGAGTAATGAAGGTAGCTTTCCTGGAAAGAGAGCTGGATCACTAGGATCTCTTAAGTACCAAGTCTTTCCTTGCCAAAATCTATCCCTCAAGACTTTTCACAAATCTTTTTTCTAAGTATTTTACTTAGATCACAAGTAAGAATGAAGACACTATTTTATGCAAGAAGAATGCAAAGCAATTAAACAATACAAAACAAGTAATTAAAACAAAGCAATTATCTAAGCACAATTAAAGATTCACTAACTAAAAAGCTTTAAAACTAGGCGACTCCTATGGTGAGGTTTCTAGACACTTAGGGCCATTGAAGACACATTCACCGTCTAATACGTAATTATTCCACTAATTAATCAAAGTTGAATGTAATTACAACTCAAAGGAAATACAATAGAACTTGAATTACAAAAACTAAACTTCAGATTTTCTATACTATGCGCTCCTTTACTTTTGGTACTCCTTCTTGTTTTGTTCCACACTTTGTAAGTTTTTGTATTCTTATTTGCTGCAGCCCTTTGCTTAACCTCTAAAGGTTAGTCAATTTAAATCTTCAAAACAGTACCTACTAAGTAGAGATGGACTCACCTCAAAGGTTAATTCCAAACATAACAAGCACCACTTCAAAATTCTTTCACCAACAATTAGAGGTCAACAAATTTAAAGCTAAGAACAATTTAATTTAGAAATAGGACAACATCAAATGGAGTAATTGTATGACACAACTTGAAAGAGTATTGAATAAATTTGACAAGCAATCAAATAAGGTGATCAATAAAAGGTGACACACAAATTGAACCTAAGGAATGGCACTAGAATTGATTAAGAAAACCAAAAACAGTACTACTGGAATTTTGAGGCACAAAATGTGTGACTTAGAAAATTTATGCTGAACTGGATATTTGAATTTTGAATTTGAAATTTAAACCACAAGTAGCTCAAGATCTTAGAAAAATTTTGGCGCTGGAATTACACCAAAACACCGCACCAATTAATTATGATAAAGTTTTCAAATATGTTGCCAAATTACCGTCTCTGTTCGCGCCAGAATGCACACTTTTTTCATTTGATTTATCATTTTTTTTGTATTTTTTATTTTGACTTGATTGTTTTTTTCTTCTTTCTCTAACACATCAATATGTGTAAATCCAGAATTTCACAATTTTTCTTCAACGGATTTTAATTTGATAAGCAAAAACAGCCAGCACAGAATTTAAAACAGAGTAATCCTAATTCTGGAATTAAAAACAGTTTGAAGAAACTCTCAAAAACACAATGGAATTGATATGTAAGAATTTGTATGGATCTAAGACACAAATATGAACTCAAATCTAAAAGAAAAATGCACCAAAGGATCAAGCAATTCAGATTATAACTGGACTCAAATTAAATCAAGAAACCAAATCAATCAAGAAAAGTACTACTAGAATTTGATGATTGGAAACACGTGACTTGATATAACATGTATAGATTCATAAAATCAAAAGACTCAAGAACCAAAACAGTTTGCACCGATTGAATCACAAAGAAATACTCAAATCCTACAAAAACAAAACAGCAACTCAAATCTATATGGAATCCTACATAAAATTTGCAAAATAGAAGCTCAAGAGCAATTTGAACATGATTTCACCGATTAGATTAAACCAAAACAGCATCTAACACAAAAACAAAACTCAAAACAGCAAGACAATCAAGAAATCATGGAGAAGAACACAGAATTGAAATGAACAAAAAAATAAAAACAAAATAAGGAACTTATCTCTTGAAGACCATGGCTCTAGATACCAAATGATGGAAGAGTGCCTTCATGCTTGGAGAAATTGTTGGTGAGCGGAAGCAATTGTGGATTGAAAACGGAGGTGTGGTGACCTTGGAGGTGCATGCTAGGTAGGGAATGAGAGTGGTGAGGCCGTCTCTCTTTGGTATGGTGAGAATTGAAGATCAATAGCCTAACCTTGAGAGGTTTTTGGGCAAGAAGTGAAATTGGTTCAAACTTGGCAGCAATTCACTAAGTATATTAATCTTGTAAAAACATGAGCCAAGGCACTCCTTATATAGCAATGGAGGCCGGTTTACATCAAGTAAAAAGAGAGGGAAATTTAAACTACAAGCTTTTGAAAACTGGCACCTAAAAGTGTGAGCACATGGGCAACAAATTCAATTAGAATTTGCACTCCAATTGGGCTTGGTTTGGACCAGCCTAAGTTTAATTAAAAGTTTAGAAAACTCTAATTAAACTTAGGTTGGTGTTTTAGGTACCAATTTCCTTTTTAGCTATATTTACAAAAGAAATTTCCTATGCTAATTTTAACATGAATTTAAATGCTACTCTACACTAGAGTCTATGGCGTCTTGAGCATATATAGGTAGGTCTCTCTGCCATCAGTAGCAGTGTCCCAATCTTCTCGTTGCTTCCTAGCCATGGGTCTAGTGATTGGTCCATTTTGACATGTTGGTGGGCTTTCAATTGAGGTGTTGCTGGGCCCTCTTCCATCAGTTACAGATCGAGCGATTAGCTCGGTCTTAGTGCAGGAGAAGGAACATGCCAAGAGGGCCATATACTTCGTTAGTAAAGGGCTGCAAGGGCCAGAGGTGTGCTATCAAGCCATCGAGAAAGCTGCCTTAGCAGTTGTATTTGCAGCCCGGAGGCTCTGCTACTATTTCCAGAGCTTCACGGTGATAGTTATCACTGACCTCCCAATCCGTAAAGTCCTACAGAAGCCTGACATGGCAGGTAGGATGGTGATGTGAGTCTCTTATGAACCTTTCTTGGTTTGGGTTGAATTGATATAGGTTTCATTATATTCATGACACTTTCAAGAATTAGGATCAAAATTCTAAAGAACAATTAATAGAGTTTCTACTCAAGAAAACAAAGGTTCATACTAAAAACACATGAATAGGTAACTTGTAGTGTAAGATAACAATGGAATATGAATGGGTAATCCAAGAACAGTACCAAACTTCAAAGGAAACACAAGAACAACATAAGAACACCAAGAACAAGTGAAAATACTGATTGAAATTCAATAGGAATTAGAAAATCACAAAGAAATTCATCAAAGAACAAAAACCCATGGATGGAAATCAGAACAACACATGTATATGGAAACCCATGGTTTGGACGAAATTAAAACAGCAAGAAAACAAGGAAATAAACCAACAAAGTGCAGAACAATGGCAGCAAATGAAAGGAAACAACTCATGGAAAAGATTGAACCGATTAAAAATGGAAAAACTACAAGAAAACACAAATGGGTATTTTTAGAAGATGAATAGAAATGACTTATGTGGTTGTAGTGTAACATCCCGCCAAAATACTATTCATGTTTATATAATGAAAATAAAGGTAACAAATAGATTGAAGTGAACAAAATATTATATATATGAAATGTAGTTTCTCCTCACAGGGAGTTTAATACAAATTCGGTCAAATTTTCCAGAAACATAAACAAAATACAGTAAAAAAAACAGAGCAGGCGATCTCCTATCGGAAGAGGCCGATCTCCTATCAGAAGAGGGCGATCTCCTATCAGAAGACAGCAAAAGGGGGATCGCCTAACAGAAGTAGAAACAGGCGATCTCCTTCCGGCGACCACTCACTGAGGAGCTCTGCTTCCTGCAACATCATCTGCTCCCGTGTAAATTATACACGATCATCACAGGTTTAAGAAAGAGCCAAACACAACACCAACGAAACACCACAGGGTAAGCTAGACATTTGAAAAAGAGTTTAGATATGAACTTTAAAATCAAGATAAAACAAATTCAAGATACCCACGTAAACCATCAACTAAACACATATTGCACGATTCCTCAAAGGTCATTAAAATCACAACATTTATCAAGTGTCTAACAATTTCAATGTTCCTCATTTCTCACGTTAGACTTCCACTGACTCATCACACAAGACACTTGACACTACTTCCGGAAGACTCGTGCGTTGAACTTAGCATCCAGAGACATGCACCTGTCATACTTCATTGGCTGTAATGTTCCCACAGCCATGCGCATCAACACAAACTCGTTCTCATTTCATCACTCTCACAGTATGACACGGTTAATCCATAGAATAGGCCGAGCTCGTTCTTTTTCACACGACTCACCCATTCATATGAACCTCCTTCGACTCTCACCAACTGGATAACTTCTTCGATGTGATTCCATTATCTCAGCAGAGTCAGGATCGCCTCATTCACAGGATACTCACAGATCAATACACTTCATAACCAAATCTCAACACGGTATTTCCTTTCCTGAAAATACTATGTCTTGATCCCACATTCACGACATTCCACACATCCGATAACACTTAAATGAATAATTCTAATCACAACGACAATCATTTCATGGTTCATATTTTCGAATATCACATTTAGATCTCAAACAGCTTCAAAACAACACAAAACAGGGGAGTTCGAAAAATAACGCCAAAACCGGCGATCTCGTTCAAAAACAGAGGATTGTACAATAACAGTTGAAAAACCGGCGACTACGTCGCCCCCATCATCTCAATCATGAATATAAGGATTTTCGTTGGAAATAAGGCTAGCTTCCCTTACCTGGACTTGCGCAAAACACCAAGAGCTCCAAAATCCACCGAGCTTAAAGGATGCCTTAGCTCTGTTTTCAGCGCCTGTTTTGTAGAACTTGCAGAGAAACTCCCAGGTGCTCTAAGGGCAAATGTCGCTCGTCGCACTGATGCTTGAGGTTTCCTGAGTCGCAACGCAAAGGAGAGAAAAAGGGAGGGAGGGAGTTGCACTCACTCTTTCACTCTTGAGTCACTGTAACGCTCTTTGCCTTCCTGCAGTGGCTTTTGAATCCAAGCCTACCTGTCCACGTATGCTGCTGCTGCCACCCCTTCTGCAGGAAATCCTGAGTGTACGTTTTCATTGAACAGTACGACCACTGTTGTCTCTGGTGCATGCCAACCACTGCCCTGAACAGTACGACCACTGTTGTCTCTGGTGCATGCCAACCACTGCCCTGAACAGTACGACCACTGTTGTCTCTGGTGCATGCCAACTACTGCCCTGAACAGTACGACCGCGAGTGTCTCCTGCGCATGCTAACATTCTGATGTCACCACTCTGAACCACCCTTTCTGTCTACGTGGCGCGCATGCAGGACGTTTCATGCTGGGAGTCTGGGTCCCACTTTATCTGTGTGAAGCTCACCATCGCGCGATAACCTTCCACCGATGACCGCTCGCGCGATGACTATCCACTGAGGTCTCATACTGGCAAACGACCGATGTCTCTCCCTGGAAGACGACCGATGTCTCTCCCTGGGAGACGACCGATGTCTATCCCTGGCAACGCCCGCATGCCTCTCGCGACCCGGCGATGCCTCATGCCTCGCACCCCGACGACGCCCGCATGCCTCTCGCGCCCCAGCGTTGCCCGCATGCCTCGCGCCCCGGCGACGCTCGCATGCCTCTCGCGCCCCGGCGTTGCCCGCATGCCTCGCGCGCCCTGGTGACGTCCACATGCCTCGCGCGCCCTGGCGACGTCCACATGCCTCGCGCCCTGGCGATCATGTGTAGTAGACGACCGGCGATTAAGTACTAACTAGACGATCTCATAGTCTTCTAAGCTACACTTTCCTTCCTTTTTATTTTAAATAAAAACATACTTAGAATTCATTTAAAATATATCCCTTTTTATTCCAATTGAATTTTACAGGTCCTTACATGTATCCTTTTGGAGATGTGATTCATGCCACTTGGAGGGTGGTTCTTCCAAGATGAGTGGGTGGTGCCGCCACTTGAGAGTCTCCAAAGCTCACAAGATAAGACATGAAGGAGAAGAAGAGACAAGTTTCACAAACTCACTCTCTCTCAATTTCAAGATAGTTTCTTTTCTTCTAACTTTTTTTTATTCAAAGTACCAAGCACCCCTATTTATATTGGAGAGGGCTGGTCATGTTACAAAGGGGAAGGAGTGGGAAGAGTCACTCTTCTAGCTCCTTCTAGTGCCTAAGAGAGAAAGGAGTAGAAAAGTCACTTTTTCCACTTTTTCCTAAAGAAAGTGCCTAAAATGCCTTACATTTAGAGGTTTCTTTTGGTTTTCCTCTTTGGCATACTCCTAAGGATATTTCTATATTATTTACAAATTTATACAAGATTATTTACAAAGATTTACTTATACTACTATCTTTTGAATTTTCAAGAGAACCCAAAATGTTATACTTTTTAAGACTAGTAAGAAGAATTTTAAATGCTTAGGTGGATGACCTCTTCCTCCATTAGTGAAATCCTCTTCTACTTGATCTCCATCATGCTCCCCAAGTTGGAGAGAATTCATCCACGAATTTAGAATCCCTACATATAACAAAGTTAGTTTGCTATCAAATAAAGCAGTGGATGATAATAAAGGCAAACTTGACTTAGCATTATGAATCATTGGGATGTTGGAAAAAGAAGTCCTATAGACAAACCATGTTGGAAAAAAATGTGTGGGAATGATTATTTTCTTAGGAAAAATTCCCTTTAAAGGGTAAAAACCATTAGTAGGTATGGAAAAATCATCCCTAACATTTTTCAACCAATATGGAGTGCAAGTATGTACTTTTGGTAATGAAAAAGACAAAGAAGAAGAATACCTTAGATGCTCAAATTGAGGCATAGCATGAGTAAAAAAGATTGATTTAGTTGATAAGGTATTATGACTCATTTTATCATTTTCTTCTTTTTCATTTTCTCTTTTATTTTTCATTTTTAATTGGTCCTCATGAACTTCTTGTGGAGAGAGGGGTTTTAAGGCAACCTTGCGCCCTTGGAAGGAAAAAGACATTATATTGGTGAGGCCATCATGTAAAACATGTCTATCAAATTGCCAAGGCCTCCCTAAAAGAATATGGGTTGCTTCCATAGGCACAACATCACATAAAACCTCATCTTTATACTTTCCTATTTCAAAATTTATGAGGACTTGTTTATTAACCATGATTTCTCCCTTTTTAGTAAGCCATTGGAGCTTATAGGGCTTAGGATGAGAGATAGTGGGTAAAAAAAGCTTATCCACCACTCTTGTACTAGCCACATTTGTACAACTACCCCCATCAATTATCATGGAACATAACTTTTTGTTGATAAGGCATCGGGTATGGAAAATATTTTCTCTTTGGGTATCATCCAAAGGTTTTTGAATTGTGCCCATCATGCGCCTTATCACCAATAAGTCACCTTTACATGGTATTTCACATTCATTATTGATCTCGCCGCGGACTCGAGCGTGGGGAAAACGCCTCGTCACTCCTTCGTCTAGCTTTCTAACTGCTGCGCGTTCTGCAAGGAGGCTCCAGGAACCTTCACCGGAACTCCGAACGATGCCTGCAAAACACACAGACGGCGCCTCTAGCGGCCGTTGTAGCTCCGACGCTCAAGTCAGGCAACGGGAACACCAAAACTCTCTCTCGGATCTCTCTGTGTGAGACCGTGTGTGTGTGCCCTCAGTCCTCTTTGATTCGAAAACTGAGTGCTCTTGGTTTTGTATTGTGTATTCTGAGGCAAAGACTGCATACCTGGTTTGGTATTCTTCTTCCTCATATAAACCCGCGTAGCCCCTACTGGCTACCTCTAGGGCCACTTAATTACTCTGCACTGTCGTTTCCACTCCCCAGGGCTACCTTGCGTGCCAGCCTTCTTCACTTGAGTGCCAAGTCTGACAGGGGAGGTTGCGTGGGTACCTCTGCACCCCTCGACTTCTGTGCCTATCTGCCCTACCTATTCTCTGGGAACATCTTCACCATCCACGTGGCAGACATGCAACCCCACTGGGAGACTCTAACCTTGATGGGTTCTTGTCCCAGCAGGATTCTGCACTTAACTGCGTCTTCTCATCTTCATGCGTGGTCATCTCGCGACTAAGGCCATTCCCTGCCCCTGGGCGCTTTACTGATCATTGGTTGTGTTGTTCACATCGCACGGCCGATGTCACCTCGACACACACCGATGACCGAGGTATCTCTCATCCTGGCCGATGTCCGATGGCGCTTCTTCACGTTGTTGTGCTTTGCTTATGGAATCAGGCGAGGTCCCTTGAGTAACGTTCTCGCTGGGAGCCTGGGTCCCAGTTTAACACGTGTTGGCAAGGAACCCCCGACGACAGATCATTCTGCATGCACCGATGACTGATCACAACGCATGCACCGACGACTGATCACTCTGCATGCACCGATGACTGATCGGTGCTTTATCACTTCTCGCGCTCTGCTTCCAGGCACTCAAGTAGGAACCGATCTTCTGGTGGTGGTCACTCGATAGCTAACCACTGATCGCCGTTCTTGAACGATCTCCACCCTGGTTCATCTGCTATCTCATGCCACGCGTCACTTTGTGTCTGGCCCACGTGGTCATCTACTGCTGACGTCATCGACTACTGATGACCGACCGGATCACAAGCCCCCCAGTATCGAGCTGTGAACTTGTTCTCAGCGAAGAGACTAAGTGGTCTTCGTTGCCAAAGAGAAGAAGGAGCTCGAAGCTGATGTACCTGAGACCATGGCTGCTGGTGCCGAGGTTCTGATAGATGGGTTCCATGGGCTTGCAGCAGGTTCACTGCGTCCTGCCAGACTTGGACTCTACCCAACCTAGCCTCCACCATTCAGTGGTCGATGGCAGGCTCATTCCTCCTCCTTGAGCTTCTTCCCTTGTCACTTCTCCTTTTGTGTAATTTCTCTTTCTGCTACAAACTTGTATATAAATCTTTTATGCATAAGTTCATGTTGGATGACTGACCTGATGGCGTCTAAATGCTTCGACTGATCGCCCAAGAGCTTGTTCGGGGAAGCTTTCGGTTTTACCACCGACCACCGACTAGCATGTTAGCGTACCACTGGTCTGTCACCGCCCTTCAGGTTTCGTATTACTTCTGTGTCACTCCAGCGCTAGTTGCATAGAGGACCCGACCTCTGAAGATGATGCTTGTGTTTTGGGGAAGAGGACTGCTTCTTGATGACCCCTCTTACCTCAGCCTCGCTGTAGGAAGTCGAGGTGAGGTCTTTCTCCTCTCGCCCCAGCCTCGCTGTACAAAGTCGGGGTGAGGACTTTTTATCTCGCCTCAGCCTTGCTGTCTTAACCTTGCTGTATGAAGCAGAGGATAAGGACTTGGTTCCTTTGCCTCAACCTTGCCGTAAGAAGCAGAGGAAGAGGACTTTCTCTCGCCTCAACCTTGCTGTAAAAAGCAGAGGTAGAGGACTTTCTCTGCCTGCACCCCGCTATATAAAGTCGAGGGTGAGGACTTTCTCTCGCCTGCACCCCGCTGTACAAAGTCGAGGGTGAGGACTTCCTTTCGCCTGCACCCCGCTGTACAAAGTCGAGGGTGAGGACTTTCTCTCGCCTCAACCTTGCTGTAAAAAGCAGAGGTAGAGGACTTTCTCTGCCTGCACCCCGCTGTATAAAGTCGAGGGTGAGGACTTTCTTCACTGAGTGGGTGCATGCTCCCAGGGGAGCACCAGGGGTGGCTGTCTAAGCGCACTCACCAGGCGCATCCCTACCTGCATGGTATCACCGCACGTTCCCGAGTGGGTGCCTGCTCCCAGGGGAGCGCCAGGTGTGGCTGTCTAAGCGCACTCACCAGGCGCATCCCTGCCTGCATGGTCTCACCGCACGTTCTCTGGTAAGCAGTTCTTCATCTGGACTCATGCGAGGTGCATGCGTAACGCTCTAGCTGGGAACCTGGGTCCCAGCTTAACGCGTGTTAACAAGACCCCGATGACCAATCTCCTTCTGGAATCATGCGAGGTGCATGCGTAACGCTCTCGCTGGGAACCTGAGTCCCAGCTTAACGCGTGTTAACAGGACCCCGATGACCAATCTTCTTCTGGAATCATGCGAGGTGCATGCGTAACGCTCTCGCTGGGAACCTGGGTCCCAGCTTAACGCGTGTTAACAAGACCCCGATGACCAATGCACCGACCGAGTACTCACTCCCGACAGGCACCGACGGCTGATCTTGCTTTGGGTGCACCGATGACTGATCGCGCTCTGCTTCTTGGTGCCTTAACGCGAAGATGATATCTTGCTACGGGGAAGAAGAGTTTTTCTTGTTGACCCCTCTTGCTTGCCCCGAGGTCATCGACCTTTAGGTCTGGTTCCTATTGGACGTTTCTCGAAATCTTCCCTTTCCCTCTCTTGGTTTTACTAGTACTCCCGAGTTCCCAAACTTTAGCCACCTGCACTCACTCCTGGGGTGAGGAGAATATAGGCCAGTGGTCCGTACTCGCGCCTGGGGCGAGCAGGCTCCAACCGATCACTTGCATCTGGGGTAAGAAGAACTTGGAACTGGGAAACATGTGCATACTTGACATACTGAAATCTTTTTTATTGGGTGGCCTCGTTAAAAACCCTCATCAGGGAAAAGAGTGCCCCCTGATTTGCTCAACTATTTACAGCATATACATTGAGTGTGTGTATAGTGCAAGAACGCATCTACCTTACAACTTAACTGAAGTAGAAACTTAAGTGTGTAGCGTTCCATGTCTATGGGATAGGTGCTCCATCCAGGGTCTCCAGCCGATAAGCTCCATTCTCCAGCGCCTCAACTACTCTGTATGGGCCCTGGCGATGACTGACCTGGTGAGCACACCATTCTTCCAGCAACGACGAAAAGCTGTCCTTAACTTCATACTTGTTCGCGCCTCCCAAGTTCTCCATAAGCTCGTTGCTTCCCCTTCGTTACACCATCGCGAGGTGTGTTAAAGCGAACTGACTAGACTTCCTTGAACTTGTGCGGGAAGCTCATGACTTGAAGTGCTTCTCCAATCCCTCCTTCCCCTGCAAACGTGCAGAAATCCCACACTATCTGGGGTCTGGCGAGGTTCACAGAAGTGTAACCCTCGTTCATCCAGGCCTTGGGATCGACTGGCGGATATACTAAGTCAACAGCTAGAGAACTGGACTCCTCGCCTTTCTCTTTGCAACTTTCTATCGCCAAGCTTAAAGACTCTGCCTCAGCTTCCACCTGAGCTACCCGGGAGCCCCCCCAGTGTGGCATCTTCTATCACCTGATTTCCCCGTGCACAGGGATTTCATGCTGCTGATCACCTGCCTGGGACCCCGAAGCGCGATCACCTTGCGCCTCCCTCAGGTAACCGGTCAGGAATCCTGTCTTCACCAACTCAGCAAGTTGATGCCCCAACGCCTGGCAGGTGTGGAGCGTGTGTCCATAAGCTTGGTGGAATTCACACCACTCATCCTTCTTGCTTCCAAGTACCTTGTCGGTTCTCTCTGGTACTTGGAGTCTTGCAGCCATGGTAGGGATGGCGATCAGCTCGGCCAACTCTATCACGAAATCATACCTAGGGGGTGTGTTGTTCTCCCTTACACGCCCCCTGGGTTGGTCCTTCCTAGGTGCGTATGGACGAGGCCTTCCCTACGCCTTCCTCTCCTCCCTGGTCTCATACACCCATACCTGCTGCTGCTGCTTCCCCTGACCTCCGCGCGGCTTCGTCGGTGCAGTGCTGCCTCTCTTCTCAGAGACCTCTGCCTCTGCTACAATGTGCGCCACCACGCGTTGCCGTATCTCAGCAAAGGTGGCGGGGTGGCTCCTGATGAGGGATTCGCTGAAAGGGCCAGGCAGCACGCCTTTCTTGAACGCGTGCACTAACATATTCTCGTCCTTGCTGGGCAATCTCACCACCTGCGCAGCGAAATGGTTGAGGAAGTCCTTCAGCGACTCCCGCTGGTACTGGCGCATGTCGAACAAATCGTAAGACACCACTGGTGGCGCTCTGTTGACGATGTACTGCTCCGTGAACAGCCTTGAGAACTGGTGGAAAGAGGTGATGTGGCCCTCCGGCAGGCTCATGAACCACTCCATAGCTACTCCGCTCAGCGTGCTCATAAACATTTTGCAGTACACTGCGTCTGAACCTCTAGACAACATCATCTGAGTGTGGAAGGCTGTCGAATGTGCTTCTGGGTCTTCTACCCTCGTGAACGACGCCTTCACCCCCACCAGGTTGGGAGGCACTACCGTGTTCATGATCTCGGGGGAGAAAGGCATAGGAAATGCTCTAGGGGGCGACGGCGGCATCGGCGTTCTATCATCGAATACGCGCTCATTCTGCGCCTGCAATTCCCTACGTAACTCCTTGTTCATGCGGTTCAGCTCTTCATTTCTGCTATGCGATGCAGTCAGCTCTGCATGCATCTTCTCTTGCTCAGCTCTCGATGCCGCGACATTCTCTTGCAGCGCGCGCATCATCTCCATGACCTGCGCCATGGTAACAGTTCCTTCACCAGCAGGTGGTGCAGGTGTCGTTTGTCTGGTTCTTCTACTCATCTGTGCGATTTCCACTCTCGTTCTTGTGTATGGGGGCTTCGTTTTACTTCATGCCCCACGGTGGGCGCCAAATGATCTCGCCGTGGACTCGAGCGTGGGGAAAACGCCTCGTCACTCCTTCGTCTAGCTTTCTAACTGCTGCGCGTTCTGCAAGGAGGCTCCAGGAACCTTCATCGGAACTCCGAACGATGCCTGCAAAACACACAGACGACGCCTCTAGCGGCCGTTGTAGCTCCAACGCTCAAGTCAGGCAACGGGAACACCAAAACTCTCTCTCGGATCTCTCTGTGTGAGACCGTGTGTGTGTGCCCTCAGTCCTCTTTGATTCGAAAACTGAGTGCTCTTGGTTTTGTGTTGTGTATTCTGAGGCAAAGACTGAATACCTGGTTTGGTGTTCTTCTTCCTCATATAAACCCGCGTAGCCCCTACTGGCTACCTCTAGGGCCACTTAATTACTCTGCACTGTCGTTTCCACTCCCCAGGGCTACCTTGCGTGCCAGCCTTCTTCACTTGAGTGCCAAGTCTGACAGGGGAGGCTGCGTGGGTACCTCTGCACCCCTCGACTTCTGTGCCTATCTGCCCTACCTATTCTCTGGGAACATCTTCACCATCCACGTGGCAGACATGCAACCCCACTGGGAGACTCTAACCTTGATGGGTTCTTGTCCCAGCAGGATTCTGCACTTAACTGCGTCTTCTCATCTTCATGCGTGGTCGTCTCGCGACTAAGGCCATTCCCTGCCCCTGGGCGCTTTACTGATCATTGGTTGCGTTGTTCACATCGCGCGGCCGATGTCACCTCGACACATACCGATGACCGAGGTATCTCTCATCCTGGCCGATGTCCGATGGCGCTTCTTCACGTTGTTGTGCTCTGCTTATGGAATCAGGCGAGGTCCCTTGAGTAACGTTCTCGCTGGGAGCCTGGGTCCCAGTTTAACACGTGTTGGCAAGGAACCCCCGATGACAGATCATTCTGCATGCACCGATGACTGATCACAACGCATGCACCGACGACTGATCACTCTGCACGCACAGATGACTGATCGGTGCTTTATCACTTCTTGCGCTCTGCTTCCAGGCGCTCAAGTAGGAACCGATCTTCTGGTGGTGGTCACTCGGTAGCTGACCACTGATCGCCGTTCTTGAACGATCTCCACCCTGGTTCATCTGCTATCTCATGCCACGCGTCACTCTGTGACTGGCCCACGTGGTCATCTGCTGCTGATGTCATCGACTACCGATGACCACCGGATCAATTATAACATTCATTAGATGAACTAGGCGGTGTAGAATGTCTAGAAGAAGATGAATCATGCTCACTAACTACTATGCCATCATGCATCATCATATTTCTTTTAGAAGGGCAATTAGAAGCTATGTGACCATATCCTAAACATTTAAAGCATTTCTTACTAGACGATTTGGTTGGAGATTTATTAGTTGAAGTGGAAGGCTTTGAATCCTTGGATTTGAAAGATGAATCTTTAGAAGGAAATTTGGACAAAGACTTGTTTTTATTTTTCCAAGAGTTGTTGTAATAGCCATCATTATGAGTATTTTTGAAAGCAAGTTTCTTTGCAATTTGGGTTTCAACCTTGATGGCAAGGTGAACCAAGTTTTCTAAAGAAGAGCACTCATAAAGTTCAACAACATCTTCAATGTCCCTTCTAAGACCACTTACAAATCTAGCCATCTTAGCTTCATCACTTTCATGTATATCAACTTTAAGCATAAGTGTTTCTAGCTCTTTAAAATAAGCATCCACACTTAGCGTGCCTTGGTGAAGCCTTTGGAGCTTCAACAATAGGTCTTTCCTAAAGTGTGGTGGAACAAATCTAGCGCGCATACACTCTTTCAAATTGTTCCAAGAAACCACGGGAGGTCTCTTGTTTAGCCCAATGTCCATAAGAGTTTTATGCCACCATTGCATGGCATAGTCTAGAAATTCTAAAGTAGCTAGTTTTACCCTTTGGTCTTCTTGGACCTCATTTACATGAAAGATTTGTTCAACCTTTGCTTCCCACCCCAACTATACATTTGGATCACCTTCACCACTAAAGCTAGGTAATTTTACAAAAGGCATATAAGGCTTTGCCATATGTTGGCGCCTTTCTTCATAATGATGATGCCTCCTCCATTCGGTTTCATCTTCATGTCCATGATAGTTGGAAGAAGTTCTTGATGAATGCCTTGAAGAATGGCGTCTTCTATGGTGTGTATGGCTGGACCTTTCATTAGTCACTTCAAGCCTTTGCAATCTTTCTTCCAATTGTCTTATAGCTTCATCTTTTTGTGCAAGTGACCTTTTGGCTTCTTTTAATTCACCAAGAATGAAAGCTTTTTGTGGAGAGTGTGGTTTGGAAGATTCTCCACTTGAATATTGAGCCATTTTCAAAATAGTACAGTAAACACAAATAGCAAACAATTAGAGAAAACAAGGTTAGAAAACAAAGAAATAAGTGGTGCGGTTTTGGTAAAAAAATTAAGGCACTCAAAATCACTCCAAGAAATTATACTTCCCTCAATCAAGCTTCTCTTGTGGAATGGAGTAACCTCAAATGAAAGATGCCAAAGCACTCAACCACTCATCCAAAAATAACCACCACAAAACTTAAAGAACAATAAAAGACAAGCAAGAAAAGGTACAAAACAAGAAAGGGTAGTGCAAAAAGAATACAAGATATATGACAAAACTTAAGGAATGAAAGACAAGCAATAAAAGGTAAACAATAAGACTCAAAGAATACTCACTAAACTTTATAATCAAGAAAGAAAGTACAACTCATAAACTTGTCAAAATACAAGGATCAAAAGTTCCACAAAGTAGACAACAATTTGTCAATCACAATGAATCCAACTTTGGTATGAAAATTAATGTGCAAAAGAATGAATAGATGCAAATACCAAACTGTTTTGAAGGATTTAAAAACAGAATTGGTTCTGTTATGTTCTGTTTCAGTTCTGTTTTTTTTTTCTTTTTTTTTTATACCAAATGGAACTTATGTAGTGAAAGAACCATAATATGCATCATATGGAAGTTGAAACATCAATCAAATTGCACAAAAATTTTATGAAGGATTCAAGACAATTGAACACTTGAAATCAAATGTTTGGAACCTCCAATCACAAGTACTAAAACAAATTCAAGAGAAACACAAACTTTCAAAATCAAAAGCAAGCAAGTAGAGACAAGATTTGGACACCTAGAACACTATGAACATAAAACTCAAAGCAAAAAGTATGATCAATGACAAGGCACAACTAAAACATATTCAAACCAAACAAAAGTATGAATATAAGGTGCTGGAAAAACAAGAAACACGAAATTATAGGTGTAACATCCCGCCAAAGTAATACATACATACAGGTATAATGAAATTAAATGTAACCAAATAATATTGAAGAGAATAACATGATAATATATATATTTGAAATGAAGTTGCTCCTCTTAGGGAGTTTAATACATAAACGAAATCAAATGTTTTTCGAAATTTAAAGAAAACAATCAAATACAGCAAGACCGGCGGTCTCCATACATAAAACCAGCGATCACCAGAAGTCCCCAAAAATAGGCGACTTGCTAGCCAGACATAAAATCGGCGATCTCATAACAGACGACCTCAAAACAGGCGATCTGATAGTAGGGCAAAATACGGCGATCACCACCGAGAGGTGGAAATGGGCGATCTCAGCCCTCGGCGACCACCCATTAGGGAGCTCTTCTTCCTGGAAGATCATCTGCTCCCGTGTAACCATTACACGATCATCACAGTTTGGAGGAAACAACCACAATACAGATAAAAGGGTAAGCTAGCCATTTTAAGAGAGTTAGAATAAGGCATTAAAATCATGAACATATTTAGACAAGGTAAAACATTTTTCAAATATCTATGTAAAACGTAGAGCTACTCATCTCATTCACCTGATCGCCAAAATCACACTTCACAACATTCACCCATAGTCATTCCATTTCACAATACAGCATCAGTGTCTATCAATATTCAAGTTTCTCATTCACCATTTCACATGTCAGACTTTCCACTGACTCACAAAAGCATAGACACATGACACTACTTCCGGATTGACTCATGCATTGATTAGACTCGGAGATTTGCACCTCTCACTGCCCACTGTGGAATCACACCATCCACAGGGTCGCCGTGAAATCTTACACAATCACAAGCGTACGATGAATCTCAACACATCACCATACAGCATGACAAGGTTAATCCACAAGACAGGTGGAGCTCGTTCTGTTCACACGAGGCGCCCATCATGGACAGGTGGAGCTCGTTCTGTTTCACACGAGGCGCCCATCCTGGATAGGTGGAGCTCGTTAGTTTGTTTCACACAGGCCGCCCATCACATGGACTCCTTCGACTCCACCAACTGAGTAACTTCCTCTATGTGATTCCATTATCAGCAGAGTCAGGATATCTCGTTAGGAATCACCGATCAATGCACATCTAACATGGTCTTACACGGTATTTCCTTTCCTGAAAATACTATGCCTCGACCCCACATTCACAACATTCAACATATCATGCCACACTTAAAGGAATGATTCAATCACAGCAAACTCAATCCAGGTTCTTATTTTCGAATATCCCATTTAAGTCCCCCATACCGTTTCAAAGCAACATCAAAAAAGGGAGTTCGTAAAACAACGCCAAAACCGGCGATCTAGTTCAAAAACAGGGGTATTTCGAAGGCTGTATATTAAAACAGGCGACCACGTCGCCCAAGCACACACACAAGAGCATTCTCGAAGACGAAAGCGGAAAACGGCGACCACGTCGCCTTCACTTCAGAGATAACTAACTATGGTTGTATGAAAAAGAGGTCTAGCTTCCCTTACCTGGACTTGCGCAAACACCAGGAGTTCCGAAATCCAACGAAGCTTGAAGAACGCCTTGACTCGTTCTTGTGTCTGGTTTTGAAGAGCTTGACAGAGAACCACCCAATGTGCTCCAATGGTGGCTGTCGTCGTCGTATTCCCGCGTGAAGGTGTACTAGAATCGCAGTGCGAAGGAGAGAATGGAGGAGAAGGGCGATAAACGCACCCTTTAGCTCTGGAACCACAGCAACGTTTCTTTCCTTCTCCCTCAGAAATGGGTTTTTTTTGCATCTTAAGCTGACTTCTCCACAAAACCGCTGCCACCACCCACTCTGCAGGGAGTTTGTGTGTACGTTTCGCTGAACAGTACACCTAAGCGTGCCTCTGCGCAGGCTAACACTCTGAGGTCACTATTTCTGAACCACTCTTTTGTCTACGTGAGCGCGCATGCAGAACGTCTCCTGCTGGATGTCTGGGTTCCCACGTTTTCTTGTTGTATAACTTAACGTAGCGCGATGACCTTTCACCGATGATCACAGGCGCGAGACTATCCACCGATGACCTCTCGCGCGAAGGCTAACAACCGATGACCTCTCGCGCGAAGGCTAACAAACGATGACCTCTCGCGCGAAGGCTAACAACCGATGACCTCTCGCGCGAAAGGTTAACAACCGATGACCTCTCGCGCGAAGGCTAACAACCGATTACCTCTCGCGGAAGGTTAACAACCGATGACCTCTCGCGCGAAGGCTACAAAACCGATGACCTCTCGCGCGAAGGTTAACAACCGATGACCTCTCGCGCGAAGGCTAACACAATCGATGACCTCTCGCGCGAAGGTAAAAAACCGATGACCTCTCCCCCTGATGATGCCCGCATGCCCCTCTCGCCCAGGCGATCCTGCATGCCTTGCGCCCTGGCGATGCTCGATGACACCTCGCCACGCCTTCCTTGAGGTCCTTCATTCCACTATGTTACGTCTAAGGTATCTTCTCCACATGACTCGGTGACGTCGGTGGCTTCATATTTCCAAGAGTAGATCAGCACTTCTCCTCGTTCTTCCATGCATGCTACACTAAGGGTGATCTCTTTCGCTCAAGCATAGAGTTCGCATGCACAGCGCATCTAAGGTTTAACCCACACCTTAATACGCGTGGCTGTTGAAACCCACTCTGGTTGATCCAGGATGGTGACCACCTACTACGTGCATTTTCGGTGATCATGTACAACCTACTCGACAGGCGATCATGTCCCAGGTCAAGGGCGACGTCCGATGTCTGCCACTACGAAACTTCATTTACCAACTTTGTATTTTAGATAATGACACCTTCCGAAATTATTTAAATATACCACTTTTATTCCAATTTAATTTTCCAGGTCCTTACATTCTCCCCATCAAGAAAAATTTTCGTCCTCGAAAATTGGGTTACAAGGAAGGAGGTAAGGATATGCTTCTCTCATGGTTTCTTCAAATTCCCATGGTGAATCACCCGATCTTCACGTTGTCCACTCCCAACACGTGAGTAGGGTCTGCAAGGGACTTCCTTAGCTATGATACGTGGAATACATTATGTAGACTTGCTAATTGGGGAGGTGGGGCGATCTCATAAGCCACTAGACTTATCCTCCTTAAGATCCGATATGGCCCAACAAACTTAGGGGACAGCTTCTTTGATCTGATCGCCTACCCACCCCCTTGGCTGGTGTCCCCCTTCATAAAGACATGACCCCAGCAGCAACCTCCAAAGGTCTTCTCCTCTGCTCTGCCTAGGACATTTGCTGACCTTAAGAAACTTTTATTCTATCCTGTATCAGATTCACCCTCTCGTGATCTATTGAACCAACTCTTCCTACCTCAATACTTCATCAAAATCCATTTTACATCCCTGTACATGGGATATGCTGCCCCATAGAGTGCCAACTCCAGCATTCACACTCTACTTCCAACCTTGAAGACTTTGTTGAACAAGTCTAGAACTAGGTCCTTAACGTAACCAGGACTAGCCCCTTTAGAGAAAGCGGGCAAGATCCCTTCATTGGGAGGAAAGGGGACAGCTGTCCACAACTCATGCCACCCCCTAGCGAACTCAAACTAGGGTCCGAAGTGTCCTTCTAGGAATCAACTCCTGCATCTTGATCAAATCATTCACCGACTTCTCAACTGCTGATCAAATTCCCACGCTCCCAAAAGGGACACTTTTTATTCATTACTCCGCTGCATAATTCTGTACCTTACAAAGACAAGGTTTCTGTTGCTGTTACCTTCCAAATTATTATTATGACCCCTTTGCCAACTCGACTTCCTGTTCCCATTACGACCTTCTTCTTCAATGTATACGTTGGATGCATTGACGTCGGTTTCAGGTGCCTATCCAGAAGGCATACGAGAACGAACGCACCTCTGCCTCCAGAATCTCTTGCCTAAGGATAACTCTATTCTCCTTCTGTCCCAGATACCACAGGCTATTTCCACTCACAATCCCTTCCACACCCATCATTCTGAAATTTACTACATCTCTAGAAAGACTCAACATCATCATAACACGGCCTACCCTCATTTTTATCCACAGCCATATCCTCCTTCCCTTCTACATTCACAGGTCGATCTACATCTTATTGCCAAAAACTTCGGAGGCTTACATTTTCGGAAGCCTTTATCTCAACCCACCATTTCCATAATCCTCTTTCAAATCCCGGTCAGCAAAACAGCATCCATTCTGCGTGAAGCCTAAGCTAGAACCATCTCATGCTGTTTCATTGACATGAGCATCTTCTACGCTTCAAAAGAAAATTCCTTCCTTGGAATTTAACTCTGGTACTTCCCATGGTTACACATGCTTAAGCTTTAAACCCCCAGCCTCTTGCTTATTTACTCTCCATGACTTATACGTAACTGGGACTAAACCTTGGTACTACCAAATCTAACTCACACTTGTTCCTTTCATTCCATCTACTACCACTGGGCATTCAGAGCAACCTAGGGAGGTCAAAACCTGTTTTTGAAGCAGGTGCAGAGGCCAATCGTTCAAACGACAGCTCCTCCACTATATGGCCCAAGCTCGGTTGCACACCGATTTGACACAAAAGAGTGTGTCTCTCCAGAATCAAACAAAACTATAACGTATCTATCAGCTATAAACAAGTATCTTGTACTAGATTACCTGATTGAAAGGCTTCCGCTCCAGACATGGCAAACACTTTCCCTCCTGTCTGAGGTCTGCTGCCTTCGTTCCTCAACTGCTGTGAATTAACGGGTTGAGTCATCCTTTTTCTGTTGGGACAATCTCTAGAAAGGTGCCCTATCTCTTGGCATGTGAAACACCTGGGTCTCCATGTTTGTTGTTGCTGAAATTGGGACGAAGCTGTTCCCACCCGATGTGGTGGAGATCTCACATATGGCTTGCTGTGTGGGTGCTGCACCTTCGCCTTCCCACTGGAAGGACCCCCTGGGTGTGATCTGATTACCCTGGAACCACCCCTCTCCAGGGTCTCCACCCTCTTTGCCTCCTCCACTAAGGCATGGAACTCTCTGATCCCCTGATCTGGTTGGTTCGGAGAAACGTTCCCACGGAACTGGGTTGGGTTGTGCCTCATGAACTCGGTCATCCCCATCTGCTCCCGAGGCTGATTGACATGGAAAGCTGTTGCAGCCGATCCAGCAGTTTCTAAATGATTCATTACAGTCTGATGAATCTGAACCATTACCGTATTCTGCTGTTGGATGGCAGTTGCCATCACCTCCATGGCCCTGGCGATCTGACCCATCTCTGAAGAAGGTAGGGGAGGGGTAGAAGGTCTACGTGCCATCTCCTTCGTTTTCAGATTTTGAAACTATAAGATTCCTATATTTCCCTACAACTAAAAGAATGAGATCGATAAGAAATCAATTCATTCAAGGGGTAACAGCTAGACCTTACACAGGTCAGCATCTCAAAGTCATTAAGAATTTGAGTTCATCCACAGAATCATAATGCTTATAACATCAAGCATAACACCAGCACAACTACTGGTATGCAGTCACCAATCTAATCAACCATTTTCAATCAATTACAAAGACACTCAAGAGAATGAGATAGCTCACACCAGAATTCAATATATGCTAAACATCAAACCTTTGGAATTAAGATTGAGACTCATCTCGATCCAGTTATGAGTGTGCACCCTCACTACTTTATCAAGGCCTTCTCATTCTTAATACTAAGATTTTCAATTAGAACATATATTCACCAAAGCACACACAAAATTTCAATACAAAAACGTTTGAAAACCTTTCACTATAGTTATTATTTTAAATTCAAATAACTTTCATGAGCAGAAGAAACACAATGGATCCACAGCCCTCAGGTCATCCTAAGGACGAACTGCTCTGATACCATTAATGTAACATCCCGCCAAAGTAATACATACATACAGGTATAATGAAATTAAATGTAACCAAATAATATTGAAGAGAATAACATGTATATATATATTTGAAATGAAGTTGCTCCTCTTAGGGAGTTTTAATACATAAACGAAATCAAATGTTTTTCGAAATTTAAAGAAAACAATCAAATACAGCAAGACCGGCGGTCTCCATACATAAAACCAGCGATCACCAGAAGTCCCCAAAAATAGGCGACTTGCTAGCCAGACATAAAATCGGCGATCTCATAACAGACGACCTCAAAACAGGCGATCTGATAGTAGGGCAAAATCCGGCGATCACCACCGAGAGGTGGAAATGGGCGATCTCAGCCCTCGGCGACCACCCATTAGGGAGCTCTTCTTCCTGGAAGATCATCTGCTCCCGTGTAACAATTACACGATCATCACAGTTTTGAGAAAACAACCACAATAACAGATAAAAGGGTAAGCTAGCCATTTTAAAGAGAGTTTAGAATAAGGCATTAAAATCATGAACATAATAGAGCAAGGTAAAACATTTTTCAAATATCTATGTAAAACGTAGAGCTACTCATCTCATTCACCTGATCGCCCAAAATCACACTTCACAACATTCACCCATAGTCATTCCATTTCACAATACAGCATCAAGTGTCTATCAATATTCAAGTTTCTCATTTCACCATTTCACATGTCAGACTTTCCACTGACTCACAAAGCATAGACACATGACACTACTTCCGGATTGACTCATGCATTGATTAGACTCGGAGATTTGCACCTGTCACACTGCCCACTGTGGAATCACACACATCCACAGGGTCGCCGTGAAATCTTACACATTCACAAGCGTACGATGAATCTCAACACATCACCATACAGCATGACAAGGTTAATCCACAAGACAGGTGGAGCTCGTTCTGTTTCACACGAGGCGCCCATCATGGATAGGTGGAGCTCGTTCTGTTTCACACGAGGCGCCCATCCTGGATAGGTGGAGCTCGTTCTGTTTCACACGAGGCGCCCATCACATGGACCTCCTTCGACTCTCACCAACTGAGTAACTTCCTCTATGTGATTCCATTATCAGCAGAGTCAGGATATCTCGTTAGGAATCACCGATCAATGCACATCTAACATGGTCTTACACGGTATTTCCTTTCCTGAAAATACTATGCCTCGACCCCACATTCACAACATTCAACATATCATGCCACACTTAAAGGAATGATTTCAATCACAGCAAAACTCAATCCAAGGTTCTTATTTTCGAATATCCCATTTAAGTCCCATACCGTTTCAAAGCAACATCAAAAACAGGGAGTTCGTAAACAACGCCAAAACCGGCGATCTAGTTCAAAAACAGGGTATTTCGAAGGCTGTATATTAAAACAGGCGACCACGTCGCCCAAGCACACAACACAGAGCATTTCTCGAAGACGAAAGCGAAAACGGCGACCACGTCGCCTTCACTTCAGAGATAACTACACTATGGCTTGTATGGAAAAAGAGGTCTAGCTTCCCTTACCTGGACTTGCGCAAACACCAGGAGTTCCGAAATCCAACGAAGCTTGAAGAACGCCTTGACTCTGTTCTTGTGTCTGGTTTTGAAGAGCTTGCAGAGAACCACCCAAGTGCTCCAATGGTGGCTGTCGCTCGTCGTATTCCCGCGTGAAGGTGTACTAGAATCGCAGTGCGAAGGAGAGAATGGAGGAGAAGGGAGATAAACGCACCCTTTAGCTCTGGAACCACAGCAACGTTTCTTTCCTTCTCCCTCAGAAATGGGTTTTTTTTGCATCTTAAGCTGACTTCTCCACAAAAACCGCTGCCACCACCCACTCTGCAGGGAGTTTGCGTGTACGTTTCGCTGAACAGTACACCTAAGCGTGCCTCTGCGCAGGCTAACACTCTGAGGTCACTATTCTGAACCACTCTTTTGTCTACGTGGCGCGCATGCAGAACGTCTCCTGCTGGATGTCTGGGTCCCACGTTCTCTGTGTATAACTTAACGTAGCGCGATGACCTTTTCACCGATGATCACAGGCGCGAAGACTATCCACCGATGACCTCTCGCGCGAAGGCTAACAACCGATGACCTCTCGCGCGAAGGCTAACAACCGATGACCTCTCGCGCGAAGGCTAACAACCGATGACCTCTCGCGCGAAGGTTAACAACCGATGACCTCTCGCGCGAAGGCTAACAACCGATGACCTCTCGCGCGAAGGTTAACAACCGATGACCTCTCGCGCGAAGGCTAACAACCGATGACCTCTCGCGCGAAGGTTAACAACCGATGACCTCTCGCGCGAAGGCTAACAACCGATGACCTCTCGCGCGAAGGTTAACAACCGATGACCTCTCCCCCTGATGATGCCCGCATGCCCCTCGCGCCCAGGCGATCCTGCATGCCTTGCGCCCTGGCGATGCTCGATGACACCTCGCCACGCCTTCCTTGAGGTCCTTCATTCCACTATGTTACGTCTAAGGTATCTTCTCCACATGACTCGGTGACGTCGGTGGCTTCATATTTCCAAGAGTAGATCAGCACTTCTCCTCGTTCTTCCATGCATGCTACACTAAGGGTGATCTCTTTCGCTCAAGCATAGAGTTCGCATGCACAGCGCATCTAAGGTTTAACCCACACCTTAATACGCGTGGCTGTTGAAACCCACTCTGGTTGATCCAGGATGGTGACCACCTACTACGTGCATTTTCGGTGATCATGTACAACCTACTCGACAGGCGATCATGTCCCAGGTCAAGGGCGACGTCCGATGTCTGCCACTACGAAACTTCATTTACCAACTTTGTATTTTAGATAATGACACCTTCCGAAATTATTTAAATATACCACTTTTATTCCAATTTAATTTTCCAGGTCCTTACAATAGGTGCTGGAAAAAAAATTACCCAAAAAGAAAGTGTCTAGTCAACTCACAATCAACAAATCAACACCATGGCTCTAGATACCACATGATGTGAGTCTCTTATGAACCTTTCCTGGTTTGGGCAATTTGACAAAGGTTTCATTGTATTCATGACACTCTCAAGAATTAGGATCAAAATTCTAAAGAACAATTAATAGAGTTTCTACTCAAGAAAACAAAGGTTCATACTAAAAACACATGAATAGGTAACTTGTAGTGTAAGATAACAATGGAATATGAATGGGTAATTCAAGAACAGTACCAAACTTCAAAGGAAACACAAGAACAACATAAGAACACCAAGAACAAGTGAAAATACCGATTGAAATTCAATAGGAATTAGAAAATCACAAAGAAACTCATCAAAGAACAAAACCCATGGATGGAAAACAAGAACAACACATGTATATGGAAACCCATGGTTTGGACGAAATTAAAATAGTAAGAAAACAAGGAAATAAACCAAACAAAGTGCAGAACAATGGCAGCAAATGAAAGGAAACAACTCATGGAAAAGATTGAACCAGTTAAAAATGGAAAAACTATAAGAAAACACAAATGGGTATTTTTAGAAGATGAATAGAAATGACTTATGTGGTTGTAGCCTTTTGGAGATGTGATTCACGCCACTTGGAGGGTGGTTCTTCCAAGATGAGTGGGTGGTGCCGCCACTTGAGAGTCTCCAAAGCTCACAAGATAAGACATGAAGGAGAAGAAGAGACAAGTCTCACAAACTCACTCTCTCTCAATTTCAAGATAGTTTCTTTTCTTCTAACTTTCAACTTTTTTTTATTCAAATTACCAAGCACCCCTATTTATAATGGAGAGGGCTGGTCATGTTACAAAGGGGAAGGAGTGGGACGAGTCACTCTTCTAGCTCCTTCTAGTGCCTAAGAGAGAAAGGAGTAGAAAAGTCACTTTTTCCACTTTTTTCCTAAAGAAAGTGCCTAAAATGCCTTACATTTAGAGGTTTCTTTTGGTTTTCCTCTTTGGCATACTCCTAAGGATATTTCTATATTATTTACAAATTTATACAAGAGTATTTATGTAACATCCCGCCAAAATAATACATACATCCATGTATAATTGAAATTAAGTGTAACCAAATAATATTGAAGAGTGCAAAATAATATGTATTTATATATATATCAGAAATGAAGTTACTCCTCTTAGGGAGTTTAATACATAACCAAATCAAATGTTTGCAAGATTTTACGAAAATAAAAGAAATGCAGTAAGACAGGCGGTCTCAAAAGAAAACGGCGATCTCCAACTTTAAAACGGCGATCTCTAACAGAAGACCTCAAAACGGGCGATCTTCTATCAGGACACGAAAACCGGCGATCACCACCGAGAGGTAGAAACCGGCGATCTCTCCCTCGGCGACCACTCACTAAGGAGCTCTCCTTCCTGGAAGATCATCTGCTCCCGTGTAACAATTACACGATCATCACAGTTTTTAAAGAGAACCAAGCACAACACCAAAGAAAACACCACAGGGTAAGCTAGACATTTTAAAGAGAGTTTAAATAGGAACATTAAAATTAAAGTAAAACAAGTTTCAAGATTATCCATGTAAAACGTAGAGCTGCTCATCCCTTCACCTGATCGCCCAAAAATCCAAACATTTCACAGCATTTCTCAGAATCAATCTATTTCACAAACTGCATCAAGTGTCTATCAATATTCAAGTTTCTCATTTCACATGTCAGACTTTCCACTGACTCACAACACAAGACACTTGACACTACTTCCGGATTGACTCGTGCGTTGAACTTAGTATCCAGAGACATGCACCTGTCATACTAACCCACTGTGAAATCACACACATTCACAGGGTCGCCGTGAAATCTCACACATTCACAAGCGCATAATGAATCTCAATATCATCACCATCCTAGCATGACAGGGTTAATCCATAGAACAGGCGGAGCTCGTTCTTTTCACACGAGACGCCCATTCGTATGAACCTCCATCGACTCTCACCAACTGAGTAACTTCCTATATGTGCTTCCATTACCTCAGCAGAGTCAGGATCGTCTCATTAACAGGTTACTCACTGATCAATACACCTCATACCCAATCTCAACCCGGTATTTCCTTTCCTGAAAATACTATGCCTCGATCCCACATTCACAGCATTCAAACACATCATACCATTCAAGTAAATGATTCAATCAGAGCAACAAACATTTCAAGATTCAGATGTTCGAATATCTCATACAGCTTCAAAGCAACATCAAAAACAGAGGTTTCGCAAAACAACGCCAAAACCGACGACCTAGTTCAAAAACAGGGTATTTCGAAGACTATGTTTATAAAACCGGCGACCACGTCGCCCAAACACATAAACAAAGCATTTCTCGAAGACGAAAGCGAAAACGGCGACCACGTCGCCTTCACTTCAGAGATAACTACACTATGGCTTGTATGGAAAAAGAGGTCTAGCTTCCCTTACCTGGACTTGCGCAAACACCTAGAGTTCCGAAATCCAACGAAGCTTGAAGAACGCCTTGACTCTGTTCTTGTGTCTGGTTTTGAAGAGCTTGCAGAGAACCACCCAAGTGCTCCAATGGTGGCTGTCGCTCGTCGTATTCCCGCGTGAAGGTGTACTAGAATCGTAGTGTGAAGGAGAGAAATGGAGAGGAGGGAACTCACTCTTTCTCTCTTCGACTACAACAATGTCTTCCTTTTCTCTCAGCAGTGGATTTCTGTAACTTAAACCAACTTATCCCTCCAAAAGCAGCTGCCACCACCCACTCTGCAGAGAAGTCTGAGAACCACTGCCCTGAACAGTACGACCACTGTTGTCTCTGGTGCATGCCAACCACTGCTCTGAACAGTACTGCCACTGTTTGTCGCTTGTGCATGCCAGCCACTGCTCTGAACAGTACGACCGTGAGTGTCTCCCGCGCATGCCAACATTCTGATGTCACTATTCTGAACCACCCTTTTCGTCTACGTGGCGCGCGTGCAGAACGTCTCATGCTGGATGTCTGGGTCCCACGTTCTCTGTGTATAACTTAACGTAGCGCGATGACCTTTCGCGCGAAGACTCTCGACCGATGACCTCTCGCGCGAAGACTCTCGACCGATGACTTCTCGCGCGAAGACTCTCGACCGATGACCTCTCGCGCGAAGACTCTCGACCGATGACTTCTCGCGCGAAGACTCTCGACCGATGACCTCTCGCGCGAAGACACACCCCGCAGCATGCCTCGCGCCCTGCGATGCCCGATGACACTCGCCACTCCCCCCTGGAGGTTCTTCATTCCACTATGTTACATCCAAGGTATTCTCTCCACAAGGCTTGGTGACGTCGGTAGCTTCACACTTCCAAGAGTTGATTAGCACAAGTCCTCGTGCGCCCAAGCGTGTAACGTTAAGGATGATTCTCTTATGCTCAAGTATAGAGCTTCGCCTGCCCAGCGTATCCAAGGTTTAACCCACACCTTGATACGCGTGGCTTTTGGGACGTACCAGGGTTGATCCAACATTTTGGCTACACACTAAGTGTAGTTTCGGCGATTAGGTGTACTCTAGGCGACAGGCTACTAGGTACACACAGGCGATAGGCGTTCAAGCATAAGCTAGGCGATAGGCGTTCAAGCATAAGCTAGGCGATAGGCGTTCAAGTGCCAGAGAAGTTGGAGATCGCCTACCCGCTTAATAACGGCGATCTCGTAGGCTTCTCAGCTATACATTCCTTCCTTTATATTTAAATAAACACGTGCTTCGAATTTATTTATAATATAACACTTTTATTCCAATATAAACTTCTAGGTTCTTACAATCTCCCCAACAAGAAAAATTTTCGTCCCCGAAAATGAATTACAAGGAAAAGAGGTATGGGTAGGCTTCCCTCATGGGTTCTTCTAACTCCCACGTTGAATCACCCGATTTCTCATCCCACACCACTTTCACCATGTTGATGGTCTTGCCTCTGAGTTGTTTACCCTGCCGGTCATCAATTCTAACTGGTTTTGCTTCAAAGGACAAGTCATCTCTGATCTGCACCTTCTCGGTCGTCTGCTGAATCAACTCTGGTTCAACCAATACTGCTTCCTGGTACCAGTACAAAGGAGTTCTGCATTTCCTTCCATACAAAGCTTCATACGTTGCCATCCCAATGCCAGCATGATCGCCGTTATTATAGGTAAACTCTTCTAACTCGGCTGGAGCCCTCCTGTAAGGTGCCATTGACACTGGTCCAGCCCCAGGTACCAAAATCAATAGAGAACTCCACTTCTCTCTTAGGAGGTAATCCGGATATTTCTTCTGAAATTACATCCATGAAATCTTTCACCACAGGTATCCAACTTACGTCCTCTTTATTCTTCACTCCCAACTGAGCTAGGATTCACGAAGCACCTCGCTTCTTTCTCCCAACTCCGACTACCCATGCTGAGCTGATAACACGTCTGCCTCTTGGAGGTCTGGAAACGCTATCTTCTGACTACCGCAGACTACGAGAACGTGATTGGCAGCTAGCCAATCCATTCCCAGGATAACATCCAGATCCTGAAGAGGTAGGCAGATCAAGTTCACCTTGAATCTGCGTCCCTCTACCATCACTGGACATTCGGGCAAAAGAGGTCAACACCTGTCCTGATGCAGGTGTATAGACCAACAGTTTCAAACGGTAACTCCCTCACTAGAAGGCCCAACTCGGCTACACACAGGCTTGACACAAAGGAGTGTGTCGCTCCAAAATCAAACAAAACTATAACGTATCTATCAGCTATAAACAAGTATCTTGTACTAGATTACCTGATTGAGAGGCTTCCGTTCCAGACATGGCAAACACTCTCCCTCCTGTCTGAGGTCTGCTGCCTTCGTTCCTCAACTGCTGTGAATTAACGGGTTGAGTCATCCTTTTTCTGTTGGGACAATCTCTAGAAAGGTGCCCTATCTCTTGGCATGTGAAACACCTGGGTCTCCATGTTTGTTGTTGCTGAAATTGGGACGAAGCTGTTCCCACCCGATGTGGTGGAGATCTCACATATGGCTTGCTGTGTGGGTGCTGCACCTTCGCCTTCCCACTGGAAGAGCCTCCTTGGTGTGACCTGATCACTCGAGGATCACCCCTTTCCAGGGTCTCTACCATCTTTGCCTTCTCTACTAAGGCGTGAAATTCCCTGATGCACATCGGGGCTATGGTCCTCTTCAGTCCATGCTTCAGCCCCTCTTCGAATTTTCTACACCTCCAGGCCTCGGAGGTCGCCTGGGTATAAAACCGGGCGAGGTACTCAAAACGAGCAGCATAGGCGTTCACTGACATCTCCCCCTGCTCCAACTTCAGGAACTCAGCTTCCCTTGCAAACTTGGCACTGTCAGGGAAGTATTTCTCCAAGAACTTCACCCTGAAGCTCTCCCAATCCAGTACATCCTCTCGTGCCTTGCTGAGCTCCCATCCACCAGAACTCAGCTTCTCCTGATAACAGATACGTGGCAAACAACAGCTTCTTCTCTTCAGGGCAGGAGGTCGCCCTAAAGATTTTTTCCAGCTCTCTGACCCACTGATCTGCCTGATCAGGGGTAGCATTCCCACTGAACTTAGGTGGGTTGTGCCTCATGAACTCGGCCAGTCCCATCTGTTCTTGGGGTTGACCGACGTGGGAGTTTGTCTCAGCAAATCGGGCAGTTTCCCAGTGCTGCATCGTGGCTTGATGGTTCTGAGCCATCGCTGCATTCTGTTGCTGGATGGCAGTCGCCATCATTTCCATGGCCCTGGCGATCTGACCCATCTCCGAAGAAGGTTGGGGTGGGGTAGAGGGTCTACGTGCCATCTTTCTTCGTTTTAGATTCTGAATCTATAGGCTTCTATATTCCCTACAACTATAAGAATGAAATCGATAAGAATCAATTCATTCAAGGGGTAACAGCTAGACCTTACAAAGGTCAGCATCTCAAAGTCATTAAGAATTTGAGTTCATCAACAGGGTTATAACATTTACAACTTCAAACAAAACACCAGATCAGTTACTGGTGTGCAAACATCAATCCAAACTACCACTTCAGTCAAAATCAAGAACACTCAAAAATCACACCAGAATTCAATGTAGGCTAAATATCAAACCTTTGGAATTAAGATTAAGAATTATCTTGATCCAGTTATGAGTGTGCACCCTCATTCCTTTATCAGGATCTTCTCATTCTTGATACCAAGATTTTCAATTTGAGCATACATTCACTAAAGCACAGAAGCACACACAAACTTTTCAATACAAAACGTTTGAAAACCTTTCACTATAGTTGTTATTTAAAAACTCAAATAACTTTTATGAGCAGAAGAAACACAATGGATCCACAGCCCTCAGGTCATCCTAAGGACGAACTGCTCTGATACCATTAATGTAACATCCCGCCAAAATAATACATACATCCATGTATAATTGAAATTAAGTGTAACCAAATAATATTGAAGAGTGCAAAATAATATGTATTTATATATATATCAGAAATGAAGTTACTCCTCTTAGGGAGTTTAATACATAACCAAATCAAATGTTTGCAAGATTTTACGAAAATAAAAGAAATGCAGTAAGACAGGCGGTCTCAAAAGAAAACGGCGATCTCCAACTTTAAAACGGCGATCTCTAACAGAAGACCTCAAAACGGGCGATCTTCTATCAGGACACGAAAACCGGCGATCACCACCGAGAGGTAGAAACCGGCGATCTCTCCCTCGGCGACCACTCACTAAGGAGCTCTCCTTCCTGGAAGATCATCTGCTCCCGTGTAACAATTACACGATCATCACAGTTTTTAAAGAGAACCAAGCACAACACCAAAGAAAACACCACAGGGTAAGCTAGACATTTTAAAGAGAGTTTAAATAGGAACATTAAAATTAAAGTAAAACAAGTTTCAAGATTATCCATGTAAAACGTAGAGCTGCTCATCCCTTCACCTGATCGCCCAAAAATCCAAACATTTCACAGCATTTCTCAGAATCAATCTATTTCACAAACTGCATCAAGTGTCTATCAATATTCAAGTTTCTCATTTCACATGTCAGACTTTCCACTGACTCACAACACAAGACACTTGACACTACTTCCGGATTGACTCGTGCGTTGAACTTAGTATCCAGAGACATGCACCTGTCATACTAACCCACTGTGAAATCACACACATTCACAGGGTCGCCGTGAAATCTCACACATTCACAAGCGCATAATGAATCTCAATATCATCACCATCCTAGCATGACAGGGTTAATCCATAGAACAGGCGGAGCTCGTTCTTTTCACACGAGACGCCCATTCGTATGAACCTCCATCGACTCTCACCAACTGAGTAACTTCCTATATGTGCTTCCATTACCTCAGCAGAGTCAGGATCGTCTCATTAACAGGTTACTCACTGATCAATACACCTCATACCCAATCTCAACCCGGTATTTCCTTTCCTGAAAATACTATGCCTCGATCCCACATTCACAGCATTCAAACACATCATACCATTCAAGTAAATGATTCAATCAGAGCAACAAACATTTCAAGATTCAGATGTTCGAATATCTCATACAGCTTCAAAGCAACATCAAAAACAGAGGTTTCGCAAAACAACGCCAAAACCGACGACCTAGTTCAAAAACAGGGTATTTCGAAGACTATGTTTATAAAACCGGCGACCACGTCGCCCAAACACATAAACAAAGCATTTCTCGAAGACGAAAGCGAAAACGGCGACCACGTCGCCTTCACTTCAGAGATAACTACACTATGGCTTGTATGGAAAAAGAGGTCTAGCTTCCCTTACCTGGACTTGCGCAAACACCTAGAGTTCCGAAATCCAACGAAGCTTGAAGAACGCCTTGACTCTGTTCTTGTGTCTGGTTTTGAAGAGCTTGCAGAGAACCACCCAAGTGCTCCAATGGTGGCTGTCGCTCGTCGTATTCCCGCGTGAAGGTGTACTAGAATCGTAGTGTGAAGGAGAGAAATGGAGAGGAGGGAACTCACTCTTTCTCTCTTCGACTACAACAATGTCTTCCTTTTCTCTCAGCAGTGGATTTCTGTAACTTAAACCAACTTATCCCTCCAAAAGCAGCTGCCACCACCCACTCTGCAGAGAAGTCTGAGAACCACTGCCCTGAACAGTACGACCACTGTTGTCTCTGGTGCATGCCAACCACTGCTCTGAACAGTACTGCCACTGTTTGTCGCTTGTGCATGCCAGCCACTGCTCTGAACAGTACGACCGTGAGTGTCTCCCGCGCATGCCAACATTCTGATGTCACTATTCTGAACCACCCTTTTCGTCTACGTGGCGCGCGTGCAGAACGTCTCATGCTGGATGTCTGGGTCCCACGTTCTCTGTGTATAACTTAACGTAGCGTGATGACCTTTCGCGCGAAGACTCTCGACCGATGACCTCTCGCGCGAAGACTCTCGACCGATGACTTCTCGCGCGAAGACTCTCGACCGATGACCTCTCGCGCGAAGACTCTCGACCGATGACTTCTCGCGCGAAGACTCTCGACCGATGACCTCTCGCGCGAAGACACACCCCGCAGCATGCCTCGCGCCCTGCGATGCCCGATGACACTCGCCACTCCCCCCTGGAGGTTCTTCATTCCACTATGTTACATCCAAGGTATTCTCTCCACAAGGCTTGGTGACGTCGGTAGCTTCACACTTCCAAGAGTTGATTAGCACAAGTCCTCGTGCGCCCAAGCGTGTAACGTTAAGGATGATTCTCTTATGCTCAAGTATAGAGCTTCGCCTGCCCAGCGTATCCAAGGTTTAACCCACACCTTGATACGCGTGGCTTTTGGGACGTACCAGGGTTGATCCAACATTTTGGCTACACACTAAGTGTAGTTTCGGCGATTAGGTGTACTCTAGGCGACAGGCTACTAGGTACACACAGGCGATAGGCGTTCAAGCATAAGCTAGGCGATAGGCGTTCAAGCATAAGCTAGGCGATAGGCGTTCAAGTGCCAGAGAAGTTGGAGATCGCCTACCCGCTTAATAACGGCGATCTCGTAGGCTTCTCAGCTATACATTCCTTCCTTTATATTTTTGTGGACAAGTTAGTTTAAGATGTAAAAACCCACTTCTGAGAGAAAGGAACGTTGCAGTGGTTCAAGAGCGAAAGAGTGTGTTTGCCTCCCTTCTTCTCCTTTTCTCTCCTTCGCACTGCGATTCAGGCACCTTCACCCAAAAGTACGACGAACGACGGCTACCATTAGAGCACCTGGGAAGTTCTCTGCAAGTCCTACAAACCAGACGCAGAAACAGAGTGAAAGCATCTTTTAAGCTTCGTTGGGTTTTGGAGTTCTTGGTGTTTTGCGCAAGTCCAGGTAAGGGAAGCTAGCCTTCATTTTCAATACAAGCCATAGATTAGCTGTTTCTGAAGTGAGGGCGACATGGTCGCCGGTTTCGTTTTCATCTTCGTGAATGCTCTGTTCTATGTGTTTGGGCGACGTGGTCGCCGGTTTTAAATACAGACTTCGAAATACCTTGTTTTTGAACCAGATCGCCGGTTTTGGCGTTGTTTGCGAACTCCCTGTTTTTGGTGTTGCTTTGAAACTGTTTGAGATTTAAAGGTGGAATGCATGTAATACTCGAAAGTCTGAACCTTTGAAATGATTGTTGCTGTGATTTGAACCATTCATTTGAGTGGTATGATGTTTTGAATGTTGTGAATGTGGGATCAAGGCATAGTATTTTCAGGAAAGGAAATACCGTGTAAGATCGTGTGTAGGTGTATTGACTAGGGGCTTGTCTAGAAGGAGATATCCTGACTCTGCTGATATAATGGAATCACGTAGATGAAGTTATTCAGTTGTGGAGAGTCGGAGGAGGTTCATATGAATGGGTGAGTCGTGTGAAAAAGAACGAGCTCGGCCTGTTATATGAATTAACCCTGTCATACCGGGAGAGTTAATGACATTGAGATTATATATGCGCATGGCTGTGTGGATTTCACAGCGATCCTGTGTGGATTTCACAGTGGTATGGTATGACAGGTGCAGATCTCTGAGCCTGAGTCAACGCACGAGTCAATCCGGAAGTAGTGTCATGTGTCTATGCATTGTGAGTCAGTGGAAAGTCTGACGTGTGAATCTTGAATACTGAAAGTAGCAAATGGACACTTGACGAGTATGTGGAATATGGAAATGTTGATGGTTGTAATTGATATGGATCATGAATGGTGTGAAGTTTTATGTTTACTATGGATTTAAAAGCTTTTAAAACATCTAGCTTACCCCTTTCTTTTGTATTGCTCTGTGGTTGTTTTCTCTTAAACTGTGATGATCGTGTATTTTGCACGGGAGCAGACGAGGTTGCAGGTGGTAGAGCTCCTCAGTGAGTGGTCGCCGGGAGGAGATCGCCCATATATATTTCTGTTAGGCGATCACCCTTTTTATGTTGTCTGATAGGAGATCGCCCTTTTCTGATAGGAGATCGCCCTTTCCTGATGGGAGATCGCCTATCCTGTTGGGAAATCGCCTGTTTTTATGTATTTTGTTGTATTTAGTTTACGTTTTTGGAAACCGGCAGATTATGTATTAAATTCCCTACGAGGAGAAAACTTCATTACATATATATATAATTATGTTCACTTCAACATTATTATTTTATCTCTACTTCATCTTATAATTATGCAATGAAATTGGCAGGATGTTACACTCCCAATCTCAAAGGGTAGAATTAGTCACTCCTGTTGGCCATTACAAGTATAGAAAGCAAGAAAAGAAAATCTAAGATGTTTCTCCCTGACAGTTGCCTCCTCTAGGGTTTCTATCACCTTCTATTCTCCCAATGATGTATAGGGTTATGCCTCACGCCTCATATTTCACCTAATTGGGCTTGGTCTAAGTGACTTCTCGCCTAGGCATGATTGGGGTCACTTGGGCGAGTTGGACAAGAAAAAGCCCAGCTTCTTTGGAGTGATCTCACCTAGGCGTGATTGACTAAGTTCCTCTGGAGTAATCTGGCTTAGGTGAGTTTTGAGCGCTCCATCTTTCCTTTTTTATATTGTCTATTCTCCTCTAGCTTTTTCATCTCCATTTGCCCCTAGAATCGTGAAATTAACACAAATTTGGGAATAAATCATTCTTATCCATATTATAATCACAAAATATGTAAAAAAAGTTTAAATTCATAAATTAGGGATTAAATTATACTTATTTTATCAATAAATATTCATAAGTGTCTATCTTTTAATATGAAATATTACTTGATCTCGCCGCGGACTCAAGCGTGGAGAGATTGCCTCGTCACTCCTTCGTTTGACTTCCTATCTGCTGCGCGTTCTGCAAGGAGGTTCCAGGGACCTTCGACGACTCCCAGCGGTACCTGCAAAACATGCGAACGGCGCCTCTAGCGGCCGTTGTGGCTCCGACGCTCAAGTCAGGCAACGAGAACACCGAAAGGTCTCTCTCAGACTTCTCTGTGTGAGACCGTGTGTGTGTGTCCTCAGACCTCTTTGATTCGAAGACTGAGTGCTCTTTGGATTTGTGTTGTGTATCTGAGGTAAAGATTGCATACCTGGTTTGGTGTTCTTCTTCCTCATATAAACCCTGCGTAGCCCCTACAGGCTATCCCTAGGTTCACTTAATTACCCTGCAGTGCCGTTTCCACTCCCCAGGGTGCTTTGCATGCCAGCTTTCTTCACTTGAGTGCCAGGTCTGACAGGGGTGGCCGCGTGGGTTCCTCTCAACCCCTTCGACTTCTGTGCCTACTTGCCTTACCTATTCTCTGGGAACATCTTCACCATCCACGTGGCAGACATGCAGCCCTATTGGGAGATGATGGGTTCTCGTCCAGCAGGATTCTGCACTTAACTGCGTCTTCTCATCTTCATGCGTGGTTGTTTCGCGACTAAGACCATTCACTGTCTCTGGGCGCTTTACTGATCATCGATTGCGTTGTTCACATCGCGCGGCCGATATCACCTCAACACATACCGATGACCGATGTGCTTCTTCGCATACTCGGGCTCTGCTTATGGAATCAGGCGAGGTCTTTGGGCGACGTTCTCGCTGGGAGCTTGAGTCCCAGTTTAACACGTGTTGACAAGGAACCCCCGACGACTGATCATTCTCCATGCACCGATGACTGATCACAACGCATGAACCGATGACAGATCACTCTGAACGCACCGATGACCGATCGGTGCTTCGTCCCTTCTCGCGCTCTTTTTCCAGGCGCCCAAGTAAGGACTGATCTGCTGGTGGCGGTCACTTGGTAACTGACCACTGATCGCCGTTCTTGAACGATCTCCACCCTGATTTATCTGCCTTCACGTGTCACGCGTCACTCCGTGATTGATCCACGTGGTTATCTGCTTCTGACGTCATCGCCTACCGATGACCGACCGGATCATGAGCCCCCCAGTCTCGAGCTGTGAACTTGTTCTCAGCGAAGAGACTAAGTGGTCTTTGTTGCCAAAGGGAAAAAGAGGCTCGAAGCTGATGTACCTGAGACCACGGCTGTTGGTGCCGACGTTCTGATAGATAGGTTCCATGGGCTGGCAGTAGGTTCACTGCGTCCTTCCAGACTTGGACTCTACCCAACCGGGTTTCCACTATTCAGTGGCCGATGGCAGGCTCATGCCTCCTCCTTGAGCTTCTTCCCTTGCCACTTCTCCTTGTGTGTAATTTTTCTTGCTGCTACAAACTTTGCACATAATTTTGTATACAAAAGTTCGTATTGGATGACTGACCTGATGGCGTCTAAACGCTTTGACTGATCGTCCAAGACCTTATTCGGGCAAGCTTGCGTGCTAAGGGCTTTGCTACCGACCACCGACTAGCATGTTAACGTTCCACTGATCAGTCATCGCGCTTCATGCTTCGCATTACTTCCGCGTCACTCCAGCGCTAAGTGTATAGAGGACCCGTCTCCTGAAGATAATGCTTGTGTTTTGGGGAAGAGTACTGCTTCTTGTTTTTCCCCCCTCGCCTCGGCCTTGCTGTAGGAAGTTGAGGTGAGGTCTTTCTCTGTAGCCTTAGCCTTGCTGTATGAAGCAGCGGATAAGGACTTGGTTCCTTTGCCTCGACCTTGCCGTAAGAAGCAGAGGAAGAGGACTTTCTCTGTTGCCTTAACCTTGCCGTATGAAGCGGAGGAAGAGGACTTTCTCTGTTGAGTGGGTGCATGCTCCCAGGGAAGCACCAGGGGTGGCTGTCTAGGCGCACTCGCCAAGCGCATCCCTGCCTGCATGGTAACACCGTACGCCTTTTGAGTGGGCAACTCCTCTCCTTCTGGTTTGGAATTATGCGGGGTGCATGCGTAACGTTCTCGCTGGGAGTTTGGGTCCCAGCTTAACACGTGTTATCAAGACCCCGATGTCAAACCTTCTTCTGGAATCATGCGAGGTGCGTGCGTAACGCTCTCGCTGGGAACCTGGGTCCCAGCTTAACACGTGTTAGCACGACCCTGATGACCAGCCTTATTTCGGAATCACACGAGGTGCATGCGGAACGCTCTCGCTGGGAACCTAGGTCCCAGCTTAACACGTGTTAACATGACCCCGATGACCAACCTTATTTTGGAATCACGCGAGGTGCATGCGGAACGCTCTCGCTGGGAACCTAGGTCCCAGCTTAACACGTGTTAACATGACCCCGATGACCAATGGACCGACCGAGCACTTACACCGACGGCTGATCTTGCCTCGGGTGAACCGATGACTGGTCGAGCGTTGCTTCTTGGTGCTCAAACGCGACGGTGATGTCTTGTTACGGGGAAGAAGGGTTTTGCTTGTTGACCCCTCTTCCCTTTCCCTCTCTTGGTTTTCCCCAGAATTCCCGAGTTCCCAAACTTTGGCCACCTGCACTCACTCCTGGGGTGAGGAGAACATAGGTCAGTGGTCCGTACTCGCGCCTGGGGCGAGTAGGCCCCAACTGATCCCTTGAACTTGTATTTGGGGCAAGCAGAACTTGAACTGGGAAACCTGCGCACACTTGACATACTGAAATCTTTTTTTATTGGGTGGCCTCGTTAAAAACCCTCTAGGGAAAAGAGTGCCCCCTGATTTGCTTAACTATTTTCAGTAAATACATTGAGTGCGCTAGAACGCATCTACTTTACAACTTAACTGAAGTAGAATTTCAAGTGCGTAGCGTTCCACGTCCTGGGGATAGGTGCTCCATCCAGAGTCTCCAGCCGATAAGCTCCATTCTCCAACGCCTCAACTACTCTATATGGACCCGTCCACTTTGGAGATAACTTGTTCTCCATCTCATTGTGGTGTGCCTTCCTCATCACCAGATCGCCCTCCTGGAAACGCCTGGGCTTCACCTTGGAACTGTGTCTCCGTTCCACTCTTCTTTTGACAGCTTCCGCACTGACCCTGGCTCCCTCTCGCACTTCGTCCAGGAGGTCCAGATTCACCTTTCGCTCTTGATTGGACTCTTCGACGATAAAGTTCAGGAATCTAGGGGAGCTCTCCTGTATCTCTACGGGGATCATAGCATCCGTCCCATAAACAAGACTAAAGGGTGTCTCTTGGGTGCTAGACTGTGGGGTGGTATGGTAGGACCATACAATTCTGGGAACCTCTTCTGCCCAATTCTCCTTGGCTTTCTCTAATCTTCGCTTCAGTCCCCTAAGCAGCACTCGGTTGGCTGACTCCACCTGCCCGTTGGTCTGCGGGTGTTCTACTGAGGCGAACACTTGCTGTATCTTCAGCTCTTCGCACATCTTTCTCAACTGATGACTGGTGAACTGAGTGCCGTTGTCGGATACCAGCCTCTTGGGTACCCCGAAACGACAGACGATATTCTTCCAGACAAAATGCTCGACCTTCTGAGCGGTGATGTGGGCCACTGGTTCCGCCTCCACCCATTTCGTGAAATACTCGATGGCCACTATGAGGAATTTCATCTGTCTGATCGCCAGAGGAAAGGGTCCCAGGATGTCGATTCCCCATGTGTTAAATGGCCATGGGCTATGGATGGACTTCAACTCTTCCGGGGGCGCCTTATGCCAGTCTGCATGAAGTTGGCATTGTTTGCACCGCTGAGCGTACTTCACACAGTCTTCCTTCAGCGTTGGCCAGTAGTACCCTGCGCGGAGAACTCTACTTGCCAAAGCGCGACCACCGACGTGGCTCCCGCACACCCCTTCGTGCAACTCTGACATGAGTCTGGTGCATTGCTCTCCATGCACGCACATTTGCACTGGGTGGGAAAAGCCAAATCTAAACAAGTTCCCATCGATTAGAGTAAACCTACACGAGCTCTTCCTTATCTTCTTTGCCTCTGTTGGGTCCAGTGGGAGCACACCATCCTCTAGGTACAACTGGTACGGCGTTATCCACGTATCGGGCCCCTTGACAGCGCAAACTTCCACCACCTCATCGGTCCTCACCTGTCGCGCCCTCACCCTCGGTGCTTTCAGCGTTTCCTGGGTCAGGGACCGATGACTCGTCGCCGGACGCCCCACCGACTTGGATACTTGCAGTACTTGATTATCAGATACGAACGCTCGCGGCACCTTTAAAGTCTCTTGGATGACGGTCCTCTGTTTTCCCCCCTTGCCCGAGCTGGCCAGCTTGGCAAGCAGATCTGCTCTGGCATTTTGCTCTCGGGGCACATGCACCAATTCGAACTCATCGAAGGACGTCTTCATGAGCTGGACGTATTCCAGGTAGGCTGCCATCTGAGGATCTTTCGCCTGGAATTCCCCTGTAACTTGCCCAGTGACTAGCATTGAATCACTCTTAGCCACCAGACTTCTTGCTCCCATTTCTTTTGCCAGCAACATTCCTGCAATCAAGGCTTCATACTCTGCCTGGTTGTTGCTAGCCTTAAAGGCAAAGCGAAGGGATTGTTCGATCAGTACCCCGTTTGGGCCTTCCAGAATGACTCCAGCGCCGCTTCCCTGCTGATTGGAGGAGCCATCTACTGATAAGACCCACCGGAAAACTACGCCTTCTGCAGGTGTCGCGACTGGCGACAGTTCAACCACGAAGTCGGCGAACACCTGCCCCTTGATCGGTCCTCGGGGTTCGTACTGGATGTCGAATTCTGAGAGTTCCACAGCCCACTTGACCATCCTCCCTGCTACGTCTGGCTTCTTCAACACGTTCTGGATGGGCAGGTCTGTCATGACCACTATGGTGAAACTGTGGAAATAGTGTCTTAGCCTTCTGGCTGAAAAGACTACAGCCAGTGCCGCCTTCTCCAGGGTTTGATACCTCGTTTCCGGGCCTCGTAGTACCTTACTTACAAAATACACAGGTTTCTGAACCTGATCCTGCTCTTGTACCAGGACCGAGCTGACCGCCCTCTCTGTCACAGCAAAATACAGGTGAAGAGGGGTGCCCATTTGTGGTTTACACAATACTGGTGGGCTCGCCAGGTACTCCTTCAGTTCCAAGAAGGCTTCTTCGCATTCTGGTGTCCACACAAATCTACTGCTGCGCTTGAGACATTGGAAAAACGGATGACCCTTCTCTCCTCCAGCAGACATGAACCGTGACAAGGCGGCCAACCGACCAGTGAGCTGCTGCACCTCCTTCACCGTCGCAGGGCTCCTCATTGCCACGATTGCCGCGCACTTCTCCGGGTTTGCCTCAATTCCACGCTCCGTTAGAAGGAAACCCAAGAACTTCCCAGCCCCTACACCGAAGATGCATTTCTCAGGGTTGAGTTTCAACCCATACTTGGCGATGGTGGTGAAAAGTTCTTCCAGGTCAACTACATGGTGTGCCTTCTCCCGCGACGTGACCACCATGTCGTCTACGTATGCATGCACGTTCCTCCCAAGCATGGGCGAGAGTACCCTATCCATAAGTCTCTGATAGGTAGCTCCTGCGTTTTTCAACCCAAATGGCATCACCTTGTAGCAGTAGCAAGATCGTTCCGTCATGAAGGCAGTCTTGCACTCGTCCATGGGGTGCATCCTTATCTGGTTGTAGCCTGAGAATGCGTCCAGAAAGCTGAGGAGCTTTCCCCCTGATGCGCTGTCCACCAATGCATCTATACTAGGGAGAGGGTAGGAGTCCTTGGGGCAGGCCTTATTGAGATCAGTGAAGTCCACACACATCCTCCACTTGCCATTTGACTTCTGCACCAGTACCACGTTTGCCAGCCACTCGGGGTACTGGATTTCTCTGATATGTCCAGCAGCAAGGAGCTTCTGTGTTTCGTCATGGATCACCTTCTTCTTCTCTTCATTGAAACTCCTTCGCCTTTGGCGCACCGGCCGTGCCTTGGGGTCCATTGACAGGTGGTGGCAAAGGAAATCAGGGTCGATTCCTGGCATGTCAGAAGCGGACCACGCAAAAGCGTCCATGTGCTTCTCAATCACACAGGCGATCTGTGATCGGTCTTCCGCAGTGAGCGATTCCCCCAACTTAAACCTTTTTCCCCTTATCTCCACCTCTTTCCATCCCTCAGTAGGATGGGACCTCCTTTCGTGGGCGACGACCGCCCTGGCGACGTCCAACTCGTGAGGATCGACCACGTTCCCTGCTTCTGCTTCAACTCGAGCTACCTGAGAGCCCCCCAGCGTAGCATCCTCCATTACTTGATCTGGCCATGCCCCTGGAACCACCGATCTTCCCTGGAGCGTGCCTGCTGGCGGTGTTGTAGTGACATGGCAGATGCTTCTCTTCTGCTTGAGGCTGTTCTCGTAACAGCGCCTAGCCTCAGCCTGATCTGACTTGATGGTAATGACAGCCCCTTCCACCGATGGCAGCTTCAGCTTCATGTGCCTCGTTGATGACACTGCGCCCAACCTGTTGAGCGTGGGCCTTCCCAACAAGATATTGTATGCAGATGGGGCGTTCACCACCAAGAACTTTATCTTCTCTGTGCGGGACGCCACTCCATCGGTAAACGTCGTCCTCAGCTCTATGTAGCCCCGCACCTCGACCTGGTCTCCCGCGAAACCATACAGACACCCATCATATGGCCTCAACTGATCGGGGGACAGTTGTAACCTGTTGAACGTTGTCCAGAACATGACGTCCGCTGAGCTTCCTTGGTCTACGAGCGCCCTGTGTACTCGTCTTCCCGCTGTCACCAGGGTGATGACCACCGGGTCGTTGTTGTGGGGTACTACGTCTTGCAAATCAGCCCTTGTGAAGGTAATGTCTACCTCGGGGAAATGGCCTTCATCCACCGAGTCCACGGCCATCACTGACTGTGCATACCTTCTTCTCTGTGACCTGGAACACCCTCCACCGGAAAAACCTCCCGCAATGGTCATCACCTCCCCATGCACAGGGATTTCGTGTTGCTGATCACCTGCTTGAGACCCCGAAGCGTGATCGCCCTGTACTCCCTGTAGGTAATCGGTCAGGAGGCCTGACTTTACCAACTCCGCGAGTTGACGTCCCAATGACAGGCAGGTGCGGAGGGTGTGCCCATAAGCGTGATGGAACTCGCACCACTCATCCTTCTTCCTTCCAAGTACCTTGTCAGTCTTCTCTGGTACTCGGAGCCTCGCAGCCACAGCAGGGATGGCGATCAGCTCCGCCAACTCTACAACGAAATCGTACCTTGGGGGTGCGTCGCGCTTCCCTGCGCCCCCCTTGACCTGGTCCTTTCTGGGCATGTAAGGACGAGGCCTGACTTGCACCCTCTTTCCTTCCTTGGCCTCATACACCCGCGCCTGTTGTTGTTGCCTCCCATGACCCCCGCGTGGCTTAGATGGTGCAACACTGCTTCTCTTCTCGGAGACCTCCGTCTCCGCTACTATGTGCGCCACTACTCGTCGCCGAATCTCAGCAAAGGTGGCAGGGTGGCTCCTGATGAGCGATTCGCCGAAAGGGCCAGGTAGCACGCCTTTCTTGAACACATGTACCAGCATGCTCTCATCCTTGCAGGGCAGTTTCACCACCCGCGCACCAAAGCGGTTGAGGAAGTCCTTCAGCGATTCACCCTGGTTCTGGCGCACGTCGAACAGGTCGTAAGCTACCACCGGCGGCGCCCTGTTGACTATATACTGCTCCGTGAACAGCTTTGAGAACTGATGGAAGGAGGTGATGTGGCCCTCTGGCAGGCTCACGAACCACTCCATAGCCACTCCGCCCAGCGTGCTCATAAACATTTTGCAGTATACTGCGTCTGAACCTCCAGACAGCATCATTTGAGTGTGGAAAGCTGTCAAATGTGCCTCTGGGTCTTCCACCCCCGTGAACGACGCCTTCACTCCCACCAAGTTAGGGGGCACCGCCGTGTTCATGATTTCGGGGGAGAAGGGCATGGGAAATGCCCTAGGGGGCGACGGCGGCATCGACGTTCTGTCTTCGGATACGCGCTCATTCTGCGCCTGCAGCTCCCTACGCAACTCCTCGTTTACGCGGTCCAACTCTTCATTCCTGCTGTGTGATGCAGTCAGCTCTGCATGCATCTTCTCCTGCTCAGCTCTCGATGCCGCAACGTTCTCCTGCAACGCGCGCATCATCTCCATGACCTGCGCCATGGTCACAGTTCCTTCACCAGCAGGTGGTGGAGGTGTCGTTTGTCTAGCTCTTCTACTCATCTGTGCGATTTCTTATTCTCGTTCTCGTGTATGGGGGCTTCGTTTTACTTCGCGCCCCACGGTGGGCGCCAAATGATCTCGCCGCGGACTCAAGCGTGGAGAGATTGCCTCGTCACTCCTTCGTTTGACTTCCTATCTGCTGCGCGTTCTGCAAGGAGGTTCCAGGGACCTTCGGCGACTCCCAGCGGTACCTGCAAAACATGCGAACGGCGCCTCTAGCGGCCGTTGTGGCTCCGACGCTCAAGTCAGGCAACGAGAACACCGAAAGGTCTCTCTCAGACTTCTCTGTGTGAGACCGTGTGTGTGTGTCCTCAGACCTCTTTGATTCGAAGACTGAGTGCTCTTTGGATTTGTGTTGTGTATCTGAGGTAAAGATTGCATACCTGGTTTGGTGTTCTTCTTCCTCATATAAACCCTGCGTAGCCCCTACAGGCTATCCCTAGGTTCACTTAATTACCCTGCAGTGCCGTTTCCACTCCCCAGGGTGCTTTGCATGCCAGCTTTCTTCACTTGAGTGCCAGGTCTGACAGGGGTGGCCGCGTGGGTTCCTCTCAACCCCTTCGACTTCTGTGCCTACTTGCCTTACCTATTCTCTGGGAACATCTTCACCATCCACGTGGCAGACATGCAGCCCTATTGGGAGATGATGGGTTCTCGTCCAGCAGGATTCTGCACTTAACTGCGTCTTCTCATCTTCATGCGTGGTTGTTTCGCGACTAAGACCATTCACTGTCTCTGGGCGCTTTACTGATCATCGATTGCGTTGTTCACATCGCACGGCCGATATCACCTCAACACATACCGATGACCGATGTGCTTCTTCGCATACTCGGGCTCTGCTTATGGAATCAGGCGAGGTCTTTGGGCGACGTTCTCGCTGGGAGCTTGAGTCCCAGTTTAACACGTGTTGACAAGGAACCCCCGACGACTGATCATTCTCCATGCACCGATGACTGATCACAACGCATGAACCGATGACAGATCACTCTAAACGCACCGATGACCGATCGGTGCTTCGTCCCTTCTCGCGCTCTTTTTCCAGGCGCCCAAGTAAGGACTGATCTGCTGGTGGCGGTCACTTGGTAACTGACCACTGATCGCCGTTCTTGAACGATCTCCACCCTGATTTATCTGCCTTCACGTGTCACGCGTCACTCCGTGATTGATCCACGTGGTTATCTGCTTCTGACGTCATCGCCTACCGATGACCGACCGGATCATTACTGAAATATGACACTTATCATAGATCTAACACCTTTTGTAGGTAGCACATATGATAAGGCAAAAACTTCTCATAGAAAAAAAAATAGTCTAACTAGGGCTACAACTGAGCCTCCTTAAGCCTAATGCAACCTTAGGCCATCTAGGGTTTTTAAGTAAGGGAGCTTGGGCGACACCAACATGGCAAGGAAGGAGTGAGGGGCCAAATGCACTCACTCATGGGAGGCGTGAAGCATGTGGCAAACACCTCAAAGGATATCTTTTCTATCCAATGCCAATACACCACTTGTCATCATGGGAATGGAGAGGATTCTCTCCAATAATGGAATGACACTTCTCAAGCTAGGAGTGGAGAGTTTTTAGGTTAAGCTTTTCTGAATTTTGGCACCTTTTAGAATTATAAATACAAGTGATAGCCCTCTTGTAAACTATCTTAGAATTGACTAAAAAAACATTGCCCAAGTTTGTGCACAATTTGTCTTCTTTGCTCACTCTTTGTTAGCACTAGTTTTGTGTCTAGCTTAAAATTACTTAGGAGTTGGCCTCACGTCTTCTAAGTCTCTACATTCACCAACCAAATTCATCTTCTCCATTCAATTTCCTTCATCCCTTTCACCCACACAATGCCTCCATCAAACCGCAACAAACAACAAAATACAAAGGGCCATATGGATTCAAGATAAGACTGCATTATTTGGTATCTAGAGCTTTGGTCACGATCAAGATAAGTTTTCATCCTTTTGTTCTTCAAATTTCAATGTTGTGTTCATGTTATTTTTAATGTCTTGAAGTTGTTTTGATACATTTATTTATGTATTGTGATTTTGTGTTTTAATCGGTTCAAAATTCATGTTCTTTCTTGAACCATCTACAAAAGTGTGTTTAATTTTTTTTAGTTTTCCTTTTTTTTTTTCTTTTGGTCATTACAATATTTTTCTACTATGCTTTCATTTTATAATCCATTCCTAGTTATCTAAAGTCATGTTACTTCCATACGTGTAATAAATTTCAAGTAGTCTTTTGTTTGATTTTATTTGTTTCTTGATTTGCAATTTATTATCCATTTCTAGTTGTCTAAAGTCATGTTACTTCCATACATGTAATAAATTTCAAGTAGTCTTTTGTTTGATTTTATTTGTTTCTTGATTTGCAATTAGTAACCATTTGAGTTAAATATTTGTTGTGCCTTTGTGTGCTTTTCCTTTTGTGAATTTGAGTTTCCTATCTTGTTATTAGATCATTAACAAACTCATTAGAGTTAGGATTCGATAATGTCTTGAGTTTCAATTCATTTTGTTCAAATTCCTTAGGATTCTTCAAATTGGAACTTGTTTTGAAAATTCTGGGTTGGCTAGAAAAATTATATATATTCATATGCTGCAAGTTTTGATCTATACAAATTTTATGCTGATTTCATATATGTGTGAGCAAGAATTTCCTAAAATTTCGTAAAAAAATTCACACTAGTGTAAAATGATGAAAGGAATACTCCTTTCCAAGTGCGGTTTCGCGCTAAAACGCATTTCTTAAAAACGTGGTGGCATTTTTGAAATTAGTTTGTTTTACAAATGCGGTTATTAGTTAAAACCGCATTTGTAAATGAAAGTTTTTCATTTACAAATGCGGTCACGTGTATAACCGCATTTGTAAATGAAATGCCTTTCATTTACAGATGCGGTCATGTGTATAACCGCATTTGTAAATGAAAGGCATTTCATTTACAGATGCGGTCATGTGTATAACTGCATTTGTAAATGAAATGCTTTTCATTTACAAATGCGGTCATGTGTATGACCGCATTTGTAAATTAAAAACTTTCATTTACAAATGCGGTTTTAACTAATAACCGCATTTGTAAAATGTTTTTAACTTACAATTTGAAGCGCGCCATTGCACTTTCACTCTTTCTTCTCTGCTCTTGCTTGTCGCTGTTGCTGCGCTGCGCTGTGTTCCTTGCTTCTGTGCATCTTCATTGCTATTGCTTCCATTGTGAGTTTCGTATCCCATTTCATTCTCTTCAGTTCGCTTTAGGAATGCTGTTCTTATATATGGTTTTTTCCTTGCAGTGCTTGAAGTTACTGTTGCATTGCTCCGCCGCTGTCGCGCCAGTCTTCCGCTTCCACCTCTGGTTTTCTATCACTTGAATCATCATTTTCGCACACAAGGTTAGTTCATTTTTAGATTTTTTGAATTTTACTTTTGTTTATTTTGAATTTTTGACTTTATTTATTATAATTTGTATATTATTTAATATAAATTTGTATTATATAATTTTTAATTTTTAAAATTTATATTATTTAGTTGGTAGTTTTTATGTTAGTTTTGTTAATTTTTTTTTGCTGTACTTTGAATATTTTTTTTTATGTATTATAATTTGTATATTATTTAATATAAATTTGTATTAATTTATATAATTTGTATTATATAATTTCTATTTTCTAAAATTTAAATTATTTAGTAATTATTTGTTAGTTTATAGTAGAATTTATGTTATGTTAGTTGTTACATTAGAATAGAATATCGTGTTTGTATTTGGACCTCCGACAATAATACGTTCTGGTATTGAGTCCGGGGGTGTTTGACCCTCTGCAAATGCATGAGATAGAACACTTATTAGAAAATCCTAGGTAACTATACTGCAGAATATATAATGGATCGAAGTTGGATTCATTGTGCTCGTATAAGTGATGAGTACGAAAGAGGAGTAGAAGAATTTATACAATTTGCGCAGCGTAATGCGATTAATAGTGGTTGTGATGGAGGAAAGATTAGGTGTCCGTGCGTTAACTGTTTGAATGGAAGGATACTGGATGTGAATATTGTAACGCCCTCAAAATGTTGTTCATTTATATATAATAAAATAAAGGTGAAACAATAATATCAAAATTTAACATAGATATATATACATAATATAATTCATCCATTAATACAAATGTGCCTCAAAATAATATCCCTTTTCGAGGAAGTTTTAACACATCTCCATACAGGAGTTTTCAAAATAAAACAAAATAACAGCATTCAAACACCGACGATCTCCTCCTCCAGAAATGCTCACTGAGGAGCTCTACTACCTACAACCTCATCTGCTCCCGTGCAAATATACACGATCATCACAGGTTTAAGAAAAACAACCACAATACAAAACAAAAGGGTAAGCTAGATATTTTTAAAAACTTTAAATATGAAACTTTATATCAATAGAAAGCATAAATCTTCACACCATTCATAATCTATATCAATTTCAACCATCAATATCCCCACATTCCACAAACTCGTCAAGTGTCTATTCAATACATTCAATACTCATGGTTCACACGTCAGACTTTCCACTGACTCATAACATATAGACACATGACTCTACTTCCGGAAGACTCGTGCGTTGAACTTAGCATCCAGAGGCCTGCACCTGTCATACGAAATTGCTGTAAAGTTCCCACAGCTATGCGCATAAACATAATCTCGATCTCAATCTCAATATCCTCACTCTCTCAGTATGACAGGGTTAATCCATATAACAGGTCAAGTCAGTTATCTTTCAAACGACTTACCCATACATATGGACCTCCTTCGACTCTCACCAACTGAATGACTTCATCTATGTGATTCCATCATATCAGCAGAGTCAGGATCGCCTCATTCACAGGATACTCACAGATCAATACACCCTCATAAAATCTCCACACGGTATTTTCTTTCCTGAAAATACTATATTTTGATCACTCTTTCACATTCATCCAGTACATCATATCACACGTAAAAGCACAATTCCATCATATAATATTTTGAATCTTTTCTTAAACAATCCCAATCACAAAAACAATCATACCAAAGTTCAGATTTTTGAATATCATATGCATTTCACCTTTCAATCTCAAACAATTTCAAAACGACATTAAAACAGGGATTTCTAAATTTGCATTAAAACCGGCGATCACGTCGCCCCACACATAAAAACAGAGCATCGTGAAATAGAATATGAAACCGGCGACCACGTCGCCCTCACTTCAGAACCTACTCGCCTAAAGTTTTTATAAACAAAAATGCTAGCTTCCCTTACCTGAACTTGCGCAAAATCACTAAGAGCTCCAAAACCCACCGAAGCTTAAAGATGTCCTAACTCTGTTCTAGCGTCCTGACGGGAGAACTTGCAGAGACTTCCCAGAAGGACAAAGGCAGTCGCCGATCGTAGCACTGGTACGTGAGGATAGCTGCGTCTTCGAGTGGAGGAGAAAGGAGAAAGGGGAACTAAATGAGCTAATTCCCTCAGCTCTTAAGGTCGAACGGCTCTTTAGCCTTCACTGCCATTACCCACTCTCTGAGCAACCTTGCGTGCACACTTCCTTGAATAGTATGATCACGTGGGTTTCTGCGCATACCAACTATCTGATGCTAACTATTCTGAAACACCCTTTTTGTCTACGTGTCGCGCATGCAGGACGTCTCATGCTGGGGGCCTGGGCCCTACCTCATCTGTGTGGAACACGACCTCCTGCGATGACCATCCACCGATGTCTCATCCAGGCGGACGAACGATGTCTCTCCCTGGAAGACGACCGATGTCTCTCCCTGGAAGATGACCGATGTCTCTCCCTGGAAAATGACTGATGTCTCTCCCTGGAAGACGACTGATGTCTCTCCCTGGAAGACGACCGATGCGTCCCTCATCCTGGCGATGACCGTCTATCTCTCGCCCTGGTGACGCTCGCGTGTCTCTTGTCCTGGCGATGCCCGCGTATCTCTCGCCCTGCCGATGCCCGCGTGTCTCTCGTCCTGGCGATGCCTGCGTGTCTCTCGCCCTGGTGATGCCCGCGTGCCTCTCGTCTTGTTGGCGATCTCTTATCGCCCTTGTGTGTGACGAGGACACATCGTCCCACTCTGGTCATCGATGTCACATCGTCACACCTTGCTGAAGGTTCATCCTCCCATTCCTCTAAGTCTGTGTTATTACGGTTCACACTACTCATGGTGGCAGACATGCCACCTATCTTCTATATCACTCATCTTCTGTATTTAGACCACATACTAAGTGCTTACCAAGTCTTCTCGAATACACGGCGATGTGCTCTTTTCGGCGATCATGTACACCATAGGCGATTGGCGATTTCATACGGGGGAAGTCGGAGGCCGCCGCCTTCTTCAAAAACGGCGATCTCCTTGACTTTTAAGCTACACCTTCCTTTCTCTTACCGTTCTTGATTCACGTGCCTCCCCCCTTTCAAGCACGCCCAAGAATTACCTCACGATGAAGTCATCGCACCTGACTACTTGGTTAGTACACTGGTCAACCGACCGACCTCTACCAGCTGACCCCAGACCTTGGGCGACGTCCGAGGTCTGACCACTATGGTATTTTCTATTTTTATGTCCTTTTTATTTTAAATAATAACATAACCAAAAATTATTTAAAACCTATCACTTCTATTCCAAATAATTTATAGGTCCTTACAAATATCATGAGGGAACACCTGCTATGTGATGGGTTTCTTCGATCTTATACAACTTGGACATGGCATGGTGAATTATTAAATTTACCACGTGTTTCCGTAACTGAAGAATATGTGGGATCCACCACGGATGAAGCAGAACACGATGATGTAGTTGATGATCGATTGGAGGACATGATTCGTGATGTGGAAGCTGAGTCTTTTGCAAAAGCGCATGGATATAGAAGTATGTCAAGCGATGCAGAGACTCCATTGTATCCTGGATCAACTAATAACTTCACACGGTTGTCGGCGGTGTTAAGATTGATGAATTTAAAGGCACTAAATGGATGGACTGATAAAAGTTTCACGGAATTGCTCCAGCTGTTTAAGGATATGCTTCCAGAGGGAAATACTCTACCTAATCGTAATTACGAGGCCAAAAAGGTTCTTTGTCCAATGGGTATGGAGTATAAAAAGATACATGCATGTCCTAATGATTGTATATTATACTGGAAAGATTTTGAATTGTTGAAAAGTTGTCCGAGGTGTGGGTTATCACGTTATAAATTGAAACAAACAGATGATGATACTATTGAAGAGATGGAAAAGCATGGACCCCAAATGAAGGTTATGTGGTATCTTCCCATCATTCCAAGGATGAAGCGTTTGTTTGCAAACCCAGACGATGCTAAGAATCTTAGATGGCATGCAGATGAGAGGAAATGTGATGGCATGTACCGACATCCAACTGATTCTGTTCAGTGGAAGAAATTTGATGATGAGTTTCCAGAGTTTGGTAAAGAATCAAGAAATATCAGACTTGGTCTAGCTACAGATGGAATGTGTAAGGACCTGTAAAATTAAATTGGAATAAAAGAGATAAATTTTAAATGAATTCTAAGTATGTCTTTATTTAAAATGAAAAGGAAGGAAAGTGTAGTTTGGAAGACTATGAGATCGCCTAGTAGTACATGATCGCCGGCCGCCTGCTACACATGAGCGCCAGGGCGCGAGGCATGCAGGCATCGCGCGGGCGCGAGGCATGTGAACGTCGCCAGGGCGCGAGGCATGCAGTCATCGCGCGGGCGCGAGGCATGTGGACGTCGCCAGGGCGCGAGGCATGCAGGCATCGCGCGGGCGAGAGGCATGCGGGCATTGCCAGGGCGCGAGAGGCATGCGGGCATCGCTAGGGCGCGAGGCATGCGGGGATTGTCTTCGCGCGAGAGGTCCTCAGTGGATAGTCTTCGCGCGAGAGGTCCTCAGTGGATAGTCTTCGCGCGAGAGGTCATCGGTGGATTGTCCTCGCGCGAGAGGTCATCGGTGGATAGCCTTCGCGCGATAGGTCATCGGTGGATGGCCTTCGCACGAGAGGTCATCGGTGGATAGCCTTCGCGCCTGCGGTCATCGGTGAAAGGTCATCGCGCGACGTCGAGTTACACACAGAGAAGGTGGGACCCAGACTTCCAGCATGGAACGTCCTGCACGCGCGCCACGTAGACAAGAAGAGTGGTTTAGAATTGTGACCTCAGAGTGTTAGCCTGCGCAGAGGCACGCTCAGTAGTACTGTTCAGGGAGTGGTTGGCCTACGCAAGAGACAACTGTAGTCGTACTGTTCAGGGAAACGTACACTCAGACTTCTCTGCAGAGTGGGTGGTGGCAGCTGCTTTTGGTGGATAAGTTGGTTTAAGATGCAGAAACCCACTGCTGAGAGAAAGAAACGTTGCAGCCTTCAAAGAGAGAAAGAGTGAGTTACCTCCCTTCTCCTCCAGTTGTCTCCTTCGCGCTGCGATTCTAGCACCTTCACACGAGAGTACGACGAGCGACAGCCACCATTAGAGCACCTGGGCAGTTCTCTGCAAGTCCTTCAACCAGACGCAAAAACAGAGCCAAGGCGTTCTTCAAGCTTCGTTGGGTTTCGGAACTCTAGGTGTTTGCGCAAGTCCAGGTAAGGGAAGCTAGACTTCATTTTCATTACAAGCTATAGTTTAGTTATTTCTGAAATGAGGGCGACGTGGTCGCCGGTTTCGGTTTCATCTGCGTGAATGCTCTGTTCCATGTGTTTGGGCGACGTGGTCGCCGGTTTTTAAATACAGACTTCGAAATACCCTGTTTTTGAACCAGGTCGCCGGTTTGGGCGATGTTTGCGAACTCCCTGTTTTTGGTGTTACTTTGAACTGTTGAAGCTTAAATGTGATCTTCGAAAATCTGAATCTTTGAAACGATCGTTGCTGTGACTTGAATCATTTATTTAAGGGCGGTATGATGTGTTGAATGTTGTGAATGTGGATCGAGGCATAGTATTTTCAGGAAAGAAAATACCGTGTAAGATCGTGTAGGATGTGCATTGATCGGTGATTCCTAAGGGGATATCCTGACTCTGCTGAGATAATGGAATCACATAGAGGAAGTTACTCAGTTGGTGAGAGTCGAAGGAGGTTCATATGAATGGGCGTCTCGTGTGAAAAAGAACGAGCTCCGCCTGTTCTATGGATTAACCCTGTCATACCGGGAGAACTATTGACATTGAGATTATATATGCGCATGCTGTGTGGATTCACAGCGACCCTGTGTGGATTTCACAGTGGTATGGTATGACAGGTGCAGATCTCTGAGTCTAATCAATGCATGAGTCTTCCGGAAGTAGTGTCAAGTGTCTTGTGTGCTGAGTCAGTGGTGGTCTGACATGTGAAATGAGGAACTTGAAATTGATAGACACTTGATACAGTTGTGAAATAGAATGACTCTGGAAAATATTGCGAAATGTGTGATTTCTGGGCGATCAGGTGAAGAGTATGAGAAACTTGATAACTTTACGTGAATATCTTGAAATTGTTTACCTTGATTTTATTTTAATTATCCTTATTTAAACTCTCTTTAAAATATCTAGCTTACCCTGCGTGTTTTGGTGCTGTGGCTGTTCTCTTAAAACTGTGATGATCGTGTAATTGTTACACGGGAGCAGATGATCTTCCAGGATGTAGAGCTCCTTAGGGAGTGGTCGCCGAGGAAGAGATCGCCGGTTTTCTATCTCTTGGTGGTGATCGCCGGATTTATGTCCTGCTGCAGATCGCCTGTTTTGGGCCTTCTGTTACCAGATCGTCGGTTCATGTATGGAGACCGCCGGTCTTGTTGTATTTGGTTGAATTTCGTTTAAATTTTGAAAACATTTGACCTGGTTATGTATTTAACTCCCTAAGAGGAGCAACTTCATTACTTATATATATATTATCATGTACTCTTCAATATTATTTGTTTACCTTTATTTTCATTATACATGTATGTATGGTTTTATTTTGGCGGGATGTTACATTAATGGTATCAGAGCAGTTCGTCCTTAGGATGACCTGAGGGCTGTGGATCCATTGTGTTTCTTCTGCTCATAAAATCTATTTGAGTTTTAAATAACAACTATAGTGAAAGGTTTTCAAGCGTTTTTGTATTGAGATTTTGTGTGTGCCTTAGTGAATGTATGCTCTAATTGAAAATCTTGGTATTAAGAATGAGAAGATCCTGATAAAGTAATGAGGGTGCACACTCATAACTGGATCGGGATGATTCGTAATCTTAATTCCAAAGGTTTGATGTTTAGCCTACATTGAATTCTGGTGTGATTTATTTGGTGTTCTTGTAATTGACTGAGAGTGGTCGTTTGGATTGATGTCTGCACACCAGTAATTGTTCTGGTGTTTTGTTTGAAGTTATAAGTGTTATAATTCTGTTGATGAACTCAAATTCTTAATGACTTTGAGATGCTGACCTTTGTAAGGTCTAGATGGTACATCCTGAATGAATTGATTTCTGATCGATCTCGTTCTTGTAGTTGTAGGGAATATAGAAACCAATAGATTCAGAATCCAAAACGAAGAAGATGGCACGTAGACCTTCTACCCCACCCCAACCCTCCTCAGAGATGAGCCAGATTGCCAAGGCCATCGAGATGATGGCAACTGCCATTCAGCAGCAGAATGCAGCGATGGCTCAGAACCATCAAGCTACAATGCAACACTGGGAAACTGCTCGATCTGCTGAAACAAACTCCCACGTCGGTCAGCCTCAAGAACAGATGGGACTGACCGAGTTCATGAGGCACAACCCACCCAAGTTCAGTGGGAATGCTACCCCTGACCAGGCAGATCAGTGGGTCAGAGAGTTGGAGAAAATCTTTAGGGCGACCTCCTGCCCTGAAGAGAAGAAATTGCTGTTCGCCACTTATCTGCTATCAGGAGAAGCTGAGTTCTGGTGGATGGGAGCTCAGCAGATGATGGAGGCCCGAGGGGATGTATTGGATTGGGAGAGCTTCAGGGTGAGGTTCTTGGAGAAATACTTCCCAGACAGCGCCAAGTTTGCGAGGGAAGCAGAGTTCCTGAAGTTGGAGCAGGGGGATATGTCAGTGAACGCCTATGCTGCTCGTTTTGAGTACCTCGCCCGGTTCTATACCCAGGCGACCTCCGAGGCCTGGAGGTGTAGGAAATTCGAAGAGGGGCTGAAGCATGGACTGAAGAGGACCATAGCCCCGATGTGCATCAGGGAATTTCACGCCTTAGTGGAAAAGGCGAAGATGGTGGAGACCTTGGAAAAGGGTGATTCTCGGGTGGTCAGGTCACACCCCGGAGGTTCTTCCAGTGGGAAAGCTAAGGCACAGCACCCAGAAAGCAAGCCCTATGCGAGACCTCCACCACATCGAGCAGGAGCAGCGCCTCCCCAGTTTCAGCAGCAGCAACATTGGAAACCCAAGTGTCTCCATTGTGGTGGACCACACGCCTCCAATGCATGCTTCAAGAAGACTTCTGATAGGAGATGTTTTGCCTGCCAAAAGACAGGGCACGTTGCTAGAGAATGCCCTAGCAGGAATGGGGCGACCCAACCCAGTGGCTCCCAGCAGATGAGAAACGAAGGCAGCAGACCTCAGGCGACAGGGAGAGTGTTTGCCATGTCTGGAGCAGAAGCATCTCAGTCAGGTAACCTCATACAAGGTGTTTGTTTTATTGCTGGTAGAGGTGTAAAAGCTTTGTTTGATTCTGGAGCGACACACTCCTTTGTGTCAAGCCTGTGTGTAGCCGAGTTGGGCCTCCTAGTGAAGGAGTTACCTTTCGAACTGTTGGTCTCTACACCTGCGTCAGGACAGGTGTCGACCTCTACAGTATGCCCCGAATGTCCAGTGATTGTAGAGGGACGCAGATTCAAGGTGAACTTGATCTGCCTACCTCTTCAGGACCTAGATGTTATCCTGGGAATGGATTGGTTAGCTGCCAATCACGTTCTCATTGACTGCGGTAGTCAGAGGATTGCGTTTCCAGACCTCCAAGGTTCAGAGGTGATATCTGCTCAGCAAGGGCAGACGGAATTGGAAGAAGGGGCGAGGTGCTTCGTGATGCTAGCCCGGTTGGAAGTGGAGAATGAAGGGGACGTAAGCAGAATACCCGTGGTGAAAGATTTCACGGATGTATTCCCAGAAGAAGTACCTGGGTTACCCCCTAAGAGAGAAGTGGAATTCTCTATTGACTTGGTACCTGGAGCTGGACCAGTGTCAATGGCACCTTACAGGATGGCACCAGCCGAGTTAGTGGAGTTAAAGAAGCAAGTGGAAGAGTTGCTGGAGAAGCAATTCATCAGACCCAGTGTATCTCCATGGGGAGCTCCAGTGCTCCTAGTCAAGAAGAAGGATGGAGGGTCGCGGCTGTGTATAGATTACAGGCAGTTGAACAAGTTGACCATCAAGAACAAGTACCCCCTACCTAGGATTAATGATTTGATGGACCAAATTCATGGGGCCTCGGTGTTCTCCAAGATTGATCTGAGATCGGGGTACCACCAAATTTTGGTAAAAGCTGAGGATGTTCAAAAGACAGCTTTTAGGTCTCGGTATGGGCACTATGAGTATGTAGTGATGCCGTTTGGAGTCACCAATGCCCCAGCCCTGTTCATGGACTACATGAATAGGATTTTTCGCCCTTTCTTGGATAAGTTTGTGGTGGTCTTCATAGACGACATCCTCATTTATTCAAGGACCGAGGAAGAGCATGAGGAACACCTGAGGACAGTATTGGAGATCCTGAGGGATAAGCAACTCTATGCCAAGTTCTCTAAGTGTGAGTTCTGGCTGAGGGAAGTCAACTTCTTAGGACACGTGATATCTGCCCAGGGGATCTCGGTGGATCCAGCCAAGGTAGAGGCAGTGCTGCAGTGGGAACGTCCTAAGACAGTCACCGAGATAAGGAGCTTTGTGGGGTTGGCGGGCTACTATCGGAGATTTATTGAGGACTTTTCCAAGGTAGTGGCTCCCTTAACACAGCTGACCCGCAAGGATCAACCTTTTGCTTGGACCGACCGATGTGAGCAGAGCTTCATGGAATTAAAGGAGAGGTTGACTAGTGCTCCAGTGCTGGTGATCCCCGAGGTAGGAAGACCTTTTGATGTCTTCTGTGACGCTTCACATCAGGGCTTGGGATGTGTTTTGATGCAAGAGAAGAGAGTGGTTGCATATGCTTCAAGGCAACTCAAGATTCATGAGAGAAACTACCCCACGCATGATTTGGAGTTGGCGGCTGTGGTATTTGCCTTGAAAATTTGGAGGCACTATTTATATGGAGCTCGGTTCCAGGTGTTCAGTGACCATAAGAGCCTGAAATATCTGTTCGATCAGAAGGAACTAAACATGAGACAAAGAAGGTGGATGGAGTTTCTAAAGGACTACGATTTTCAACTCATGTATCATCCAGGGAAGGCCAATGTAGTGGCTGATGCTTTGAGTAGGAAATCAATACAAGTCGCCACCATGATGATGGAAGAGCAGAAACTGATCGAGCAGTTCAGAGACTTAAACCTTGGAATAGAATTTCACGTGAATCACATTAGTTGTAGTAAGCTGGCTATAACTAATGACTTCCTTGGGATGTTAAGGGATAAGCAGTTGGAGGACCCTAGCCTAAAGCGTACTGTGGAGTCACTAGGGACAGATCAGGCGAGAGACTTTGAGATGGGCGATGATGGGATCTTGAGATTTAATGGCAGAATTTGCATACCTGCAAATGAAGAGTTGAAGAAAATGATCCTAGAGGAAGGTCATAAGAGTCGCCTTAACCTTCACCCAGGCATGAACAAGATGTACCATGACTTGAAGGAGTCATTTTGGTGGTCGGGCATGAAGAGAGACATCGCCCAGTATGTTGCAACCTGCTTAACGTGTCAGAAGGCAAAGGTAGAACACCAAAGACCTGGCGGGTTGTTGCAGCAACTGGATATCCCTGAATGGAAATGGGACAGCATCGCCATGGATTTTGTCACCCATTTACCCAGATCGGTAAAGGGTCATGATGCAATCTGGGTTATCATTGATAGGCTGACGAAGAGTGCCCACTTCCTTCCAGTAAATATGAAGATGCCTATGGCCAAGCTGGCACAGTTATACATCCAAGAAATAGTGAGGTTGCATGGAGTGCCTTCCAGCATCGTTTCAGATAGAGATCCCAGGTTCACTTCACGGTTTTGGCAGACCTTACAAGAGTGCTTGGGAACTAAGTTGAGGATGAGCTCTGCATACCATCCCCAAACAGATGGTCAGTCAGAGAGAACGATACAATCCTTGGAAGATCTGCTGAGGGCGTGCGTCTTGGATCAATTGGGAAGTTGGGACGAGGTGTTGCCACTAGTGGAGTTTACCTATAATAATAGCTACCACGCCAGTATTGGGATGGCACCTTATGAAGCCCTTTATGGGAGGAAATGCAGAACCCCCTTATGTTGGTACCAGGAGGGCGAGGCAGTCTTGGTTGGGCCAGAGTTGATTCAGCAGACGACCGAGAAAGTGCAACAGATACAAAGCAGGATGAAAGCTTCTCAAAGTAGGCAGAAGTCCTATGCAGATCAGAGGAGAAAGCCTTTGGAGTTTGCTGCTGGAGACCACGTGTTCATGAAAGTTACACCAACCAAGGGTGTAGGACGGGCGATCAGGTCAAAGAAGTTGTCTCCTAAATTCGTGGGACCATATCAGATCTTAAGAAGGATTGGTCCAGTGGCTTATGAGATCGCCCTACCTCCCCATCTGGCGAATCTGCACAATGTCTTTCACGTGTCACAGCTGAGGAAGTACATGGCAGACCCTAGTCATGTGCTGGATGTAGACGATGTGCAGATCAGGGATGACTTGTCCTTTGAAGCAAAACCAGTCAGGATTGACGATCGGCAAAGTAAACAGCTCAGAGGCAAGACCATCAACATGGTGAAAGTGGTGTGGGATGAGAGATCGGGGGATTCAACTTGGGAGTTAGAAGAACCCATGAGGGAGGCTTATCCATACCTCTTTTCCTTGTAATTCAATTTTCGGGGACGAAAATTTTTCTTGATGGGGAGAATGTAAGGACCTGTAAAATTAAATTGGAATAAAAGAGATATATTTTAAATGAATTCTAAGTATGTCTTTATTTAAAATGAAAAGGAAGGAAAGTGTAGTTTGGAAGACTATGAGATCGCCTAGTAGTACATGATCGCCGGTTGCCTGCTACACATGAGCGCCAGGGCGCGAGGCATGCAGGCATCGCGCGGGCGCGAGGCATGTGAACGTCGCCAGGGCGCGAGGCATGCAGTCATCGCGCGGGCGCGAGGCATGTGGACGTCGCCAGGGCGCGAGGCATGCAGGCATCGCGCGGGCGAGAGGCATGCGGGCATTGCCAGGGCGCGAGAGGCATGCGGGCATCGCTAGGGCGCGAGGCATGCGGGGATTGTCTTCACGCGAGAGGTCCTCAGTGGATAGTCTTCGCGCGAGAGGTCCTCAGTGGATAGTCTTCGCGCGAGAGGTCATCGGTGGATTGTCCTCGCGCGAGAGGTCATCGGTGGATAGCCTTCGCGCGATAGGTCATCGGTGGATGGCCTTCGCACGAGAGGTCATCGGTGGATAGCCTTCGCGCCTGTGGTCATCGGTGAAAGGTCATCGCGCGACGTCGAGTTCCACACAGAGAAGGTGGGACCCAGACTTCCAGCATGGAACGTCCTGCACGCGCGCCACGTAGACAAGAAGAGTGGTTCACAATTGTGACCTCAGAGTGTTAGCCTGCGCAGAGGCACGCTCAGTAGTACTGTTCAGGGAGTGGTTGGCCTGCGCAAGAGACAACTGTAGTCGTACTGTTCAGGGAAACGTACACTCAGACTTCTCTGCAGAGTGGGTGGTGGCAGCTGCTTTTGGTGGATAAGTTGGTTTAAGATGCAGAAACCCACTGCTGAGAGAAAGAAACGTTGCAGCCTTCAAAGAGAGAAAGAGTGAGTTACCTCCCTTCTCCTCCAGTTGTCTCCTTCGCGCTGCGATTCTAGCACCTTCACACGAGAGTACGACGAGCGACAGCCACCATTAGAGCACCTGGGCAGTTCTCTGCAAGTCCTTCAACCAGACGCAAAAACAGAGCCAAGGCGTTCTTCAAGCTTCGTTGGGTTTCGGAACTCTAGGTGTTTGCGCAAGTCCAGGTAAGGGAAGCTAGACTTCATTTTCATTACAAGCTATAGTTTAGTTATTTCTGAAATGAGGGCGACGTGGTCGCCGGTTTCGGTTTCATCTGCGTGAATGCTCTGTTCCATGTGTTTGGGCGACGTGGTCGCCGGTTTTTAAATACAGACTTCGAAATACCCTGTTTTTGAACCAGGTCGCCGGTTTGGGCGATGTTTGCGAACTCCCTGTTTTTGGTGTTACTTTGAACTGTTGAAGCTTAAATGTGATCTTCGAAAATCTGAATCTTTGAAACGATCGTTGCTGTGACTTGAATCATTTATTTAAGGGCGGTATGATGTGTTGAATGTTGTGAATGTGGATCGAGGCATAGTATTTTTAGGAAAGAAAATACCGTGTAAGATCGTGTAGGATGTGCATTGATCGGTGATTCCTAAGGGGATATCCTGACTCTGCTGAGATAATGGAATCACATAGAGGAAGTTACTCAGTTGGTGAGAGTCGAAGGAGGTTCATATGAATGGGCGTCTCGTGTGAAAAAGAACGAGCTCCGCCTGTTCTATGGATTAACCCTGTCATACCGGGAGAACTATTGACATTGAGATTATATATGCGCATGCTGTGTGGATTCACAGCGACCCTGTGTGGATTTTACAGTGGTATGGTATGACAGGTGCAGATCTCTGAGTCTAATCAATGCATGAGTCTTCCGGAAGTAGTGTCAAGTGTCTTGTGTGCTGAGTCAGTGGTGGTCTGACATGTGAAATGAGGAACTTGAAATTGATAGACACTTGATACAGTTGTGAAATAGAATGACTCTGGAAAATATTGCGAAATGTGTGATTTCTGGGCGATCAGGTGAAGAGTATGAGAAACTTGATAACTTTACGTGAATATCTTGAAATTGTTTACCTTGATTTTATTTTAATTATCCTTATTTAAACTCTCTTTAAAATATCTAGCTTACCCTGCGTGTTTTGGTGCTGTGGCTGTTCTCTTAAAACTGTGATGATCGTGTAATTGTTACACGGGAGCAGATGATCTTCCAGGATGTAGAGCTCCTTAGGGAGTGGTCGCCGAGGAAGAGATCGCCGGTTTTCTATCTCTTGGTGGTGATCGCCGGATTTATGTCCTGCTGCAGATCGCCTGTTTTGGGCCTTCTGTTACCAGATCGCCGGTTCATGTATGGAGACCGCCGGTCTTGTTGTATTTGGTTGAATTTCGTTTAAATTTTGAAAACATTTGACCTGGTTATGTATTTAACTCCCTAAGAGGAGCAACTTCATTACTTATATATATATTATCATGTACTCTTCAATATTATTTGTTTACCTTTATTTTCATTATACATGTATGTATGGTTTTATTTTGGCGGATGTTACAGAATGAATCCGTTTGGTAATATGAGTACAAATCACAGTTCATGGCCTGTTTTACTAGTTATTTACAACTTACCTCCAGGATTGTGCATGAAGCGAAAGTACATGATGTTGTCTATGATGATACCTGGTCCGAAACAGCCAGGGAATGACATAAATGTTTATCTAAGTCCCCTAATCAAAGATTTGAAGTTAATGTGGGATGAGGGTGTTCAAGTATTTGACGGATTTTCTAATGAAACTTTCAAGCTTCATGCCATGTTATTTTGCACCATCAATGACTTTCCGGCATATGGTAACTTATCAGGTTATAGTGTTAAGGGTCATAAAGCATGTCCAATATGCGAAGAAGACACTGCTTCTCAACAATTGAAACATGGAAGGAAGACAATATATCTTCGCCATCGGAGGTTTCTTAGAAGTCATCATCCTTACCGGAGGTTGAAAAAAGCCTTTAATGGACACCAAGAGACTAGTGGTCCACCAACTCCACTAACTGCTGCTAAGGTTTAGGAAAAGGTAAATAACATAGACCACACCTTCGGTAAGTAAAAAAAAAAGTCAGTTGTGACTAACATTTGGAAGAAAAAATCAATCTTCTTTGATCTTCCGTACTGGTCGAGGTTAGAAATCAGACACTGTATAGATGTAATGCATGTTGAGAAGAATGTGTGTGATAGCTTAATTGGTACACTTCTTAACATTAACGGGAAGACGAAGGATGGTCTAAATGCTCGTTTAGATTTGGTTGAGATGAACATACGAGGGGAGTTGGCACCGATAGAAATGGGTAAGCGTACATATTTGCCCCCAGCCTGTTATACCATGTCAAAAAATGAAAAAGTAAGTTTCTGTCAATGTCTAAAGGGTGTAAAAGTGCCACAAGGACATTCCTCAAATGTGAAGAGCCTAGTGTCAATGCAAGATTTGAAGCTAATTGGGTTGAAGTCTCATGATTGCCACATCTTGATGCAATAGTTTCTGCCTGTAGCTATTCGTGGGATCTTACCAAAAAATGTTAGACATACCATAACCCGTTTGTGCTCATTCTTCTCTTCCATCTATTGTAAAGTCATTGATCCATTAAAACTAGATGAACTTCAAGATGAAATTATTGTTATCTTATGTGAATTGGAGATGTTTTTTCCTCCATCTTTTTTTGACATCATGGTTCATCTACTTGTGCATCTGGTTAGAGAGGTTAGATTGTGTGGAGCAGTGTACTTAAGATGGATGTATCCTGTTGAGCGGTATATGAAAATTTTGAAAGGTTATGTGAAAAATCATTATCGTCCAGAAGCTTCAATGATTGAAAGGTACATAGCTGAAGAAAGTATTGAATTTTGTTCAGATTACATGTCAAAAGCAAATCCAATAGGTCTTCCAGCTAATTCATGGCACCATAGGCGTTCTACAAGTAAATGTTTACGCGGTGTGAATATTGTAAGCAAATCTCGGTCAGAAGTCTTGCAAGCACATTTGTATATATTGAATAATACAGAAGAAGTTATACCTTACATAGAAGCTCATAAAGCCATTGTGAAGGCAAATATTCCAAGACAAGTAGACAAATGGGTCTTGATGGAACATAATAGAACATTCATGCCTTGGTTTAAAGAGGAGGTGTTAAAGGATTCAATGATATCGGAGACCTTGACCTGGTTGGCTGCTGGATTGAAGTTTGATGTCATTTCTTGTAAAGCGTACAAAGTGAATAATTGTATATTTTACACTAAGTCTGTAACATCCCGCCAAAATACTATACAAATGTATATAATGAAAATAAAGGTAACAAATAGATTGAAGTGAACAAAATATTATATATATATGAAATGTAGTTTCTCCTCACAGGGAGTTTAATACAAATTCGGTCAAATTTTCCAGAAACATAAACGAATTACAGTAAGAAAACTAAGCAGGCGATCTCCTATCGGAAGAGACCGATCTCCTATCGGACGAGGCCGATCTCCTATCAGAGGACCCAAAACAGCCGATCGGCTACCAGAACAGAAATCAGGCGATCTCCTTCCGGCGACCACTCACTAAGGAGCTCTACTTCCTGGAAGATCATCTGCTCCCGTGTAAGTTATACACGATCATCACAGTTTAAAGAGAAAAACAGCCAACGAGCAAAACACGCAGGGTAAGCTAGATATTTTAAAGAGAGTTTAAATAAGAACATTAAAATCAGGGTAAGCAATTTTCAAGATATTCACGTAAAGCTATAGATTTTCTCAATACTCTTCACCTGATCGCCCAGAATTCACACATTCCACAATATTCACAAGAGTCATTCATTTTCACAATACTGCATCAAGTGTCTATAAATTTCAAGTTCCTCATTTCACATGTCAGACCACCACTGACCCAGCACACAAGACACTTGACACTACTTCCGGAAGACTCGTGCATTGACTAGACTCAGAGATTCTGCACCTGTCATACAAGCTGTTGTAATGTTTCCACAGCTATGCGCATCAACACATTCTCGATCTCAAGTTCACCATTCTCACAGTATGACAGGGTTAATCCATATGACAGGCCGAGCTCGTTCTGTTTCACACGACTCACCCATACATATGAACCTCCTTCGACTCTCAACGCCTGAATAACCTCATCTATATGAATCCATTATCTCAGGAGAGTCAGGATAATCCCATTATAGACATCACCGATCAATGCACATCCTACACGATCTTACACGGTATTTTCTTTCCTGACAATACTATGCCTCGATCCACTTTCACCACATCCAACACATCACATAACACTTAAAGGAATGATTTCAATCACAGCAAAACTCAATCCAAGGTTCTTATTTTCGAATATCTCATTTAAATCTCAACAGTTTCAAAGCAACACCAAAAACAGAGAGTTTCGCAAACAACGCCAAAACCGGCGACCTGGTTCAAAAACAGGGTATTTCGAAGTCTGTATTTAAAAACCGGCGACCACGTCGCCCAAACACATGGAACAGAGCATTCACGCAGATGCAAACAAAACCGGCGACCACGTCGCCCTCATTTCAGAAATAACTAAACTATAGCTTGTAATGAAAATGAAGTCTAGCTTCCCTTACCTGGACTTGCGCAAACACCTAGAGTTCCGAAACCCAACAAAGCTTGAAGAACGCCTTGGCTCTGTTTTTGCGTCTGGTTGAAGGACTTGCAGAGGACTGCCCAGGTGCTCTAATGGTGGCTGTCGCTCGTCGTACTCTCGTGTGAAGGTGCTAGAATCGCAGCGCGAAGGAGGCAACTGGAGGAGAAGGGAGGTAACTCACTCTTTCTCTCTTTGAAGGCTGCAACGTTTCTTTTTTTCAGCAGTGGGTTTTCTGCATCTTAAACCAACTTATCCACCAAAAGCAGCTGCCACCACCCACTCTGCAGAGAAGTCTGAGAACCACTGCTCTGAACAGTACTGCCACTGTTGTCGCTTGTGCATGCCAGCCACTGCTCTGAACAGTACGACCGCGAGTGTCTCCTGCGCATGCCAACATTCTGATGTCACCACTCTGAATCATCCTTTTTGTCTACGTGGCGCGCGTGCAGGACGTTTCATGCTGAGAGTCTGGGTCCCACTTTACTCTGTGTGAAACCCGACGTCGCGCGATAACTTTCCACTGCTGACTCATCCTGGCGAGCGACCGATGTCTCCTTCGCCCTGGAAGACGACCGATGTCTCCTTCGCCCTGGAAGACGACCGATGTCTCCTTCGCCCTGGAGGACGACCGATGTCTTCCCTGGCGACGCCCTCATAACCCTCGCGCCCTTGGCTTCGTCCACATGCATCGCGCCCTGGCGATGCCCGCATGCCTCTCGCGCCTTGGCCACGTCTACATGCCTCGCGCCCTGGCAATGCCCGCATGCCTCTCGCGCCTTGGCCACGTCCACATGCCTCGCGCCCTGGCAATGCCCGCATGCCTCTCGCGCCTTGGCCACGTCCACATGCCTCGCGCCCTGGCAATGCCCGCATGCCTCGCGCCCGCGCGATGCCTGCATGCCTCTCGCGCCCGCACGATGCCTTCATGCCTCGCGCCCTGGCGACGTCCACCTGGCGCTCATGTGTAGCAGGCGACCGGCGATCTCATAGCCTTCTAAACTTAACTTTTCTTCCTTTACTCTTCTTGATCCACACATCATCCGACCGACTTCTACCAGCTGCCCCAGATCTTGGGCGACTTCCGAGGTCCAGCTACTACGAAACTTCATTTACCAGCTCTTTGTATTTTAAATAATAACTTCTTCTAAAATTATTTAAATATACCACTTTTATTCCAATAAAATTTTCTGGGTCCTTACAAAGTCTATGGATGAAAAGAGTACAGTTCAAAATTCTGATGTTACTCTTGAAGCCGAGTCAATGCAGTTTTCCACCTCGAAAGATACAAATCCTGTAATTGGATCAATGGCATATTATGGATTTATAGAAGAGATATGAGAGCTTGACTATACTAAGTTTTCAGTGTAAGGACCTAGAAACTTTAATTGGAATAAAAGTGTCATATTTAAATAATTTCAAAAGTTATTATTATTTAAAATACAAAGAGCTGGTAATAGAAGTTTCGTAGTAGTCGGACCTCAGACGTCGCCCAAGGTCTGGGGTCAGCTGGTAGAGGTCGGTCGGCTGACTATTGTATTAACAAAGTAGTCAGGTGCGATGGCCTTATCGTGAAGTAATCACGTGGGTGTGCTCGAGGAAGACATGGGGATCAAGAAGAGTAAAGGAAGATAAGTGTAACTTTGAAATCTACGAGATCGCCGTTGTTGAAGACGGAGGCGATCTCCGACTTCTCTGGCACATAATCGCCTGTCGCCTAGAGGAGACATGAGCGCCAATCGCCTAAGGTGTACGTGATCGACGGGAGTGCACGTAGTATGTGGTCAAGATGCTGGATTAACCATAGTGGGTTCCAAAAACCACGCGTATCAAGGTGTGGGTTAAGCCTTAGATACGCTGTGCATGCGAAGCTCTATGCTTGAGCATAAGAGATTGCCCTTAGTGTTGCATGCATGGGCGCAAGAGGAGTGGTGCTGATCTACTCTTGGAAATGTGAAGCTACCGACGTCACCAAGCCATGTGGAGGTGATACCTTGGACGTAACATAGTGGGATGAAGAACCTTCAGCAAGGTGTGACGATATGACATCGGTGAGCACAGTAAGGCGATGTGTTCTCGTCACACACAAGGGCGATAAGAGATCGCCAACAGGATGAGAGGAACGTCGGTCATCAACCAGGATGGGAGACATCGGTCGTCCTCCAGGATGAGACATCGGTGGGTAGTCATCGCGCGAGAGGTCATCGGTGGAATGTTATCGCGCGATGTCGTGTTTCACGCAGATGAAGTGGGACCCAGGCTCCCAGCATGAGCGTCTTGAATGCGCGACACGTAGTCAGTGAGCGTACTTCAGAACAGTGGCTCCAGAGAGTTGGTATGGAAAGTGTGTAAGGACCCAGAAAATTTTATTGGAATGAAAGTGTTATATTTAAATAATTTCAGAAGATGTTATTATTTAAAATACAAAGAGCTGGTAAATGAAGTTTCGTAGTAGTCGGACATCGGACGTCGCCCAACGTCTGGGGTCAGCTGGTAGAGGTCGATCGGCTGGCATGTGGATCAAGAAGAGTAAAGGAAGAAAAGTGTAGCTAAGAAGTCTCCTACGAGATCGCCGTTATTGAAGACGGAGGCGATCTCCGACTTCTCTGGCACATAATCGCCTGTCGCCTAGAGGAGACATGACCGCCAATCGCCTATGGCGTACGTGATCGACGGGAGTGCACGTAGTATGTGGTCTAGATACTGGATCAACCAGAGTGGGTTCCACAAAACAACACATATCAAGGTGTGGGTTAAGCCTTAGATACGCTGTGCATGCAAAGCTCTATCCTTAGTGTTGCATGCATGGGAGCACGAGGAGTATTGCTGATCTACTCTTGGAAATGTGAAGCTACCGACGTCACCAAGTCATCTGGAGGTGATACCTTGGACGTAACATAATGGGAGGATGAACCTTCAGCAAGGTGTGACGATGTGACATCGATGACCAGAGTAAGGCGATGTCTTCTCGTCACACACAAGGGCGATAAGAGATCGCCAACAGCATGAGAGGAACATCGGTCATCAACCAGGATAGGAGAGACATCGGTGGTCTGCCGGGGAGAGACATCGATGGTCTGCCAGGGAGAGACATCGGTGGTCTGCCAGGGTGAGACATCGGTTGTCTGCCAGTGTGAGGAATCAGTCATCACCGGGATGAGGCACATCAGTCATCGCCTGTATGAGAGACACATCGGTCGTCTCCCAGGGAGAGACATCGGTCGTCCTCCAGGATGAGGCCTCGGTGGATAGTCATCGCGCGAGAGGTCATCAGTGGAAGGTTATCGCGCGATGTCGAGTTTCACACAGATGAGGTGGGACCCAGGCTCTCAGCAGGAGACGTACTGCACGCGTGACACGTAGACAAAAAGGGTGGTTCAGAATAGTGACCTCAGAGTGTTAGCCTGCGCAGAAGCACGCGTAGTCGTACTGTTCAGGGAAGCGTACACGCAAACTTCCCTGTAGAGTGAGTGGTGGCATCGGCTTTTGGGGGCAAGTTGGTTTAAGATACAAAAACCCACTTCTGAGAGGAAAAAGAACGTTTTCAGTGGTTCAAGAGTGAAAGAGTGAGCTCACCTTCATAAACTCTTTTCTCTCCTTCACTCTGCGATTCAGGCCCTATCACGTTCCTGCTTGGCTATCAACGACTGCCATAGAGCACCTGGGAGGTTCTCTGCAAGTTCTACAAACCAGACGCTAAAACAGAGCCAAGGCATCCTTTAAGCTCGGTGGGTTTTGGAGCTCTTGGTGTTTTGCGCAAGTCCAGGTAAGGGAAGCTAGCTTTATTTTCAATAAAAGCCGTAGATTAGCTGTTTCTGAAGTGAGGGCGACGTGGTCACCGGTTTCATATTCTTTTTCGTGATGCTCTGTCTTATGTGTTTGAGCGACGTGGTCGCCGGTTTTAAACCCCTTTTTCATGATGTTCTGTTCTTATGTGTTTGGGCGACGTGATCGCCGGTTTAAAATACAGATTTCGAAATCCTCTGTTTTGGACGTGATCGCCGGTTTTGGCGTTGTTTTTCGAACTCCCCTGTTTTGGTGCTGTTTGAAAACTGTTTGAGATTTAAATGTGAAATACATGTGATATTTGAAAATCTGAACCATGGAATGAATGTTGCTGTGACTGAATCGTTCATTCAGTGTGCTATGATGTATTGATTGTTGTGAATGTGGGATCAAGGCATAGTATTTTCAGGAAAGAAAATACCGTGTAAGATCGTGTGTAATGTGTATTGACTAGGGGCTTATCTAGAAGGAGATATCCTGACTCTGCTGATATAATGGAATCACATAGACGAAGTTATTCAGTTGTGGAGAGTCGAAGGAGGTTCATATGAATGGGTGAGTCGTGTGAAAAAGAACGAGCTCGGCCTGTTATATGAATTAACCCTGTCATACCGGGAGAGTGATGATATTGAGACTATGTATGCGCATGGCTGTGTGGATTTTACAGCGACCCTGTGTGGATTTCACAGTGGTGTGGTATGACAGGTGCAGATCTCTGGGCCTGAGTCAACGCACGAGTCTTCCGGAAGTGGAGTCATGTGTCTATATCTAATGAGTCAGTGGAAAGTCTGACGTGTGAACCATGAATATTGAAAGTAGTAAATAGACACTTGACGAGTTTGTGGAATATGGGAATGTTGATGGTTGAAATTGATATGGATTATGAATGGCGTGAAGATTTATGTTTTCTATTGATTTAAAGTTTCATATTTAAAGTTTTTAAAACATCTAGCTTACCCTTTCATCTGGTATTGTGATTGCTTTCTAAAACCTGTGATGATCGTGTATTTTTACACGGGAGCAGACGAGGTTGCAGGTAGTAGAGCTCATCAGTGAGTGGTCGCCGGAAGGAGATCGCCTGTTCCTATTTCTGTTAGGCGATCACCCTTCTTCTGTTTTCTGATAGGAGATCGCCGTTCTCTGATAGGAGATCGCCTTTTGCTGTTAGGAGATCGCCTGTCTTTCTATTTTAATGTAATTTTGTTACGTTTTTGGAAAATTGACCGAATATGTATTAAACTCCCTATGAGGAGAAACCTCATTTACATATATATAATTTTGTTCACTTCAAAATATTTGTTTACCTTTATTTTCATTATATAAATATGAATAGTATTTTTGGCGGGATGTTACAAAGTGACCCAAAACCCACGTGGCCACACTGTTCAAGGAAGTGTGCACGCAACCTTTCCTGCAGAGTGGGTGGTGGCAGCGGCATTCTGGGCAAGTTGAGTTAGATTTAAAAACTCACTTCTGAGAGGCAAAGAAGGTGCTGTGGTTCAAGAGTGACAGAGTGAGTGAGTGAGTTACCTTCATCCTTCTCTTTTCTCTCCTTCACTCTGCCATTCAGGCCTTATCACGTTCCTGCTTAGCTATTGACGACTGCCACAAAGCACCTGAGAGGTTCTCTGCAAGTTCTCCAAATCAGAACGCTTAGGCAGAGTTCGAGCATCCTTAAGTTCGGTGGGTTAGAGCTCGAAGTGAGGTTTTACGCAAGCCCAGGTAAGGGAAGCTAGCTTTATTTTCAATAAAAGCCGTAGATTACCTGTTTCTGAACTGAGGGCGACGTGGTCGCCGGTTTCATATTCTTTTTCGTGATGCTCTGTTCTATGTGTTTGGGCGACGTGGTCGCCGGTTTTAAACCCCTTTTTCATGATGTTCTGTTCTTATGTGTTTGGGCGACGTGATCGCCGGTTTTAAATACAGATTTCGAAATCCCCTGTTTTGGACGTGATCGCCGGTTTTGGCGTTGTTTTTCGAACTCCCCTGTTTAGTGTCGCTTTGAACTTGTCGAGATTGAAATGAAAAATGTATATGCTATTCGAAAACCTGATTGGTGGTATGCTTGTTACTGTGATTGGGATTGTTTGAGAAAAGATTCAAAATGTTATATGATGGTATTGTGCTTTTACGTGTTGAATGATGCATTGGATGAATGTGAAAGGGTGATCAAAGCATAGTATTTTCAGGAAAGAAAATACCGTGTGGAGATTTATGAGGGTGTATTGATCTGTGAGTATCCTGTGAATGAGGCGATCCTGACTCTGCTGAGATAATGGAATCACATAGAGGAAGTTATTCAGTTGGTGAGAGTCGAAGGAGGTTCATATGAATGGGTGAGTCGTGTGAAAAAGAACGTGCTCGGCCTGTTATATGAATTAACCCTGTCATACTAGGAGAGTGAAGATATTGAGATTCATTTATGCGCATGGCTGTGTGAGTTTCACAGCGACCCTGTGTGGGTGATGTAGTATGACAGGTGCAGGTCTCTGGATGCTAAGTTCAACGCACGAGTCTTCCGGAAGTAGTGTCAAGTGTCATGTGTGATGAGTCAGTGGAAGTCTGACGTGAGAAATGAGAAACATTGAAAATTGAAAGACACTTGATGGAATTATGTGAATTGATCGACTCTGGAGGAAATTGTGAAATATGTGATTACTTGATGGCTGTGTGATATGAATGAGAAAGTAATGGACTTTTGTGAATGTTTAAAAAGGCTGATCTATGTTGGTTGGCCAGTTCATAATTTAAAGTTTAAAAATATCTAGCTTACCCTTTGTATTGTTATGTGGCTGTTTTCTCTTAAAACTGTGATGATCGTGTATTTTACACGGGAGCAGATGATCTTCCAGGGAGTAGATCTCCTCAGTGAGTGGTTGCCGGGAGGAGATCGCCTGTTTTTGTCTTTACGTGGTGATCGCCTGTTTTCTGTTCTGATAGCAGATCGGCTGTTTTGGGTCTTCTGATAGGAGATCGCCTGTTTTGTCCCTTTCATGCTGTATTTGGTTTTTATTTCGAAACAATTGATGGAATGTATTAAAACCCTATAAGAGGGACGTCTCTTTTTGAATACGATGTACGGGATGATGTATTTTCAATATCTAATACATATGTTGATTTTATAAATTTAATATCTACGCTTTATTCTATTATATAAATAGGTAAAGGTTTTGGAGGGATGTTACATTCAGTTCCAGTTTTCAAGTGTATATGGGTTGACAATAAAAGTGGGGTTAAAATTGATGAATCAGGATTCACACTAGTGGACTTTCGAAAGATAGGGTATCGAGATGAGCCATTTATAATGGTTCAACAAGCATCTCAAGTTTTCTACGTGAAAGATCCTACGTCAGAACATTGGTATGTTGTTTTACACGGGAAAAAACAAGGGGAGGTCATAGATTGTAAGGACCTAGAAACTTTAATTGGAATGAAAGTGTTATATTTAAATAATTTCAGAAGATGTTATTATTTAAAATACAAAGAGCTGGTAATAGAAGTTTCGTAGTAGTCGGACTTCGGACGTCGCCCAAGGTCTGGGGTCAGCTGGTAGAGGTCGGTCGGCTGACCATTGTATTAACCAAGTAGTCAGGTGCGATGACTTTATCGTGAGGTAATCACGTGGGTGTGCTCGAGGAAGACATGTGGATCAAGAAGAGTAAAGGAAGAAAAGTGTAGCTTAGAAGTCTACGAGATCGCCGTTGTTGAAGACGGAGGCGATCTCAGACTTCTCTGGCACATAATCGCCTGTCGCCTAGAGGACACATGATCGTCAATTGCCTATGGTGTACATGATCGACGGGAGTGCACTTAGTATGTGGTCAAGATGCTGGATTAACTGTAAGGACCTAGAAACTTTAATTGGAATAAAAGTATTATATTTAAATAATTTCAGAAGATGTTATTATTTAAAATACAAAGAGCTGGTAAATGAAGTTTCGTAGTAGTCGGACCTCGAACGTCGCCCAAGGTCTGGGGTCAGCTGGTCGAGGTCGGTCGGCTGACCATTGTATTAACCAAGTAGTCAGGTGCGATGACTTTATCGTGAGGTAATCACGTGGATGTGCTCGAGGAAGACATGTGGATCAAGAAGAGTAAAGGAAGAAAAGTGTAGCTAAGAAGTCTCCTACGAGATCGCCGTTATTGAAGACGAAGGCGATCTCCGACTTCTCTGGCACATAATCGCCTGTCGCCTAGAGGAGACATGACCGCCAATCGCCTATGGCGTACGTGATCGACGGGAGTGAACGTAGTATGTGGTCTAGATACTGGATCAACTAGAGTGGGTTCCACAAAACCACATGTAACATCCCGCCAAAATACTATTCATATTTATATAATGAAAATAAAAATAACAAATAGATTGAAGTGAATGAAATTGTATATAAGTAAATAAAGTTTCTCCTCACAGGGAGTTTAATACAAATACGATCACTTTTTCATTAAAACATAAAACAAAATACATTACAATAGAAAGATAGGCGATCTCCTGACAGAAGGGCGATCTCCTATTAGAAGGGCGATCTCCTATTAGAAGGGCGATCTCCATTCATAGAGGCGATCTCCTATCAGAAAGCAGCAAAAGGGGTGATCGCCCAACAGAACTAGAAACAGGCGATCTCCTTCCAGCGACAATTCACTAAGGAGCTCTACTTCCTGCAACATCATCTGCTCCCGTGTAAATTATACACGATCATTACAGGTTTAAGAAAAGGCCGAACACAACACCAAGAAAACACAGGGTAAGCTAGACATTTAAAAAGAGTTAGATATGAACTTTAAAATCAAGGTAAAACAAATTCAAGATATCTACGTAAACCATCAACTAAACACATATTTCACGATTCCTCGAAGGTCATTAAAATCACAACATATATCAAGTGTCTATCAATTCAAAGTTTCTCATTTCTCACGTCAGACTTCACTGACTCATCACACAAGACACTTGACTCCACTTCCGGAAGACTCGTGCGTTGAACCTAGCATCCAGGGACATGCACCTGTCATACTTCATTGGCTATAATGATTCCACAGCCATGCGCATCAACACAATCTCGGTCTCAATTCATCACTCTCACAGTATGACAGGGTAAATCCATAAGACAGGCCGAGCTCGTTCTGTTTCACACGACTCACCCATTCATATGAACCTCCTTCGACTCTCACCAACTGAGTAACTTCCTCTATGTGATTCCATTATCTCAGCAGAGTCAGGATCGCCCCATTCATAGGATACTTACAGATCAATACACTTCACAACCAAATCTCAACATGGTATTTCCTTTCCTGAAAATACTATGTCTTGACCCACATTCACGACATTCCACACACCATACCACTCAAAGAATGATTTTCAATCATAGCAACAGTCATTTCAAAGGTTCATATTTTCGAATATCACATGTATATCACATTTAAATCCAAAGCAGCTTCAAACAACATTAAAAACAGGGAGTTCGCAAACAACGCCAAAACCGGCGATTTGGTTCAAAAACAGGGTATTTCGAAGTCTGTATACAAAACCGGCGACCACGTCGCCCAAACACATAGAACAGAGCATTCACGAAGATGAAAACGAAACCGGCGACCACGTCGCCCTTACTCCAGAAACAGCTAATCTATGGCTTGTATTGAAAATGAAGGCTAGCTTCCCTTACCTGGACTTGCGCAAAACACCGAGAGCTCAAACCCACCGAGCTTGAAGGATGCCTTAGCTCTGTTTTCAGTGCCTGGTTGGTAGAACTTGCAGAGAAACTCCCAGGTGCTCCAAGGGCTGTCGTCGCTCGTCGCACAGGTGCTGGAGGTTGCCTGAGTTGCAGCGCAAAGGAGGGAAGAAGGGAGGGAGGAAGTTTGCACTCACTCTAACACTCTTGCGTCTGTAATGCTCTTTGCCTTCCCGCAGTGGCTTTTGAATCCCAGCTTACCTGTCCACGTATGCTGCTGCTGCCACCCCTTCTGCAGGAAAGCCTGAGAACCACTGCCCTGAACAGTACGACCACTGTTGTCGCTTGTGCATGCCAACCACTGCTCTGAACAGTACGACCACTGTTGTCACTTGTGCATGCCAACCACTGCTCTGAACAGTACGACCGCGAGTGTCTCTTGCGCATGCCAACTTTCTGATGTCACTATTCTGAATCACCCTTTTTGTCTACGTGGCGCGCGTGCAGGACGTTTCATGCTGGGAGTCTGGGTCCCACTTTACTCTGTGTGAAACTCGACGTCGCGCGATAACTTTCCACCGCTGACTCATCCTGGCGAACGACCGATGTCTCCCTTGCCCTGGAAGACGACCGATGTCTCCCTCGCCCTGGAAGACGACCGATGTCTCCCTCGCCCTGGAAGACGACCGATGACTCTCTTGGGAGACGACCGATGTCTATCCCTGGCGACGCCCTCATGCCTCGCGCCCTGGCGATGCCCGCATGCCTCTCGCGCCCTGGCAACGCCCGCATGCCTCGCGCCCTGGCGATGCCCGCATGCCTCTCGCGCCCTGGCCACGTCCACATGCCTCGCGCCCTGGCGATGCCCGCATGCCTCTCGCGCCCTGGCGCTCATGTGTAGCAGGCGACCGGCGATCATGTACTACTAAACTACACTTTTCTTCCTTTACTCTTCTTGATCCACACGTCATCCGACCGACCTCTACCAGCTGACCCCAGATCTTGGGCGACGTCCGAGGTCCGACTACTACGAAACTTCATTTACCAGCTCTTTGTATTTTAAATAATAACATCTTCTGGAATTATTTAAATATACCACTTTCATTCCAATTCAATTTTACAGGTCCTTACACCACACGTATCAAGGTGTGGGTTAAGCCTTAGATACGTTGTGCATGCAAAGCTCTATGCTTGAGCATAAGAAGTCATCCTTAGTGTTGCATGCATGGGAGCACGAGGAGTAGTGCTGATCTACTCTTGGAAATGTGAAGCTACCGACGTCACCAAGTCATGTGGAGATGATACCTTGGACGTAACATAGTGGGGTGAAGAACCTTCAGCAAGGCGTGACGATGTGACATCGGTGACCAGAGTAAGGCGATGTGTTCTTGTCACACACAAGGGCGATAAGAGATCGCCAACAGCATGAGAGGAGCATCGGTCATCAACCAGGATGGGAGAGACATCGGTGGTCTGCCAGGGAGAGACATCGGTGGTCTGCTAGGGTGAGACATCGGTTGTCTGCCAGTGTGAGAAATCAGTCATCACCGGGATGAGGCACATCAGTCATCGCCGGTATGAGAGACACATCGGTCATCCTCCAGGATGAGGCCTTGGTGGATAGTCATCGCGCGAGCGGTCATCGGTGGAAGGTTATCGCGCGATGTCGAGTTTCACGCAGATAAGGTGGGACCCTGGCTCGCAGCATCAGACGTACTGCACGCGCGACACGTAGAAAAAAAGGGTGGTTCAGAATAGTGACCTCAGAATGTTGGCCTGCGCAGAGTCACGCGTGGTCGTACTGTTCAGGGAAGCGTACACGCAAACTTCCCTGCAGAGTGGGTGGTGGCAGCGGCTTTTGTGGACAAGTTGGTTTAAGATTTAAAAACTCACTTCTGAGAGGCAAAGAAGGTGTTGTGGTTCAAGAGTGACAGAGTGAATGATGCAAGTCAAGACCACTTAAGGATGACCAAAGATGCTATATATAAAGGGTCATCTCAACAATCAAAAGAAGACTTCATAAAAATAAGAAAGGGCCATATTCCAAAGCACTTGAAGTTCTTCTTACTAGTCTTCTTAAAGAGTAGAACATTTTTGTAAATAATTGGGTTCTCTTGAAGAATCCAAGTAGTAGTATAAATAAAGAGGGCCCAAGCCCAAGAAGCCCAAGCCCAAGAAGCCCAAGCCCAAGAAGCCCAAGCCAAGAAGCCCAAGTCAAGTGGGGCCCAAGCCCAATCCATGAGCATCAATAGGAGCAAGGCTAAAGCTTTGGGAAATAAGCATGAATGGATGTATCTCTTTTGTAATTTCTTTTGTGTAGTTTTTAGTAGAACATTAAAGGAAGGTGTAGATATTAAAATAAGGGGTGCTAATGTACAAAAACAAGTCACACCTTCCATGTGACATAAAAAGTAGGTGTAGGTGTAGTTTTAGGAGGTGCCAAAGTAGAAATCAAGTCACACCTCCCTTGTGACATGTGTTTTGGCTCCAAATTCAAATGCTTCTCATTTGAATTTTCCCACTTTAATTTCAGCCCTCTCACACTATAAATAGAGGTGCTATGCTCATGTAAAATAAGATTGAATTTAGAGTAAAGTTACTATACACAAATTTGTGTGAGTGTGAGAATTGCTTTCTCCTTTCTAGTCTCATCTTGTGAGTTTTGGGAGCTCTCAAGTGGCGGCAAATCTGCACTTATCTTGGATCATCACCTCCAAGTGGCGTGTCCATTCCCAATCCATGGCTACAACTACATAAGTTTCATCTTCTTTCATCTTCCATAGTCATTTCAATCGGTAGTTTTGATTCTATGTCTTGTTCTTGAATTTCAATCGGTTCTTTTGTTTCAATTTGTGTTTCCATTCTGTTTTTTGTGTTTAAATTCTGCACCTATTCTGTTTTTGAGTTCAGCACCTTGTTCTTCATTCATTCATCACCATTAATTGTGTTTTAACCTTGGACCTTTGGAAATGAACCTTCACATCTACTTAACACTTGTTAAGTTAATGTCCAGTGGGGATTTTCCTTAGGTGACTCACTCTAAATTGCTAAGAATCTTGATCCTAATTCTAAGAAAGTGTCACAAATATAATGAACCTAAAATCAACTCACATCAGTGAGTGAGTGAGTTACCTTCATCCTTCTCTTTTCTCTCCTTCGCGCTGCGATTCAGGCATCCTCAAACACCAGTGCGACGAGCGACGACTGCCCTTGGAGCACCTGGGAGGTTCTCTGCAAGTTCTACGAACCAGACGCTAAAACAGAGCCAAGGCATCCTTTAAGCTCGGTGGGTTTTGGAGCTCTTGGTGTTTTGCGCAAGTCCAGGTAAGGGAAGCTAGCTTTATTTTCAATAAAAGCCGTAGATTTGCTGTTTCTGAAGTGAGGGCGACGTGGTCGCCGGTTTCATATTCTTTTTCGTGACGCTCTGTTCTATGTGTTTGGGTGATGTGGTCGCCGGTTTTAAACCCCTTTTTCATGATGTTCTGTTCTTATGTCTTTGGGCGACGTGATCGCCCGTTTTAAATACAGATTTTGAAATCCCCTGTTTTGGACGTGATCGCCGGTTTTGGCGTTGTTTTTCGAACTCCCCTGTTTTTGGTGTTGTTTGAAATTGTTTGAGATTTAAATGTGATATTCGAAAATCTGAACCTTGGAATGAGTTTTGCTGTGATTGGAATCGTTCATTTAAGTGTTATATGATGTGTTGGATGAATGTGAAAGAGTGACCAAAGCATAGTATTTTTCAGGAAAGAAAATACCGTGTGGAGATTTATGAGGGTGTATTGATCTGTGAGTATCCTGTGAATGAGGCGATCCTGACTCTGCTGAGATAATGGAATCACATAGAGGAAGTTATTCAGTTGGTGAGAGTCGAAGGAGGTTCATATGAATGGGTGAGTCGTGTGAAAAAGAACGAGCTCGGCCTGTTATATGAATTAACCCTGTCATACTAGGAGAGTGAAGATATTGAGATTCATTTATGCGCATGGCTGTGTGAGTTTCACAGCGACCCTGTGTGGGTGATGTAGTATGACAGGTGCAGGTCTCTGGATGCTAAGTTCAACGCACGAGTCTTCCGGAAGTAGTGTCAAGTGTCTTGTGTGATGAGTCAGTGGAAGTCTGATGTGAGAAATGAGAACCATTGAATTGATAGACACTTGATTGAATTATGTGAATTGAATGACTCTTGAGGAAATTGTGAAATCTGTGATTACTTGATGGCTGTGTGATATGAATGAGAAAGTGATGGACTTTTGTGAATGTTTAAAAAGACTGATCTATGTTGGTTGGCCAGTTCATAATTTAAAGTTTAAAAATATCTAGCTTACCCTTTGTATTGTTATGTGGCTGTTTTCTCTTAAAACTGTGATGATCGTGTATTTTACACGGGAGCAGATGATCTTCCAGGGAGTAGATCTCCTCAGTGAGTGGTCGCCGGGAGGAGATCGCCTGTTTCTGTCTCTACGTGGTTATCGCCTGTTTTCTGTTCTGATAGCAGATCGGCTGTTTTGGGTCTTCTGATAGGAGATCGCCTGTTTTGTCCTTTTCATGTTGTATTTGGTTTTTATTTCGAAACAATTGATGGAATGTATTAAAACCCTATAAGAGGGACGTCTCTTTTTGTATACGATGTACGGGATGATGTATTTTCAATATCTAATACATATGTTGATTTTATAAATTTAATATCTACGCTTTATTCTATTATATAAATAGAAAAAGGTTTTAGAGGGATGTTACATTAACCATAGTGGGTTCCAAAAACCACGCGTATCAAGGTGTGGGTTAAGCCTTAGATACGATGGGCATGCGAAGCTCTATGCTTGAGCATAAGAAATCGTCCTTAGTGTTGCATGCATGGGCGCACGAGGAGTAGTGCTGATCTATTCTTGGAAATGTGAAGCTACCGACGTCACCAAGCCATCTGGAGGTGATACCTTGGACGTAACATAATGGGAGGATGAACCTTCAGCAAGGTGTGACGATGTGACATCGGTGACCAGAGTAAGGCGATGTGTTCTCGTCACACACAAGGGCGACAAGAGATCGCCAACAGGATGAGAGGAGCATCGGTCATCAACCATGATGGGAGACACATCGGTGGTCTGCCAGGGTGAGACATCGGTGGTCTGCCAGGGTGAGACATCGGTTGTCTGCCAGGGTGGAACATCGGTGGTCTGCCAGGGTGAGACATCGGTTGTCTGCCAGAATGAGGAATCAGTCGTCCGTCAGGAAGAGGAATCAATCATCGCCGGGATGAGAGGCACATCAGTCATCGCCGGGATGAGAAGGACATCAGTCATCGCCGGGATGAGAGGCACATCAGTCATCGCCGGGATGAGAAGGACATCAGTCATTGGTGGAAGGTTATCGCGCGATGTCGTGTTTCACACAGATAAGGTGGGACCCAGGCTCCCAGCATGAACGTTCTGCATGCGCGACACGTAGACATTAGGAGTGTTTCAGAATAGTAGCATCAGAGAGTTGGTATGCGCAGAGACCCACGTGGTCATACTGTTCAAGGAAGTGTGCACGCAAGCTTTCATGCAGAGTGGGTGGTGGCAGCGACATTTGTGGACAAGTTGGTTTAGATTCAAAAACTCACTTCTGAGAGGCAAAGAACGTTGTAGTGGTTCAAGAGTGACAGAGTGAGTTTACCTTCATCCTTCTCTTTTCTCTCCTTCGCGCTGCGATTCAGGCATCCTCAAGCACCAGTACGACGAGCGACGACTGCCCTTGGACTCCTGGGAAGTTCTCTGCGAGTTTTCCGATCAGGACGCTAAAACAGAGTTCGGGTATCCTTAAGTTCGGTGGGTTAGAGCTCGTAGTGAGATTTTACGCAAGTCCAGGTAAGGGAAGCTAGCATTTTCGTTTATAAAAACTTTAGGCGAGTAGGTTCTGAAGTGAGGGCGACGTGGTCGCCGGTTTCATATTCTTTTTCACGATGCTCTGCTTTTATGTGTGGGGCAACGTGATCGCCGGTTTTAATGTTGATTCCGAACTTCCCTGTTTTAGTTTCGTTTGAAACTGTTTGAGATTGAAATGTGAAATGCATGTGATATTCGAAAATCTGAACCGTGGAATGATTGTTGCTGTGATTGGAATCGTTCATTTAAGTGTTGTATGATGTGTTGAATGTTGTGAATGTGGAATCAAGGCATAGTATTTTCAGGAAAGAAAATACCGTGTAAGATTGTTGTAGAATGTGCATTGATTGGTGATTTCTATAATGAGATATCCTGACTCTCCTGATATAATGGAATCATATAGATGAAGTTATTCAGGCATTGAGAGTCGATGGAGGTTCATATGTATGGGTAAGTGGTTTGAAAAATAACCACTTGACCTGTTGTATGGATTCACCCTGTCATACTAGGAGAGTGATGAGATTGAGATTGAGATTATGTTGATGCGCATAGCTGTGGGAACTTTACAGCAATGTAGTATGACAGGTGCAGATCTCTAAGTCTAGTCAATGCACGTGTCTTCCGAAAGTAGTGTCAAGTGTCTATGTGTGATGAGTCAGTGGAAGTCTGACGTGAGAAATGAGAAACATTGAAATTGATAGACACTTGATGGATTATGTGAATTGAACGACTCTTGAGGAAATTGTGAAATATGTGATTACTTGATGGTCATGTGAAGGGAATGAGAAAGTTGATGGTTTTTACGTGGGTGTCTTAAATTTGTTTTATCTTGATTTTAAAGTTTCATATCTAAATTCTCTTTAAAAATATCTAGCTTACCCTGCGTTTTTGTTTTGTGGATGTTTTCTTAAACCTGTGATGATCGTGAATAATTTACACGGGAGCAGATGATGTTGCAGGAAGTAGAGCTCCTCAGTGAGTGGTCGCCGAAAGGAGATCGCCTGTTTTCTGTTTCTGTTAGGAGATCGCCTGTCTTCTACTTTGCTGTATTTTGTTGAAGTTTTGGAAACTGACTGGATATGTATTAAACTCCCTGTGAGGAGAAATTTCATTACATATATATATATATATATATGTTCACTTCGATATTATTGTTTTACCTTTATTTCATGATATAAATATGAAAAGGATTTGGCAGGATGTTACATAGATGATATTGAAAATGGTGAACCCCATTCATTCACACCAATGATAACTAATAAAGATGACGATGTACTTGATCATGTACATGCAACCCGTAAAGACCACAATGAAGGAATTTACATATGAACTTGTAACCCATTATGGTAATAAATTTAGAAATATTTTTTATAATATGCATTTACTATATTATGTTTTTGTTTTATACGATTTTCTTTCCATGCAGATGAACTAATGTTTGTTAAATAATTTTTTTAACAGAGATATGGGTGACGATCAAACTCCAATTAGACCCCGATCCGGACGAGGCAACAGAGGACCTACTAGGATGTAGCATCTGGCGAAGAAACGTGCCGCTGGTGAGAAGACAGCTGTTGACATTGACGTCAACACTGGAATGGCATTAGGTCCTAATGCATATGAGTTTAATAGCTATCTTGGAGTTCTTTCTCGTGAGAGAGTCTCCATTTTGATTAATTCATGGGACGAGGTGTCAGAGGTCGACCGAAACATGCTGTGGGAGGATGTTCTGGTAAGCTTTACATAATTATTGTTATCATATAAAGCTATTTAATATTCATTGACTAACTTTACTTTGGTGATGTTATTTTGCAGGCAAATTTTGAAATTCCTAATGTGGAACCACTTCGATGAAGGATTCTATCCAATATCGGACTGAAGTTTCACGCCTTTATGTCAAGACTCACGACGAGATACATTTTTGGTGAGCTTAAGGATGAAAGTCCTTGTGAAAGATACAATTTTATTGATGAAGAGACATGGCTTGCTTTTAAAGAAAGCCGTCTAACTGAAGAATGGACTGTAAGTGAAGCTACTTAACTATTTTGACTTATATAACATTAATGAGTTAATATTATTGAATTTGTAAGGACCTGAAAAATTAAAAGAGTTATATTTTAAATGAATTCTAAGTATGTTTTTATTTAGAATAGAAAGGGAGGAAAAAGTTAAGTTTAGAAGGCTACGAGGTCGCCGGTCGCCTGCTACACATGAGCGCCAGGTGGACATCGCGCGGGCGTGAGAGGCATGCAGGCATCGCGCGGGCGCGAGGCACGCGGGCATTGCCAGGGCGCGAGGCATGTGGACGTGGCCAAGGCGCGAGAGTTATGAGGGCGTCGCCAGGGAAGACATCGGTTGTCTCCCAGAGGAAGACATCGGTCGTCTTCCAGGGCGAAGGAGACATCGGTCGTTCGCCAGGATGAGTCAGCAGTGGAAAGTTATCGCGCGACGTCGAGTTTCACACCGAGAAGGTAAGACCCAGACTCCCAGCATGAAGCGTAGTGCACGCACGCCACGTAGACAAAAAGGGTGGTTCAGAATAGTGACATCAGAATGTTGGCATGCGCGGGAGACACTCGCGGTCGTACTGTTCAGAGCAGTGGCTGGCATGCACAAGCGACAACAGTGGCAGTACTGTTCAGAGCAGTGGTTGGCATGCACCAGAGACAACAGTGGTCGTACTGTTCAGGGCAGTGGTTCTCAGACTTCTCTGCAGAGTGGGTGGTGGCAGCTGCTTTTGGTGGATAAGTTGGTTTAAGATGCAGAAAACCCACTGCTGAGAAAAAAAAACGTTGCAGCCTTCAAAGAGAGAAAGAGTGAGTTACCTCCCTTCTCCTCCAGTTGCCTCCTTCGCGCTGCGATTCTAGCACCTTCACACGAGAGTACGACGAGCGACAGCCACCATTAGAGCACCTGGGCAGTCCTCTGCAAGTCCTTCAACCAGACGCAAAAACAGAGCCAAGGCGTCCTTCAAGCTTTGTTGGGTTTCGGAACTCTAGGTGTTTGCGCAAGTCCAGGTAAGGGAAGCTAGACTTCATTCTCATTACAAGCTATAGTTTAGTTATTTCTGAAGTGAGGGCGACGTGGTCGCCGGTTTTCGTTTGCATCTGCGTGAATGCTCTGTTCTTATGTGTTTGGGCGACGTGGTCGCCGGTTTTATATACAGACTTCGAAATACCTTGTTTTTGAACCAGATCGCCGGTTTGGGCGCTGTTTTACGAACTCCCCTGTTTTTGGTGTTGTTTTGAAACTGTTGAGATTTAAATGTGATATTCGAAAACATGAACCTTGGAGTGAGTTTTGCTGTGATTGGAATCATTCATTTAAGTGTGGCATGATGTGTTGAATGTTGTGAATGTGGATCGAGGCATAGTATTTTCAGGAAAGGAAATACCGTGTAAGATCGTGTAGTAGGTGCATTGATCGGTGATTCCTAAGGGGATATCCTGACTCTGCTGAGGTAATGGAATCACGTAGAGGAAGTTACTCAGTTGTTGAGAGTCGAAGGAGGTCTATATGATGGGCGTCTCGTGTGAAAAAGAACGAGCTCCGCCTGTTCTATGGATTAACCCTGTCATGCTTGGAGGGTGATGATATTGAGATTCATTCTACGCTTGTGAATGTGTGTGATTTCACGGCGACCCTGTGAATGTGTGTGATTTCACAGTGGGCAGTATGACAGGTGCAGATCTCTGAGTCTAATCAACGCACGAGTCAATCCGGAAGTAGTGTCAAGTGTCTTGTGTGATGAGTCAGTGGAAGTCTGACGTGAGAAATGAGAAACATTGAATTGATAGACACTTGATGCAGTTTTGTGAAATAGAATGACTCTTGAGAATATTATGAAATGTGTGATTTCTGGGTGATCAGGTGAAGAGTATGAGAAACTTGATAACTTTACGTGAATATCTTGAAATTGTTTACCTTGATTTTATTTTAAGTATCCTTATTTAAACTCTTTTTAAATGTCTAGCTTACCCTGTGTTTTCGTTTGTGTTGTGGCCTTTTCTTAAACCTGTAATGATCGTGTATAATTTACACGGGAGCAGATGATGTTGCAGGAAGTAGAGCTCTTTAGAAAATTGTCGCTGGAAGGAGATCGCCTGTTTTTCTGTTGGGTGATCGCCCCTCTTGCTGCTTTATAATAGGAGATCGCCTTTATGAAAGGAGATCGCCCTTCTTATAGGAGATCGCCTATATGAAAGGAGATCGCCCTTCTTATAGGAGATCGCCCTTTTTGCCAGGAGATCGCCTATCTGTCTTTTGTATTGTATTTCGTTTACATTTTTAATGGAGAAGTGATCGTTTGTATTAAACTCCCTGTGAGGAGAAACTTATTTATTTTATATAAAGATTTTGCTCACTTCAATCTATTTGTCACCTTTATTTTCGTTTTATATTTATTTTCAAAGAAATTTGGCGGGATGTTACAGAATTCACTTTGTTTATTTCAATTATGACAGCATCGGTGGAAGAAAGCTCAAGAAATAGCTTTAAAGAATCTTACCCCGCACATAATGTCTTGTGCGTGGTATCGAAAGCTTGAGCAAGCACTGATGGTTGAAAAGGAGCAATCCAGACAGGGGAGTGCATCTCAGGATGTGGAAACAGGGGTCACTTCTCCTCCATCACCACCTACGCGCCATGACAAATGGAAGAGGGCCCGAATTAAGAAGTCGGGTGCACCAAGTTCAGAGCAATCAGGGCTTATCATTGAAAAAATTGTAAGTTATTTAAGCCTTTTTTCATCTATTATGATGCATTACTTATAATAAAACCTCATATGATTTTTGTCTCTTGCAGGATGCCTTGGACTCCCAAGGTAATTTTGTTGCTGATGGTCGTCGCGATATCCTTGTTGAAGCAATTGGACAACCTAAGCACTCTGGTCGTGTTCGTGCAGCTGGACAAGGAGTTGGGATTAGACTTTAATTTGGAGCTGCACCACGATACTCATCCTCCTCCTCCAAAGAGAGCAAAAAAGAAATGGAGCAAAGGCAACGTCAAGAACTAATGGATCAGATGAGAAGGGAGATGGAAAAGATGAGGCTAGAGTTGCGACAACAGATATCGCAACAACTTTGTGCTGAGCATCCGATTCAGACCCTTCTTAGTCCCGCTCCCAAGAGCACAAAGGGGAGTTGTGCAGCTCCTACAGCATCAGGGGATGATATCATTGGCCAGACGAGGCAATGCGAGCTACTGGTAGAAGGTGGCATCATTCCTCAGGTGGTGGCCATTGGAAAAGTCTATGAAGATGCCACCACCTTACATAACGTTCCTCTCTCCCCTGATGCAGCAAAGGTCACGGTTGAAAGAGTACGAGTACCTGATGCTCGTCTTCCACTACCTTCAGAAGAGGTAACAACTGTGGCCGAAGCATTTCAGTCCTTTGTAGCCTAGCCCAGACACCTGATTCGATATATGTCACAACCACTGGTAATAATTTCATTTCATGTGCTAATTTATATTTATATATTACATGTAATTTATAACAAATCTTTTTTCTTTTTGTAGAAACCTCGTCGGAAACCAAGTCCGAAAAAGAAACAAGAGGTTCCGCTTGACGATCCTATAGCTTCCTTAGCTATAGTTGCTAGACAACTTGGACGAGATCCTCTGGAAGTTCCATGGGATGATACCTTTTTTGAAACAAACCCTGAGCTACCATTGACATATACATGTCAGATCTGCTAGAATTTGTAGGTGGGGATCAGGAGCTGAATATAAATATCATTCAATTTTTTATGATGTAAGTATCGTTACCTACATTTCATTTTCATTTATGTTAAATTAGCATTCATTATGATTTAACTAATTACTTGTAGGTTTTTGAATGGTGTCTCTGTCACTGAGGGGAAGGAAAATGTGTATGGATTCTTAGATCCTGCATATACTAATCCCACTGGAGCAAAGACAAATGAGACTCAATCATACATCACTAACACCCTGGAAAGAGAGGGAAAAGAGGTTTATTTGTGCCCTTATATTAACGAGTAAGTTTAAATATATATATGTTAAAAGTTTATTATATTCATGTTTTATAAATTTACTCAACTATTTTCATGGATGATATAGGGGTCATTGGCAATTACTTGTCTTATCAGTGAAGGATAGGACGACTTTGTCGTTCTGTTCCCTACACAAGAAGATATCCACAAGTTTTAAGAATATCATTGATAAGTAAGTACACTATAAACTTAACTATGGTTGAAACTATAAGTAATCCACTAATAAGGTTTTTTTGTCTCAACCAGTTCATGGCATGGATATAACATTCTAAAAGGGAGATCGAATTCAAATTTTCAAAATTTGAACTGGATAAGATTAAAGGTATGTAAGATTTTTCTCTTTTTTTTTTCATTGTTTAATTATACTAACTTTTACAATTTATTGAATTATAGTGTAATAAACAACCAGGAAGCTATGAGTGTGGCTATTACGTCATGCAATGGATGAGTACCATTGTAAGACTAGGTCTTACAAGTAATTGGCAAGAGGTAAGATTTCTTAAATTATTTTTATAACTTCAAACTAATTTATCTATCTTAAAACTAATTTATGTGTCAACCATTTTGAAATGCAGTTATTCACGGATGAGGAACCCATGAGTTCGGAAGCCATGACATATGAGACACAATCTTGGTCCACATATTTCCTAAACTTTTATAACTCTACGATTTGATCAATAGTGTAATAAGATAGATAGAGATTATTACTATTTTTGTATACATTTTGATCAATTACTATAAATTGACTTTTAGTTTCTCTGAATCTGTTTATCTGTCTGGCTGGCTGGGATGGGTATAATGAAACTGCACAAGATAATTCGTATGGGAAAACAAATAACCAAATCATTTAAAAAAAAAAAAACCTGATTTACAGATGCGGTTGTTTACCTTAACCGCATTTGTAAATCAAGGGAATGATTTACAGTTGCGGTTGCTTACTACAACCGCATCTGTAAATGTGATTTACAGAGGCGGTTGTTTACTACAACCGCATCTGTAAATCATTCCCTTGATTTACAGATGTGGTTGTAGTAAGCAACCGCATCTGTAAATCATTCCCTTGATTTACAAATGCGGTTAAGGTAAACAACCGCATCAATTTACAAATGCGGTTAAGGTAAACAACCGCATCTGTAAATCATTGCCATTCATGAACCTGGACACACCTCTGGAGCATTTACAGATGCGGTTAGGGGAAACAACCGCATTTGTAAATCATTGCCATTCATGAACCTGGGCACACCTCTGGAGCATTTACAGATGCAGTTACGGGAAACAACCGCATTTGTAAATAGTATTTACAGATGCGGTTGTTTAACCACATTTGTAAATCTCTGATTTACAAATGCGGTTGTTTAGCCGCATTTGTAAAATGAAAATAGCCGCATTTGTTTTACGTTTCTGCACCAGTGTCAATGTAGAAAAAAAAATATAAATTTGGAAAGGACATGAACTCGCATTCATAAGGCTGAGCGAGAATCATAGTGCCTAGTGAGTTGCTTGTTTGGTGGAGTTAAAATTTTTTATAAAAGAGAATTGACCTAGAATTTTCTTTGTTGTGTTCTAACTGGTTTCATCTTAGTGTGGTTAAATTTTCAAGGCCAAATCATTTATTCTAGTGCATTGCAAAATCAATCAATTGCATTGTAAAATTTTCATTCTAGAATTTTTGTTTTGAAATCTATTCTAGTGTTATTCCTAGGTTTCCAATTTGTGTGCTCACTATTTTTTCATCTTTATTTGTTGATTTGTGTCTTCAAAAAACTCCTTGTTGTTTTTGTTCTTCACTATTAATTCCAATTTCAGTTGAGCAATTTTAATTGAACTTTTCTTGATTTTACTTATTGGTCTCTTTAAGTGAAAATTTTCTTGTGTGAAGTTTGGAATTGTAAGTTTTGAAGCTAAAATTCCTATTTCATGTTTCATGACTAAAACATAAAATCAAGGGTTGTTCTTGCTAGTTAACTCGATCGTCATTGACTTTGAGACAGACGGTGGCTCCTCCTATCTTGCGGTGGTTCTGCGACTTCCAGTGACTCCGTTGAGACAGAGGGGGCCCTTCCTGTAATTACACTCTGACGCTCAAGTCAGTACAGGGCAAGAAACATCAAATAACTAGGGCGTTTCAAGCTAAGAGTGTTTAAGAAACTCTAAGCTTGCCAAAGACTGTGTCTGTGTGTGAACTTGTGTTTACCTTGGCCGTTACCCCATTATATAGCTGTTTTAGGTTACTTGCCACATACATCCTCTTGTCCAAGCGTTGCCTCTAGCAAATTTAGGGTTACCCTTTTGGGATTCTAACGCACAATCTTAGTGCAACCCTATGGCAACATTCCTTTCATAGAGTGCAACTCCCGTGGCGACATTCCTTTCCTGGAGTTGATAACTTAAGGTGTGGCCGCTAAGGTTTCAGTGCTTATCCCAGCACCGCCAACCTAAACTTGTCTAATAACTTAATATCTCACGTGCCTTCAAACCTTCACATGCCTTACATGCGTTTCTAAGGATAATTCTATTTTGTCAGAACCTTACGTCTTATACACATCCTGCATGCATGGCGTATCTGTGAATTTGGTTTCGTGCCTTAACAAGTGTAATTTTGTGGACCCCTCTATGGGCCCTACCATGCCGACCTCTCCTGTGACGACCTCTCACTCATGTGCCGACGTCCAAGGTCTGGCCACTACATAGGCCCCCCAGGCTTGAGCTGGAACTTGTTTCAGCGAGAAGCCTAACTGCTCGACCTGTCGACCTACCTAGCATTGCCCTACATGGTACTACGGTGAGGCTGAGTGATGGGATGTGCACAGTGCTTTGAGGTGACATTTCACCATACTTTCCTTGGAGCGTCCACGTGGCAGTGTCAACGGCTAGGGTGCATTGTCGATTCGTGCTTCCCCTATACGTTAACCCTTTGCCTCCTACACTCTTTACTGTTTCATTCCTTCTCATTTCATCTTTTCAAAATCTCTTTACTTCTTCGAGCGCTCTTTCTTCTTTCTCAATCCTTCATCAACTCCACTCATAATCTATTACAGGTATATTCTTTTCGTCATTTATGTCTTTCCTTGCTATTGCGATGCCCCTCCATGTATTTATAACTGCCTGGGACAGTTTATGATTTCTCCTCGTTTTGTCTCGTCATGCCCTACTTTCCTGTCTCGACACTTTCTTTGAAACGTGTTCGTTCTGTTCCCTTTCCAAGTCTGTCTTTTCTCTTTTTTCTGTGTATTTTAGCCTTCACTACTTTCAAATGGATCAATCTACTTCCTCCCACTCTGGGGTTGAATCGAATTCCTCCCAGCCCCCTATTCGTCAAGTAGTTCTAAGGCTTTGCTCCAACTTCTACCAACTCTTATACCCCTGGGCTCCTAAAGGGCTTTGGAAGGAGGTTTTTGAGTTTACCACTTCCAAAGCCATTATAGATTATAGAAAGAAGGAGGTGAGGAGTAAGGCCAGTCATGCCTCCCGTGTCTTCGGGAAAGAAGATGATAAATACGTTGGGGTGGTCCCCTACAAGGTGGGCGAGCTTGTCTGCTACGACGAGGCTTCAGTCCAAGAGGCACTCTTTTGCTTCATCTACTCAACTGTCTTCCAGAGGGTTTTCCTACGCCTCCCCTTCAGCAGCTTCAAGCGAGCGCTGTTGACTGAGATGAATGTCACCCCTGCTCAACTTCATCCAAATGGTTGGGCCTTCGTAAGGGCCTTCGCCATTCTCTGCAATTACTTTGGACGTTTACCCTCCGTGGACTCCTCCTTATACTTCTTCGAGGCCAAAAGTCCAGGGAAGAACTTCTGGGTTAGCATCAAAGGGGATGCTGGAAGGGTGTTGCTGACCCTCTTCCAGCAATCCTATAAAGGATTCAAAGGCAAGTTCTTCAAGATCTGCTGTTGTGCCGCCGGCCCTACACTTCCGGATGGGTTTCCCCTTTACTGGGTGGAGAACCCTAATCTGGCCAAACCTAGGGCCCTAACTGACTTGCAACCTCAAGATAGGAAAGTGTGCGAGTTTCTGACTAGCCTCGAGGCAGTGTTTAGCAGTGTCGAGCTTATAAAAAATGAGTACCACCCCAAAACCTTGCGGGGGTACATAGATACCTATTCTTACTTAGTGACTGTTCTTGGTTGTCTTTTTCTTCTAGGTTTTTAGCTGATTTTTGAATGTTAACCTGTTGCTGATCTGGGGTGCCTTCTATTTTCTTATTGCTTGTGGCATAAATGATTACTGGTGCTGAGAAGAGGAAACAACTGGCTGCTCGTGCTGCCAAAAAGGGTGGTACAGGCCCTTTCCGACCAGTCCAAGCCAACCCTCCTACCATCGACGATCTTACCACCGTTGCTCCTCTCGCCGCTGCCCCTCTTGCTACCGTGGCCCCTACCGAACTCCCTACCACGTAATCTCAAGGTGCAGCTGTGGCAGTCGAGGTCCCTCCCTCTGATGACGAGGGCACCCACTCAGGCTTGGTCTTCAAGAGGAAGAGAAAAGCTGCCCAGGTGGTCTCTGACTCTGAAGATGAGGGTGCCCCTTCCTTCAGGGATCACCCTCCAAACGCCTCTTCTCCCCCACATGCTGCAGAACCTGAGGGACGGGGAGAAAGCATTCCCACGAGCACACTGCTGGGCCCCCCTACGACTCTAGCCCCCTTCCTCCAACATATGTTGATGTCCACCCAAGAGTTGGAGGTCTTGGATGGCATGGAAATGGGTTCACTTATGGAGCAAGTGGCCCAGGACTTTAGGAGGGCTCTCGGTGGGTCAAGCCTCCTCCTCAAAAAGATGCGCAAATCCCAGCTCGATGACGAGTGTCGTGCTCTCGCTGTTATAGGGGCGGATTGCTGCATAACTAGCCTCACTCTAGAACTTGCAGAGCTGCGAAAATCTGACAAGGAGGTCAGGGACCTCCTGTTTTCTAAGTCTTAGGAGGCCCTCCGCCTGTATTCCAAGTGTAACGACTTCCACATGGCTGTGGAGGACTTGAAGAGTGAGTTGCAACGCAAGGAGGAGGACGTGGTCGACCTCAAAGAAGACCTGGCCAGACGTGTTGATGATTTGGCGCGTCAAGAAGTGGACGTGGCCCGAATGAAGCAAGAGATAGGCCAACTGAAGAAGGAGATGGTTGAGTCCGAGGCTGAGATGAGGGTAGAAATGGCTCGTAGAGAGGAGCTCTACCAGAAGGCCAAAGAAGAACTTACCGACGAGGCAACTGAAGTCTACGGTGCTGGGTTTGGTGATTCCCTTGCCCAGGTTGCCTGTGCGCATCCTGGGGTGGACCTCTCCCAAACGGGCCTGAACAGAATTATTGTTGTACTGACCAGTCCTCGGACACCGTGAATAGCTAGTAATGGTGAGTCACGTCAGCTGGGTCCCACAGCATGGGCCAGAGCCACGTGGGCTAGGTCCCACAGGTAGTAGGGACTAATGGGATGATTAGTCATCAGCATGTCAACCACCAGAGTGAACTGAGGTGTCCTCGTCACTCAGCAGGGTGATGAGTCCTCAGCAACTGGGTGCGACGAGGTGACATCGGTCTTGGATGTTTCGAACAACAAAACTAGAACATCTACGATGGGTCTTAAGAGAAGACCAGTTATCAGTAAAATTCCAGAAGGAAGGAGAGGCCTAAGTCACGAAGCACCCATGGTGTGGAAGGGAAAGCACGGTTAGGTGCAGAGTCTTAAAGGGTAGAGTGCCTATCAAGATTAGGGTTTCCAAGTGAGGCGTGTGATCGTCGTATAGTCAACCGACAAGAGAGTCAACTGGCAAGAACATTTGGCGCCCACTGTGGGGCCCAAGTAAAACAAGGTCCCATACACAAGCAAAGAGAAGAATCCAGAGACATGAGGAATACCAAGCAAGGATCTGTCCCACCAAATGAGGGTGAAATTGTTACCATACAACAACTCATGGAAATGATGCGTGCCCTCTAGGAGACAGTGGCGGAATCTAGAGCAGATCAGGTGCGTATGCATATGGACCTGGCTGCCTCACAGGCCAGGAAAGAGGAGCTGCACCGGGTGAACAAAGAATTGCACGTGAATTTGCGTAATTTACAGCAAGCAGGGGATCGCGTGGTGAATGATTGGGCTCCACCAACACCACCTAGAGCGTTCCCAATGCCTTTCTTGCAAGCAATCATGGACACAGTGGTCCCAGCCACCTTCGTGGGCCCTAAGACTGTGTTCACAGGGGTGGAGGATCCAGAAGTGCATCTCGCAGCGTTTCACACTCAGATGATGCTATCAGGGGGATTAGATGCGGTACATTGTAAGCTTTTAATGATCACGTTGACTGGGACAGCGCTGGAGTGGTTCGTCAGTCTGCCTGAGGGACACATCACGTCCTTCACATAGTTCTCCATGCTGTTCAGGGAGCAGTATATCATCAATCGGGCTCCCCCACCAGTGTCTTATGACCTCTTTGATGTGAGGCAATATCAGGGGGACTCCCTAAGGGATTACCTCAACCGGTTCGGGGCTATGGTGGTGAGGCTGCACACCAAAGACGAGAACATGGTGGTGCATGCCTTCAGGAAGGGAATACTACCAGGACCTTTCAGTGAGTCACTCATCCGAAGTCGACCCAAAACCTTTGGGGATATCAGGCGTCGTGCCGTCGCTCACATCGCGGCTGAGGGGGAACTCAATGAGAAGCGTGAAAGCATGGCCCCTTCACGATCACGGGTGCCCAGTCGCCCTCAGCCCATGCGGGTGCATGAGGCAACGACAGAGAAGAGAACCCAGGGAAAGCAGAAGCCCTATGAAGCCAGGAAGCCCCAAACTAGGGCACGCGCTAAGGAGGATGTGCCCCCTAGGCGTGATTTCCTGGTACAACTAAAGGATTTGATCGCCATTCCTAATGTGGTAGAGAGGCTAAAGGTACCCCCGAAGACGGACAAGAGACTGAGGCCCAACAAGAATGCATGGTGCAAGTTCCATCAGGCGTTTGGGCATCCCATTCGCAACTGTTTGGCCCTAGGTCATCAGTTGGATGAGCTGGTCAAGAGCGGTTTCTTGAATGACTACCTGCGGGAGTCACAAGGAAGAGAGGTGGTGGTGGCTCCAAGGGCTGACACGAGGTGCCCATAGATGGTGAGATCCATACCATCTCTGATGGGTTCCCAGGAGGAGGGTGCACCTCGTCACAGCGCAAGAAGTATGCACGATCAGTGATGGCAGTGGAAGCATGTGAGGATGACCACTTCCCAGATGTCGACCTCACATTCATGAAGACAGATCGCCTGGACGTTGTCCCCCATGACAATGATCTAGTGGTGATATCGGTGGTTACCGTGGGAAGGAGGGTGCATCGGGTCCTTGTTGATCAAGGGAGTTCGGCCGATGTGATGTTCTGGTCGACCTTTACCAAGTTGCAATTGTCTCCAGACCAGCTAAGACCTTATACTGGCTGTCTGTATGGGTTCGCAGGAGACCTGGTCGAGGTGCGGGGATATATAGAATTGAGGACCGCTTTCACCGATGGAGTGGCCTCCCTCACTGAGAACATCAAGTATCTAGTTGTGAATGCCCCATTAGCTTACAACATGTTGTTGGGCAGGCCAGCTCTGAACAGACTGGGGGCGGTGGCATCAACGAGGCATATGAAGATGAAGTTGCTCTCGATGGAAGGTGTGGTGATCACCATTAGGTCAGATCAGAAGGAGGCTAAGAAGTGCTATGAAAACAGGCTCAAAACGAGAAGAGGGGTGTGCATAGTTACCACCCAACCACTAGGTGGAGAGTAAACTAATGCTGACCTGCCCCGAGGAGAAGTCGGGGTTGTACGAGCAGAGGTCGCCCGAGAGAGATGACTTGAACCAGCAGAAGAGGTAGTAGAGAGGGAGATTAGAGGCAAAACATTCAAGCTTGGCAAATCCCTATGCCAAGATACACAGGACCAAGTGGCAGGTGTCATAGAGCGGCATTTGGATGCTTTCGCTTGGTCTGCCTCCGATATGCTAGGCATTGACCCTGATTTTTTGTGTCATCGCCTAGCACTAAATCCCCAAGTCAGACCTATCCGTCAGAGGAGGAGAAAATTCAATGAAGTGAGGAGACAGGTGATCAAGGAAGAGACGTAAAAGTTGCTCAAGGCTAGCCATATACGAGAAATCCAATATCCTGAGTGGCTAGCGAATGTGGTATTGGTGAAGAAGGCCAATGGGAACTGGAGGATGTGTGTGGACTTCACTGACCTCAACAAGGCATGTCCGAAGGACTCTTATCCTTTGCCGAGTATTGATAAGCTGGTAGATAGCGCCTCAATCTGCAAGTTGCTCAGCTTCTTGGATGCTTTTTCTGATTATAACCAGATCAAGATGCACCCAATGGACGAGTGCAAGACAGCGTTTATGACTGAGCTGTCCTGCTACTGCTACACAGTCATGCCATTTGGGCTGAAGAATGCAGGTGCTACCTACCAAAGGCTGATGGACAAGGTCCTTGCACCCATGATAGGACGCAACGTGCAAGCCTACGTAGATGACATGGTGGTGACATCCCAGGTGAGGGATTATCACGTTACTGATTTGGAGGAACTATTTACTACAATAGCTAAATACGGGTTGAAGTTGAATTCGGAGAAGTGCGTCTTTGGGGTGGAAGCAGGCAAATTCCTCGGTTTCTTACTCACCGAACGTGGGATTGAGGCCAACCCAAACAAATGCGCGGCGATCTTAGCTATGAGGAGCCCGACGTCGGTAAAGGAGGTGCAACAGTTGATAGGTCGGATGGTTGCTCTTTCCAGGTTTGTGTCAGCTGGAGGAGATAAGGGCCACCCTTATTTTAAATGCTTGAGGAGGAACAGCAGATTCTTGTGGACCAAGGAGTGTGAGGAAGCATTCCTCAAGCTGAAACAATATCTGGCCAGCCCACCGGTGCTGTGCAAACCTCAGATCGGCACCCCATTGCATTTGTACTTCGCAGTCACTGAGAAGGCAATGAGTTCAATTTTGGTGCAGGAGCAAGATCAAAGCGAAAAGCCCATCTACTTTGTTAGGAAGGTGCTGCAAGGGCCTGAGGTAAGATACCAGGCCATAGAAAAGGCGGCATTGGCCATGGTATTCTCTGCGCGTAGGCTTCGCCATTACTTCTAGAGCTTTACAGTGGTGGTGATGACAGACCTACCCATCCGAAAGGTCTTGCAAAAGCCAGACATAGCAGGAAGGGTGGTGCGATGGCCAGTGGAGTTATCTGAGTTTGACATACAGTATGAGCCCAGAGGCCTAATCAAAAGCCAAGTTTATGCTGACTTCGTGGCCGAGATGTCCTCGACTGAAACCCAGCAGAACGAGCCTGACTTCAGATGGGTGCTCTCAGTAGATGGGTCTTCTAATCAGCAAGGTAGTGGAGCTAGGGTGATCTTGGAAGGACCAAAAGGGTTGTTGATTGAGCAGGCCCAACAGTTTGCTTTCGAGGCCAACAACAATCAGGCAGAGTACGAGGCTTTAATTGCTGGAATGCTGTTGGCTAAGGAGATGGGAGCGCAGAGTCTTTTGGCAAAGAGTGACTCCCTATTGGTCACAGGTCAAGTGGCAAGAGAGTACCAGGCCAAAGACCCTCAGATGGCCTCCTACCTAGAGTATGTCCAGGTGTTGAAGAGTTCCTTTGCAACTTTTAAGTTGGTGCATGTGCCCAGAGATCAGAATGCCCGAGTTGACTTGTTATCAAAACTCGCAAGCTCGGGCAAGGGGGGCAGGCAAAGAATGGTCATCCAAGAGACCCTGAGGACACCTCGCACCTACACTACTAATAACATAGTAAGAGTCCACCAGATCAGCCAGTCTGACAGTGGGGGGAGGAGTCATCAGTCGTTGACCCAGGAAACTTTGAAGAAGCCAAGGGTCAACGAATATGTGGTGTTGGAGGTGTAAGGACCTGAAAAATTAAATTGGAATAAAAGAGTTATATTTTAAATGAATTCTAAGTATGTTTTTATTTAGAATAGAAAGGGAGGAAAAAGTTAAGTTTAGAAGGCTACGAGGTCGCCGGTCGCCTGCTACACATGAGCGCCAGGTGAACATCGCGCGGGCGTGAGAGGCATGCAGGCATCGCGCGGGCGCGAGAGGCATGCAGGCATCGCGCGGGCGTGAGAGGCATGTAGGCATCGCGCGGGCGCGAGAGGCATGCAGGCATCGCGCGGGCGCGAGAGGCATGCGGGCATCGCGCGGGCGCGAGGCACGCGGGCATTGCCAGGGCGCGAGGCATGTGGACGTGGCCAAGGCGCGGGAGTTATGAGGGCGTCGCCAGGGAAGACATCGGTTGTCTCCCAGAGGAAGACATCGGTCGTCTTCTAGGGCGAAGGAGACATCGGTCGTTCGCCAGGATGAGTCAGCAGTGGAAAGTTATCGCGCGACGTCGAGTTTCACACCGAGAAGGTAAGACCCAGACTCCCAGCATGAAGCGTAGTGCACGCACGCCACGTAGACAAAAAGGGTGGTTCAGAATAGTGACATCAGAATGTTGGCATGCGCGGGAGACACTCGCGGTCGTACTGTTCAGAGCAGTGGCTGGCATGCACAAGCGACAACAGTGGCAGTACTGTTCAGAGCAGTGGTTCTCAGACTTCTCTGCAGAGTGGGTGGTGGCAGCTGCTTTTGGTGGATAAGTTGGTTTAAGATGCAGAAAACCCACTGCTGAGAAAAAGAAATGTTGCAGCCTTCAAAGAGAGAAAGAGTGAGTTACCTCCCTTCTCCTCCAGTTGCCTCCTTCGCGCTGCGATTCTAGCACCTTCACACGAGAGTACGACGAGCGACAGCCACCATTAGAGCACCTGGGCAGTCCTCTGCAAGTCCTTCAACCAGACGCAAAAACAGAGCCAAGGCGTTCTTCAAGCTTTGTTGGGTTTCGGAACTCTAGGTGTTTGCGCAAGTCCAGGTAAGGGAAGCTAGACTTCATTTTCAATACAAGCCATAGTTTAGCTATTTTCTGAAATGAGGGCGACGTGGTCGCCGGTTTCGTTTTCATCTGTGTGAATGCTCTGTTCCATGTGTTTGGGCGACGTGGTCGCCGGTTTTTAAATACAGACTTCGAAATACCCCGTTTTGAACTAGATCGCCGGTTTTGGCGCTGTTTTACGAACTCCCCTGTTTTTGGTGTTGTTTTGAAACTGTTTGAGATGTAAATGTGATATTCGAAAACATGAACCTTGGAGTGAGTTTTGCTGTGATTGGAATCATTCATTTAAGTGTGGCATGATGTGTTGAATGTTGTGAATGTGGATCGAGGCATAGTATTTTCAGGAAAGAAAATACCGTGTAAGATCGTGTAGGATGTGCATTGACCGGTGATTCGTCATGATATCCTGACTCTCCTGAGATAATGAATTCATATAGATGAAGTTATTCAGGCGTTGAGAGTCGAAGGAGGTTCATACGTATGGGTGAGTCGTGTGAAACAGAACGAGCTCGGCCTGTTGTGTGGATTAACCCTGTCATGCTTGGATGGTGATGATATTGAGATTCATTATACGCTTGTGAATGTGTGATTTCACGGCGACCCTGTGAATGTGTGTGATTTCACAGTGGGCAGTATGACAGGTGCGAATCTATGAGTCTAGTCAATGCATGAGTCTTCCGGAAGTAGTGTCAAGTGTCTTGTGTGATGAGTCAGTGGAAGTCTGACGTGAGAAATGAGAAACATTGAATTGATAGACACTTGATGCAGTTTTGTGAAATAGAATGACTCTTGAGAATATTGTGAAATGTGTGATTTCTGGGTGATCAGGTGAAGAGTATGAGAAACTTTATAACTTTACGTGAATATCTTGAAATTGTTTACCTTGATTTTATTTTAAGTATCCTTATTTAAACTCTTTTTAAATGTCTAGCTTACCCTGTGTTTTCGTTTGTGTTGTGGCCTTTTCTTAAACCTGTAATGATCGTGTATAATTTACACGGGAGCAGATGGTGTTGCAGGAAGTAGAGCTCTTTAGAAAATTGTCGCTGGAAGGAGATCGCCTGTTTTCTTTTCTGTTGGGTGATCGCCCCTCTTGCTGCTTTATAATAGGAGATCGCCTTTATGAAAGGAGATCGCCCTTCTTATAGGAGATCGCCTATATGAAAGGAGATCGCCCTTCTTATAGGAGATCGCCCTTTTTACCAGGAGATCGCCTATCTGTCTTTTGTATTGTATTTCGTTTACGTTTTTAGTGGAGAAGTGATCGTTTGTATTAAACTCCCTGTGAGGAGAAACTTATTTATTTTATATAAAGATTTTGCTCACTTCAATCTATTTGTCACCTTTATTTTCGTTTTATATTTATTTTCAAAGAAATTTGGCGGGATGTTACATTAATGGTATCAGAGCAGTTCGTCCTTAGGATGACCTGAGGGCTGTGGATCCATTGTGTTTCTTCTGCTCATGAAATTTAATTGAGTTTAAAATAACAACTATAGTGAAAAGTTTTCAAACGTTTTTGTATTGAGATTTTGTGTGCTTTGGTGAGTATATGTTCTAACTGAAAATCTTAGTATTAAGAATGAGAAGGTCTTGATAAAGTAGTGAGGGTGCACACTCATAACTGGATCGAGATGAGTCTCAATCTTAATTCCAAAGGTTTGATGTTTAGCATATATTGAATTCTGGTGTGAGCGATTTCATTTTCTTGAGTGTCCTTGTAATGATTGAAAATGGTTGATTGGATTGGTGACTGCATACCAGTAGTTGTGCTGGTGTTATGCTTGATGTTATAAGCATTATGACTCTGTTGTTGAGCTCAAATTCTTAATGATTTTGAGATGCTGACCTTTGTAAGGTCTATATGTTACCTCCTGAATGAATTGATTTCTTATCGATCTCATTCTTGTAGTTGTAGGGAATATAGAAACCTGTAGTTTCAACTCTAAAACGAAGAGAGATGGCACGTAGACCTTCTACCCCTCCCCAATCTTCTTCGGAGATGAGCCAGATTGCTAAGGCTATCGAGATGATGGCAACTGCCATCCAGCAGCAGAATGCAGCATGGCTCAGAACCATCAAGCTACAATGCACCACTGGGAAACTGCTCGGTCGGCTGAGACAAACTCCCACGGCGGTCAGCCTCAAGAACGGATGGGACTGACCGAGTTCATGAGGCACAACCCACCCAAGTTCAGTGGGAATGCTACCCCTGATCAGGCAGATCAGTGGGTCAGAGAGTTGGAGAAAATCTTTAGGGCGACCTCCTGCCCTGAAGAGAAGAAACTGTTGTTTGCCACCTATCTGCTATCTGGAGAAGCTGAGTTCTGGTGGATGGGAGCTCAGCAGATGATGGAGGCCCGAGAGGATGTATTGGATTGGGAGAGCTTCAGAGTGAGGTTCTTGGAGAAATACTTCCCAGACAGCGCCAAGTTTGCGAGGGAAGCTGAGTTCCTAAAGTTGGAGCAGGGGGATATGTCAGTAAATGCCTATGCTGCTCGGTTTGAGTACCTCGCCCGATTCTACACCCAGGCGACCTCCGAGGCCTGGAGGTGTAGGAAGTTCGAAGAGGGGCTGAAACATGGGCTGAAGAGGGCCATAGCCCCGATGTGCATCAGGGAATTTCACGCCTTAGTAGAGAAGGCGAAGATGGTGGAGACTCTGGACAAGGGTGATTCTCGGGTGATGAGGTCACACCCAGGGAGTTCTTCCAGTGGGGAGGCCAAGGTGCAGCACCCACAAAGCAAGCCTTATTCGAGACCCTCTCAGCATAGGGCAGAAGCAGCACCGCCCCAGTTTCAGCAGCAACAACCCTGGAAACTTAAATGTTTCCACTGTGGTGGACCACACACAGCCAATGTGTGCCCCAAGAGAGATTCAGAGAGAAGATGTTTTGCCTGTCAAAAGACGGGACACGTTGCTAGAGATTGTCCTACCCAGAATAGGATGACTCAACCCAGTGGATCCCAACAGTTGAGGAATGGAGGCAGTCGACCTCAGGCAGCAGGGAGAGTGTTTGCCATGACTGGAGCGGAGGCATCTCAGTCAGGTAACTTAGTACAGAATGTTGCTCTATAGCTGGTAGATGCGTTAGAATTTTGTTTGATTTTGGAGCGACACACTCCTTTGTGTCAAGCCTGTGTGTAGCGGAGTTGGGCCTTCTAGTGAAGGAGTTACCGTTTGAAACTGTTGGTCTATACACCTGCATCAGGACAGGTGTTGACCTCTACAGTTTGCCCCGAATGTCCAGTGATAGTAGAGGGACGCAGATTCAAGGTGAACTTGATCTGCCTACCTCTTCAGGATCTGGATGTTATCCTGGGAATGGATTGGCTAGCTGCCAATCACGTTCTCGTAGTCTGTGGTAGTCAGAAGATAGCGTTTCCAGACCTCCAAGGGGCAGACGTGATATCTACTCAGCGAGGGTGGTCGGTGTTGGAGGAAGGGGCGAGGTGCTTCGTGAATCCTAGCTCAGTTGGGAGTGAAGAATGAAGAGGACGTAAGTTGGATACCTGTGGTGAAAGATTTCATGGATGTAATTTCAGAAGAAATATCCGGATTACCTCCTAAGAGAGAAGTGGAGTTCTCTATTGATTTTGGTACCTGGGGCTGGACCAGTGTCAATGGCACCTTACAGGAGGGCTCCAGCCGAGTTGGAAGAGTTTACCTATAATAACGGTGATCATGCTGGCATTGGGATGGCAACGTATGAAGCTTTGTATGGAAGGAAATGCAGAACTCCTTTGTACTGGTACCAGGAAGCAGTATTGGTTGAACCAGAGTTGATTCAGCAGACGACCGAGAAGGTGCAGATCAGGGATGACTTGTCCTTTGAAGTGAAACCAGTCAGGATTGACGATAGGCAAAGTAAGCAGCTCAGAGGCAAGACCATCAACATGGTGAAAGTGGTGTGGGATGAGCGATCGGGTGATTCAACTTGGGAATTAGAAGAACCCATGAGAGAAGCCTATCCATACCTCTTTTCCTTGTAATTCAATTTTCGAGGACGAAAATTTTTCTTGTTGGGGAGAATGTAAGGACCTGAAAAATTAAATTGGAATAAAAGAGTTATATTTTAAATGAATTCTAAGTATGTTTTTATTTAGAATAGAAAGGGAGGAAAAAGTTAAGTTTAGAAGGCTACGAGGTCGCCAGTCGCCTGCTACACATGAGCGCCAGGTGGACATCGCGCGGGCGCGAGGCACGCGGGCATTGCCAGGGCGCGAGGCATGTGGACGTGGCCAAGGCGCGGGAGTTATGAGGGCGTCGCCAGGGAAGACATCGGTTGTCTCCCAGAGGAAGACATCGGTCGTCTTCCAGGGCGAAGGAGACATCGGTCGTTCGCCAGGATGAGTCAGCAGTGGAAAGTTATCGCGCGACATCGAGTTTCACACCGAGAAGGTAAGACCCAGACTCCCAGCATGAAGCGTAGTGCACGCACGCCACGTAGACAAAAAGGGTGGTTCAGAATAGTGACATCAGAATGTTGGCATGCGCGGGAGACACTCGCGGTCGTACTGTTCAGAGCAGTGGCTGGCATGCACAAGCGACAACAGTGGCAGTACTGTTCAGAGCAGTGGTTCTCAGACTTCTCTGCAGAGTGGGTGGTGGCAGCTGCTTTTGGTGGATAAGTTGGTTTAAGATGCAGAAAACCCACTGCTGAGAAAAAGAAACGTTGCAGCCTTCAAAGAGAGAAAGAGTGAGTTACCTCCCTTCTCCTCCAGTTGCCTCCTTCGCGCTGCGATTCTAGCACCTTCACACGAGAGTACGACGAGCGACAGCCACCATTAGAGCACCTGGGCAGTCCTCTGCAAGTCCTTCAACCAGACACAAAAACAGAGCCAAGGCGTTCTTCAAGCTTTGTTGGGTTTCGGAACTCTAGGTGTTTGCGCAAGTCCAGGTAAGGGAAGCTAGACTTCATTTTCAATACAAGCCATAGTTTAGCTATTTTCTGAAATGAGGGCGACGTGGTCGCCGGTTTCGTTTTCATCTGCGTGAATGCTCTGTTCCATGTGTTTGGGCGACGTGGTCGCCGGTTTTTAAATACAGACTTCGAAATACCCCGTTTTGAACTAGATCGCCGGTTTTGGCGCTGTTTTACGAACTCCCCTGTTTTTGGTGTTTTTTTGAAACTGTTTGAGATGTAAATGTGATATTCGAAAACATGAACCTTGGAGTGAGTTTTGCTGTGATTGGAATCATTCATTTAAGTGTGGCATGATGTGTTGAATGTTGTGAATGTGGATCGAGGCATAGTATTTTCAGGAAAGAAAATACCGTGTAAGATCGTGTAGGATGTGCATTGACCGGTGATTCGTCATGATATCCTGACTCTCCTGAGATAATGAATTCATATAGATGAAGTTATTCAGGCGTTGAGAGTCGAAGGAGGTTCATACATATGGGTGAGTCGTGTGAAACAGAACGAGCTCGGCCTGTTGTGTGGATTAACCCTGTCATGCTTGGATGGTGATGATATTGAGATTCATTATACGCTTGTGAATGTGTGTGATTTCACGGCGACCCTGTGAATGTGTGTGATTTCACAGTGGGCAGTATGACAGGTGCGAATCTATGAGTCTAGTCAATGCATGAGTCTTCCGGAAGTAGTGTCAAGTGTCTTGTGTGATGAGTCAGTGGAAGTCTGACGTGAGAAATGAGAAACATTGAATTGATAGACACTTGATGCAGTTTTGTGAAATAGAATGACTCTTGAGAATATTGTGAAATGTGTGATTTCTGGGTGATCAGGTGAAGAGTATGAGAAACTTGATAACTTTACGTGAATATCTTGAAATTGTTTACCTTGATTTTATTTTAAGTATCCTTATTTAAACTCTTTTTAAATGTCTAGCTTACCCTGTGTTTTCGTTTGTGTTGTGGCCTTTTCTTAAACCTGTAATGATCGTGTATAATTTACACGGGAGCAGATGGTGTTGCAGGAAGTAGAGCTCTTTAGAAAATTGTCGCTGGAAGGAGATCGCCTGTTTTCTTTTCTGTTGGGTGATCGCCCCTCTTGCTGCTTTATAATAGGAGATCGCCTTTATGAAAGGAGATCGCCCTTCTTATAGGAGATCGCCTATATGAAAGGAGATCGCCCTTCTTATAGGAGATCGCCCTTTTTACCAGGAGATCGCCTATCTGTCTTTTGTATTGTATTTCGTTTACGTTTTTAGTGGAGAAGTGATCGTTTGTATTAAACTCCCTGTGAGGAGAAACTTATTTATTTTATATAAAGATTTTGCTCACTTCAATCTATTTGTCACCTTTATTTTCGTTTTATATTTATTTTCAAAAAAATTTGGCGGGATGTTACAGGAGGTGTTAGGAAAGATGGCTTTAAACTAGAGGGGGGGTGAATTGTTTCAAGAGGTTTTCGCAAACTTTTACAAGCTAGAATGAATATCTTTCAGAAATCAAATGATTAAGCAATTCAGGTTGCCAAAACAGCAAGCAAAACAGCACTGCCAGGAAAACAATCGGTTGTTTCTTCGAAACAATCGGTTGTTTATACCAGCAAACAACAAACAAACTGAATTTAAAGAGTTAGGTATAGAGAGATTGTACACAGATGTTTATGTTAGAGTTAAGCAGGGTCTGAAGATCAAGAGGGGAGGGGTGAATTGATCTTTTAAAATTTTTGCAACAGGAACTGACTTCTGTTTAACAGAGATTAAAAGAACAGATTGATTTCAAACAAAACAGATTTATTTTTCCAAATCACCTTCGTACAATCAGAACTTAATCAAACAAGATTTTACTCAATTAGAAGGAACAGCAGAACACACTTGTTCAGATATTTGCAAGAAGGTTTCAACCAAGAGAAGAACAGTTCTTATTAAACCCAGAATTAACAGATTCAATTTCAAATGAACAGATTTATTTTGGACAGTTATCAATTCAAATTCCAGAAATAAGTGCAAGAAAGGAAAGAAGATTGCACACAAGTTTTTATACTGGTTCACTCATCAAGAGCTACATCCAGTTCACCTTACACCAAGGTGGAATCCACTAAACACATACAACAATTACAGCATATACAGCAGTTCTTGAAACCTACAAGAACACTCACATACAAGGCTGAAAAACACCTATTTCAGCACACCTTGCACTCCAAGAAACCCTATCAAGGAGTGACTAACACTTACACCTTTACAACAAATGAGAAAGGAAAAATTACACCTGAAAAGAAGATGCAAGAACTCAAACTAGTAGTTCAATCTGCTGCAGAAACTGCACCAGCACCTTCACAAAGCACCAGGTTTTCCTAGAACAAGCACACTTGAAATTCCTTTTGAAAACCTTTCACAAAAGCCTTTGAATTCTTCTTCTCACTCAGAAACTGATTGAAACGTGATTGCACTCTCTGTTTTGTGTGAGAGAAGTCTTCTATATTTAAAGAAAACAGTTTCTAACCACTTTTCAAAAAACAGTTTGAAAAACAGTTAAGAATAACAGAACCAAAAAATAAATCTATTTATTATCCAGGAAACAGATTTATTTTTGTCCAGTATTCAGACTTTTTGAGAAAACTTTAAACAGCATTTTGAAAACTTTAAACACTCCATGTGCTTGGTTTAAGCTTGCTTAGGCAGCTGGAACAGAATGACCGATGACTAATCACATTACTTCCTAAAAGACCGATGACCGATCGTACCTCATTACTTCCCCAGTGACCGATTACCGATCGTGCCACATTATTTCCTCAATGACCGATGACCGATCGGTTCCTCATCACTTCCTCCAATGATCGATGACCGATCGGTTCCTCATACTTCCCCAATGACCGACGACCGATTGGTTCCTCATACTTCCCCAATGACCGACGACCGATTGGTTCCTCATTACTTCCCTAATGACCGACGACCGATTGGTTCCTCATTACTTCCCCAATGACCGATGACAGATCGGTGCCTCATCACTTCTCCTCACATCCTAAGCCTAAACCAAAATTCACTTAAGACCTATTACAAAACTATAAAGCACCGAAGCAATTTTCTTCATCAAAGACACTTTAAGCCAAGGTTGAGAAGACGCTTCCTTCAGCTTCAACAATCTCCCCCTGTTTGATGGAGACAAATCCCCATAGCTCGGTTGCTTTGAAGAAAGATCAATACCTGTACAAAGCTTGATTCCACAATACACAGATTTAAAGTGAATATTGAACAAGAGAAGAGTAGAGAATATATATACCTCCCTATACCACTGTAGCTTATAAGATCAGCTATTTTTCTCCCCCTTTGGACTCATCAAACAGCATGGGAGCAAATAAGAACAGAAGCATATAATAGCCATACATGATAGTTCATAAAGTCCTTAAGAGGGGAATACATTCCAGAATAGAGATGAAAATATAATGTCCAGAAATAGGCACCAAAACACAGAAATAAAAGGATAATGTTCAACAGATATAAGAAGACAATATTGGGAAGAAAGAAAACTATTCCCTGTAGTAAAGCTCAGCCAGTTGTTCCTGTACTCCCTCGAGTTGATAATCTAGATGCTGGAACCTGGCTTGAGTCATCTCAAAGTAGGCTTTCTGGTCTTCTGAAAAAGTGTCAAGTCGATGCAGTACTTGCCTTTCAAAACTAGACAAAGGTTCACCTCTGAATTCGGGAGAATGATATGCAACCAGTGCATTGTGTTCTGTAGCATCCAAGTCATCATGATTCAGTTGATGATCAGCATGAACATTGTCATCTTCCATAGGAACAACAACTTCTTCATCATCATTGTTGTTATGGTTGGACGTACCATGTTCCATTCTAGGACCTGTTGTCCTTGTAAAAATCCACTCTTCACCTTCCTTGAGGAATCCCATCTTCATGAGCGTAGAGTTGTCGATTTCACTAATTGCTTTGATTGGCTCGTTTCTCTCATTAGCAGTGTCAATCTCAAAACAATCGATTAATTTTGAAATGAAAATTGCATAGGGAAATCTGTAATCAGATAGCCTCTTGGATTTGAGCATGTGCTCTGTCATTACACAAACCCAATTTATTTTTATACGATGCATGAGACAGTAGAGTAGAATGAGGTCTTCCTCATGTAATGTAGCATGATTACTGTAACATCCCGCCAAAATACTATTCATATTTATATAATGAAAATAGAGGTAAACAAATATTTTGAAGTGAACAAAATTATATATATGTAATGAAGTTTCTCCTCATAGGGAGTTTAATACATATTCGGTCAATTTTCCAAAAAAACGTAAACAAAATTACATTAAAATAGAAAGACAGGCGATCTCCTAACAGCAAAAGGCGATCTCCTATCAGAGAACGGCGATCTCCTATCAGAAAACAGAAGAAGGGTGATCGCCTAACAGAAATAGGAACAGGCGATCTCCTTCCGGCGACCACTCACTGAGGAGCTCTACTTCCTGCAACATCATCTGCTCCCGTGTAAATTATACACGATCATCACAGGTTTAAGAAAAAGCCAAACACAACACCAAAATCACAGGGTAAGCTAGATATTTGAAAGAGAGTTTAGATATGAACTTTAAAATCAAGATAAAACAAATTCAAGATACCCACGTAAACCATCAACTAAACACATATTTCACAATTCCTCAAAAGTCGTTAAGATCACATAATTCATCAAGTGTCTATCAATTCAATGTTTCTCATTTCTCACGTCAGACTTCCACTGACTCATCACACAAGACACTTGACCCTACTTCCGGAAGACTCGTGCGTTGAACTTAGCATCCAGAGACCTGCACCTGTCATACTTCATTGCTGTAATGTTTCCACAGCCATGCGCATCAACACAATCTCGATCTCAATTTCATCACTCTCACAGTATGACAGGGTTAATCCATATAACAGGCCGAGCTCGTTCTTTTTCACACGACTCACCCATTCATATGAACCTCCTTCGACTCTCACCAACTGAATAACTTCCTCTATGTGATTCCATTATCTCAGCAGAGTCAGGATCGCCTCATTCACAGGATACTCACAGATCAATACACCCTCATAAATCTCCACACGGTATTTTCTTTCCTGAAAATACTATGCTTTGATCACTCTTTTACATTCATCCAATGCATCATTCAACACGCAAAAGCACAATACCATCATATAACATTTTGAATCTTTTCTCAAACAATCCCAATCACAGTAACAAGCATACCACCGATCAGGTTTTCGAATATCACATGTATTTCACATTTAAATCTCAAACAGTTTTCAAACAACACTTAAACAGGGGAGTTCAAAAAAACAACGCCAAACCGGCGAACTCATTCAAAAGCAGGGGATTTCGAAAACAAAGTTAAAACCGGCGACCACGTCACCCTACACATAAAACAGAGCATTGTGAAAAGGAATATGAAAACCGGCGACCACGTCGCCCTCACTTCAGAACTTACTCGCCTAACGTTTTTATAAATGTAGAGTACTAGCTTCCCTTACCTGGACTAGCTCAAAACTCCAAGAGCTCCGAAACCCAACGAAGCTTAAAGATGCTTTCACTCTGTTTTAGCGTCTGGTTTGTAGAACTTGCAGAGAACCTCCCAGGTGCTCCAAGGGCAGTCGTCGCTGGTCGCACTGGTGCTTGAGGATGCCTGAATCGCAGCGCGAAGGAGAGAAAAGAGAGGGATGAAGATGCACTCACTCTTTCACTCTTGAGTCACTGCAACGTTCTTTGCCTCCTCGCAGTGGGTTTTTGAATCCAAGCCTACTTGTCCACGCATGCTGCTGCCACCACCCCTTCTGCAGGAAAATCAGAGTGTACGTTTCACTGAACAGTACGGCCACGGTTGTCTCTTGCGCATGCCAACCACTTCCCTGAACAGTACGACCGCGAGTGTCTCTTGCGCATGCCAACTTTTTGATGTCACTATTCTGAACCACCCTTTTTGTCCACGTGGCGCGCGTGCAGGACGTGTCATGCTGGGAGTCTGGGTCCCACTTTATCTGTGTGAAACTCGACATCGCGCGACAACTTTCCACCACTGACTCATCCTGGCGAACGACCGATGTCTCGTCCTGGAAGACGACCGATGTCTCTCTCTGGGAGACGACCGATGTCTATCCCTGGCGACGCCCGCATGCCTCTTGTAACATCCCGCCAAATTCCTTTTCATATTTATGTAATAAAATAAAGGTGAAACAAATTAAAGAAGTGAACATAATTTTATATATCTAATGAAGTTTCTCCTCACAGGGAGTTTAATACATAATCGGTCAATTTTCCAAAACTTAAACAAAATACAGTAAAATAGAAAGACAGGCGATCTCCTATCAGAAAACAGAAAAAGGGGTGATCGCCCGACAGAAACGGAAACAGGCGATCTCCTTCCGGCGACCACTCACAGAGGAGCTCTACTTCCTGCAACATCATCTGCTCCCGTGTAAATTATACACGATCATCACAGGTTTAAGAAAAACAACCACGATACAAAACAAAAGGGTAAGCTAGGTATTTGAAAGAGAGTTTAGATATGAACTTTAAAATCAAGATAAAACAAGTTAAAGACGCCCACATAAAACTATCAATTTTCTCATTCTCTTCACATGACCATCAAGTAAACACGTATTTCACAATTCCTCAAGAGTTATTCAAATCACATAATGCATCAAGTGTCTATCAAATTCAATATTCCTCATTTCTCACGTCAGACTTCCACTGACTCATCACACAAGACACTTGACACTACTTCCGGAAGACTCGTGCGTTGAACTTAGCATCCAGAGACCTGCACCTGTCATACTTCATTGCTGTAATGTTTCCACAGCCATGCGCATCAACACAATCTCGATCTCAATTTCATCACTCTCACAGTATGACAGGGTTAATCCATATAACAGGACGAGCTCGTTCTTTTTCACACGACTCACCCATTCATATGAACCTCCTTCGACTCTCACCAACTGAATAACTTCCTCTATGTGATTCCATTATCTCAGCAGAGTCAGGATCGCCTCATTCACAGGATACTCACAGATCAATACACCCTCATAAATCTCCACACGGTATTTTCTTTCCTGAAAATAATATGCTTTGATCACTCTTTTACATTCATCCAATGCATCATTCAACATGTAAAAGCACAATACCATCATATAACATTTTGAATCTTTTCTCAAACAATCCCAATCACAGTAACAAGCATACCACCGATCAGGTTTTCGAATAGCATATACATTTTTCATTTCAATCTCTACAAGTTCAAAGCGACATTAAACAGGGGAGTTCGAAAAACAATGCCAAAACCGGCGATCACGTCCAAAACAGGGGATTTCGAAATCTGTATTTAAAATCGGCGATCACGTCACCCAAACACATAAGAACAGAACATCATGAAAAAGGGGTTTAAAACCGGCGACCACGTCACCCAAACACATAGAACAGAGCATCACGAAAAAGAATATGAAACCGGCGACCATGTCGCCCTCACTTCAGAAACAGCTAATCTACGGCTTTTATTGAAAATAAAGCTAGCTTCCCTTACCTGGACTTGCGCAAAACACCAAGAGCTCCAAAACTCACCGAGCTTAAAGGATGCCTTAGCTCTATTTTAGCGTCTGGATTGTAGAACTTGCAGAGAACCTCCCAGGTGTTCCAAGGGTAGTCGTCGCTCGTCGTACTGGTGCTTGAGGGTGCCTGAATCGCAGCGCGAGGGAGAGAAAAGAGAAGGATGAAGGTGAGCTCACTCTTTCACTCTTGAACCACTGCAACGTCCTTTGCCTCTCAGAAGTGGGTTTTTGAATCTAAACCAACTTGTCCACAAAAGCCGCTGCCACCACCCACTCTGCAGGAAGCTTGCGTGCACGCTGCCCTGAACAGTACGACCACGCGTGACTCTGCGCATGCCAACCCTCTGATGTCACTATTCTGAACCACCCTTTTTGTCTACGTGTCACGCGTGCAGTACGTCTGATGTTGAGAGCCTGGGTCCCACCTTATCTGTGTGAAACTCGACATCGCGCGATAACCTTCCACCGATGACCGCTCGCGCGATGACTATCCACCGAGGCCTCATCCTGGAGGACGACCGATGTCTCTCCCTGGAAAACGACCGATGTGTCCCTCATCCTGGCGATGACCTCTGTCTCTCATACCGGCGATGACTGACGTGCCTCATCCCGGTGATGACTGATTCCTCATCCTGGCACACAACCGATGTGTCACCCTGGAGGACCACCGATGTCTCACCCTGGCAGACAACCGATGTCTCAACCTGGCAGACCACCGATGTCTCACCCTGGCAGACCACCGATGTGTCTCCCATCCTGGTTGATGACCGATGTTCCTCTCATCCTGTTGGCGATCTCTTATCGCCCTTGTGTGTGACGAGAACACATCGCCTTACTCTGCTCACCGATGTCATATCGTCACACCTTGCTGAAGGTTCTTCATCCCACTATGTTACGTCCAAGGTATCACCTCCACATGGCTTGGTGACGTCGGTAGCTTCACATTTCCAAGAGTAGATCAGCACCACTCCTCTTGCGCCCATGCATGCAACACTAAGGGCGACCTCTTATGCTCAAGCATAGAGCTTCGCATGCACAGCGTATCCAAGGCTTAACCAACACCTTGATACGCGTGGTTTTTGGAACCCACTATGGTTAATCCAGCATCTTGACCACATACTACGTGCACTCCCGTCGATCACGTACACCATAGGCGATTGGCGGTCATGTCTCCTCTAGGCGACAGGCGATTATGTCCCAGAGAAGTGGGAGATCGCCTCCGTCTTCAACAACGGCGATCTCGTAGACTTCTAAGCTACACTTTTCTTCCTTTACTCTTCTTGATCCACATGTCAGCCGACCGACCTCTACCAGCTGACCCCAGACCTTGGGCGACGTCCGAGGTCCGACTACTATGAAACTTCAATTACCAACTCTTTGTATTTTAAATAATAACATCCTCTGAAATTATTTAAGTCTAACACTTTTATTCCAATTAAAGTTTCTAGGTCCTTACAGAAAGTGGTTGTTTGGATTGATGGTTGTATACCAGTAGCTGTTCTGGTGTTTTGCTTGAGGTTATAAGTATTATGATTCTGTTGATGAACTCAAATTCTTAATGACTTTGAGATGCTGACCTTTGTAAGGTCTAGATGTTACCTCCTGAATGAATTGATTTCTTATCGATCTCATTCTTGTAGTTGTAGGGAATATAGAAACCAATAGTTTCAAAATCTGAAACGAAGAGAGATGGCACGTAGACCTCCTACCCCTCCCCAACCTTCTTCGAAAATGAGCTAGATTGCCAAGGCTATTGAGATGATGGCAACTGCTATCCAACAACAGAATGCAGCGATGGCTCAGAATCATCAAGCTGCAATGCACCACTGGGAAACTGCTCGGTCGGCTGAAACAAATTCCCACGTCGGTCAGCCTCAGGAACAGATGGGACTGATCGAGTTCATGAGGCACAACCCACCCAAGTTCAGTGGGAATGCTACCCCTGATCAAGCAGATCAGTGGGTCAGGGAGTTGGAGAAAATCTTTAGGGCGACCTCCTGCCCTGAAGAGAAGAAATTGGTGTTCGCCACCTATCTGCTATCTGGAGAAGCCGAGTTCTGGTGGATGGGGGCTCAGCAGATGATGGAAGCCAGAGCTGAAGTGTTAGACTGGGAGAGCTTTAGGGTGAAATTTCTGGAAAAATACTTCCCAGATAGTGCAAGATTTGCGAGGGAAGCAGAATTCCTCAGATTGGAGCAGGGGGAGATGTCAGTAAATGCTTATGCTGCTCGGTTTGAGTATCTCGCCCGATTCTACACCCAGGCGACCTCTGAGGCTTGAAGGTGTAGGAATTTCGAAGAGGGACTGAAGCATGGGCTGAAGAGGACCATAGCCCCGATGTGCATCAGGGAATTTCACGCCTTAGTAGAGAAGGCGAAGATGGTGGAGACCCTGGAAAAGGGTGATTCTCGGGTGATCAGGTCACACCCAGGGGGTTTTTCCAGTGGGAAGGCCAAGGTGCAGCACCCACAAAGCAAGCCCTATGCGAGACCTCCACCACATCGGGCAGGAGCAGCGTCATCCCAGTTTCAGCAGCAACAACCTTGGAAACCTAAGTGTTTCCATCGTGCTGGACCACACACGCCCAATGTGTGCCCCAAGAAGGCTTCGGAGAGAAGGTGTTTTGCCTGCCAAAAGACGGGGCACGTTGCTAGAGAGTGCCCTAATGGGAATAGGGCGACTCAACCCAGTGGTTCCCAGCAGTTGAGGAACGAAGGCAGCAGACCTCAGGCAACAGGGAGAGTGTTTGCCATGTCAGGAGCAGAAGCGTCTCAGTCAGGTAACCTCGTGCGAGGTGTTTGTTTTATAGCTGGTAGAGGTGTAAAAGCCTTGTTTGATTCTGGAACGACACACTCCTTTGTGTCAAGCCTGTGTGTAGCCGAGTTGGGCCTTCTAGTGAAGGAGTTACCGTTTGAACTGTGGTGTTGACCTCTACAGTTTGCCCCGAATGTCCAGTGATAGTAGAGGGACGCAGATTCAAAGTGAACTTGATCTGCCTACCTCTTCAGGACCTGGATGTTATCCTGGGAATGGATTGGCTAGCTACCAATCACGTTCTCATAGACTGCGGTAGTCAGAAGATAACATTTCCAGACCTCCAAGAGTCAGATGTGATATCTGCTCAGCAAGGGCAGTCGGAGTTGGAAGAAGGGGCGAGGTGCTTCGTGATCCTAGCTCGGTTGGCAGTGAAGAATGAAGAGGACGTAAGCAGGATACATGAAGTGAAAGATTTCACGGATGTATTTCCAGAAGAGGTACCTGGATTACCTCCTAAGAGAGAAGTGGAATTCTCTATTGATTTGGTACCTGGAGCTGGACCAGTGTCAATGGCACCTTACAGGATGGCTCCAGCCGAGTTGGTAGAATTAAAGAAGCAGGTGGAAGAGTTGTTGGAGAAACAATTCATCAGACCCAGTGTATCTCCATGGGGGGCTCCAGTGCTTCTAGTTAAGAAAAAGGATGGAGGGTCTCGGCTGTGTATAGATTACAGGCAGTTGAACAAGTTGACCATCAAGAACAAGTACCCCCTACCTAGAATTGACGTTTTGATGGATCAAATACATGGGGCCTCGGTGTTCTCAAAGATTGATCTGAGATCGGGGTACCACCAAATTTTGGTAAAAGCTGAAGATGTTCAAAAGACAGCATTTAGGTCTCATTATGGGCACTATGAGTATGTGGTGATGCCGTTTGGAGTAACAAATGCTCCAGCTCTGTTCATGGACTACATGAATAGGATTTTTTGCCCTTTCTTGGATAAGTTTGTAGTAGTCTTCATAGACGACATACTCATTTATTCAAGGACCGAGGAAGAACATGAAGAACATCTGAGGACAGTGTTGGAGATTCTGAGGGAGAAGCAACTCTATGCCAAGTTCTCTAAGTGTGAGTTCTGGCTGAAGAAAGTCAACTTCTTAGGACACGTGATATCTGCTCGGGGGATCTCAGTGGATCCAGCCAAGGTAGAGGCAGTGCTGCAGTGGGAACGTCCTAAGACAGTCACGGAGATAAGGAGTTTTATGGGCTTAGCAGGCTACTATCGGAGGTTCATTGAGGACTTTTCCAAGGTAGTGGCTCCTTTAACACAGTTGACCCGCAAGGATCAACCTTTTGCTTGGACCGACCGATGTGAGCAGAGCTTCATGGAACTAAAGGAAAGGTTGACTAGTGCTCCAGTGCTGGTGATCCCAGATGTAGGAAAACCTTTTGAGGTCTACTGTGATGCTTCACATCAGGGTTTGGGATGTGTTTTGATGCAAGAGAAAGGAGTGGTTGCATATGCTTCAAGGCAACTCAAGGTTCATGAGAGGAACTATCCTACTCATGATTTGGAGTTGGCGGCTGTGGTGTTTGCCTTGAAGATTTGGAGGCACTATTTATATGGAGCTCGGTTCCAGGTGTTCAGTGACCATAAGAGCCTGAAATACCTGTTTGATCAGAAGGAACTAAACATGAGACAAAGAAGGTGGATGGAGTTTCTAAAGGACTATGATTTTCAACTCATGTATCATCCAGGGAAGGCCAATGTAGTGGCAGATGCTTTGAGTAGAAAATCAATACAAGTAGCCACCATGATGATGGAAGAGCAGAAACTGATCGAGCAGTTCAGAGACTTAAACCTTGGGGTAGAATTTCATGTAAATCACATTAGTTGTAGTAAGCTGGCTATAACTAATGACTTCCTTGGAGTGATAAAGGATAAGCAATTGGAGGATCCTAGCCTGAAGCGTACTGTGGAGTCACTAGGGACCGACCAGGATAAAGACTTTGTGATGGGCGATGATGGGATCTTGAGATTTAATGGTAGAATTTGCATACCTGCAAATGAAGAGTTGAAGAAGATGATCCTAGAGGAAGGTCACAAGAGTCGCCTTAGCCTACATCCAGGCATGAACAAGATGTACCATGACTTGAAGGAGTCATTTTGGTGGTCGGGCATGAAGAAAGACATCGCCCAGTATGTTACAACCTGCTTAACCTGTCAGAAGGCGAATATAGAGCATCAAAGACCTGGCGCGTTGTTACAGCAACTGGATATCCCTGAGTGGAAATGGGACAGCATCGCCATGGATTTTGTTACCCATTTACCCAGATCGATAAAGGGTCATGATGCAATCTGGGTCATAGTAGATCGGCTGACGAAGAGTGCCCACTTTCTTCCAGTGAAGTTGAAAATGCCCATGGCCAAGTTGGCACGGTTGTACATCAAAGAAATAGTGAGGTTGCATGGAGTGCCTTCCAGCATTGTTTCGGATAGAGATCCCAGGTTCACTTCACGGTTTTTGCAGACCTTACAAGATTGTTTGGGAACTAAGTTGAGAATGAGCTCGGCATATCATCCTCAAACAGATGGACAGTCAGAGAGAACAATCCAGTCCTTAGAAGATCTACTGAGGACGTGCGTCTTGGATCAATTGGGAAGTTGGGATGAGGTGTTGCCGCTGGTGGAGTTTACCTATAATAACAGTTATCACGCCAGCATAGGGATAGCGCCATACGAAGCCTTGTATGGAAGGAAATGCAGAACTCCATTGTGGTGGTACCAGGAGGGCGAAACAGTATTGGTTGGACCAGAGTTGATTCAGCAGACGACCGAGAAGGTGAAACAGATACAAGGCAGAATGAGAGCTTCTCAAAGCCGGCAGAAATCCTATGCAGATCAAAGGAGAAAACCTTTGGAGTTTGCTGCTGGAGACCATGTGTTCATGAGAGTGACACCAACCAAGGGTGTAGGACAGGCGATCAGATCAAAGAAGTTATCCCCTAAGTTCGTGGGACCATATCAGATCTTAAGGAGGATTGGTCCAGTGGCTTATGAGATCGCCCTACCTCCCCATTTAGCGAATCTGCATAATGTCTTTCACGTATCACAGCTGAGGAGGTACATGGCAGACCCTAGTCATGTGCTGGAAGTGGACGATGTGCAGATCAGGGATGACTTGTCCTTTGAAGCAAAACCAGTTAGGATTGACGATCGGCAAAGTAAACAACTTAGAGGCAAGACCATCAACATGGTGAAAGTGGTGTGGGATGAGAGGTCGGTGTAACATCCCGCCAAAAACTATTCATATTTATATAATGAAAATAAAGGTAAACAAATAATGTTGAAGAGAACATAATTATATATATAAGTAATGAAGTTGCTCCTCACAGGGAGTTTAATACATAACCAGTCAAATGTTTTTCAAAACTTAACGAAATCAATCAAATACAACGAAAACGGCGGTCTCCATACATAAACCGGCGATCTCCTAACAGAAGACCCCAAAACAGGCGATCTGCTATCAGGACATAAATCCGGCGATCACCACCAAGAGATAGAAACAGGCGATCTCTTCCCCGGCGACCACTCACTAAGGAGCTCTACTTCCTGGAAGATCATCTGCTCCCGTGTAAATATACACGATCATCACAGTTTTTAGAAAACAGCCACAAAACCAAAACACGCAGGGTAAGCTAGATATTTTAAAGAGAGTTTAAATATGAACATTAAAATCAAGATAAAACAAATTCAAGATACCCACGTAAAACTATAGAGTTTCTCATTCCCTTCACCTGATCGCCCAGAAATCACACATTTCACAATATTTTCAAGAGTCATTCTATTTCACAAAATGCATCAAGTGTCTATCAATTCAATGTTCCTCATTTCTCACGTCAGACTACCACTGACTCAGCACACAAGACACTTGACACTACTTCCGGAAGACTCGTGCATTGACTAGACTCAGAGATCTGCACCTGTCATACTAAACTGCTGTAATGTTTCCACAGCTATGCGCATCAACACATTCTCGATCTCAAGTTCACCATTCTCACAGTATGACAGGGTTAATCCATATAACAGGCCGAGCTCGTTCTTTTTCACACGACTCACCCATACATATGAACCTCCTTCGACTCTCAACGCCTGAATAACATTCATCTATATGAATCCATTATCTCAGGAGAGTCAGGATAATCTCATTATAGACATCACCGATCAATGCACATCCTACACGATCTTACACGGTATTTTCTTTCCTGAAAATACTATGCCTTGATCCCACATCCACAACATTCAACACATCATACAACACTTAAATGAATGATTTTAATCACAGCAAAACTCACTCCAAGGTTCTTATTTTCGAATATCTCATTTAAATCTCAAACCGTTTCAAAGCAACACCAAAAACAGGGAGTTCGCAAACAACGCCAAAACCGGCGATCTGGTTCAAAAACAAGGTATTTCGAAGTCTGTATTTAAAAACCGGCGACCACGTCGCCCAAACACATAGAACAGAGCATTCACGAAGATGAAAACGAAACCGGCGACCACGTCGCCCTCACTTCAGAAACAGCTAATCTATGGCTTGTATTGAAAATGAAGGCTAGCTTCCCTTACCTAGACTTGCGCAAAATACCAGGAGCTCTGAAACCCAACGAAGCTTAAAGAATGCCTTGGCTCTGTTTTTGCGTCTGGTTTGAAGGACTTGCAGAGAACCTCCCAGGTGCTCTAATGGTGGCCGTCGCTCGTCGTACTCTTGTGTGAAGGTGCCAGAATCGCAGTGCGAAGGAGAGAATGGAGGAGAAGGGAGGTAAACTCACTCTTACGCTCTTGAACAACTGCAACGTTCCCCTCTCTCAGAAGTGGGTTTTTGCATCTTAAACCAGCTTGTCCACAAAAGCAGCTGCCACCACCCACTCTGCAGAGAAGTCTGAGTGTACGTTTCTCTGAGCAGTACGACCACGTTTGTCTCTTGCGCATGCCAACCACTTCCTGAACAGTACGACCGCGAGTGTCTCCTGCGCATGCCAACATTCTGATGTCACTATTCTGAATCATCCTTTTTGTCTACGTGGCGTACGTGCAGGACGTTCCATGCTGGGAGTCTGGGTCCCACCTTCTCTGTGTGCAACTCGACATCGCGCGATAACCTTTCGCCGATGACCTCTCGCGCGAAGACTATCCACCGATGACCTCTCGCGCGAAGACAATTCACCGATGACCTCTCGCGTGAAGGCTATCCACCGATGACCTCTCGCGCGAAGACAATCCACCGATGACCTCTCGTGCGAAGGCAATCCACCGATGCCTCATCCTGGCGGACGACCGATGTCTCCCCCTGGAAGATGCCCGCATGCATCGCGCCCTGTCGACGTCTGCATGCCTCGCGCCCTGGCGATGACGTGTAGTCTAGGCGACCGACGATTATGTACTAACAAGGAAATCTTATAATCTTCTAAACTACACTTTCCTTCCTTTTTTATTTTAAATAAAAACATACTTAGAATTCATTTAAAATATATCCTTTTATTCCAATTTAATTTTTTTCAGGTCCTTACATTTCTCCCCATCAAGAAAAATTTTCGTCCCCGAAAATTGAATTACAAGGAAAAGAGGTATGGATAAGCTTCTCTCATGGGTTCTTCTAACTCCCAAGTTGAATCCCCCGATCTCTCATCCCACACCACTTTCACCATGTCGATGGTCTTGCCTCTGAGCTGTTTACTTTGCCGATCGTCAATCCTGACTGGTTTTGCTTCAAAGGACAAGTCATCCCTGATCTGCACATCGTCTACTTCTAGCACATGACTAGGGTCTGCCATGTACTTCCTCAGCTGTGATACGTGAAAGACATTGTGCAGATTCGCTAGATGGGGAGGTAGGGCGATCTCATAAGCCACTGGACCAATCCTTCTTAAGATCTGATATGGTCCCACGAACTTAGGGGACAACTTCTTTGACCTGATCGCCCGTCCCACACCCTTGGTTGGTGTCACTTTCATGAACACGTGGTCTCCAGCAACAAACTCCAAAGGCTTTCTCCTCTGATCTGCATAGGACTTCTTCCTACTTTGAGAAGCTTTCATTCTGCTTTGTATCTGTTGCACTTTCTCGGTCGTCTGCTGAATCAACTCTGGCCCTACCAAGACTGCTTCGCCCTCCTGGTACCAACATAAGGGAGTTCTGCATTTCCTCCCATACAGGGCTTCATATGGTGCCATCCCAATACTGGCGTGGTAACTATTATTATAGGTAAACTCCACCAGCGGCAACACCTCATCCCAACTTCCCAATTGATCCAAGACGCACGCCCTCAGCAGATCTTCCAAGGACTGGATCGTTCTTTCTGACTGACCATCTGTTTGGGGATGATAGGCAGAGCTCATCCTCAACTTAGTTCCCAAGCACTCTTGTAAGGTCTGCCAAAACCGTGAAGTGAACCTGGGATCTCTATCTGAAACGATGCTTGAAGGCACTCCATGCAACCTCACTATTTCTTGGATGTATAACTGTGCCAGCTTGGCCATAGGCATCTTCATATTCACTGGAAGAAAGTGGACACTCTTTGTCAGCCTATCAATGATGACCCAGATTGCATCATGACCCTTTACCGATCTGGGTAAATGGGTGACAAAATCCATGGCGATGCCCGACGATGCCCGCATGCCTCGCGCCCTGGCGATGCCCGCATGCCTCGCGCCCGGCGATGCCCAACGACACTTCGCCACGCCTTGCTGAAGGTTCTTCATCCCACTATGTTACGTCCAAGGTATCATCTCCACATGACTTGGTGACGTCGGTAGCTTCACATTTCCAAGAGTAGGTCAGCACTACTCCTCGTGCGCCCATGCATGCAACACCAAGGACGATTTCTTATGCTCAAGCATAGAGCTTTGCATGCACAGCGTATCTAAGGCTTAACCCACACCTTGATACGTGTGGTTTTGTGGAACCCACTCTGGTTGATCCAGTATCCTGACCACATACTGAGTGCACTTTCGGCGATCATGTGCACCATAGGCGACTAGCGATCACGTGTAATCTAGGCGACAGGCGATCATGTACTAACTAGGCGATCTCATAGTCTTCTAAACTACACTTTCCTTCCTTTTTATTTTAAATAAAAACATACTTAGAATTCATTTAAAATATATCCCTTTTTATTCCAATTTAATTTTACAGGTTCTTACACTTACATTCTCCCCAACTAGAAATATTTTCGTCCTCGAAAATTGAATTACAAGGAAAAGAGGTATGGATAGGCTTCTCTCATGGGTTCTTCTAACTCCCAAGTTGAATCTCCCGACTGTAAGGACCTGAAAAAAATTAAATTGGAATAAAAGGATATATTTTAAATGAATTCCAAGTATGTTTTTATTTAAAATAAAAAAGGAAGGAAAGTGTAGTTTAGAAGATTATAAGATTTCCTTGTTAGTACATAATCGCCGGTCGCCTAGACTACACGTCATCGCCAGGGCGCGAGGCATGCAGACGTCGATAGGGCGCGATGCATGCGGGCATCTTCCAGGGGGAGACATCGGTCGTCCGCCAGGATGAGGCATCGGTGGATTGCCTTCACGCGAGAGGTCATCGGTGGAAGATTATCGCGCGATGTCGAGTTTCACGCAGATAAGGTGGGACCCAGGCTCTCAGCATCAGACGTACTGCACGCGCGACACGTAGACAAAAAGGGTGGTTCAAAATAGTGACCTCAGAGTGTTGGCCTGCGCAGAGGCACGCGTAGTCGTACTGTTCAGGGAAGCGTACACGCAAACTTCCCTACAGAGTGGGTGGTGGCAGCGGCTTTTGTGGACAAGTTGGTTTAAGATTCAAAACCCACTTCTGAGAGGCAAAGGACGTTGCAGTGGTTCAAGAGTGAAAGAGTGAGTTTACCTTCATTCTTCTCCTTTTCTCTCCTTCGCGCTGCAATTCAGGCATCCTCAAGCACCAGTGCGACGAGCAACGACTGCCCTTGGAGCACCTGGGAGGTTCTCTGCAAGTTCTACAAACCAGACGCTAGAACAGAGCTAAGGCATCCTTTAAGCTCGGTGGGTTTTGGAGCTCTTGGTATTTTGCGCAAGTCCAGGTAAGGGAAGCTAGCCTTATTTCCAACGAAAACCTTATACTAGATGATTGAGATGATGGGGCGACGTGGTCGCCGGTTTTCAACTGTTATTGTATAATCCCCTGTTTTTGGACGAGATCGCCGGTTTTGGCGTTGTTTTTCGAACTCCCCTGTTTTTGTGTTGTTTGAAACTGTTTGAGATTTAAATGTGATGTTCGAAAATCTGAACCATGTAATGATTGTTGTTGTGATTTGAAATCATTCATTTAAGTGTTATATGATGTGTTGAATGTTGTGAATGTGGGATCAAGACATAGTATTTTCAGGAAAGGAAATACCGTGTTGAGATTGGTTATGAGGTGTATTGATCAGTGAGTATCCTGTGAATGAGACGATCCTGACTCTCCTGATATAATGGAATCATATAGATGAAGTCATTCAGGCGTTGAGAGTCGATGGAGGTTCATACGTATGGGTGAGTTGTTTGAAAGAGAACGAGCTTGACCCGTTGTATGGATTAACCCTGTCATGCTAGGATAGTGATGATATTGAGATTCATTTATACGCTTGTGAATGTGTGTGATTTCACGGCGACCCTGTGAATGTGTGTGACTTCACAGTGGGGCAGTATGACAGGTGCAGGTCTCTGGATGCTAAGTTCAACGCACGAGTCTTCCGGAAGTAGTGTCAAGTGTCTTGTGTGATGAGTCAGTGGAAGTCTGACGTGAGAAATGAGAAACTTTGAATTGATAGACACTTGATGAATTATGTGATTTTAACGACTTTTGAGAAATTGTGAAATATGTGTTTACTTGATGGTCATGTGAAGAGAATGAGGAAGTTGGTGGTTTTACGTGGGTATCTTGAATTTGTTTTATCTTGATTTTAAAGTTCATATCTAAACTCTCTTTCAAATATCTAGCTTACCCTGTGTTTTTGGTGTTGTGTTTGGCTTTTTCTTAAACCTGTGATGATCGTGTATAATTTACACGGGAGCAGATGATGTTGCAGGAAGTAGAGCTCCTCAGTGAGTGGTCGCCGGAAGGAGATCGCCTGTTTCTGTTTCTGTCAGGCAATCACCCTTTTTCTGTTGTCTGATAGGAGATCGCCCTTTTCTGATAGGAGATCGCCTTTTCCTGTTAGGAGATCGCCTGTCTTTTTATTTGCTGTATTTTGTTTAAGTTTTTGGAAATTGACCGATTATGTATTAAACTCCCGGTGAGGAGAAACTTCATTACATATATATAATTATGTTCACTTTAATATATTTGTTTACCTTTATTTTATTATATAAATATGAAAAGAATTTGGAGGGATGTTACATTAATGGTATCAGAGCAGTTCGTCCTTAGGATGACCTGAGGGCTGTGGATCCATTGTGTTTCTTCTGCTCATAAAATCTGTTTGAGTTTGAAATAACAACTATAGTGAAAGATTTTCAAACGTTTTTGTATTGAGATTTTGTGTGTGCTTTAGTGAATATATGCCATAACTGAAAATCTTAGTATTAAGAATGAGAGGATCTTGATAAAGTAGTGAGGGTGCACACTCATAACTGGATCGAGATGATTCTCAATCTTAATTCCAAAGGTTTGATGTTTAGCATACATTGAATTCTGGTGTGATTTATTTCATTTTATTGAGTGTTTTTGTAATTGATTGAAAGTAGTTGTTTGGATTGAAGGTTGTATACCAGTAGCTGTTCTGGTGTTTTGTTTGAGGTTATAAGTATTGTGATTCTGTTGATGAGCTCAAATTCTTAATGACTTTGAGATGCTGACCTTTGTAAGGTCTAGATGTTACCTCCTGAATGAATTGATTTCTTATCGATCTCATTCTTGTAGTTGTAGGGAATATAGAAATCTTATAGTTTCAAAATCTGAAACGAAGAAAGATGGCACGTAAACCTCCTACCCCTCCCCAACCTTCTTCGGAAATGGGCCAGATTGCCAAGGCTATAGAGATGATGGCAAGTGCTATCCAACAACAGAATACGGTAATGGCTCAGATTCATCAGGCTGTAATGCATCATTGGGAAACTGCTCGGTCGGCTGAAACAGCTTCCCACGTCGGCAGCCTCAGGAACAGATGGGACTGACCGAGTTCATGAGGCACAACCCACCCAAGTTCAGTGGGAATGCTACCCCTGATCAAGCAGATCCGTGGATCAGGGAGTTTCATGCCTTAGTAGAGAAGGCAAAGGTGGTGGAGACCCTGGAGAGGAGTGATTCCAGGGTAATCAGATCACACCCAGGGGGTCCCTCCAGTGGGAAGGCCAAGGTGCAGCACCCACAAAGCAAGCCTTATGCGAGACCTCCACCACATCGGGCAGGAGCAGTTCCGCCCCAGTTTCAGCAGCAACAACCATGGAAACCAAGATGTTTCCGTTGTGGTGGGTCACATAATGTCAAGGTGTGCTCCAAGGGGAATTCAGAGAAAGGATGCTTCAAATGCCAAAAGATGGGACATATTGCTAGAGAGTGTCCTAACAAGAATAGGATGACTCAACCCGGTGGTTCTCGGCAGTTTAGGAATGAAGACCGTAGGCCGCAGATAGCAGGGAGAGTGTTTGCTATGTCGGGAGCTGAGGCATCTCAGTCAGGTAACTTAGTACAAAGTGTTTACACTATAGCTAGTAGATGCGTTAGAATTTTGTTTGATTCCGGAGCGACACACTCTTTTGTGTCAAGCCTGTGTGTAGCCGAGTTGGGCCTTCTGGTGAAGGAGTTACCGTTTGAACTGTTGGTCTCTACACCTACATCAGGACAGGTTGCGACCTCCATAGTTTGCTATGAATGTCCAGTGATGGTAGAGGGACGCAGGTTCAAAGTAAGTTTGATCTGCCTACCTCTTCAGGATCTGGATGTTATCCTAGGAATGGATTGGCTATCTGCCAATCACATTCTCATAGATTGCGGTAGGCAGAAAATTAGCGTTTCCAGATCTCCAAGAGTCAGATGTGATATCTGCTCAGCATGGGTGGTCGGAGTTGGGAAAAAGGGGCGAGGTGCTTCGTGATCCTAGCTCGGTTGGAAGTGAAGAATGAAGAGGACATAAGCAGGATACATGTGGTGAGAGATTTCATGGATGTATTTCCAGAAGGAATACCTGGACTACCTCCTAAGAGAGAAGGTTTCACGCAGAATGGGGGTTGTTTTGTTGATCGGGATTTGAAAGATGAATGTGGGAATGGTGGGTTGAAGTTAAAGGCTCCTAAACTTGGAAAACGAGGATGCAGCTCTGTCTGTGAATGTAGAAGGGAAAGAGGTAATGGCTACGGATAAGAATAAGGATAAGCCATGTTATGATAGTGTTGATTCACTTCCGTTGAGTTCTTCTGGTGATGTTAGGGAATTGCAAAAAGTTAGATGTGGAAACAAAACTTTATGTGCCTTGTGTTTCTAATGGGATGGGATTTGCAGCTAATCCTTTAGATGGGCAGTTGTGGTGGTCAGCGTTTCATTTCTGATCCCAGAAACAATGCTGCATCGTCAGCCGTAACAACAAGTCCTCACCCTGAACGCAGTGAGGGATTTATGATCTGTGTGTTGAACACTGAGCACCCTGAGATCCCATGCAATGCTAATATGGATGTATCCATTGGAATTCCTGAGTGAGCAGCTCCGAAATCCCAACCAGTTGCTAAAGAGGTGGGTTTTTCATAATCTGCTATTAGTAATCAAAGAACAGATGAACCAGACGGGCGCCTAAAGGGAAGAAGCCGTTCTCTTTCAGTCTTTTGCTGCTTCAAGATCAGTTCGACAAGAAACGGTGCCTAATGTGAATTCAAGCTACAAACCTGTCGTTTTTGAACTGAAAAGTGAAAACCCTGGAAGGAACTCTATCTCTGCAGTTTCTAGACAGAATAACAATGTGGATGCCAACCCAAGTCATGGCAAATCAGTTCGTGCCAATGATGGACATCTAAAACAAGAGAAATTAGAAGTTAAGGATCAAAATTTTGAGGGGGGGTTTTCTGGTCTGCAAGTCTCTACTCCTACCAATGAAATGACAAAATGTGGACCAAAGCCTAATCTGTTCTTCCAGGTCGGTGCTAGTATAGGGGTACTCTGGCGTGATGGTGGCGTTAGAGAATGCTGGTTTAGATGAAAAATCTGGAGTGTGTCTCCAAGGCTGCTGAAGGTCCAGTACGATGATTTGCTTGATAAAGAGGGACCGCAGAAACTAGAGGAATGGGTCTCTTCATCTAGAGGGACAGCTACTGATTAATTAGGTATGCAATGTTCAGACCGCTTAACAGTCAAGCCATGCTCTCCTGAACGCCATTCAGGTCGCCCTCTTGAGTTTGAATCAGCAGTGTATGCCTGGTGGTATGATGGGTGGTGGGAAGGTGTTGTAACTGCAGCTAATGTCAGTGGTAGAGGGATCTTCGTCAGATGGCTCTGCCTTAGAAAGTGAATCATCATCCATCCCCAAAGTTGAAGTTGCTCAGAAGGTGAGCAAGAATCGTTTGGTTGGGAAATCCCTGTGGATCTGGAAAATATGAAGGGAATAACTTTGAGGGAGCCACTCTATGTCGCTTCTGAGGACAAGGGTAACAACTCTAGTGGTGGCTAGGAGGACGAAGCTGACAAGGCTGTGAAAACACTTCTGGCCTTAAATGAACACAAGGATAATAACTCTTGTAGAGACAGTGATGATGTTGACGATGAGGAAAAGACCTTTGGAGTTGTAGTTGGAGATCATGCAATTATGAAAGTGACACCGACCAAGGGTGTAGGACGAGCTATCAGATCAAAGGAGCTGTCTCCTAAGTTAGTCGGGCCATATCAGATCTTAAGGAGGATCGGTCCAGTGGCTTATGAAATCGCCCTACCTCCACAATTAGCAAATCTGCATAATGTCTTTCACGTGTCACAGCTAAGGAAGTACCTTGCAGACCCTAGTCACGTGTTGGGAGTAGACGATGTGCAGATCGGGTGATACAACTTGGGAATTAGAAGGAACCATGAGAGAAGCCTATCCCTACCTCTTTTCCTTGTAATTCAATTTCCGAGGACGAAAATTTTTCTTGTTGGGGAGAATGTAAGGACCTAGAAACTTTAAATTGGAATAAAAGTGTTATATTTAAATAATTTCAGAAGATGTTATTATTTAAAATACAAAGAGCTGGTAAATGAAGTTTCGTAGTAGTCGGACCTCGGACGTCGCCCAAGGTCTGGGGTCAGCTGGTCGAGGTCGGTCGGCTGACCATTGTATTAACCAAGTAGTCAGGTGCGATGACTTTATCGTGAGGTAATCACGTGGATGTGCTCGAGGAAGACATGTGGATCAAGAAGAGTAAAGGAAGAAAAGTGTAGCTAAGAAGTCTTCTACGGGATCGCCGTTATTGAAGACGGAGGCGATCTCCGACTTCTCTGGCACATAATCGCCTGTCGCCTAGAGGAGACATGACCGCCAATCGCCTATGGTGTACGTGATCGACGGGAGTGCACGTAGTATGTGGTCAAGATGCTGGATCAACCATAGTGGGTTCCAAAAACCACGCGTATCAAGGTGTGGGCTAAGCCTTAGATACGCTGTGCATGCGAAGCTCTATGCTTGAGCATAAGAAATCGTCCTTAGTGTTGCATGCATGGGCGCACGAGGAGTAGTGCTGATCTACTCTTCGAAATGTGAAGCTACCGACGTCACCAAGCCATCTGGAGGTGATACCTTGGACATAACATAATGAGAGGATGAACCTTCAGCAAGGTGTGACGATGTGACATCGGTGACCAGAGTAAGGCGATGTGTTCTCGTCACCCACAAGGGCGATAAGAGATCGCCAACAGGATGAGAGGAACATCGGTCATCAACCAGAATGGGAGACACATCGGTGGTCTGCCAGGGTGAGACATCGGTGGTCTGCCAGGGTGAGACATCGGTGGTCCTCCAAGGTGAGACATCGGTTGTCTGCTAGGATGAGACATCGGTGTCTGCCAGGATGAGGAATCAGTCATCACCGGGATGAGGCACGTCAGTCATCGCCGGTATGAGAGACAGACGGTCATCGCCAGGATGAGGGACACATCGGTCGCTTTCCAGGGAGAGACATCGGTCGTCCGCCAGGATGAGACATCGGTGGATAGTCATCGCGCGAGCGGTCATCGGTGGAAGATTATCGCGCGATGTCGAGTTTCACGCAGATAAGGTGGGACCCAGGCTCTCAGCATCAGACGTACTGCACGCGCGACACGTAGACAAAAAGGGTGGTTCAGAATAGTGACCTCAGAGTGTTGGCCTGCGCAGAGGCACGCGTAGTCGTACTGTTCAGGGAAGCGTACACGCAAACTTCCCTGCAGAGTGGGTGGTGGCAGCGGCTTTTGTGGACAAGTTGGTTTAAGATTCAAAAACCCATTTCTGAGAGGCAAAGGACGTTGCAGTGGTTCAAGAGTGAAAGAGTGAGTTTACCTTCATTCTTCTCCTTTTCTCTCCTTCGCGCTGCGATTCAGGCATCCTCAAGCACCAGTGCGACGAGCAACGACTGCCCTTGGAGCACCTGGGAGGTTCTCTGCAAGTTCTACAAACCAAACGCTAGAACAGAGCTAAGGCATCCTTTAAGCTCGGTGGGTTTTGGAGCTCTTGGTATTTTGCGCAAGTCCAGGTAAGGGAAGCTAGCCTTATTTCCAACGAAAACCTTATACTAGATGATTGAGATGATGGGGCGACGTGGTCGCCGGTTTTCAACTGTTATTGTATAATCCCCTGTTTTTGGACGAGATCGCCGGTTTTGGCGTTGTTTTTCGAACTCCCCTGTTTTTGTGTTGTTTGAAACTGTTTGAGATTTAAATGTGATGTTCGAAAATCTGAACCATGTAATGATTGTTGTTGTGATTTGAAATCATTCATTTAAGTGTTATATGATGTGTTGAATGTTGTGAATGTGGGATCAAGACATAGTATTTTCAGGAAAGGAAATACCGTGTTGAGATTGGTTATGAGGTGTATTGATCAGTGAGTATCCTGTGAATGAGACGATCCTGACTCTCCTGATATAATGGAATCATATAGATGAAGTCATTCAGGCGTTGAGAGTCGATGGAGGTTCATACGTATGGGTGAGTTGTTTGAAAGAGAACGAGCTTGACCCGTTGTATGGATTAACCCTGTCATGCTAGGATAGTGATGATATTGAGATTCATTTATACGCTTGTGAATGTGTGTGATTTCACGGCGACCCTGTGAATGTGTGTGATTTCACAGTGGGGCAGTATGACAGGTGCAGGTCTCTGGATGCTAAGTTCAACGCACGAGTCTTCCGGAAGTAGTGTCAAGTGTCTTGTGTGATGAGTCAGTGGAAGTCTGACGTGAGAAATGAGAAACATTGAAATTGATAGACACTTGATGAATTATGTGAATTGAATGACTCTTGAGGAAATTGTGAAATGTGTGATTACTTGATGGTCATGTGAAGGGAATGAGAAAATTGATAGTTTTTACGTGGGTGTCTTAAATTTGTTTTATCTTGATTTTAAAGTTTCATATCTAAATTCTCTTTCAAATATCTAGCTTACCCTGTGTTTTTGGTGTTGTGTTTGGCTTTTTCTTAATCCTGTGATGATCGTGTATAATTTACACGGGAGCAGATAATGTTGCAGGAAGTAGAGCTCCTCAGTGAGTGGTCGCCGGAAGGAGATCGCCTGTTTCTGTTTCTGTTAGGCGATCACCCTTTTTCTGTTGTCTGATAGGAGATCGCCTTTTTCTGTTAGGAGATCGCCTATTTTTTTTTATTTTGCTGTATTTTGTTTAAGTTTTGGAAAACTGACCGATTATGTATTAAACTCCCTGTGAGGAGAAACTTCATTACATATATATAATTATGTTCACTTCGATATATTTGTTTCACCTTTATTTTATTTCATAAATATGAAAAGGAATTTGGCGGGATGTTACACACGAGGTTTGGGCGTTTCTACCCTCGGGCGCTTCTCTGCCATGTGCTCCTCCACAGTAATGTGTTCTACAGCCCGGCACTGGATCTCATCGAACTTCCTTGGTGGACACCTTATCAGAGCGTCACTAAAGGGTCCTGGAAGAATTCCCCTTTCAAACGCATGCACGATCATGGCCTCATCTTTCGTCGGCAATCTTACCACAAGTTTTTCAAACCTGTTGAGGAAGTCTTTCAGTGGTTCTTCTTGGAACTGTCTCACGCCGAAAAGATCAAACCCGACAGAAGGACGTGCGCGATTGACAATGAACTGCTTCTTGAATAGCTCTGTGAATTGGCCAAAGGACGTCATGTGTCCATCTGGGAGCCCGACAAACCAGTTCAACGCCATTCCTAGAAATGTACCCATAAACAACTTATAGTGCATAGCGTTTGTACCTCCTGAGATCATCATCTGAGTGCGAAAGGTCGTTATGTGGGCCTCTGGGTCCTCGACCTCTGTGAAGATGATCTTTGGGATCACGAAGGACGCTGGTATGACTGTCTCCATGATCTCTTGGGAGAAAGGCATAGGTCGAACCCTGGCTGGGGGTGGCACCCTTGGATCCGCCGCTGCGCGTTCTCCTACCCCTCTTCTCAATTCCTTGTTGACCCTGCGTAATTCTTCATTAGCCGCCAACGGTGCATTTAGGTCTGTCCTAAACTGATCATGATTGGCATTAGACGCCACAAATGTCTACTGGAGGTTGCAGATGGTCTCCATGAGTTCCTGTATGGTTGCGGCTTGATCATCCTCATCCCTTCCAATGCCACCTTGCCTTGTATTCCTCATATCACTTGATTTGACTGATCATAACTGTGGATGGGACCTAGTTTTATCGGGCCCCACGGTGGGCGCCAAATGTTCTCACCAGTTGACTCGGTCATCTTTGACTATGAGACAAACGGTGGCTCCTCTTATCTTGCGGTGGTTCTGCGACTTCCAGTGACTCTGTTGAGACAAAGGGGGCCCTTCCTGTAATTGCACTTCGACGCTCAAGTCAGTATAGGGCAAGAAACATCAAATAACTAGGGCGTCTCAAGCTAAGAGTGTGTAAGAAACTCTAAGCTTGCTAAAGACTGTGTCTGTGTGTGAACTTGTGTTTACCTTAGGCGTTACCCCATTATATAGTTGTTTTAGGTTACTTGCCGCATACATCCTCTTGTCCAAGCGTTGCCTCTAGCGAATTTAGGGTTACCCTTTTAGGATTCTAACGCACAATCTTAGTGCAATCCTGTGGCAACATTCCTTTCATAGATTGCAACTCCCGTGGTGACATTCCTTTCCTAGAGTGCATAACTTAAGATGTGGCCGCTAGGGTTTCAGTGCCTATCCCAACGCCGCCAACCTAAACTTGTCTAATAACTTAATATCTCACGTGCCTTCAAACCTTCACGTGCCTTACATGCGTTTCTAAGGATAATTCTATTGTGTCAGAACCTTAAGTCTTGTATACATCCTGCAAGCATGGCGTATCTGTGAATCTGGTTTTGTGCCTTGACACGTGTAATTATGTGGACCCTTCTGGGAGCCCTACCATGTCGACCTCTCCTGTGCCGACCTCTCACTCATGTGCCAACGTTCGAGGTCTGGCCACTACAAGGGCTTACTTGGAGAGAGCTACAAGTGAAGAATCAAGATAACTTTGAAAGAATGAAGATTTGACAAAGGGAAGGAGTATCATAAAAAATCTTGTATTTGTAAGTTTGTATCACGTAACCTTTGAGTTTGACATTTTTAATTTCTTGCTTTTTTTTTTGTTGTTTAGGAAAATTCACTCAAAGCAATCCAATTAAGAAGTCTTGTAATAGCCAAAAATCGCACATTCAATTGTGAAAGTGTGTCAAGGGGCTCAAAGTGTCACTACCATTTTCACATAGGACACACCTAGTTTATTTTTGTCATATGTTTATTGGTTTTCTTTATTTCCTTCTTGTATAATTTCTTCTGTTCTTTTATTCGTAAGTCTCCACAATGCTTAGGAATATTTTCTCCAATAGTAGAAAACCTTTCTTTGGTTACTAGAAATGCACACACCACATTTAGGGAAGAAAATTATTTTTTCTAAAGTTTCTTTTAAGGAAATTTATGAAGCCTATTTGGGAAAAACTCTGGCTAGGAGAGACATTGGTATTTAAGTAGTTTAAGGGACTCACCACTCCTTCCAGGGACTAAACTCGGAGAAAACTTGACTCTTTGACCTTGATAGAAACTTCCAAACTTCAAAACCTATTTCTGAAATTTTTTATAACTCATCTTTTGTATCAATTTTTTTGTGAAAATCTTTTCTTTTTAATTCAAAATGAGTGATCATAATAATGCATCTATTGTACAAGGAAGAAATAGGGAAAAAGAGGAAGCTTTGGAGTGGAGATAGGAGATTAGGTTTGTAAAAGAATGTTTATAAAAACAAATAGAAAAACAACAAGAAAATATAAATAAACAAATTAATGATTTTAGGAATGATGTTAAGGAAATGCTTTCCCAATTGGTTCTTGACCAAAATAAGGGCAAGAGACATGAAGAAGAAGAACCTAGGAAGAGAGTGAGTTCTAAATTTGGGGAACATCCTGACGGGTTGAGCACTTATATTGAAAATCCTTACCAACCCCACCCTAGAAATCATCAAAGACCTAGGAATGAACCTTTCCCAAGAGAACAAAGGGTAGATCTTCCTCCAATTCATGGAAGAATTGATATAGATTAATTTTCAGATTGGGAGATGAAGGTGGAGCAAATTTTTAATAGCCACCATGTAGAAGAAGATAGAAAAGTATCCTTGGCTACACTGAGCTTTTAGGGACAAACAATGTATTGGTGGACTTCTTTACTAAAAGACCCTTATGTTCACATTCAATATTGGAATGACTTAAAAACTACTCTTATGAGACACCATGTTTCCTCTTACTATGAAAGGGATTTGATGCAAAGACTTAGACAAAGAGATCTATCTGTAGAGGAATATAGGCAGAAGAAATTTCAACAGTTTTCAAAGATTTTTGCAGACCAATAATTTTGGAGGAGACACTTGGCTCCAAACCATTTTTATTCCCTTTCCATAATTTGGATGAGGAAACATAGGAAGATTTTTACTTTTTTAAAAGCCTTCTTCTCTTGATCAATTTTATTTTTCATGCTAATGTGGTCCTCTATTACTTGTTACTTGAGAAGGTGTAAGAGGACAACGTACAACTTTATGAATAAAACTTAGTTTGTTATTCTGACCCTCGTGAATAACTTAATTATCAAACTACCATGGCTGACCAAGTAGAATATGTCCAACATCCATGGGTATAACATCACATAAAATATTTTCTTTGTAAAACCCAAGGGTGATGGAAATATTCACTTGCTATTTAACTACAACTTCGTTGTCCTCTTTAATCCATTGTAGAGCATAAGGTTTTAGATGAGGATTTGTAGAGAGGGCTAATTAGTTAACCAACCCAATGCAGCAAGAATTACAACCAGAGCCACTATCCATAATCAATGAACAAGTATTTCAAAATATTTACGTCTAGTGTGGAATAGGTTCTCTTTTTGTAATTATTCCAATTAAATATTTTGGTTACTAAGTAGTCTTTTAACCATGAAGCAATTCTCTTCCTTGATGGGTGTTTCTTCCTTTAACTCAATTTCTTTGTCTAAAACTAGGGTAGTTTGAGGAACATATTCCTTAAATCTCACTTTCCTAAAAACATTAGGGGTTTTATCTTGACCTTTCATGAATTTGGCAAACATATTTTTAAGGTCATTGATTTCCTTCCTAGTGTCTTGTAACCCCTGATTAAGCTCTCTACCCTTACTATCATATGCATGCAAAGAATATTCAAAGATTTTCAAAAGATTTCAAATCCCAACAAAACTAATAAAAGGCTTTAACAATTATTTTTCAAAAAGTAAATTGAAACAAATAAGTTTACAAAAAACTAATAGTTTGGGTGGTCATCACCTAAAGGTTCCAAAGAGAGAATAGCTCTAAGTAGACTCCTTGGAAAGAGAGCTAAGTCACTAGACTGCTTAAGTACCAAGTCTTTCCTTTCCAGAGTGTTCCTTAGATAGTCTTTACAAAAGACCCTTCAAGTAACTTCCAAAACAGTTTTTCAAAAGCTACTAAAAGTGTGTGTGGATATGCAAATGAACTTACTAAACCAAAGGAAGGTTTAAGGAATACTAAGAAAAAAGGAAACTCTTCTACCATAGAAACCTACAAGCAACAATAATTAATAAAGGAAACAATAGAAATAGTAAAAGCAATTAAATGCAAACTAGGTCTTTCCTAATACAAAATGCAACTAACACTTAGAACCAATTGACACACTTCTAGAATAAACGGAAAAACTAAGAAATTTTTCAATGGGATTGCCTAAGAGGAATTTTAACAAACACTTTAAAATATAGAAAATTAAATGCTCAAAAATATACTCAAATGTTTCGAGATATGGCCAACTCAATCTTTCACTCTTCTTGATCTTTTTGTGCAATTTTTGGTGTGTTTTGAATTTCAAATAATCTAGCTCCCTTTTGAGTCTCTTCTTCTCCTTTGGTGGGACTACAAAATTCACAAGAAAGCCTAAAAATTGTAGCTGAAAAGATGCCTCAACTTTCTTCCACACCCTTTTTCAAGATTTCAAGAAATAAAATCTAGAAAAGCTAATTTGAAAAGGCTAAACTCAAAGTTCAAAAATATATGTAGATATGTCTGAGATGAAATTTAAGAAATGACAAACAAGAGTTAAAGCACAAGAAAATAGATGACACAACAAAAGGAACTTATCAAAGGCACTAGAGTAGATTAAAAACCAAAACAAACTAGATTTGCCACCTGTAACGATGCTTCCCAAAATTATGTAAAAAAATGTTCTGGATGGAATTTGGCTTTGAAAGTTTAACCGGGTACAAATAACATCTTAATAATCATTCTCTCAAAATTTTAAGTCAAACAAATCACTGGATTATTTTTAACAAATCAAAAATCGAGAGCAAACAATTCTTGCACAAACCCAATTTTCAACACTGAACATGCTTTTCAGATTTATCAAAATTTTTCTATTTGGAATTTGGACGTGCCTTTTTAACCCAAAATCAATGACATACTGAAAGTCTCACATATAAAATTTCAATTGATTTGGCCAAGCATATTGATCACAATAAATTTCCCAATCCAAAGCAATTACATACAATTTTTGCAGCAAGATAGAAACCTATGGAATTTAAGAAATAGAACAACACTTGATGCAAAACTAGCTTGTTTTGGCTTATTCTTTGTTGTAGTTTTGTATGTTGTGGAAGAATGGACTTGAAAATGACATCAATGGCTGAATGGAAGTGTGGAGAAGATGAAATGAAGAGGGGAAGTAGAGGCTTAGAAGAGGTATGGCCAAGTTCTAAGAAGATTCAAGCAAAACACTAATAGAAGTGCAAACTTAAGAGTCAGAATTTGAAGACAAATGAGCTAGCAACTTGGGCAGCATTTCATTATCAATTTAAATCTCATTTACATGGGGGCTAGCACTTGTATTTATAGTGCTATGGACAGCCAAGGTGCAAACTTTAACCCTAAAAACTCTCCACTCATAGAAGGACAAGTTTCTCTCTCTAATTGGAGAAAATCCTCTCAAATTAGAGGTTGACAAGTGTCCTCCTCTAATTGGAGAGAATCCTCTCCATTCCCATGAAGACAAATGTCCTTTTGGCATTGGTGGGAATCCTCTCCATTAAGGAAAGGACATGTGGACCTTCATGCCTTCCTTGCCACTCCATACTTTCTATTTGCACTCTAGTAATTTATTTGTGCCCCTGCTTTTTTAGGGTAAGAAGGGGTAGAGAAAATGCCTCAAGCCAAAGTTTGAGTACCAGGCGCTACAAGGCTAAAGTAATCCATGCCATACTCCCAGGAAAAGCTTGAACGACCTTCAACAAATGGCTACCTGTACCCGAAACCGACACAGGCAGGTAGGTAGAGAATACCTAGAGGCGCGAGACAACTCTCTCAAAGGAACTCGGCAAAATAGCCCCGTAACTTCGGGAGAAGGGGTGCCTCCTCACAAAGGGGGTCATAGTGATTTTTTGACAAATACAAGGTTAATGTGCTTTTCTAGTTTGCTAGATGAACATGAACATTGTTCTTATGAAGCTTAGGGTACAAAAAGCTTTCAGTGTGAATATTAATAGTGTTTTGACAACTTTTGATCACTTGTTCTTTTTTCCTTCAATTTGGAAGATTTATTTATATAAAGAGTTGAAAAAAGAATTATTTTAAATCCATTTCAGTCCATTGAGAAGCTTCACTTTAGGTCATCAACTTCAAGCTTTGGTTTATTCACTTATAGACATTAAATGTACTCCATGAAACATTAAATGTTTATATCTTCTTTAAGTAACATCCTAATAGTTGGCATGACTTATCAAGCTTAAATCCGAAATTTTTCATCCAAACGAAAGTAAAGCATAGGATCGAGGGAAGTAGATAGTCTTTCCAAAGTTGAAATAAGGCATGTGAGGACATGTTTTAGGGTAGAACAATGTTAGTACATCCTTCAAGATATCTTTGATATTGGCAAAAGCTTTATGGGAGACGTGAAGATAAAAAAAATTCTTGCAATACAAAATAATCTTATAAAGAATTTCATTATGTATAACATTAACTTAACTATGTATGTATCGTTTGACTAAGGCTTTATTTATATAAAAAAAAAACGTAATGATAATATTATGTGTCAGACGAAACACTTTCTTTCACATAATTTATTTGAAAAGTATCATCTTACTGACGAAACACATTCACATATTTATTTTATTGTGTATCAGCACTTAACCAAAAATATCAAATATCTATTTGACTTTTTTCTAACATTTAGTTTATAGAAAGTTTGCTTTTATTGTACTTTTTTAGTGCTTATAAAACTTTTATTAAACCAAATTAAAATTGTGATAAAGGCCATAGTTTCAGCGTTCAATTTAAGAAGTTAATTTGTGAAGTTCAAAAAATGGTAATGAAAGGAAGGTGAAAAACCATTTGGGTGAAAATCACACAAGAAAATTAGGGGTTAACCTAAATAATTTAAAGTTAAATAAATAAGAATGCAACTATTATAGTTGTGTGTAATTATTGAATAGAGAAACGACAAAGCTTAGAAAAATACGCACAAAACCAACCATTTAACCACCCACGATGGACAAACACATAAGATGCAATATTTTCATAAAGTGTCAATCAAACAAACAAATCTTCTGCCCACTAATTTCCATAATGCATCTCATGTGTCATTCTCACAAATGCCATTCTAAATGGAGTTTCCATCACCTATGTTATCTTTCTAAAATTTTAAAAAAATATAAAAAATTTTGACAAAAACAATAAAAAAAAATGTAATTAAGTTATTGACAGAGGTTATTAATAGAATGTATATAAGGTGAGCAGTTCCCTTTTTAACATGTTTCATTTCATATACAAAATGATATCATTCTAGTCTTAGTCCACTTAATTATAAAAATCAAATCGCTACAACTTATATCAACCACTATGATACTGAACAATAAAAATTACAAACACTGATATTTTTATTTCAAAATTTTAATAAAGTAAATTAAATTTATCACTTAATTTCTTCAAATCAAAAACTCCTTTTTTATAACATTTACACTATGAGCAAAATGTAATTAATGTTTCTTAAACTATGAGTTTTAGGATAATATATAAGAGCGTGTTTAAGGATAATATATAACTGCAGCAGTATGCTTTTCAAAAAAATTCAAAAATTAGTATAAAAATTAAAAATATAATATAATTTTTCAAAATGCTTATAAGCATAATTTACTCTTTTAATATTATAATATTTCAACATGCAGGGTGTATTATAACGTACTTAACCTTTCCTATATTTTTCTGAATTTGTTTGCATCATTGTTCTACAATCGACTACTTTATTGTTAAATAAAAATATATTTATATTATTGCTCCCTAACATAGGATATGATCATTTGTTGGTTATCAGAATCTCTCTGGAGATCATAGTCTATAAAATTTCTTGATAATTGGGGATATTTGAAATTTGTTCTAGGTTTTCCTCATCATATTTATATTGGAATATTTTGGCATTTACTTTTTGGAATTTTGCAAAACTTTTGCCGACACTTTTGTTTTCTTGTTGTATTTGATACTTGTAGCTAGAGATTGTATGACCCACTCTAGAAGAAGTAATGGCAGAGCTCCAAACCGTAAGGCAACAAAATGAAGATTCACATTAGATGTCATTTGAAATAGGCTCAACAGATAGCAATGTAAAATAAAGATAACAACACAATAAGTTGAATTGTATAAAAGTGCTCTCAACATCAAATATATTATACTTAAGTGTTATAGCAAAAGCAAATTGTCAAAAAATTGAACGATCACTCTTTTAAAACATTTTCTTTTCTAATACACTAAAATATAAATTGGTGTTAACATAAAGGAAAGGAGATAATTATAAAAATATTTATATTAGTTCATCTCAACACAAAACTGTTAAATTTTTTGATAATTTTTTCAAATTTACTAACATGAGTATTTTTTTTAATGTTGATTCTAGCTCACAATATGAGTATTGATAAATTCTAAAATCCCTCCATTCATAGCATTGTCATGTGGCAATCCTATGTTCAAGAAATTCTCCATTCAATAATTGACACATGGCAGTAAATGCTTGAAGAGTTCTTGAATGAGGGGCCTAACAAGTCTTTAAAAGGAGCTTGAAGAGTCACTCTTGCAAGGAGTAGATGGATATTCTACTATTTACAAAATTATACAAGATTAAGACAAATATTTTCTTCTCTATTCTTTCAAGGTTAATCCTTTGCTCTTAGTTGAGAAAATTTGTGGCTTTGGAGAGGATGGTCCTCCGTCATAAATGGAACCACAAATAATTACTGAAGCATCTTCCTTCTCTAGGCCTTCAATGTTTATTGGAGAAGACTCTCCTTATTGAAAAGATCGTGATCCGGCCGCTTGACTCGAACGTGGAGAATTGCCTTGTCACTCCTTCGTCTAGCCCTCTGTTCTGCAGGAACGCTCCAAGAACCACCACCGGAACTCCAAACGCTGCCTGCAAAATACACAAACGGCGCCTCTGGCGGCTGTTGTAGCTCCGACGCTCAAGTCAGGCAACAGGAACACCAAAACTATAACTGAATCTCTTTGTGAGACTCGTGTGTAACTGTAAACTCTCAAATGTGTAAGCTATGAGAATCTGTAAAAAACCCCCCAATTTCGCTAAGAGTTTCGTATATATACCTGGGTCTTTCTCTCTCCTGACGGTTATTCCTCTTGACACGTGGATAACATTTGGTCGTACACGTGTCACCATCTGGAGTATCTGCAGCTGAAACGTTACTTCCACTGTGCCCCTACGACTAAGTTATCCACACAGGGAGTAGCTTAGTACGCAGGCTACTCTGGGCGCAACCTTAACATGGCGAGCTGGTTAACCCTGGGCATTGCAGCTCACACTACACATGGTGGCAGATATGCCACTTATCCTCTGTACTTAGACCATACAACAAGTGCATGCCAAGTCTTCTCAAACACCCGGCGATGTGCTTTTCCGGCGACTTGCTGACCACCTGATCTCCTAACCTTAACACACGGCGATCATGTGCAATCTAGGCGATTACTGATCCATACCGGCGATGACCGACTACTCATCCTCAAGGCGATAGGCGATTACTCACCTCGAGGCGATAGGCGATTACTCATCATCACAGGCGAGAGGCGATTACCATTCTGAGTGATCGCCTCCCTGATTCGCCTGCTATCCTCTACCACGTGTTACCCTGTGAATGGTCCACGTGGTCAACCGCTGCTGATGTCATCGACTACCGATGACCGACCGGATCAGATCGCATGAAGATGTACATTAAGTCCACACATTAATAGATGTAGTAGATCATCATTCTCGGTGATATTAACATCACATCCTTAAAGGAAGAGTAGGAAGAAGAAGAGTTTAATGAAATGCAGTTAAACAATAAAGCAAGGTACATTGTTTGATGGGTTGTTCTTCATGACCATTTGTTCTTCTTGAAATATGAGGTAAAAAGGTGGCGGAAGCTATGGATGATATGGGTCAAGGATGTCTCATATAGAGTTATGGGTTCCTTGTAGGTGCATGAAAGGTATGGAGAGTGATAGGTTAGGCCAAATCACTTGGAGGAAGGTGAAAATGAAGATCAAAGTGTCTAACCTAGAGAGACTAGACAAAGAGTAGAAGCTAGCAAAAATTTGACAACATTTACTCATTAAAATTGATCTTAAAAAAACATGAGTCAAAGCACCCTATTTATAGGAGATGGTGCCTTGAAGAGTAAGGAGTAAGGGTAGGATGGGGAATACATAAAAGAGGGGGTTGCTAGGGTGTTGACTAAAGGTCAATGCAGCCCCTTAGCATGCTTCTAGAAGGTAGGGCTACATTCCTACCCTAAAAGGCCTAGGTACAAGCTAAATTGTTAACTACACCCCCTATTATGCTAAATGAACCCTACTCTACTAAATTGTTAAATACACCCCCTATTGTGCTAAATGAACCATACTCTACTGAAATTACAAATTGATGCTCAGCTCCCATGGCTTGGACTCTACTCCTTGTGGTCCTCTGAGGGGTCTTTGAATATGTAGAGAAAAGTTTCTCTACAATTAGCAGCAGAGTCCCACTCTTCTTGAATCCTCTTTGCCATGGACCTAGTTGTTGGGCCTGAGCTTGGACCTCTTCCATCATTGTTGTTTGTGCTTTATCAAAAAATGAATATGTAAAGGTTTTCATGTTGAATACTGCCAAGTAGATATAGGACTCTGAGACATTTCCTTACACTTTGGTTGTCCTCGCCTTTCATCCGCTCCTTTTCTGCGTAGTGCCTTTTCGACCTCAATGTGAGTGGAGGTGCACTTTCGATTCTCTGTCATGACCCAACTTTACAAGATGCTGACCACAAACCCAAAGGACTATTCAAGGCAAGGTCAAACATCTAAGGCGGAGACACAAGGCCCCACCATCCATCAGAAGATCCTCAAGAGAAGAACAACCAGGCATAGGCCAGAGTACCAATTATTTTTCCTTCTATTATTTTTAACAAGTTTAATTTCTAATCAATTAAGCTCACATTGACCCAATTAAAAGAAGAATAAGCTAGCTTAGGCTTCTAGAAACCCTAATTTCTAGAAGATCTCCCATGTGTCAGCCATGTGCTCACCTTTGACCTAGATTCTAGAAGACTCCCCCATGTGCTCACATTTGACCTAGTTTCTAGAAGCTTGTAGTCATTTACGTCCCTACCCTTCCTCTCTTCCTCTCAAAGGCACTCATATCTATAGGAAGGAACTTTTGTTGAAACTCCAATGGTTTCATCAAGGATCTAGGACGGTAGATGAATACTTTAAGGATTTAAAAGTTACTTTAACTAAAATTAATATGCATGAAAGTGAATAGTCAAAGATAGCTAGATATGTGAGTGGATTAAGGTGAGAAATTCAAAATGTTGTAGATCTATATGAGTATACATTTTTGGAAAAATTGGTTCACCTAGCCATCAAGGTTGAATCACAAGTTTTAAAGAAAAACTCTTTTCAAAATACTCATAAAGATGACTTTTACAAATCAACTTTGAAGGACAAAAATAAATTTCAAAATCAAGATTTTCCTTCCACTTTCTCTAGAGAATCCACCTCAAAAACATCAACTTTCTAAATACAAATCTCCTTCTAGTGATAAATTGTCAACTGATCCGGTCAGTCATCGGTAGTCGATGACATCAGCAGCAGTTGACCACGTGGACCATTCACAGGGTAACACGTGGTAGAGGATAGCAGGCGAATCAGGGAGGCAATCACTCAGAATGGTAATCGCCTCTCGCCTGTGATGATGAGTAATCACCTATCGCCTTGAGGTGAGTAATCGCCTATCGCCTTGAGGATGAGTAGTCGGTCATCGCCGGTAAGGATCAGTAATCGCCCAGATTGCACATGATCGCCGTGTGTTAAGGTTGGGAGATCAGGTGGTCAGCAAGTCGCCGAAAGAGCACATCGCCGGGTGTTTGAGAAGACTTGGTATGCACTTGTTGTATGGTCTAAGTACAGAGGATAAGTGGCATATCTGCCACCATGTGTAGTGTGAGCTGCAATGCCCAGGGTTAACCAGCTCGCCATGTTAAGGTTGCGCCCAGAGTAACCTGTGTACTAAGCTACTCCCTGTGTGGATAACTTAGTCGCAGGGGCACAGTGGAAGTAACGTTTCAGCTGCAGACACTCCAGATGATGACACGTGTACGACCAGACGTTATCCACGTGTCAAGAGGAATAACCGTCAGGAGAGAGAAAAACTCAGGTATATATACAAACTCTTAACGAAATTAGAGGGAGGTTTTTTACAGATTCTGATAGCTCACACATTTGGGAGTTTCAGTCACACACGAGTCTCACAGAGAGATTCAGATATAGTTTTGGTGTTCCTGTTGCCTGACTTGAGCGTCGGAGCTACGACGGCCGCTAGAGGCGCCGTCTGTGTGTTTTGCAGGCAGCGTTTGGAGTTCCGGCGGTGGTTCTTGGAGCGTTCCTGCAGAACAGAGGGCTAGACGAAGGAGTGACGAGGCAATCCTCCACGTTCGAGTCAAGCGGCCGGAACATTTGGCGCCCACCGTGGGGCCCGTGTAAATCTGGTTCCCATCCACGTCGCAGTTCTTGAAGTTTCTTGAGGTTTCTTGAAGTTTCTTGGAGCTTCTTGATCATTTCGTCGAGGTTTCTTGAAGTTACGTCGAAGTGCAGAGGAGATGAGTAGAAGAACCAGGCAAACCTCACCTGCGTCATCTGCTGAAGAAGGAGTTGTTACCATGGCGCAGGTAGTGGAGATGATGCGAGCGCTGCAAGATAGCGTCGCGGAATCGAGAGTTGAGCAAGAGAGGATGCGTGCAGAGCTGACTGCATCGCAAAGAAGAAACGAAGAGTTGAACCGTATGAATGAAGAGCTGCGTAGGGAATTGCAGGCGCAGAAGGAGCGCGCAGCTGAAGAGAGGACATGGACGCCACCGTCGCCTCCGCGAGCATTCCCTATGCCTTTCTCCCCCGAAATCATGAACACGGTGGTGCCTCCCAATCTGGTGGGACTGAAAGCGTCGTTCACGGGGGCGAAAGATCTAGAAGCACACCTGACAGCCTTCCACACTCAGATGATGCTGACTGGAGGTTCAGATGCTGTGTACTACAAGATGTTCATGAGCACGCTGAGCGGAGTGGCTATGGAGTGGTTCGTGAGCCTGCCAGAGGGCCATGTCACTTCCTTCCATCAGTTCGCGACGCTGTTCACGGACCAGTACATCATTAACCAACCTGCGCCAGTAGTGTCCTACGACCTGTTTGACGTGCGCCAGTATCAGGGGGAGCCGTTGAGGGACTACCTCAATCGCTTTGGGGCGCAGGTGGTGAGATTGCCCAGCAAGGACGAGGACATGCTGGTGCATGCGTTCAAGAGAGGTGTCCTCCCTGGTCCTTTCAGTGAATCGCTCATCAGGAGCCACCCTGCCACCTTCACCGAGATACGGCGACGTGCGGTGGCACACATAGTAGCAGAGACCGAGGTCTCTGAGAAGAGAGGAAGTGCTGCACCGTCGAAGCCACGTGGAGGTCAGGGGAATCAACAGCAACAGGCGCGGGTGCATGAGGTCAAGGAAAGGAGGAAGGAGCAGAGAAGGTCTCGCCCTTATGCACCAAGGAAGGACCAGATCAGGGAGCGTGCAAGCAACGCACCCCCCAGGTATGATTTCATGATAAGTTTGGCGGAGCTGATCGCCATCCCTGCTGTGGCAGCAAGACTCCATGTGCCAGAGAAAACCGATAGGGTACTTGGAGGGAGGAAGGATGAGTGGTGTGAATTCCATCAAGCTTATGGACATACACTCCGTAACTGCCTGGCGTTGGGGCGTCAGCTTGCTGAGTTGGTGGAGACAGGGTTCCTGACTGATTACCTGCAGAAGACACAAGGTGATCGCGCTTCGGGGTCCCAGGAAGGCGACCAGCAGCATGAACTCCCTGTGTTTGGGGAGGTGAGGTGATGGAAGAGGCTACACTGGGGGGGCTCCCAGAGCTGAAGCGGAAGGCATGATCGCCCCACGTGTGTGCATCGCCAGGGCGGTCATCGCCGGTTAAAGGAGACCCCATCCAGAGTGGTTGAGACGTTGGAGAATGGAGCTTGTCGGCTGGCGACTCTGGACGTAACGACTACTCCCAGAACCCAGGACGCTACACGCCTCTTTCCTGCTTTCGTTAAGTTGTAAAGTAGATGCGCTATCGCGCTGTACACACACTTAGTGTATTAAACAGTTGAGCAGATCAGGGGCACTCTTTTTAACGATGCCACCCAATAAAAGATTTTCAGTACATAAAGTGTGCGAGTGTTCCCAGTTTAATGTTCTCCTTTCCCCAGGTGCAAGACCAGGTGATCGGTGGGGAGTTACCAAGTGTCCACCACCCGCAGATCAGCCCCTAGATAAGCGCTGGGATGTAGAGCGCGATCAGCCATCAGTGCATGCAGACCGCGATCAGCCGTCGGTGCATGTAGAGAGTGAGTACTCGGTCGGTGCACGGTCATCGATGTCTTGCTAACACGTGTTAAGCTGGGACCCGAGTTCCCAACGAGAGCGTTAAGCATGCACCTCGTATGATTCCAGAAGAAGAGGTCCTCGCCGGTCGGGACGTCGGTGAACGCGCGATGAGGCAATGCAGGTAGGGCGCGCCCAGTGTGTGCGCTTAGATAGCCACGCCTGGCGCCACCCTGGGAGCGTGCACCCACGAGAAAGTCCTCACCTCTGCTTTATACAGCAAGGTTGAGGCGAGAGAAAGTCCTTTTCCTTTGCTTTTTACAGCAAGGTTGAGGCAACAGAGAAAGTCCTCACCTTTGCTTTTTACAGCAAGGTTGAGGCGAGAGAAAGTCCTCTTCCTCTGCTTTATACAGCAAGGTTGAGGCGAGAGAAAGTCCTCTTCCTCTGCTTTATACAGCAAGGTTGAGGCAACAGAGAAAGTCCTCTTCCTCTGCTTTGTATAGCAAGGTTGAGGCAAGAGAAAGACCTCTTCCTCTGCTTTGTACAGCAAGGTTGAGGCCAGAGGAAGTCCTCCTTGCCTTTGAGCAAGTGCAGGCACCAGAGGAAGTCCTCCTTGCCTTTGAACAAGTGCAGGCACCAGAGGAAGTCCTCCTTGCCTTTGAGCAAGTGCAGGCACCAGAGGAAGTCCTCCTTGCCTTTGAGCAAGTGCAGGCACCAGAGGAAGTCCTCCTTGCCTTTGAGCAAGTGCAGGCACCAGAGGAAGTCCTCCTTGCCCTTGAGCAAGTGCAGGCGAGAACAGAGGAAGTCCTCCTTGCCTTTGAGCAAGTGCAGGCACCAGAGGAAGTCTTCCTTGCCCTTGAGCAAGTGCAAGCGAGAACAGAGGAAGATCTCCTTGCCTTTGAGCAAGTGCAGGCACCAGAGGAAGTCCTCCTTGCCCTTGAGCAAGTGCAGGCGAGAACAGAGGAAGTCCTCCTTGCCCTTGAGCAAGTGCAGGCGAGAACAGAGGAAGTCCTCCTTGCCTTTGAGTAAGTGTAGGCAACAGAGGAAGACCTCCTTGCCTTTGAGCAAGTGCAGGCGAGAAAGAAGAAAGTCCTCCCTCGACTTTGTACAGCGAGGTGCAGGCGAGTGAAAGTCCTCACCTCGACTTTATACAGCAAGGCTGAGGCAAGAGAGAAAGTCCTCTCCCTTTGCTTCTTACAGCAAGGTTGAGGCGAGAGAACCAAGTCCTCACCTCGACTTTGTACAGCGAGGCTGAGGCATGAGGAAAAGTCCTCTTCCCTTTGCTTTTAACAGCAAGGTTGAGGCAAGAGAACCAAGTCCCTTCCCTCTGCTTTTTACAGCGACGCTGAGGTGAGAGAAGCAAAACCTCACCCACGACTTCTTACAGCAAGGTTGGGACAAGAGGGGTCATCGAGAAGCACTTTTCTTCCCCAAAACACAGGCGTCATAGTTGGTGTTCAGACCCTCTATGCACTCAGCGCTGGTGGGGCAGAGAAGTGCAGCGAAGCCAGAAGCGCGATGACTGATCGGTGGTGCACTAACATGCTAGTCGGTGGTCGGTGGTAGAAGCAAGTTCTGCTGCGTGAAGCCGAAGCGTTTAGGCCCGTTAAGTCAGTCATCCAGCACAAAGTTATGTTGAAGGCAATGCTAAGGCAACAGTTAGCCGCGATCAAGTCAGAGGCCAAGTTTGAGGGGTTGCAGTTAGATCGCGCTAAAGCCTAAGCTAGTTAATAGTTAGTCACATGCAGAGAGTTAAAGAGAAGAAATGCAGCGAACCCTAGCGCGTTTGAGAAGAAAACAGGGAAGGTGAATCTCTACATGATCCAGAAAGATGCTTTGAATGTTTGAAGGCGAAGAAGAAGGGATGAAACAGTGTTAGTACCAGAGTGTGCGCTCCTGTAGACCGCCAGAAGACGATTTCTTAGTCTCTTCGCTGAGAACAAGTTCACAGCTCGAGACTGGGGGGCTTGTGATCCGGTCGGTCATCGGTAGTCGATGACATCAGCAGCAGTTGACCACGTGGACCATTCACAGGGTAACACGTGGTAGAGGATAGCAGGTGAATCAGGGAGGCGATCACTCAGAATGGTAATCGCCTCTCGCCTGTGATGATGAGTAATCGCCTATCGCCTTGAGGTGAGTAATCGCCTATCGCCTTGAGGATGAGTAGTCGGTCATCGCCGATAAGGATCAGTAATCGCCCAGATTGCACATGATCGCCGTGTGTTAAGGTTGGGAGATCAGGTGGTCAGCAAGTCGCCGAAAGAGCACATCGCCGGGTGTTTGAGAAGACTTGGTATGCACTTGTTGTATGGTCTAAGTACAGAGGATAAGTGGCATATCTGCCACCATGTGTAGTGTGAGCTGCAATGCCCAGGGTTAACCAGCTCGCCATGTTAAGGTTGCGCCCAGAGTAACCTGTGTACTAAGCTACTCCCTGTGTGGATAACTTAGTCGCAGGGGCATAGTGGAAGTAACGTTTCAGCTGCAGACACTCCAGATGATGATATGTGTACGACCAGAAGTTATCCACGTGTCAAGAGGAATAACCGTCAGGAGAGAGAAAAACTCAGGTATATATACAAACTCTTAATGAAATTAGAGGGAGGTTTTTTACAGATTCTGATAGCTCACACATTTGGGAGTTTCAGTCACACACGAGTCTCACAGAGAGATTCAGATATAGTTTTGGTGTTCCTGTTGCCTGACTTGAGCGTCGGAGCTACGACGGCCACTAGAGGCGCTGTCTGTGTGTTTCGCAGGCAGCGTTTAGAGTTTCGGCGGTGGTTCTTGGAGCGTTCCTGCAGAACAGAGGGCTAGACGAAGGAGTGACGAGGCAATCCTCCACGTTCGAGTCAAGCGGCCGGAACATCAACCAAAACCTCAAATTACTACAAAAAAATGTGTATGTGGTGGCAGTTATAATACACGATTATTAAAAATCGCCACAATGAGCTGTATAATACGAGCTTCATAAGTGCCATAATGTCCCTTCGAAATAAAAACTCTCTCGCATTTCGTTCCCTCCGTAACCTTCCTCTTTCCCAAAGTTTTTTTTTTTGTATTCCCCTCTTTCACTCTCCAAAAATATACCTCTTTGACTCTTTTTTTCATATTCCCCGCTGAACCTTAACTTTCCTCAGTCAATGAACCTCTTTTGTAAACCCTCATTGGTCAAGCTTCACATTTCTCTAGCACTGAACCTCTTTCGTAAACCCTCACTCTGACCGCCCCATTTCGTAAACCCTCACTCTCATCACCCCATTACCTCTCGTAAACCCTCACTCACCTTTCCCCATTTCGTATATTCCCCTTCTCCCACCGCAATCATTCTCTTCTCACTCGCAGTCGTTCTCACTGTAAAATCATTCTTGTTCTCATTGTAACCCTTCTCACTCTCACCATAACCCTTCACATTCTCACTCTCATCGGAAGCCCTTCATAGTCTCATGGCAAACCCCTGCTCTCACTCGCATTGAAAACCCCTCTTTCACTCTCACCGAAAACCCTTTTTCTCACGCTCATCACAAACCATCTCACCCCTCTCATTCTCCTTAGCGCAATTTCTAGCCGTCAATACCATCGCTTGTCGCAAGAGGTACGTCATCGCCAATATTTTTTGTGAGTAAATATGTGATTCGGTCGGTCATTGGTAGTCCATGACGTCAGCAGGAGATGACCACGTCGGCCAGACACAGAGTGACGCGTGGCATGAGATAGCAGATGAACCAGGGTGGAGATCATTCAAGAACAGCGATTGGTGGTCAGTTACCGAGTGACCACCACCAGCAGATCAGTTCCTACATGAGCGCCTGGAAGCAGAGCGCGAGAAGTGATGAAGCACCGATCAGTCATCGGTGCATGCAGAGCGATCAGTCGTCGGGGGTTCCTTGCCAACACGTGTTAAACTGGGACCCAGGCTCCCAGCGAGAACGTTACCCAAGGATCTCGCATGATTCCATAAGGAGAGCACGACAACGTAAAGAAGCGCCATCGGTCATCGGTCAGGGTGACACATCGATCATCGGCCAGGATGAGACATCGGCCATCGGTCAGGATGAGAGATACCTCGGTCATCGGTGTTTGGCGAGTGACGTCGGCCACGACGATGTGAATAACGCGACCAGAGATCAGTAAAGCGCCCAGAGGCAGGGAGTGGCCTTAGTCACGGAACGACCATGCATGAGGCGATGGAGGCACAGTTAGGTGCAGAATCCTGTGGGGACGAGAACCCATCAAGGGTAGAGTTTCCCAGTGGGGTTGCATGCATGACACGTGGACCGTGAAGGTGTTCCCAGAGATTGAGTGTGTGCAGAGGTGCCCACGTGGCCATCCTGCCAGACTTTCCACTCAAGTAGAGGAAACTTACACGCAAGATGGCGCAGAGAGTGGGTGATGGCAGTGCAGGGGTACTCAAGTGAGGCCTAGACGTAGCCAGTAGACCTTGAAGGTATATGGGTGGCAGAGAAACACTGAACGAGGTACGCAATACGTAACCCAGACACTTAGTTTTTGAACTCAAGAACATTGAGGACACACACACGAGTCTCACAGAGAGATTCAGAGAGAGATCTTTGGTGTTCCTGTCGCCTGACTTGAGCGTCGGAGCTACAACAGCCGCTATAGGAGCCGTCTGTGTGTTTTGCAGGCATCGATTGGAGTTCCGGCGAGGGTTCTTGGAGCGTTCCTGCAGAACGCGCAGTTGTAGAAGGCTAGGCGAAGGAGTGACGAGGCATATACTCCACGTTCGAGCCAGCGGCGGGATCATTTGGCGCCCACCGTGGGGCACGTGTGAATTTTGTTCCCATCCACATCGCAGTTCTTGAAGTTTGTTTGTCGAAGCTTCTGAGAAGATGAGTAGAAGAACCAGACAAACGGCACCTGCGCCATCTGCTGAAGAAGGAGCTGTTACCATGGCACAGGTCATGGAGATGATGCGCGCGCTGCAAGATAATGTCGCGGCGTCGAGAGTTGAGCAAGAGAAGATGCATGCAGAGCTGACTGCATCGCATAGTAGGAATGAAGAGCTAAACCGCGTGAACGAGGAGTTGCGTAGGGAATTGCAGGCGCAGAATGAGCGCGTATTCGAAGATAGGACGTCGATGCCACCGTCGCCCCCTAGAGCATTTCCTATGCCTTTCTCCCCCGAGATCATGAACACGGTGGTGCCTCCCAACCTAATGGGAGTGAAGGCGTCGTTCACGGGGGTGGAAGACCCAGAAGCACATTTGATAGCCTTCCACACTCAGATGATGCTGTCTGGCGGTTCAGATGCTGTGTACTGCAAAATGTTTATGAGCACGCTGAGCGGAGTAGCTATGGAGTGGTTCGTGAGCTTGCCGGAGGGCCACATCACCTCTTTCCATCAGTTTTCAAAGCTGTTCACGGAGCAGTACATCGTCAACAGAGCGCCACCAGTGGTGTCTTACGATTTGTTCGACGTGCGCCAGTACCAGGGGGAGTCGTTGAAGGACTTCCTCAACCATTTCGCTGCGCAGGTGGTGAGATTGCCCAGCAAGGACGAGAACATGTTAGTGCATGTGTTCAAGAAAAGCGTGCTGCCTGGTCCTTTTAGTGAATCCCTCATCAGGAGCCACCCCGCCACCTTCGCTGAGATACGGCGACGCGCGGTGGCGCACATTGTAGTAGAGGCAGAGGTCTCTGAGAAGAGAGGCAGCACTGCACCGACGAAGCCGCGTGGAGGTCAGGGGAAGCAGCAGCAGGTGCGGGTGTATGAGGCCAAGGAGGAGAAGAAGGCGCAGGGAAGGCCTCGTCCGTATGCACCCAGGAAGAACCAGCCCAGGGGGCGTGCAAGGGAGAACAACACACCCCGTAGGTATGATTTCGTGATAGAGTTGGTAGAACTGATCGCCATCCCTGCCATGGCTGCAAGACTCCGAGTACCAGAGAAAACTGACAAGGTACTTGGAGGGAGGAAGGATGAGTGGTGTGAGGTCCATCAGGCTTATGGACACACGCTCCTCACCTGCCTGGCGTTGGGGCATCAACTTGCTGAGTTGGTGAAGACAGGATTCCTGACCGATTACCTGCGGGAGGCGCAAGGTGATCGCGCTTCGGGGTCTCAGACAGGCGATCAGCAACACGAGATCCCTGTGCATGGGGACGTGAGGTGATGGAGGATGCAACGCTGGGGGGGCTCCCAATTAGCTCAGGAGGAAGCTCCCCGTGAATCAGGTGTCGCCAGGGCGGTCATCGCCTATGAAAGGAAGGGGTCCATACAGAGTGGTTGAGGCGTTGGATAATGGAGCTTATTGGCTGGAGACTCTGGATGGAGCACCTATCCCCAGGACATGGAATGCTACACACTTGAGATTCTACTTCAGTTAAGTTGTAAAGTAGATGCGTTCCTGCGCTGTACACACACTCAATGTATATACTGTAAATAGTTGAGCAGATCAGGGGGCACTCTTTTCCTGATGAGGGTTTTTAACGAGGCCACCCAATAAAAAAGATTTCAGTATATTAAGTGTGCACGTGTTTCCCAGTTTCAAGTTCTACTTGCCCTAGATGTGTAAGGACCTGTAAAATTGAATTGGAATAAAAAGGGTTATATTTTAAAAGAATTCTATGTATGTTTTATTTAAAATAAAAAGGGAGGAAAAGTTAAGTTTAGAAGGCTATGAGATCGTCGGTCGCCTGCTACACATGAGCGCCAGGAGGACGTCGCCAGGGCGCGAGGCATGCAGGCATCGTGCGGGCGCGAGAGGCATGCAGGCATCGTGCGGGCGCGAGAGGCATGCAGGCATCGTGCGGGCGCGAGAGGCATGCAGGCATCGCGCGGGCACGAGGCATGCGGGCATTGCCAGGGCACGAGGCATGTGGACGTAGCCAGGGCGCGAGAGTTATGAGGGCGTCGCCAGGGAAGAGGTCGGTCGTCTTCCAGGGCGAAGGAGACATCGGTCGTCTTCCAGGGCGAAGGAGACATCGGTCGTCTTCCAGGGCGAAGGAGACATCGGTCGTCTTCCAGGGCGAAGGAGACATCGGTCGTTTGCCAGGATGAGTCAGCAGTGGAAAGTTATCGCACGACGTCGAGTTTCACACAGAGTAAAGTGGGACCCAGACTCCCAGCATGAAACGTCCTGCACACGCGCCACGTAGACAAAAAGGGTGGTTCAGAGTGGTGACATCAGAATGTTGGCATGCGCAGGAGACACTCGCGGTCGTACTGTTCAGAGCAGTGGTTGGCATGCACAAGCGACAACAGTGGTAGTACTGTTCAGAGCAGTGGTTGGCATGCACCAGAGACAACAGTGGTCGTACTGTTCAGGGCAGTAGTTCTCAGGCCTTCCTGCAGAAGGGGTGGCAGCAGCAGCATGCGTGGACAGGTAAGTTGGGATTCAAAAGCCACTGCGGGAAGGCAAAGAGCGTTACAGACTCAAGAGTGTTAGAGTGAGTGCAAACTTCCTCCCTCCCTTCTTCTCTCCTTTGCGCTGCAACTCAGGCAACCTCCAGCACCTGTGCGACGAGCGACGACAGCCCTTGGAGCACCTGGGAGTTTCTCTGCAAGTTCTACCAACCAGGCACTGAAAACAGAGCTAAGGCATCCTTCAAGCTCGGTGGGTTTGAGCCCTCTGTGTTTTGCGCAAGTCCAGGTAAGGGAAGCTAGCCTTCGTTTTCAATACAAGCCATAGATTAGTTGTTTCTGAAGTAAGGGCGACGTGGTCGCCGGTTTTCGTTTTCATCTTCGTGAATGCTCTGTTTCTATGTGTTTGGGCGACGTGGTCGCCGGTTTTATATACAGACTTCGAAATACCTTATTTTTGAACCAGATCGCCGGTTTTGGCGTTGTTTGCGAAACTCTCTGTTTTTGGTGTTGCTTTGAAACTGTTTGAGATTTAAATGAGATATTCGAAAATCTGAACCTTTGAAATGATTGTTGCCGTGATTGAATCATTTATTTGAGTGGTATGATGTCTTGAATGCTGTGAATGTGGGATCAAGGCATAGTATTTTCAGGAAAGAAAATACCGTGTAAGATCGTGTAGGATATGCATTGATCGGTGATTCCTAATGAGATATCCTGACTCTCCTGAGATAATGGATTCATATAGATGAAGTTATTCAGGCGTTGAGAGTCGATGGAGATTCATACGTATGGGTAAGTGTTTGAAACATAACTACTTGACCTGTTGTGTGGATTCACCCTGTCATACTGTGAGAACGATGATATTGAGATTATTTATGCGCATAGCTATGTGGATTCACAGCGACCCTGTGTGGATTCACAATGGTGTAGTATGACAGGTGCAGATCTTTGAGTCTAATCAATGCATGAGTTTCCGGAAGTAGTGTCAAGTGTCTTGTGTGCTGAGTCAGTGGAAGTCTGATGTGGGAAATGAGAAACATTGAATTGATAGACACTTGGTACATTATGTGAAACAGAACGACTCTTGAAAATATTGTGAAATGTATGACTTCTTGGCGATCAGGTGAAGGAAATGAGAAAATGTATAGTTTTACGTGGTTACCTTGAAATTGTTTTACCTTGATTTTAATGTTTATATATAAACTCTCTTTAAAATATCTAGCTTACCCTGCGTATTTTGGTTCTGTGGTTGTTTTTCTTAAAACTGTGATGATCGTGTATAATTTACACGGGAGCAGATGATCTTCCAGGAAGTAGAGCTCCTTAGTGAGTGGTCGCCGGAAGGAGATCGCCTGATTTCTGTTCTGGTAGCCGATCGGCTGTTTTGGGTCCTCTGATAGGAGATCGGCCTCGTTCGATAGGAGATCGGTCTCTTCCGATAGGAGATCGCCTGCTTTGTTTTTTTTACTGTAATTTGTTTATGTTTTCTGGAAAATTTGACCGAATTTGTATTAAACTCCCTGTGAGGAGAAACTACATTTCATATATATAATATTTTGTTCATAGAATCTATTTGTTACCTTTATTTTCATTATATACATTTGTATAGTATTTTGGCGGGATGTTACATTAATGGTATCAGAGCAGTTCGTCCTTAGGATGACCTGAGGGCTGTGGATCCATTGTGTTTCTTCTGCTCATGAAATTTATTTGAGTTTAAAATAACAACTATAGCGAAAGGTTTTCAAACGTTTTTGTATTGAAATTTTGTGTGTGCTTTGGTGAATATATGTTCTAACTGAAAATCTTGGTATTAAGAATGAGAAGGTCTTGATAAAGTAGTGAGGGTGCACACTCATAACTGGATCGAGATGAGTCTCAATCTTAATTCCAAAGGTTTGATGTTTCGCATATATTGAATTCTGGTGTGAACTATTTCATTTTCTTGAGTGTCTTTGTAATGATTGAAAATGGTTGATTGGATTGATGACTGCATACCAGTAGTGGTTCTGGTGTTATGCTTGATGTTATAAGCATTATGATCCTGTTGATGAACTCAAATTCTAAATGACTTTGAGGGGCTGACCTTTGTAAGGTCTAGCTGTTACCCCTTGAATGAATTGATTTCTTATCGATTTCATTCTTGTAGTTGTAGGGAATATAGAAACCCATAGTTTCACAATCTGAAACGAAGAGTGATGGCAAGTAAACCTCCTACCCCTCCCCAACCTTCTTCAGAAATGGGCCAGATTGCCAAGGCTATAGAGATGATGGCGAGTGCTATCCAACAACAGAATACGGTAATGGCTCAGATTCATCAGGCTGTAATGCATCATTGGGAAACGGCTCGGTCGACTGAAACAGCTTCCCACGTCGGTCAGCCTCAGGAACAGATGGGACTGACCGAATTCATGAGGCACATCCCACCCAAGTTCCGTGGGAATGCTACTCCTGATCAAGCAGATCCGTGGATCAAGGAGTTTCGTGCCCTAGTAGAGAAGGCAAAGGTGGTGGAGACTCTGGAGAGGAGTGATTCCAGAGTAATCAGATCACACCCAGGGGGTCCCTCCAGTGGGAAGGCCAAGGTGCAGCACCCACAAAGCAAGCCTTATGCGAGACCTCTACCACATCGGGCAGGAGCAGTTCCGCCCCAGTTTCAGCAGCAACAACCATGGAAACCAAGATGTTTCCGTTGTGATGGGCCACCTAACGTCAACATGTGCCCCAAGGGGAATTCAGGGAGAAAATGCTACATCTGCCGAAAAACGGGACACCTTGCTAGAGAGTGTCCTAACGGGTATAGGGCGACTCAACCCAGTGTTTCCCAGCAGTTGAGGAACGAAGGCAGCAGACCTCTGGCAGCAGGGAGAGTGTCTGCCCTGTCTGGAGCGGAAGTATCTCAGTCAGGTAACCTAGTACAAGGTGCTTGTTTATAGCTGGTAGATACGTTAGAATTTTGTTTGATTCTGGAGCGACACACTCCTTTGTGTCAAGCCTGTGTGTAGCCGAGTTGGGCCTTCTAGTGAAGGAGTTACCGTTTGAACTGTTGGTCCCTACACCTGCGTCAGGACAGGTGTTGACCTCTACAGTTGCCCCGAATGTCCAGTGATAGTAGAGGGACGCAGATTCAAAGTAAATTTGATCTATCTACCTCTTCAGGATCTGGATGTTATCCTGGGGATGGATTGGCTATCTGCCAATCACATTCTCATAGATTTCAGTAGGCAGAACGTGGTGTTTCCGAACCTCCGAGAGTCAGATATGATATCTGCTCAGTGTGTATGGTCGGGGTTGTTAGAAGGGGCGCCGTACCTTGTGATCCTAGCTCAAGGGGGGGGGGGGGAGCGAAGAGTGATGAAGTTATGGGCTGTATACATGTGGTGAAGGATTTCATGGATGTAGTCCCAGAAGGAATACCTGGACTACCTCCTAAGAGAGAGATGGAATTCTCTATTGTTTTGGTACCTAGAGCTGGACCAGCGTCCATGGCTCCCTACATCATGGTTCCAGCTGGGTAGATGGAATTAAAGAAGCAAGTGTAAGTTAGATTTAGTGTACCAAGGTTTAGTTTCAGCTACATATAAGTTATGGAGAGTATATAAGCAGAATGTTGAGGGTTTAAAGACTTAAGCATGTGTATCCATAGGAAGTACCGGGGTTAAGTCCCAAGAATGAAAGAATGAATTTTCTTTTATTTGAAGCTTGGGAGATGTTTATGACGATGAAACAGCATGAGATGACTCTAGCTTAACCACAAGCTTAAAGGGAAAGAGGAGATATTGTATTTATGTCTAAAGTTCAATTAGACAGAGAAAATTTGCTGAAGAATACCAAGTAGAGAAGTTACTGGGAGAAGAGAGGAAGCTTCACGCAGAATGGATGCTATTTTGTGGATCGTGATTTGGAAGATGAGTATGGAAATGGTGGACGAGGGGTGATGAGAAAGGGAAATGGAAAGATATTCTTGTATCCAAATATGACTCGGAACTTGGGGGGGGAGCCGAGCTCATTCGAAATATCAATCGGGGTGGTGGAGAGATGTACGTAAGGTGTGCGAGGAGGGTGAAGATGATGGTTAGTTCCAAAAAGTCATTGTTTGGAAAGTTGGAGGCGGAAGGGATGTGAGATTTCAGGAGGATGCGTGGGCCACTAACTTTAACTTTAAAGCAACGTGGTTGGTCTATGTGCTTCAAGTGGATAAGTGTTCTACTTGTTTGACATAAGGATTTGAGGTCCCACCTTGAGAACTTTTATCTTATACGTATGTCATCCAAGTAGAATCAGGTGTGGAAGGGAATGCGGGTGGCAATAGTATGTGGTATCTTGGAGAAGAGGAATAGAGTTGTCTTTAAGCAAGAAATTCTGGATGCAGAGGAAATTTTCCAATCGGCTCCACTACTTACATGGTTGTGGTTGAGATATATAGTGCGTTCGTTCTTGTATGCCTTTTCAGATAGGCACCTGAACCCAAATCAATGCATCCAATGTATACATTGAACAAGGAGGAAATGATGGGAACAGGGAGCCGAGTTGGCAAAAGAAGTCATAATGATGATTTAGAAAGTAACAGCAACAAGAACTTTGTTTTTATAAGGTGCAGAATTATGTAGCATTGTGGTGAACCAAAGGTGTTCCTTTAGGGAGCGTGAGAATTAGATCAGCAGTTGGGAAGTCGATGGATGGTTTTGATCAAGGTGCGGAAGTTGATTCCTAGAAGGAGATTTCGGATCCTAGTTTGAATTGGCTGGGGGACATGAGCAGTAGTCAGCTGTCCTCTTTCCTTCCGATGAAGGGATCTTGCTCACTCTTTCTCTGCAGGGGGCTAGTCCTGGTTCTGTTAAGGGCTTAGTTCTGGACTTGCTCGACCAAGTCTTCAGGGTCGGAAGTAGAGTGTGAGTACTGGAGTTGGCGCTCAATGGAGCAGCATACTCCATATGCAGGGATGGAGAATGGAATTTAATGAAGTATTGGAGTAGTAAGAGTTGGTTCAACAGGCAACCAAGAAGGTGAAACTGATGCAAGGCAGAATGAAAGCTTCTCAAAGTCGACAGATGTCCTATGCAGATCAGAGGAGAAGACCTTTGGAGTTTACTATTGGAGATCATGCATTTATGAAAGTGACACCGACCAAGGGTGTAGGACGAGCTATCAGATCTTAAGGAGGATCGGTCTAGTGGCTTAGGAGATCGCCCTACCTCCCCATTTAGCGAATCTGCACAATGTCTTTCACGTGTCACAACCCTAGTCACGCGTTAGAAGTAGACGATGTGCAGATCAGGGATGACTTGTTGTTGGGAGCGAAACCAGTCAGGATTGACGTTCAGCAGAGTAGGCAGCTCAGAGGCAAGACCATCAATATGGTGAAAGTGGTGTGGGATGAGAGATAGGGTGATACAACTTGGGAATTAGAAGGAACCATGAGAGAAGCCTATCCCTACCTCTTTTCCTTGTGATTCAATTTTCGAGGACGAAAATTTTTCTTGTTGGGGAGAATGTAAGGACCTGTAAAATTGAATTGGAATAAAAAGGGTTATATTTTAAAAGAATTCTATGTATGTTTTATTTAAAATAAAAAGGGAGGAAAAGTTAAGTTTAGAAGGCTATGAGATCGCCGGTCGCCTGCTACACATGAGCGCCAGGAGGACGTCGCCAGGGCGCGAGGCATGCAGGCATCGTGCGGGCGCGAGAGGCATGCAGGCATCGTGCGGGCGCGAGAGGCATGCAGGCATCGTGCGGGCACGAGAGGCATGCAGGCATCGCACGGGCGCGAGGCATGCGGGCATTGCCAGGGCACGAGGCATGTGGACGTAGCCAGGGCGCGAGAGTTATGAGGGCGTCGCCAGGGAAGACATCGGTCGTCTTCCAGGGCGAAGGAGACATCGGTCGTCTTCCAGGGCGAAGGAGACATCGGTCGTTCGCCAGGATGAGTCAGCAGTGGAAAGTTATCGCACGACGTCGAGTTTCACACAGAGTAAAGTGGGACCCAGACTCCCAGCATGAAACGTCCTGCACACGCGCCACGTAGACAAAAAGGGTGGTTCAGAGTGGTGACATCAGAATGTTGGCATGCGCAGGAGACACTCGCGGTCGTACTGTTCAGAGCAGTGGTTGGCATGCACAAGCGACAACAGTGGTAGTACTGTTCAGAGCAGTGGTTGGCATGCACCAGAGACAACAGTGGTCGTACTGTTCAGGGCAGTAGTTCTCAGGCCTTCCTGCAGAAGGGGTGGCAGCAGCAGCATGCGTGGACAGGTAAGTTGGGATTCAAAAGCCACTGCGGGAAGGCAAAGAGCGTTACAGACTCAAGAGTGTTAGAGTGAGTGCAAACTTCCTCCCTCCCTTCTTCTCTCCTTTGCGCTGCAACTCAGGCAACCTCCAGCACCTGTGCGACGAGCGACGACAGCCCTTGGAGCACCTGGGAGTTTCTCTGCAAGTTCTACCAACCAGGCACTGAAAACAGAGCTAAGGCATCCTTCAAGCTCGGTGGGTTTGAGCCCTCTGTGTTTTGCGCAAGTCCAGGTAAGGGAAGCTAGCCTTCGTTTTCAATACAAGCCATAGATTAGCTGTTTCTGAAGTAAGGGCGATGTGGTCGCCAGTTTTCGTTTTCATCTTCGTGAATGCTCTGTTTCTATGTGTTTGGGCGACGTGGTCGCCGGTTTTATATACAGACTTCGAAATACCTTATTTTTGAACCAGATCGCCGGTTTTGGCGTTGTTTGCGAAACTCTCTGTTTTTGGTGTTGCTTTGAAACTGTTTGAGATTTAAATGAGATATTCGAAAATCTGAACCTTTGAAATGATTGTTGCCGTGATTGAATCATTTATTTGAGTGGTATGATGTCTTGAATGCTGTGAATGTGGGATCAAGGCATAGTATTTTCAGGAAAGAAAATACCGTGTAAGATCGTGTAGGATATGCATTGATCGGTGATTCCTAATGAGATATCCTGACTCTCCTGAGATAATGGATTCATATAGATGAAGTTATTCAGGCGTTGAGAGTCGATGGAGATTCATACGTATGGGTAAGTGTTTGAAACATAACTACTTGACCTGTTGTGTGGATTCACCCTGTCATACTGTGAGAACGATGATATTGAGATTATTTATGCGCATAGCTGTGTGGATTCACAGCAACCCTGTGTGGATTCACAGTGGTGTAGTATGACAGGTGCAGATCTTTGAGTCTAATCAATGCATGAGTTTCCGGAAGTAGTGTCAAGTGTCTTGTGTGCTGAGTCAGTGGAAGTCTGATGTGGGAAATGAGAAACATTGAATTGATAGACACTTGGTACATTATGTGAAACAGAACGACTCTTGAAAATATTGTGAAATGTATGACTTCTTGGCGATCAGGTGAAGGAAATGAGAAAATGTATAGTTTTACGTGGTTACCTTGAAATTGTTTTACCTTGATTTTAATGTTTATATATAAACTCTCTTTAAAATATCTAGCTTACCCTGCGTATTTTGGTTCTGTGGTTGTTTTTCTTAAAACTGTGATGATCGTGTATAATTTACACGGGAGCAGATGATCTTCCAGGAAGTAGAGCTCCTTAGTGAGTGGTCGCCGGAAGGAGATCGCCTGATTTCTGTTCTGGTAGCCGATCAGCTGTTTTGGGTCCTCTGATAGGAGATCGGCCTCGTCCGATAGGAGATCGGTCTCTTCCGATAGGAGATCGCCTGCTTTGTTTTTTTACTGTAATTTGTTTATGTTTTCTGGAAAATTTGACCGAATTTGTATTAAACTCCCTGTGAGGAGAAACTACATTTCATATATATAATATTTTGTTCATAGAATCTATTTGTTACCTTTATTTTCATTATATACATTTGTATAGTATTTTGGCGGGATGTTACAAGATGCAAGTGCAAGTGATCGGTTGGAGCCTGCTCGCCCCAGGCGCGAGTACGGACGACCGACCTATCCTCCTCACCCCAGGCGTGAGTGCATGTGGCTAAAGTTTGGAAACTCGGGGGTACTAGTAAGACCAAGAGAGGGAAAGGGAAGATTTCGAGAAACGTCCTTACCCACTTGGCGTATACCATTTTTGGCTAAGTAAAGCCCGTAGTGGAGGCTCTTCTCGCCCCAGGAGTGAGAGAGGATAGGGCGGTCCACCTCAATGAAGGACTCAAGGTCGGCACATCAGAAGGTCTTCCTTGGCGAGTTGAGGTTGGCTGGGAGAAGAAAGACCTCACCCTCGACTTCTTACAGCGAGGCGGAGGCAACAGGAACAAGACCTAAAGGTCGATGACCTTGGAGCAAGCAAGAAGGGTCAACAAGAAAAACTCTTCTTCCCCAAAGCAAGACATCATCTTCGCATTTAAGCACCAAGAAGCAGAGCGTGATCAGTCATCGGTGCACTCAGAGCGCGATCAAACATCGGTGCACTCAGAGCGCGATCAGTCATCGGTGCATGGAGAGCAGAGCACTCATCGGTGCATGGTCATCAGGGTCTTGCTAACACGTGTTAAGCTGTGACTTAGGTCCCCAGCGAGAGCGTTACGCAAGCACCTCGCACAATTCCAAACCAGAAGAAGAGCTGCTTACCAGAGAACGTGCGGTGAGACCATGCAGGCAGGGATGCGCCTGGTGAGTGCGCTTAGACAGCCACCCCTGGTGCTCCCCTGGGAGCATGCACCCACTCGGAGAAAAAAGTCCTCTCCTCGACTTTGTACAGCGAGGCAGGGGCAAGAGAAAGTCCTCTACCTTGACATTTTACAGCGGGGCTGAGGCGAGAGAAAAGTCCTCTCCTCGACTTTGTACAGTGAGGCAGGGGCGAGAGAAAGTCCTCACCTCGACTTCTTACAGCGAGGCTGAGGCAATAAAGAGAAAGTCCTCACCCTCGACTTTGTACAGCGAGGTGCAGGCGAGAGAAAGTCCTCTCCCTCGACTTTGTACAACGAGGCATGGGCCAGAGAAGAAAGTCCTCACCCTCGACTTTGTACAGCAAGGTGCAGGCAAGAGAAAGTCCTCTCCCTCGACTTTGTACAGCGAGGCATGGGCCAGAGAAGAAAGTCCTCACCCTCGACTTTATACAGCGAGGTGCAGGCAGAGAAAGTCCTCTTCCTCTGCTTTTTACAACAAGGTTGAGGCGAGAGAAAAGTCCTCTTCCTCTGCTTCTTACAGCAAGGTTGAGGCAAGAGAACCAAGTCTTTTCCTCTGCTTTTTACAGCAAGGTTGAGGCGAGTGAAAAAAGTCCTCACCTCGACTTTATACAGCAAGGCTGAGGCGAGATAAGAAAGTCCTCACCTCGACTTTGTACAGCGAGGCTGAGGCGAGATAAAAAAGTCCTCACCTCGACTTTATATAGCGAGGCTGAGGCGAGATAAAAATGTCCTCACCTCGACTTTATATAGCGAGGCTGAGGCGAGATAAAAAAGTCCTCACCTCGACTTTGTACAGCGAGGCTGAGGCGAGATAAGAAAGTCCTCACCCTGACTTTGTACAGCGAGGCTGAGGCGAGATAAAAAAGTCCTCACCTCGACTTTGTACAGCGAGGCTGAGGCGAGATAAAAAAGTCCTCACCTCGACTTTGTACAGCGAGGCTAAGGCGAGAGGAGAAAGACCTCACCTCGACTTCTTACAGCAAGGCTGAGGCAAGAGGGGTCATCGAGAAGCATTTTCCTTCCCCAAAACACAGGCGTCATCTTTGGCGTTCGAGCCCTCTATGCACCTAGCGCTGGAGTGACAGAGAAGTAAAGCAAAGCCTGAAGCACGATGACTGATCGGTGGTGCACTAACAAGCTAGTCGGTGGTCGATGGTAAAGCTTTGAGTATGAAAGCTTTCCCAAGCAAGTTGTTGTGCGATCAGTCGAAGCATTTAGGCCCCGTCAGGTCAGTCATCCAACATGAATTTATGCATAAAAACTGTTAAAGAGAATACTAAGGTACAGTTGGTCGCGATCAAGTTAGAAGCCAAGTTTGAAGGGTCACAGTGAGATCGCGCTGAAGCCTAAGCCAGTTAACAGTTAGCCACATGCAGAGTGAGTTAAAGATGGAGAGAGAGAAAGGCAGCTGAGAAAAAGAGATTACACAAAAGGAGAAGTCACAAGGGAAGAAGCTCAAGGAGGAGGAATGAGCTTGCCATCGACCACTGAATGGTGGAGGCTAGGTTGGGTAGAGTCCGAGTCTGGCAGGACGCAATGAACCTGCTGCAAGCCCATCCGGAATCCATCTATCAGAGCCTCATCACCAGCAGCCATGGTCTCAGGTACATCAGCTTCGAGCTCCTTCTTCTCTTTGGCAAGAGAAGACCACTTAGTCTCTTCACTGAGAACAAGTTCACAGCTCGAGACTGGGGGCTTGTGATCCGATCGGTCATCGGTAGTCGATGACGTCAGCAGCAGATGACCACGTCGGCCAGTCACAGAGTGACGCATGGCATGTGATAGCAGATGAACCAGGGTGGAGATCGTTCAAGAACGGCGATTGGTGGTCAGTTACCGAGTGACCACCACCAGCAGATCAGTTCCTACATGAGCGCCTGGAAGCAGAGCACGAGAAGTGATGAAGCACCGATCAGTCATCGGTGCATGCAGAGCGATCAGTCGTCGGGGGTTCCTTGCCAACACGTGTTAAACTGGGACCCAGGCTCCCAGCGAGAACGTTACCCAAGGATCTCGCATGATTCCATAAGGAGAGCACGACAACGTAAAGAAGCACCATCGGTATTCGGTCAGGGTGACACATCGATCATCGGCCAGGATGAGACATCGGCCATCGGTCAGGATGAGAGATACCTCGGTCATCGGTGTTTGGCGAGTGACGTCGACCACGGCGATGTGAATAACGCGACCGGAGATCAGTAAAGTGCCCAGAGGCAGGGAGTGGCCTTAGTCACGGAACGACCATGCATGAGGCGGTGGAGGCACAGTTAGGTGCAGAATCCTGTGGGGACGAGAACCCATCAAGGGTAGAGTTTCCCAATGGGGTTGCATGGATGACACGTGGACCGTGAAGGTGTTCCCAGAGGTTGAGTGTGTGGAGAGGTGCCCACGGGGCCATCCTGCCAGACTTTCCACTCAAGTAGAGGAAACTTGCACGCAAGATGGCGCAGAGAGTGGGTGATGGCAGTGCAGGGGTACTCAAGTGAGGCCTAGACGTAGCCAGTAGACCTCGAAGGTATATGGGTGGCAGAGAAACACTGAACGAGGTACGCAATACGTAACCTAGACACTCATTTTTCAAACTCAAGAACACTGAGGACACACACACGAGTCTCACAGAGAGATTCAGAGAGAGATCTTTGGTGTTCCTGTCGCCTGACTTGAGCGTCGGAGCTACAACGGCCGCTAGAGGCGCCGTCTGTGTGTTTTGCAGGCATCGATTGGAGTTCCGGCGAGGGTTCTTAGAGCGTTCCTGCAGAACGCGCAGTTGCAGAAGGCTAGGCGAAGGAGTGACGAGGCATATACTCCACGTTCGAGCCAGCGGCGGGATCAATATGTTTGCCGAATATTTTGATATTGGGTGGAATATATATTTTGTTAAATACAGTTTGAGGTATGAACTTAAATGCATTGAGACCTGTAAATTGAAAAAGAAACATAATTTTCTTTTATAAGGTAAAAGTATTGTGGAATAACTAAATGGGGCAATTTATGTAAATTTTTCGGTGGATAAGTTAATTTTAACTTTTGAGAGAAACTTATTTCATTTTACATTCTTAAATTCTTCTCTAGTAAGAGCTTGAAGAGGAATTTATCCAAACAGCTTACTCCTGCATTTGTTTGCTATTTCTTTGATACATTTAAATGTTTCTCTTTTTATTCTCCCACTTGATTTTATTAAAGTGTGGCATCTTGTTGTTTGATGTTGTAGAAACATGCGCTTCAATGTTCTATTTAATTTGTTGTTGTGCTGACGAGTAGAGTGAATTGATTAGTCTTGCTTGATGCAGTTTGATGTTTGGACCAAATATATGTGGTATAAAAACTAAGAAGGTCCATCTTATACTATCATACCAGGGGCAGAATTACCCTATTACAAAGGAACTGCAATGTGAAACGGGTAAATTGACTCATTTCTATACATTTATTCTATGGCCTAATGCCTGTTATAATATCCTTGTTGATAACCGGGAAAGAGATTCAGGAAGCATGTATACAGATTGGGACATCCTTCCTCCAAAAGGAAAATCAAGGATGTCAAAGCAAAAAAGGTACTATTCTGGCCGGTTGACTAGTTGTCGGTTGACTCTGTGACTGGTTCAGGCTTCACCTGTCTCCCCTGGAATCTGCACCTTCCTTGATTGTTGGATGCTTTACCTGTAAGACAAAGGGCGCCCTCACGGCCGGTCACGCTTTGACGCTCACGTCAGTAAGGGCTTTGTGAACAAATAGGAAACAAGTAGTTTCAGTATCTAAAAGTCTGATAAAAATTGCATACCTTCACCTGAGACCTTAAGCCCCTTTTTATAGCGTACCATGTTCCTGTTGCACTTGAGATAAACAAATATTAACTGAAAATAAATGCATTATCTTTATCTCTAACAGAAAAACCCCCTGCCACTAGCACCAATAATATTTTTGTCCCAGACTACAGGTGTTCCTTCTATTATATGTACGCGCCCATCCCTATCTTTTTTAGGGTTAGCACTATCCAAGGGTATTTCATTTGCAACAGACATATACACATAACAGGAAAATCTTACGTGATATTAACAAACATATCTATATGTAGTTGTAACAAACATATGAATGAATAACCATATATATATCTTTATCTCTAAGCATCTTTATCTTTAAGCACATGCCACTGATTATCATCACATGGCAGCTTTGTTATGTGCTTCGAGCCCATTAAGCAAATTGGGTCAGCCTCATAACCTTGGTGTAGGATCTCACCCATAATCATTCGTTCATGCGTTCACGCTAATACACACCCATTCATACACTATTTTGTCCCATGCATATAGCTTTACATGGGTTGCCGTAGCGTTACTAGGCTTGGACCTTACAGTTAATACTTTAATTATCATAGACCTGGATAGGCTATGTGTGCCCCTAAGTCCATTACGTTTCATTACTTTAGTAAGTAATCTTATTCGTGGAGGATTATACCATATACATGCATGAGAGTTTAATATATACGCATACCTAGAGCCTAGCCACATGGTAAGCGAGGCCCATGTGCCGAGCTAACCTGCCTAAGGAAAATGTCGAGGTCTGACCGGTGAGTTTTAAGCGCTATGAGTTCTAGTCCAGTATAGGTACAACTATGGGATTGGACTTGTTTAAATGGAAAATATTTGTAATTGCCTTTCTAAGTATATGTTCTTGCCGGTTGACTCGCCTGTCGGTTGACTCCACGACACTCACACGCCTCCTTCCTCATGTTGATACGTGCTTGGTTCTTTCGAAGCAATTTGCACCTGCAAAAGAGAAAGGGGGCGCCCTAGAGGCCGTTTGCACTCCGACGCTCAAGTCAGTGTAGGGCAAGGAACACCAAGTGTATTGAGTCTCTCTGTGTTTAGGTCTAGAAACTGCGTACCTTTGTGAAGTATTTTACTATCCCTTATATAGTCTAGGGTTTACTGCGCCGCTAGCCCTAATTAGGGTTTACTGCGCTCCTTGCCATATTTAGGGTTTACTAGAATACCCTTGTGCCGCTATCACCCAATCTTAGGTTAATCTAGCACATAAGGTTTCCTTCTCTGGAGTGCAAACTTTAACAGGGTGACCACTTGGGTGCCTCCTTGTGCACCTAGTCTCTGGGGCCGCTTGTTCTGGGAGTGCCTTCACTGTTCACGTGCCATGCATGTAGCTTCACTGGGAAAACCCTAGTTCTGGTGAGTACTCGTCCCCTCAGGACTCTACACCTAACTGTGCTCTCCCTGCTACCCGCATAGGCTCTTCATGATCCAGGCCTCTCACTACCTCTGGGTATTTAACTGGTCATTGGCCCACACTGGGAACCAATCTTAGCTGTTCTATCTACGCTGTTCAAATCACCCAAGATCGATGTCACCTCGTCACACTCTGTTGCCGAGGACTAATCACCCTGCGAAGTGACAAGGACACATCAGCCCTTCCTGGTGATCGTCACTCTGATGACTAATCACCCTTCTCTCTGGGAACATGCTGATGACTAATCACCCTTCTCTGTGGGAACATGCTGATGACTAATCACCCTTCTCTCAGGGGACACACCGATGACTGATCACCCTACTCTGAGGGGACACACCGATGACTGATCACCCTTCTCTAAGGGAGCACACCGATGACTGATCACCCTTCTCTGATTGGACGCACCGATGACTGATCACCCTTCTCTGATTGGACACACCGATGACTGATCACCCTCTAATCCAAGCTGCCTGCGGGGTCCACTCCACGTGGCTTTGGCCCATGCTGTGGGACCCAGCTGACGTGGTTCGCCCTTTACTACCTGTTCTCGGTGTCCGAGGACTGGTCGGTACACAAGCCCCCCAGTCTCAAGCTGTTAACTTGTTTCAGCGAAGAGACTAAGTCATGGGTGAGAACTGGTCGGTACAGTATATATGAGCTGCATTGTTATTGCTATTTGTAACATCCCGCTAAAATACTATTCATGTTTATATAATGAAAATAAAGGTAAACAAATATATTGAAGAGAACAAAATTATATATATGTAATCAAGTTTCTCCTCACAGGGAGTTTAATACATAATCGTTCAATTTTCCAAAAAAACGTAAACAAAATTACATATAAAATAGAAAGACAGGCGATCTCCTAACAGCAAAAGGCGATCTCCTATCAGAGAACGGCGATCTCCTATCAGAAAACAGAAGAAGGGTGATTGCCTAACAGAAATAGAAACAGGCGATCTCTTTCCGGCGACTACTCACTGAGGAGCTCTACTTCCTGCAACATCATCTGCTCCCGTGTAAATTATACACGATCATCACAGGTTTAAGAAAAGCCAAACACAACACCAAAATCACAGGGTAAGCTAGATATTTGAAAGAGAGTTTAGATATGAACTTTAAAAATCAAGGTAAAACAAATTCAAGATACCCACGTAAAACCATCAACTAAACACATATTTCCCAATTCCTCAAAGGTCGTTAAAATCACATAATTCATCAAGTGTCTATCAATTCAATGTTCCTCATTTCTCACGTCAGACTTCCACTGACTCATCACACAAGACACTTGACACTACTTCCGGAAGACTCGTGCGTTGAACTTAGCATCCAGAGACATGCACCTGTCATACTGCCCCACTGTGAAATCACACACATTCACAGGGTCGCCGTGAAATCACACACATTCACAAGCGTATAAATGAATCTCAATATCTTCACTCTCCTAGTATGACAGGGTTAATTCATATAACAGGCCGAGCTCGTTCTTTTTCACACGACTCACCCATTCATATGAACCTCCTTCGACTCTCACCAACTGAATAACTTCCTCTATGTGATTCCATTATCTCAGCAGAGTCAGGATCGCCTCATTCCCAGGATACTCACATATCAATACACCCTCATAAATCTCCACACGGTATTTTCTTTCCTGAAAATACTATGCTTTGATCACTCTTTCACATTCATCCAATGCATCATTCAACACGTAAAAGCACAATACCATCATATAACATTTTGAATCTTTTCTCAAACAATCCCAATCACAGTAACAAGCATACCACCGATCAGGTTTTCGAATAGCATATACATTTTCATTTCAATCTCGACAAGTTCAAAGCGACACTAAACAGGGGAGTTCGAAAAACAGCGCCAAAACCGGCGATCACGTCCAAAACAGGGGATTTCGAAACCTGTATTTAAAACCGGCGACCACGTCGCCCAAACACATAGAACAGAGCATCACGAAAAAGAATATAAAATCGGCGACCACGTTTCCCTCACTTCAGAAACAACTAATCTACGACTTTTATTGAAAATAAAGCTAGCTTCCCTTACCTGGACTTGCGCAAAACTCCAAGACCTCCGAAACCCAACGAAGCTTAAAGATGCCTTCACTCTGTTTTAGTGTCCCGGTCTGGAGAACTTGCAGAGAACCTCCCAAGTGTCCAAGGGCAGTTGTCGCTCGTCGCACTGGTGCTTGAGGTTGCTAGAATCGCAGCGCGAAGGAGAGAAAAGAGAGGGATGAAGATGCACTCACTCTTTCACTCTTGAGTCACTGTAACGTTCTTTGCCTCCTCGCAGTGGGTTTTTGAATCCAAGCCTACTTGTCCACGCATGCTGCTGCCACCATCCCCTCTGCAAGAAAGCCAGAGTGTACGTTTCACTGAACAGTACGGCCACGGTTGTCTTCTTGTGCATGCCAACCACTTCCCTGAACAGTACGACCGCGAGTGTCTCTTGCGCATGCCAACTTTCTGATGTCACTATTCTGAACCACCCTTTTTGTCCACGTGGCGCGCGTGCAGGACGTGTCATGCTGGGAGTCTGGGTCCCACTTTATTCGTGTGAAACTCGACATCGCGCGATAATCTTCCACCGATGACCGCTCGCGCGATGACTATCCACCGATGTCTCATCCTGGCGGACGACCGATGTCTCTCTCACTGGAAGATGACCGATGTCTCTCTCTGGGAGACGACCGATGTCTATCCCTGGTGATCCCTGCATGCCCCTCGCGCCCTGGCGACGTCCACATGCCTCGCGCCCTGGCGATGTCCGCATACCTCTCGCGCCCTGGCGATCATGTGTAGTAGGCGACAGGCGATCTTATAGTCTTCTAAATTACACTTTCCTTCCTTTTTTATTTTATTTTAAATAAAAACATACTTAGAATTCATTTAAAATATATTCCTTTTTATTCCAATTTAATTTTACAGGTCCTTACATTCTCCCCAACAAGAAAAATTTTCGTCCTCGAAAATTGAATTACAAGGAAAAGAGGTATGGATAGGCTTCTCTCATGGGTTCTTCTAACTCCCAAGTTGAATCACCCGATCTCCCATCCCACACCACTTTCACCATGTTGATGGTCTTGCCTCTGAGCTGTTTACTTTGCCGATCGTCAATCCTGACTGGTTTCGCTTCAAAGGACAAGTCATCCCTGATCTGCACATCGTCCACTTCCAGCACATGACTAGGGTCTGCCATGTACTTCCTCAGCTGTGATACGTGAAAGACATTGTGCAGATTCGCTAAATGGGGAGGTAGGGCTATCTCATAAGCCACTGGACCAATCCTCCTTAAGATCTGATATGGTCCCACGAACTTAGGGGACAACTTCTTTGATCTGATCGCCCGTCCCACACCCTTGGTTGGTGTCACTCTCATGAACACATGGTCTCCAGCAGCAAACTCCAAAGGCTTTCTCCTCTGATCTGCATAGGATTTCTGCCTACTTTGATAAGCTCTCATTCTGGCTTGTATCTGTTTTACCTTCTCGGTCGTCTGCTGAATCAACTCTGGTCCAACCAATACTGTTTCGCCTTCCTGGTACCAGCACAAAGGAGTTCTACATTTCCTTCCATACAAGGCTTCGTATGGCGCTATCCCTATGCTGGCGTGATAACTGTTATTATGGGTAAACTCTCCACCAGCGGCAACACCTCATCCCAACTTCCCAATTGATCCAAGACACACGTCCTCAGCAGATCTTCCAAGGACTGGATCGTTCTCTCTGACTGTCCATCTGTTTGGGGATGATATGCCGAGCTCATCCTCAACTTAGTTCCCAAGCAATCTTGTAAAGTCTGCCAAAACCGTGAGGTGAACCTGGGATCCCTATCTGAAACAATGCTGGAAGGCACTCCATGCAACCTCACTATCTCTTTGATGTACAACTGTGCCAACTTGGCCATAGGCATCCTCATATTCACTGGGAGAAAGTGGGCACTCTTCGTCAGCCGATCAATGATGACCCAGATTGCATCATGACCCTTTACCGATCTGGGTAAATGGGTGACGAAGTCCATGGCGATGCTGTCCCACTCAGGGATATCCAGTTGCTGTAACAACCCGCCAGGTCTTTGATGTTCTACCTTTGCCTTCTGACACGTCAAGCAGGTAGTAACATACTGGGCGATGTCTCTCTTCATGCCCGACCACCAAAATGACTCCTTCAAGTCATGGTACATCTTGTTCATGCCTGGATGTAGGCTAAGACGACTCTTGTGACCTTCCTCTAGGATCATCTTCTTCAACTCTGCATTTGCAGGTATGCAAATTCTGCCTTAAATCTCAAGATCCCATCATCGCCCATCACAAAGTCTCTAGCCTGGTCGGTCCCTAGTGACTCCACAGTACGCTTCAGACTAGGGTCCTCCAGCTGCTTATCCTTTATCATTCCAAGGAAGTCATTAGTTATAGTCAACTTACTACAAGTAATGTGATCTACATGAAATTCTACCCCAAGGTTTAAGTCTCTGAACTGCTCGATCAGTTTCTGCTCTTCCATCATCACGGTGGCTACTTGTATTGATTTTCTACTCAAAGCATCTGCCACTACATTGGCCTTCCCTGGATGATACATGAGTTGAAAATCGTAGTCCTTTAGAAACTCCATCCACCTTCTTTGTCTCATGTTTAGTTCCTTCTGATCAAACAGGTATTTCAGGCTCTTATGGTCACTGAACACCTGGAACCGAGCTCCATATAAATAGTGCCTCCAAATCTTCAAGGCAAACACCACCGCCGCCAACTCCAAATCATGAGTAGGATAGTTTCTCTCATGAACCTTGAGTTGCCTTGAAGCATATGCAACCACTCTTTTCTCTTGCATCAAGACGCATCCCAAACCCTGATGTGAAGCATCACAGTAGACATCAAAAGGTCTTCCTACCTCTGGGATTACCAGCACTGGAGCACTAGTCAACCTCTCCTTAGTTCCATGAAGCTCTGCTCACATCGGTCGGTCCAAGCAAAGGTTGGTCCTTGCGGGTCAGCTGTGTTAAAGGAGCCACTACCTTGGAAAAGTCCTCAATAAACCTCCGATAGTAGCCAGCTAAACCCACAAAGCTCCTTATTTCAGTGACTGTCTTAGGACATTCCCATTGAAGCACTGCCTCCACTTTGGCTGGATCCACCGAGATCCCCTGGGTAGATATCACGTGTCCTAAGAAGTTGACTTCCTTCAGCCAGAACTCACACTTAGAGAACTTGGCATAGAGTTGCTTCTTCCTCAGGATCTCCAATACTGTCTTCAGATGTTCTTCATGCTCTTCCTCGGTCCTTGAATAAATGAGTATGTCGTCTATGAAGACTACCACAAACTTATCCAAGAAAGGGCGAAAAATCCTATTCATGTAGTCCATGAACAGAGCTGGAGCATTTGTGACTCCAAATGGCATCACCACATACTCATAGTGCCCATACCGAGACCTAGAAGCTGTCTTTTGAACATCTTCAGCTTTTACCAAAATTTGGTGGTACCCCGATCTCAGATCAATCTTTGAGAACACCGAGGCCCCATGTATTTGATCCATCAAATCATCAATCCTAGGTAGGGGGAACTTGTTCTTGATGGTCAACTTGTTCAACTGCCTGTAATCTATACACAGCCGAGACCCTCCATCCTTCTTCTTAACTAGGAGCACTGGAGCCCCCCATGGAGATACACTGGGTCTGATGAATTGTTTCTCCAACAACTCTTCCACTTGTTTCTTTAATTCTGCCAACTCGGCTGGAGCCATCCTGTAAGGTGCCATTGACACTGGTCCAGCTCCTGGTACCAAATCAATAGAGAATTCCACTTCTCTCTTAGGAGGTAATCCAGGTACTTCTTCTGGAAATACATCCATGAAATCTTTCACCACATGTATCCTGCTTACGTCCTCTTCATTCTTCACTTCCAACCGAGCTAGGATCACGAAGCACCTCGCCCCTTTTTCCAACTCCGACCACCCGTGCTGAGCTGATATCACATCTGACTCTTGGAGGTCTGGAAACGCTATCTTCTGATTACCGCAGTCTATGAGAACGTGATTGGCAGCTAGCCAATCCATTCCCAGGATAACATCCAGGTCCTGAAGAGGTAGGCAGATCAAGTTCACTTTAAATCTGCGTCCCTCTACTATTACTGGACATTCGGGGCAAACTGTAGAGGTCAACACCTGTCCTGACGCAGGTGTAGAGACCAACAGTTCGAAAGGTAACTCCTTCATTAGAAGGCCCAACTCGGCTACACACAGGCTTGACACAAAGGAGTGTGTCGCTCCAGAATCAAACAAAGCTTTTACACCTCTACCAGCTATAAAACAAACACCTTGCACGAGGTTACCTGACTGAGACGCCTCTGCTCCTGTCATGGCAAACACTCTCCCTGTTGCCTGAGGTCTGCTGCCTTCACTCCTCAACTACCGAGAACCACTGGGTTGAGTCGCCCCATTCCTGTTAGGGCACTCTCTAGCAACGTGCCCTGTCTTTTGGCAGGCAAAACACCTTCTCTCTGAATCTCTCTTGGGGCACACATTGGCTGTGTGGGGTCCACCACAATGGAAACATTTAGTTTCCAGGATTTTTTGTTGAAACTGAAACGCTGGGAATGACGCTGCTCCTGCCCGATATGGTGGAGGTCTCGCATAGGGCTTGCTCTGGGGTGCTGCACCTTGGCCTTCCCACTGGAAAACCCCCTGGGTGTGACCTGATCACCCGAGAATCACCCTTTTCCAGGGTCTCCACCATCTTCGCCTTCTCTACTAAGGCTTGAAATTCCCTGATGCACATCGGGGCTATGGTCCTCTCAGCCCATGCTTCAGCCCCTCTTCGAACTTTTCCTACCACGTCCAGGTCGGGGTCGGTGGTCGCCTGGTATAGAATCGGGCGAGGTACTCAAACCGAGCAGCATAGGCGTTCACAAAACATCTCCCCTACTCCAATCTGAGGAATTCTGCTTCCTTCGCAAACTTCGCACTATCTGGGAAGTATTTTTTTCCAGAAACCTCATCCTGAAGCTCTCCCAGTCTAACACTTCAGCTCTGGCTTCCATCATCTGCTGAGCTCCCATCCACCACCAGAACTCGGCTTCTCCAGATAGCAAAAAGGTGGCGAACACCAACTTCTTCTCTTCAGGGCAGGAGGTCGCCCTAAAGATTTTCTCCAACTCTCTGACCCACTGATCTGCCTGATCAGGGGTAGCATTCCCACTGAACTTGGTGGTGGTGTGTGTGCCTCATGAACTCGGTCAGTCCATCTGTTCTTGAGGCTGACCGACGTGGGAATTTGTTTCAGCCGAGCCGAAGCAGTTTCCCAGTGGTGCATTGTAGCTTGATAGTTCTGAGCCATCGCTGCATTCTGTTGTTGGATGGCAGTTGCCATCATCTCGATAGCCTTGGCAATCTGGCTCATTTCCGAAGAAGGTTGGGGAGGGGTAGAAGGTCTACGTGCCATCTTCTTAGTTTCAGATTCTGAAACTATGGGTTTCTATATTCCCTACAACTACAAGAATGAGATCGATAAGAAATCAATTCATTCAGGAGGTAACATCTAGACCTTACAAAGTCAACATCTCAAAGTCATTAAGAATTTGAGTTCATCAACAGAATCATAATACTTATAACCTCAAGCAAAACACCAGAACAGCTACTGGTATACAACCATCATCCAAACAACAACACTTTCAATCAATTACAAAAACACTCAATAAAATGACATAAATCACACCAGAATTCAATGTATGCTAACATCAAACCTTTGGAATTAAGATTGAGATCATCTCGATCCAGTTATGAGTGTGCACCCTCACCACTTTGTCAAGACCCTCTCATTCTTAATACTAAGATTTTCAGTAGGGCATATATTCACTAAAGCACACACAAAATTTCCATACAAAAACGTTTGAAAACCTTTCACTATAGTTGTTATTTAAAACTCAAATAAATTTTATGAGCAGAAGAAACAAATGGATCCACAGCCCTCAGGTCATCCTAAGGACGAACTGCTCTGATACCATTATGTAACATCCCGCCCAAATAC